>CM040127.1:220217441-220817441 GCA_022559845.1 Amorphophallus konjac | reverse complement strand
AGGAACATCCCAGGAACAACTCCTCCAAATTTGGTAGCCAAATGAGCTCGGGAAAGACATGTGAATTTTGAACAAGCTGCTGTGGTACTGCGCAGGCAGAACTCCGTTGATGGCGTTGGCGGTGCGGTAGAGGCTCATGGCGGCGATCGTCGGAACCGAAACACGAGGAGTCACACCTCAGAATGGAAGCCTTCACAGCATCCAAGGGGGAGAGGGAGAGGAGAAGGGGGCGCACCAAGCTGGAGCTCCAAGAATTTCTTTGATTCAAATGGCATTAATTCCTCCAAAATGAAAAATACAAGCTTAAATAGGTTACATCTCACATCCATCCACAACCGTAGGATCTAGGAGTGGGAGATGAAGGGCTGGGATGGCATGAGACACACACACAAAAAAATAAATAAAAAATAAGGGAAGGGGGTGGCCTATTGACTATGGTGGCAAGGGGGGGACAAGTTGGTAGCCACCTTGGACTTTGAAGTCCACTTGTCTCCCATGTGCCTTTTACCATTCAAACTTCTAGATGCCTCCATTTGACATGTTGACTGACCCCACATGGGGCCCATGGGCTGAGGTGGCTCAATGGGATGGGGCCTGGGGGGCCCGTGGGGCCCACGGGGTCCAAATTGTACATAAGCCCCTCTTACAATCAAAATAGCAAACTGAATACAATGAAATAAACACAAATTACACACAAATAAAGTTTAACTAAATATGATAAATGGGGGGGCTCAAGGTGGAGTCTGCAGGCTGTCTCCGAGCCAGATGGACTCTGAGGTGGCTCGAGTCGTGCTCCGGGTGCGGTACCGGTGGCTCGGCGTGTCACGCCGCTCAACAGCTCGAGTGTCCGCACCAATTCTCCCCGGGTGGGAGAAACTTGACCCTGTCGAGTAAGGGTCTGCATCGCTCCTGTATCGCTCCAGAAGGTCCGGATCGATCCGCTGCAACTCGCCATGTGTGATCCAGGTGTCCTCAGTAGTGGGCCGTCCTCTCCATCGCACTAGGTAGCGCGGGTAAGATCCACTCCTGGTAACTGTCACTTGCTCGTCCAGTATACGATCTATATGCTCACGATGCCGTGAAAAAGGGGCTGGAGGTGGAAGTGGACACTCAGGTGTGGGATCACTCTCAAGGGGAGGAGATGGCTCAAAAGGCTCACTAGGGATCACCGCTGGGTCCGTATATGCAACAAGATCCGATACATTGAAGGTAGAGCATATACCATATTCCTTGGGCAGGTCCACAACATACGCATTGGATCCAATGCGTTTCAACACTCTAAAGGGACCGGCTCCGCGAGCTTGCAACTTCTTAACGGTTCCAGAGGGAAACCGTTCAGGTCTTACCCTGATCATGACGTATTCGCCCTCGTGGAACTCTCGGTGGTGTCGGTGGGCATCGGCTAACTCCTTGTACCGTGCATTGCTGGCCTCAATGTGACGACGGATGTCGTCATGCAAATTCCTAACATGCCTAGCAAACGACTCGGCCGACTCCGACACTCTAGCATGGATAGGCATGGGGACAAGGTCAACGGGTTTCCTAGGCCTGCGACCTGTGAAAATCTCAAATGGACTCATGCCGGCAGACCTATTCACCGAATCATTCTATGCAAACTCAGCCATGGGTAAAATGAGATCCCAATCCCTAATGCGGTCCTTAACTAGACACCTCAAAAGATCTCCCAGACTGCTATTGACTACCTCAGTCTGGCCATCTGTCTAGGGATGATATGCAGTAGAAAACTTGAGGTGAGTACCCATCATATGCCATAGTGTCTTCCAAAAATAGGAAGTGAATCTAACATCACGGTCAGACACTATAGTGCGAGGCAACCCAAACTTGCACACCACATGAGTAAGGAATAGGCGGGCTACCCTAGAAGCATCCGAAGTCATCGAGCAAGGGATAAAGAGGGCCATCTTCGAGAAACGGTCAACCACCACATAGACCGAATCATGCTTCCTGGAGGTACGTAGCAATCCCAAAACAAAGTCCATACTAACATCCTGCCACGGGGCATCAGGCACGGGTAGAGGCATATAAAGGCCCGAGCTTTGCTTCTTCATCTTGGCCGTAGCACATGTACGGCACTGAGCCACGATGTTAGCAACATCGCGCTTCAAGCTCGGCCAATAAAATCGATGCTCCACTGCCTCTATAGTCTTGTTCCGACCAAAGTGGCCGAATAGACCTCCCGCATGTAGTTCCCACACTAAGAAATCTCGAACCGAAGTTCGGGAAACACATAGCCTGCTACCTCGAAAGAGGTAACCCTCCTGAAGCACATACTCATCAAGGTCTCTCGAGGGTCCGACCTGGAGAGTGGTAAAAATCTGACCGAAGTCAGGACAATCAACATAGGCCTCCTTCATCTTCTCTAACCCTATGACCTCGGCACTCATTGTGGTAAGCAAACATGCTCACCGACTCAAGGCATCAGCCACCTTGTTCTCCACTCCAGCCTTATGTTTAAGCACAAAGGTGAACTGCTGGAGATACTCGACCCAACGACTGTGACGCGAGTTAAGCTTCTTTTGGGAATGGAGGTACCTCAATGCCTCATGATCGGAGTATAGGACAAACTCTTGATGTAAAAGATAGTGCCTCCAATGCCTAAGAGCCTGAACAACTGCATAGAATTCTTTATCATACGTGGAATATCGCAGTTTCGCGTCATTCAGCTTCTCGCTGAAATATGCGATCGGGTGGGACTCCTGACTCAAAACCCCTCCAATCCTAACACCCGACGCATCACAAGAGACCTCAAACACCTTCGAGAAATCAGGCAATCGAAGGATAGGTGTCTGGGTCATGCGCTCCTTGATGTCCTTGAAGGCGGCAGATGCGGCCTTCGTCCATACAAATGTGCCCTTTCGGATACAATCCGTGATCGGGGCAGTGACGGAGCTAAATCCGCGGATGAAGCCACGATAGAACGTCGCAAGACCATGAAAGCTACGGACATCATGAACGGTACGGGGTTCCGGCCACTCAACAATGTCCCGGACCTTCTTCGGATCGGCGGAGACCCCCGTACTAGACACAATGAAACCCAAGAAGGTAAGCTGAGGTGTCATGAAGGCACACTTCTGTGGGTTTGCAAACAGCTGCTCTCGTCGAAGAAGTAGACAGACCTGCCGAAGGTGGTCTACGTGGTCCATTGTGGTGCGGCTATAGATAAGGATATCATCAAAATACACCACTACAAAGACTCCAATGAAAGGTCGAAGGACCTGAGTCATGAGTCGCATGAAAGTGCTAGGGGCATTGGTCAACCCAAAAGGCATGACCAACCACTCATATAGACCGTCCTTGGTCTTAAATGCGGTCTTCCACTCATCACCTGGCCTAATCCTCACCTGATGGTAGCCACTCTTAAGATCAATCTTTGAAAAGATAGTGGCACCTGCCATCATGTCCAGCATGTCATCAAGGCGGGGAATAGGGAACCTGTACTTCACGGTGATTTTGTTGATGGCACGACTATCAATGCACATTCTCCACGTGCCATCCTTCTTCGGGGCGAGTAATGCGGGTACAACACATGGACTTATGCTGTCCCGAACAGACCCTCTCTGCACTAACTCATCGACCTTCCGTTTAAGCTCGGCATGCTCCGTGGGACTCATGCGATAATGAGGAAGGTTGGGCAAAGAAGAGCCCGGAACAAGGTCGATGGCATGCTGAATATCCCGCATAGGTGGGAGTCCCTCGGGAAGCTCATCGGGAAAGACATCAGCATACTCCTGCAGAATGGGAACAACCTCGGGTGGGAGCTCACCCTCGGAGTCCCGCTCCACCTCTCAGACCGTAATGGCAAACACCGGACATCCCTGACTAAGCTCCTGCTCCATCTCCCGGGAGCTAATCATCATCAATCTCCTCGTCGAGGGCTCTCCTGGGCCCGAGGTAACGGTCATAGCCCGAGCTGGGGATGGGGTACTAGGCCCGGGAACGGAAGGCTTCGGAGTACTAGGACCATTAGGACCCCTGACTGATGGGCTCCTGGGCCGAACGGGTTGGAGGGTGACCCGCTGGCCAGCGTGGTCGAAGGTACAGGTGTTCGACCGGCCATGGAGCGTGGCATCCCGGTCGAATAACCACGGCCTACCAAGAATGATACTGCCCACTTCCATGGGGAGAACATCACACCAGATCTCGTCATAGTAGGAGTGGAGTTGCAGCGGGACCAAGCACCGCAGCCTGACCGAAATGGAAGTTGTATCCACCCATGATACATGATAGGGGCAAGGGTGGTCTACGGGTGTGAGACCAAGACGAGTGACAGCGTTCGTGGAGATTGCATTGATACAACTCCAGCTATCGATGACCACCTTGCAAATTTGCTTTCCCAGCCTACAGAATACATGAAGGATAGTAGTCCGTCGCCAGTCATCACTGACCTGTGGCTGGGTGAGGATACATATGACGACCCCCACGTGGGTGTCGTCCGAATGCTGGGCATCCTGGGCCTCACCTCCCATCTCATAGTACTCGTCAGCTAGCTCTTCATCTGCCTCATAGCTGACTAACTCGAGGCCCGTAGGGGTGGTATCCTCGGCCTGTGTGTCCCCAATGTGAAGAGATGGGCGGGTGGGACACTGGTTGGCGAAATGGCCAAACCCATTGCAGCGATAACACTACTGCCGTGATCCACTAGGCTCCCAAATCATAGGTCCTTTACCTTTATCCTCCCGACGGATAGGAGGCGTAGGCAACAAAGGACGTGCAGGAGGTGCGGGTGCCGGTGGACGGGCTGTGGGTGGGGCCGTAAGATGCTGGGGACGAGGAAGGTCCCTCGGGGGTGGAGGACGGGCCTAGGAGCAAACGGCTCAGGACGAGCGGGCTCCTGAGGTCGAGCCATGGGGGCCCTCGGATACGTGCCAGAAGAGCCACGGGGCTCGACACTACGAAGGGGAAAAGAGCCCAACCGGTGGGGTGACTCGAACTCGGCCTCGAACTGCTCCAATTCGAGAGCAATCTGATATGCCTGCTCCAAAGTGGTCGCATTGCCGCGAAAGAGTTCATATTGATAATTGGGCCGCATACCTCTTCGAAAGTGGGATATCATCATGGTGCTCTCTTCCGTGACCCCGCACCGCAAGTAATACTCATCGAACTCGACGGTGTACTCGGTTACGGATTGGTTCCCTTGGGAGATGCTTTGCCACTTGTCTATAAGACGTTGGCGATATGAGGCGGGAAGGTATTTCTCCCTCAATTTGATTTTCATATCATCCCAAGTACCGATTTGGGGTTGACGTCGCTGATTGAGCAGGCTCTCCACATTGATCCAATAAGTTTGGGCCTGCCCTTGCAGCTTCATCTTCGAGTATCGGACTCTTCGGTGGTCCGTCATCTCAAACCACTCGAAGTACCGGTCCATGCCGGCCTCCCAATCTAAATACACCCTAGGGTCCAAGGACCCACTAAAGGTGGAGGGTCCGCATGCACACGCCTAAGAAAGCGGTCGTCATCCTCGTCATCACGATTCCGTCGTTGATGACGACGACCGTTACCCCCCTGATCATTGTCGGAAGCATAATCATCCACTATAGGCGCCTGTTGCCTCCCGACATCCTCCACCTGAGCCCTTGGCACATCGGGTTGCTACACCGGCTCTTGTTGGCCGTTCGTCGGTGCGGGTTGCGCCGCTACTGGGCCTCTCTCTAGGATGATAATTCTCCCAACTAGACCCTGGATGGACTGATCCGAAGACTCGGCCCGATCCTCGAGGGCTTTCATCCGCCCTTCTAGACGCGTCCCTATGCCATCCATACGCGTACTAAGACCATCCATACGCGTGTCAAGACATTCCATAATGGCTCGGAACATCTCGGCCGTTGAGGACTCATCGGAGCTACGGGCCCGGGAGTCCTCCATAGGTGGTGGTGGCGAGTATTGGGTACCTCGACGGGTGGGCATGCAACTGACACACGACCTAGAAGACACCGACTAATGCAAACACACACTAAATGATGCACTTAGACCTAAACCAATATCCGGTACGGGGTGGAGTTAATCGATCCGAAGATCACTCCCGCAAGTGTGCGACCTCCCGGTAGGCGTAGCCTAACGTTCGGACAACACCTTTTAAGATACCGAATTATCGGGATGAAATGCATTTTTAAAACACACTTTTTTTTGTTTTAAAAATAATGATAATCCTAAACTTTACTTAGACCATGATGCATGCAAGACTTATGCAATGACTACCCTAGACTCGACTCGCTCTGATACCAAACTGATGCGGGACGGACATGGGAGACGACACTATAAGGTGCCACCCTCGGACTCTAGATGAAGACACGACCAGCAACACACACCAGGGGGACACTAAGCCCGACACTACGAGCTCCTAGTGGCGAAACGTCGCTAACAGAAGTGGAAGCTCACTCGTCGTCCCAATCGAGGGAAAGCGCGGACCGTGCGCGGTTAAGGAGCCGGCGGAGGTCAAGGGTAGTCCGACTCAACTTCCGGACTCGGATCGAGTCGCGGGACGGGTCACTCTCACTCTCACAGCGGTGACATGGACACACGGGCTAGTACCTACACTCTCGGCAGCGGCAAAGGACCATATACTAGCTAAGCAAATGAACGCCAAGAGGTTCGGACCATTACCTCCACGCACCCGGCGTGGCGAAGACAACCCCGGCCGAATTACGGACTCCCGATTAACAGTGATTACAGCAATACACTAAGTCGACCCACTCCACGTAGGGAGGTAAAAGGTCACATGTGGGGTCCGGGAATCACGCAACTCGGGTTGACGGGCAGCATCCTGATGTCGCCCGGCGGTGCCGAACTCCGCGTTTTCGTGCTTTCCGAACGGCGGCTTCTACGGGCCCGTGGGGCCCACGGACAGTGCTGTCCTCTGGATCTGCGGGGGTGGGACCCACTGTGATGGGGACCCCTGGTGGCACACCTCCACGGACGGCGGTTGGCCGGGAACACCGATCGGGGGTCGATCGGCCCCGATTCCCAACTCTTGAACTAATAACCCAAGGATTTTGGCTGCTGACTTCCGGCGCGCGCTCCGGCGAAAACGGCCGCTGCGACCAATCCCGACGTTGGATCGGGACCCATGAGCTATCGTTTGAAAGCTCTCTTCAAATGCTTCAATCCAGACTCAGAGAGATTTGCTGGATCTAGTCGGATCAGAACTTTATAGAATTTACAAGTCTCTGTTATACAGTAACCGAAATCTCATATCTACAGGGCACTTGTCTGAGAACCACCGTTGTCCGCCTAGTAAACCTCCGATTCAGCTCTTCAGCTCTTCTTAGGACTTGTAGGGAATCAAACCACGGAACTGGGAATATTTTTAGAATTTGATTTGGAGGTGGCTACGAGTTTTTATGATGTTTGGGGTGACTGATGGTCGGATCTGGGAACAGGTGGACAAAACTGTAGATGGGTCTGAGAACAATTTTTAGAAAATATGAGATGGGCGAATCAAAAATTGAGAAAAATTGTGGATGAAGGGGTGGACGGATGGAACCCCCAGTAAAATTGGGCGAACTAACAGAAATCCAAAAGTCGCTCTAAGACATGAAACTCAGGACGGAGGTGAACCTAGACAGAACTCTGGCAGAATCAAAATGGAAGAGTGGACAAAAATAAAAAATTAGCAAACGTGATCTGAATGCCGGCCTGATTTTTGTGGGTGGAGAGGAACATCCCAGGAACAACTCCTCCCAATTTGGTACCCAAATGAGCACGGGGAAGACCTGTGAATTTCGAACAAACTGATGTGGTACTGCGCAGGCAGAACTCCGTTGATGGCGTTGGCGGTGCGGTAGCGGCTCGTGGCGGCGGCGGCGATCGTCGGAACCGATACACGAGGAGTCACACCTCAGAATGGAAGCCTTCACAGCATCCAAGGGGGAGAGGGAGAGGAGAAGGGGGCGCACCAAGCTGGAGCTCCAAGAATTTCTTTGATTCAAATGGCATTAATTCCTCCAAAATGAAAAATACAAGCTTAAATAGGTTACATCTCACATCCATCCACAACCGTAGGATCTAGGAGTGGGAGATGAAGGGCTGGGATGGCATGAGACACACACACACAAAAATAAATAAAAAATAAGGGAAGGGGGCGGCCTATTGACTATGGTGGTAAGGGGGGGACAAGCTGGTAGCCACCTTGGACTTTGAAGTCCACTTGTCTCCCATGTGCCTTTTACCATTCAAACTTCTAGATGCCTCCATTTGACATGTTGACTGACCCCACATGGGGCCCATGGGCTGAGGTGGCTCAATGGGATGGGGCCTAGGGGGCCCGTGGGGCCCACGGGGTCCAAATTGTACATAAGCCCCTCTTACAATCAAAATAGCAAACCGAATACAATGAAATAAACACAAATTACACACAAATAAAGTTTAACTAAATATGATAAATGGGGGGGCTCAAGGCGGAGTCTCCAGACTGTCTCCGAGCCAGATGGACGCTGAGGGGGCTCGAGTCGTGCTCCGGGTGCGGTACCGGTGGCTCGGCGTGTCGCGCCGCTCAACTGCTCGGGTGTCCGCACCAATGAGCCTATTGACCAGTATGAGGAACAGTTTCATATGGATGCTCACTATGAACAGGATCAACAGCAGCATGATGTGCCACAGGACACGTATTTTTGTGCGATGACACAATTTGGGATTCTTCCACCTCAGACTCCTCCATTTGAACCTAGAGTATATGCTGAAGAAGAGGCACCTCCTGAATTTCATACAGAAGCCTCATCATCAAGAGGACCACAATTTGCTGCCACTGAAGGTCTGATAGGTATGCACACAACCCTGATCAGATTTCTTACTGCTCAGTTTGCCAATATTAATTCCTCAATTATGCAACTTAACATGAATGTTGAGAGACTGGATGCAAGGCTTGTTCACATTGAAAAAACTCAGAACAGCAGATGGGAGAAGTTTGTAAGAGATAAGCACAAGTATGATGGACAATTGAATGCCTTTATGAACTCACTAATGCACGTTTGTGAAAAAGTAGGGACTTTGATGAAAAGACTGAGAGAGGTTCACACTGAAACCCAAGAAAAGCCAACTGAAATGCTTGTGTATGCATATGACATTCATTAAGACCAAGGCAATATGAATCTCAAGTATGCAACCCTCATTGATACCTCTAATAGAATTGAAGAAAGAATGGCTGTTGATTCTATAACAATCAGAGAAATGGTGACTGCTGAGGCTGCAAAAATTTTAGAAGTCACCACTAGTCTGGAAGCAGCAGTACATGGCAACTCTGCACGGGCCATTGATGAATCCATAAGGCTAAAAGGAAAAGTTCATACTGACTCTAACAAGCTCATCGATGCCTCCACCAAGCTTGCAGAAAAAATCATTGCTGACACAGCCGCGATGGTGAACATCTCCACAAGAGCTGAAGAAAAGATGGATGTTGTATATGGTTGGAGAAGAAATTCTTGAATTGATTCATCTTCACAAAGCTCAGCTTCCACCTAATTTGGAAGACACTGGTGAAGCTTTCTACCCACGTCCATCTGAAGCCACATCCTCCTATGTCTCTGCATAGGGCTCCCAACAAAAATCCCAAATAGAGTATATCTGTGAAATGTTACACAACTGGCTGGATGCTATAAATGACAACATCAAGTCTCTTCACCATTTTATGCAACAAACAGATGAGCAGCTAATTCACAAGGTGGATTCTCTGGCTGCAACTATTCTCCATCTGCAAGAACAACTCTTAGAGGCACACCAATTGCCTTGTAGCTCCACCACCATGCCTCCACCAGCGCCACCATCTTGTTCACACCCTCCTTGCTGATGCCAAAGGGGGAGACAAGTCTTGCTACAAGCCTGGATGCCTCCTGTGATCATTTCATATAGCATTAGGCATATAGCATTAGGCATCTAGTTAAGTCATGCACAGTTTTTGATTGATGTAAATGAAACTTGTTTATGAAACTTTTTTGGTTGATCAATGGACTTCGTATCCTTGCTAGTGATCTTGGATTGTATGAAACTCCTTGTCCAATGTGAATGAAAAGTTCTCTTCAAATGGAATGCCTTAAATGCCATATGAATGTTTGTAAATAATGACACATGGTTGTCATCATCAAAAAGGGGGAGAATGTTGTGTTCCCCTGGTTTTGATGATAACGAACCATAAATCATTATTAGATCATTGTGGTATGACTAACAATTTTGTTAAAACTCTATTTTGGACAAGTACGGGTGAAGTACATTCAAGCTGTCGACCTGTCAGTAGGACGTGTCGACACGTCAAGAAGAAACACGTTATTTAGTCGCTTCTATTTGAGTTCTGGCATGAGCAGTGTGTCGACACTCTTTACAGAGCGTGTCGACACTTCAGTCCAACCCAGCGGTAAGTCTCTCTATCTGGAGCCCAAGACTCGACACTTCAGCATGATGCCCCGACACGGAGGCTCGAGCCGCACACGAGTGTGGCACCCGTCTCGACCTGCATATATTGAAGTGTCGACCTGTTGTTGAAGGAAGCCATTTTTGTTCAAGTCTTCAATGAGAAGTGTCGACCCTTCAGCTGGAAGTGTCGACACCAACAAGTTCGCCCAGAACGGATCTGAATTCAATAGCGTCTGCTTTCTGCAACTGGTCTTGGAAGATCCGTTCGTACTTGAAAATCTGTCTGGAAGCTCACCTTTTCAGAGGAATTGATTGGGTGTCGTAGGAATCTTCCAGGAGTGGGCCCTTTTGCTGTTTTGATTCTCTACCTACCCACGTACATGGGGAGCATGACAGAAAAGACAAGGGATGGCAAAGCAAATGAGGGAGGAGTGTGCAACGTCCTGGTGCTAGAGGTGTTTGTGCAAAAAAACCATAGAGGATAAGCAGAGGAACAGAAGAAAAGGTAGAGCATTGCAGCGGAAAAGTTTAAGTGGAGATCTCGCCTTCCTCATGACGCTGGCGTGAAAGCAATGTAACATCTCATCTCCTTCATCTTCTGGAGCTCGGACTGAAAGGGAGAGAGCATCCTCAGTCGCCTGTGAATCAGCTGTGAAGCTTGTCCACCACTCCTCTTGTGTTAGCGGTGAAGATATGAAGAGAAAAGGAGGAGCATCCAGGCGTCATCCATTTCCCAGACATGATTTATTTTTTCTCCCACTGATTTCTATAGTCATACCCTGTCTGTTTTCCTTTCTAGATTATTTTTCTCAAAACTCATATTCCTACTTTGTTCTCTACCTACGTGTAGGAAGACGGACGGTGAGTTCACATGTCCGTGGGTTTTGGGTTGTGTACCTGCAAGCTGTTAGATAGCGGATTGGAGGGAGTTTTCTCTCAGTTGGAAGCTGTGTATAGAAAGTAGGAATATGAGAGAAAACTGAGAGAAAACTGATACACAGCTTCCAACTGTGTATAGAAAGTAGGCACTACCGCTGCCACCTTAAAATCCTAGTGACAAGCCTCACTCAGTTGAGTGAGGGGTAGACGTAGGTCTCTGGATAAAGACCAAACCACCTTAAAATCCTACGTCTCTATGGTTTATTTATCCTCTTGCCTTGTCGCTAGATGCTTGTGTAGGAACGCTTTTGATACTTTATCCATGCATTTAGCTCACTAGATGGCTTCTACCCTTGCTTTACTGCTCTTTGGTTTATATCTTTTTATAGTTTTCGAAAAGAAGGGGCTGATCTGTTCACCCCTCCCCTCTAGATCCACCTATCACTGCACATCAAGCTAAAGTTGGTGCTCGAGGATTGATTCTCCCATCCTGCCATGGTTGTAGGGGAGTGTCCTGGGTTTGTGGATCTGTCCTGTCGGAGGTGGATGCCCTTAGTTAGATCAGACAACAGTTTGGTCATTTCGGCCAACTTTGCCTTCAATATCTCGATCTCTTGTTGCTGCTTGTAGCATACTGCGAACATAACAGGGTTGTATTGGGAGAAGTCTAGAGCATGGCTTGGACCGCTATCTTATGTTCTGATGCCGGGTGGGTATGACGGTAGCCCGTCATTACGACCATCTAGGATCGGCCCCTCAGAGTAGGATAGGACATTCTCTATATCCCTGCATGGCGGTGGACTCAAGAGGAACACTTCTTCATCTTGGGCTTCGTTGGCTGGAGGCAAAGGTTGTGCCTGGCTTTCGGCATTTTGTGTGTCTCGATCTTCTACCGGATCATCACCAGTCAGGGCCGAGACAGATATCACATTTGCTTCATAGAATTATTCTATTGAGAAGCCCAAGCCAAGGTGCCGGGTAATCTTCAGAAGTTCTTTATCCAAGTTGGGTGGGTATCACAACTTTTTGAACATTTGGTTTTGGCTGGTGGCTTGGAATAAGGGAACTTGCTACCTCCTGGCCATGTTGACCGCTCTGCCAGATATGTCCAAAAGCCCCATAATCGGGCCGACCATGTCATAAGCTTCTTCAAGTAGTTTGCAATCATCATCCCCTTCCACCGACTATTCACTAGCCGTATAGAATATTATGGGTTGGCCTGGCCACCTCCAAAATCTTCCGGAATTCGACCGTTTGACAGTCTATATTCGTGAGGGGTTTTGTGATCCCTGGAAGGACCTTTATGTGTTCCCACAGATCTTCAAGCTTCAGCATCTCCGGCTCAAGGTAGATATCTGATGGCATCACTCGAACCACTCCTTCGACCTAGGAAATGTGAGACACCTCCAGCGGGGCCACGTTGTCGTGTGGCGGCGGAGGGAACCAGTCATCATCCGGCGCTATCTCCTTCCTCTTACTTTGAGCTTGCTGGGGGATCTGTTTCGACTTCTCCACATAGAGTGACGCATCCAGCAGATGGCATTCACACACCTCAATGGGGTGTAAGTCAGCAAATATTCTTTCTTTCTTGCCATCCCGGGAGTACTTCAGGCACTGGTGCAAAGTAGAAGACACTACCCGATTTTGATGTAGCCATGGTCGGCCTAGCAATGCTTTGTAGAAAGTATCGAATTTGATGACGTGGAACTGCACCTTAGTGGTGAAGTCTCCCAATGACAACTCGAACTCCGCTATTCCCATTGGGACTTCAAACTTCTGGTTGAACCCAGCTATTTTCATGTCCTTGACCTCGATCAGGTGTACATCGAAATGATGCTTCTGGTAGACCTGGTAGGGGAGTTTGTTCATTGCTGCCCCTGGGTCAACCAGAATCATGCTTATGGGCTAGCCGTTCAACTACCCCCTCATGTACAAGGGTCTATTGAGGCTGGCCGAAGGCAAGAGCATATCTTCTTCAGTGAAAGTGATGGTTGTCCCCGAATGCATTTCGGTGAAGCAGCTTTCATAATGTGCTGGGGTTTGTAGGGCTATAATGACAGCCTGCCTAGTTTCTTCATCTAGGGTGTAGCACCTAGAATTTTCTTAAATACTTATTAAATAGCCTAAAGCACCCAATTTCTTAATATTATATTAATTTATAAAAGAGGTCAAATCGCTAGTAATTTATAAAAAATATGAAAAAATTATTTTCATAAAGGGAACGAAGTGTCTAGCAATAATGACAACTGGACCAGACTCTAATAAAATTGGTATTAGGCCGAATTAAAGGAATTTAGCCAAAATTCGTCACCTTTATCGGGTTAACCTAGATTGATCAAATTCTCACCTAATTCTTAACCAATCGAGCCCAAACCAGGCCCAATGGATAGATCTATCCTAGTAGCCCGTTTTGCCCTCCAAACCCTAGACTCTAGAGCCTTCCAGCGGTGGCGGCAGTGTGGATTTGGCAAGGACCGGAGTTTTCGCCGGTTTCTTTTCCTTGGACTCTTGAGTCCAATTTGATCACTAGAGAGCCTCCTTGTACACTTTAAATAGAGGGCTTTGTCGACCTAGAAACCCTATTTGACGTTCCAACTAGTGGCGCGAGGTTTCGTCGACAATCCTAGGAGAATTTTGGAGTTTGGCGGTAGGGCATTTTAGGGTTCCGGCGAGCACGTCTCTTCTTTTCTTCTTCGATTAAGGTACTTTTCTCTCAGGCCCAATCTAATTAAATAATATGAATAGATAGATCTCGTTCTAAGCTTTCTTTTGAGTACAATTTGCCCAATTTTGGTTGTCTAAATTTGGCGTATTCCTAGTTTATGTAGAACATGTAATTAGGGTTTTGCTCACGTTCACTTTTGCTTAGGTTAGAACAACTAATCATAGTGAAATCTTTAAATTGATCATGCCATGGTGTGCGTTTTTAAGTTACCTACGTTTCGATAGTAAATAGCATAATTTTCATGCTATGTCCATGTTTTAATCTTTCTTCCATTGGACCGGTGTCTTGTTTTTTTTCATGTTGTGGGTTCGAGTTGGAAGAAACGATCGTTCCAGGGACCGCCAGGCGTCTAGCGGTCGTACGATAGACCATTTGCCCAGTCTAGCAGTCCATCGATAGACCGTTTCTGGCCAGTGAATGTTAAAAATAAGAAGAGGTTTTTCCAGGGCGTAAGCGGTCCTTCTCTTGACCGCTTATGGCCTCTAGCAGCCTGTTATATGACCGTTTTCTATCCTGTTCCAGTGACAAGTATTGATGTGTTATGTCAAGTTTTGTCATGATAGCACACTTGTTGATTGGGTTAATTACGTGGATCAACGCACTAAAACTAGGGCTTATGGAATACATGAATTAAGTGACACTCTTTCCTTAATAATAATTGCTCCATTCATGTCCATCTTTCATATCTTTGGGATATTTAAAGAATGAAGTAGATTAATGCCTTGTTAATGGTTTAGTTAAAATTTTATACCTGTCATGAATAGGTTAAGAATTTGTTTTAAGGTCACACCGCTCCGGTGCAAGTGATTGGACCAATTACGTTCATTTTTCGCTTGATTTGTTAGCCTAAATCTTGAGCAATGAATGCGTCTCCATCGGATACTCCTTCCGCTGGACTAGGTATTCTTCTTTCAAGGCCTCCGTAAGATCCTGCGAGCCTGGGATTCCCACTAGGACGCTGGGCAGGTTATACCATTAAAGCATGTACCAAGGATTTTATGATGGGCAGACCAGGTTGTTGGACTTGCTGGTCTGGGATAGCATGCGGTTGTGCCTAGGACCGCAAGCCAACCCAAGCGGCCATCTCTATGACCGTTTGATCAGTCTTTGGGCTAGTTAGTGGGTCTGACCTGATATGATTTTTAAGTTGTTTTTTTAAGCGTGATTTTTAGCTAATTGAGACCTCTCACTTGACCCTTGGATCGAGGACCATACCCTGGCTTGGTCCGGCCATACCTTTGGTCAATTTGGGACCTATTCCAAATCAATTTTGATCTCTGGTGGTCTGGCTTCTTAACGGTCACATCAGAGACCATTTTCATCCTGCATGCGGTCCAACGATAGACCACTTATGCGTTCTGGCTTGACCCATTGAGGCAAGCGTGGGTAGGAACGAGGCGGTCCTGTGTTAGATCGTTTATTGCCCCTTGCGGTTCCCTATTGGGCTGTAAGCAGTCCTTGATTAGTGTATTCTTCGTGATTCTTGTGATGGGCTATTGATGGGGGCATCCCTCGCCCCCTTCACTTCTTTTGAGGCTCAGATTGCTCATCAGCGTGCGCCATTGTGTTCATCATAATTTTTTGAGTCTAGTCATGTAATTTTTACATTTTAATTGAGTCATCATCATGTAATTTTCCCTTTATTTGAGTCATGTACCTAGGTTAGTAGGTTATCTACCAAAGTCTTGTGTCATTGTGTTGGTTTGTTAGGCTATTGGGCCCAACTAATGGGATAGGCCCAGGGGCGCCCCTCCCTTGGAGTGCTTGGTCAATAGTTGTTTACTCAGGGTCATTTTCGTCCTAGGAAAAGTCCAATGCCTATAAATAGGCCCCCACTCATCTCATATGTAACAACTTTGGCATGAATATTGAAATCCAGAATTCCGAATCCCACTAGACCTCTCTCTCATTATCTCTCTCTCAATTGGGGTGGATTCCCCTCTCTCTCTTTCTATCTCTTCTCTCTCTCTCTCTCTCTCCACCCAAGGGGGGCTGCGCCCTACCCTCTCTCTCCTCCCCTTCCCAACCACTCCTCTCCCACCTACCCCATTAAAGGCCTCTCCCCTTCCCCATAGCCCACTTTACTCCACCCCCTAGTCCCAAGAGAGCTCCAGCCAATCCCCACCCCACCCTCCAACCCCCAACTACCCATTTCCATTCCCCAAGCATCACTCCACATTCCCAAGACACCTCTTCCCATCCCCAAGACCACCATTGATCACCCCCCTTAAAGACAATTCAAACTCACACTCCCTCCACCCACTTGTGCCTCCCCCTCCTCTCCCTCCAAGTCCCAAATTCGTAGCTTCTCTCTCACCCAATGAAAACACTCCATTCCAGACCCCATTCTCCCTCTCCCACACCTTAGAGTACCCCCTCCCAAGCCCCCTCACAACTAGGGGTCACTCCCACACCTATTCACCCCATTTCCGCTTCCATTTACCCCATTTCTCCAACCACCTTCCACCTATAGTTCGTAGGTTGCAGGTGGCAGAACTCCAGCGACTTGCAGAAGGTGTCACGTCATCATCCTGAGGCTTCTGAAGGTGCTTCATACATCTTCGGAATCTTCTTCGACTCAGCTTTCCAACGGCGGTGGTTTCGTCATCGTCCGAATACCGAGCTGCTCGGGAGAGCCGTTCTCCCCCGACTGCACGAAGCTGCCCTGACAGGAGACCAAAGCCAGAGTTGAAGCTCGTCTGCGACGTTCTTGTTGGTAATATGATCAAGAGTTCTTCAGCAAAAGTCCCCTGTATCAAGTCTTCTACCATCCCCAAGAAGCAGAGTTCATTTTGGAGACCGGAGCTGAAAGTTATCAATTTTCTCCCCCGAGCGCGCGGTTCTGCTTCCACTCTGTATGCACCGACCCGCCTTCAGTGTTCAGGGGTTACCAAATTACTCCGACATCATTTAGCATCTTCGTCAGTTCAGCTTCGAAGTAGACCCATCAACGGTTCCAACGGCTCTGACGGAACCTGATTCCGAGCTCGGGAGCATTCGTGGAACCCTCTGCTTCCTGCTGTTGGGAACCTGAAGCTGTCCGAACAGAGGATTTGCTACCCAGTTCAAGCCCCTACCCCGACCAGCAGCGGTACCAGAAGAAATCAAGAAAATTCTGGTGTCTTCCCAGTCCAGCTACGAAGAGTTTCCCACTAGTTTCGTCTTCAGAAAAAATCGAGAGTGGCCGCAGTGTCAAGAGAACCGACTGTCTATCCAGAAGCGCAGAGAATGGTTAGAATAGGCTTCGGCAACCTTTTCTTGTTTCTAGCTTGATTTTCCCCCTTTCGCTTGGCCGGATGAAGGCCCCTCCCTGCGTGGAGGTAGTTTTGGCTGTATCAACTTAACCCCCACCCCGATATCCCCCCCCCTTGCAAGGGGTGTAGTTCATGTATTAGTTCAGGTCGCAGGTTTGAAGCTCCGTCGACGCGGCGTGCGGGTGCATACCCACGCCTCCCCGCTCGCCCCCGTCTCCGGCCGGAGTCGGCGTCTTCACGCAGGCTAGGTGAGCCTCGGTCCCCCTCTTGGCTGGTTTCAATTCATTGCTAGCATAGTATTATCGCCATTGTTTCGTCGGACGGTGAATGAGAGCTCGGTCCTAAATTGCTAGTGCCGTGAGTGACCATCGCGGGCGAGTTGTGAGTGAACCATTACATCCCACACCCTTGGTGTGCTAGCCGCCCATGATTTGGGCATCCCAGGCCCATTTGGGGTTCTCCCCAAGCTAGCCAACCTTTGGAGCCTCAAGGTCCCGCCTCGGACCCTCTCCATCATCGCCGAGTTGCCTTCGGGCACTAATGTGCGCCAAGCGAGTGAGCTCGCTAGTGTTAGTCCGCTGCCCAACTTGAATGCTTGCAAAATAGGTCCAAGGGTGGTGTCACATCAAGTGGTATCAGAGCAAGTTCACAACTTGTCTCTATCAAGTTGGTCCTAGGGCATGTTTATGCATTTAGAGTCCTCGGTTGCATCTCTTGTCCACTAGTATGGCCACCTCATACCGACCTTACCAATCGGCCATCTCCATAAGTCCAAACCACCAAGGGATGTCTACCACTAACACACATAACCTCCCTGGCCATGTCAACTACCTCATGAAGGCCTTGACCTATGTCAATGAGCGGCTTGATAACATATCAGGTCGACTCAACCAACTTGGAGAAAATGGGCCCACCCCAAGGACGGACGATAGAATGGTCCCTCTCCCACTTCCCACCTTTAATGGAACCTTTCCTAGAGAATATTTAGATTGGGAAGCTACAATGGACCATTACTTTTAAAGGAATCCCCTGTCCGAGGATAGGAAGGTTCAATGTGCCAAAATGCAACTAACCGAAAGGGCTCAAACTCATTGGGTTAAAATTGAAGGCTTAAGGATAATTAGAAGGGAAGCTCCCCTCACCACATGGGAGGATATGAAGGAACAACTTAGGGCAAGATATGGTTTCCCCTTCTACCCGGATCACCAAAGCCCAAGGAGCATTTCAACTCCACCATTCCCACCCGACCAACCCAAGAACCTAATCCCCCATTCCCCACCACTTCCCACCTATCCTATCCCGACCACCACATCTACACCCTACCTACAAATTCTCACCACAACCGTAGCTCCACAAACCCAATTGGGCCCCATGACCACCCCTCCACCTAGGCACATGATGACCACCACCCCCCAAACCAAATTCCCCCACCAAACCCATATCCCACAAGCTCCCTTGAACCCCACCACTATCCCTCCATCACCCCCAAAGAAAGATGCACCTCGCAAGGCCAACCAACCTAAACCCCCTCACCCAACCCACCTTCCACTTCCAACCCCAACCCTACCCCAACCTAGGCCACCACTACTTCCACTCCCAACCCAAGTTCGACCTCACTCACCACCCCGGGTGCACCATGCCCCAACCATCATCACCCCATCTCCACAAGACCTTCCCATTCCCTTGAGAAAGGAGGCCACACCCACTCACATAGGAATAGTTGCTAGCCCGGACCCTCTCCCCGCCCATAAGGAAGCCCAAGTTCACACCAATAGTAAGGAAGAGTCTCAACCCTTCACCACTTCAAATAGTCTGGATCTTTAAGAGCCACAAACCTTCACAAATGGCACCATAATCATAGATGGGCCCCTAGCTAGATGGATAAAGGAGAGACCAAATCACCCCATCATGTCCCATATTTTCCCTCCCATAAAACAAGACCTTCCCATAGTGCCCTTGTTCTCCTATCACACCACAATCCAAGCGTCCTATCAAGTGGAGACCTTAGAGGACCTTCTCAAGGGCTTAGCATGGCAATTAGAGATGACTTGCATGTTGACCCCTAGGGTCGAACAACCTAGGAGCCTTGGCCTCCTACACCTATGTATAGGGTCCATCACCTCAATGTGTACCATTGGTTGCTACACTAGTGACCTTCTCTTATTCCTCCCTATACCCGATAAGCCCGATGCTATCCATAAATTAGAGTTGCTTATCTCGGGTAGAACGTCAAGCCCTCCATTCATGGCCGACCATCCCACCAAAAATTTCGGCCCAATTATTTCACTAGAGGAGGATGAATCACCACTATGTGAGGACCATGAGGACCTAGAGTTCCTCTCCCTAAGTGACCCTTATCATGACCCCTTCGATCCCTTCCTACACCCACCCACCTTACTCACCACCAACCTTTTCCTACCCCAACCAACCATGTTGGACCAAGCCCACCTCTCCCAAGACTCGGACCACACCAAGGGAACCATGACCATGGGTGAAATATACTTAGGAAACAATGAAGAGCCCCTCTCCATGATATCCACCTTCCTAGATCCTTTCGACCCTTTCACATGGAAGATCAAGGGCCACCCCACACCCATGCACATGGAGGTCATCTCTAGGATAGGAGTGCATAAGTCTTGGCACAACACACCACTTGGCATGATTAGAAAGTCAGGTCCATTCATTTACATCACCCACATGCCAAGTAGGAAGCATGAGTGGTCCCTATTTGGGTGTAACGGTCCTCCCCAATTCACCATTGGTTTTATGTATGCTAGGAACCTACATGGGTGTCCGGGTCCTCCAACATTCATCACACTCACTCATAAGAGGGACACCTATGGATGCCCCGGTCCTCCCAAATCATTCAAAGTCTTCATAACATCAATGCATGATAGGTCTATATGTGGTTGCCCTGGACCACCTTTGCATACCATACATTGTCCACTCAGACCGCATCATAGTGCATGGCATATGCATCCGAGCAAGTATCAAGCAACAAGCGGTGAGATTCACAACAAGCGGGCAAAAACTCATGGGCGCCACTTGGAATTCCAAGTTGGTAACTTGACGATGATGACTTTGGAGTGGCTCTACCCTATGGTCACCTCCAATTTGAGGGCACGAGGACTTGGACCTTGCCAAGTTCCGAGTGATTTTGGTAACCCGACTTGCGGGTTGGACTTACCGATGGGTTTTGGGATTCACCCCATTTCTCATGTGGCGGATCCGGCACCCTCTAAGGGCACCGCGGTGGATCCTAGTGAGTGCCTTGAGCTTACACCTATCCTTGCGAGAGACACCTTCGGAGTGCCACCACAAATTAGCCTGAGAGCCCGACGTGAGCACACGGCGGCAATACTACGCAAGTAAGATCCCATCGCCAGCATGAGGGTGTTTCCGAGCCACTTTGACGAGCTGAAGCGCCCTTCTCCGGCTATGAGCGAAGGTTGAGTTTCGAGATCGTGGTTCGCCCGGAGCTGCATTTTGGTGTACTACTTCCCCGGTGGACCCATACTCGACGGGGTCGAGTTTTCCCCACCCCGGGGGTATGATGGGGGCATCTCTCACCCCCTCCACTTCTTTTGAGGCTCGGATTGCTCATCAGCGTGCACCATTGTGTTCATCATAATTTTTTGAGTCTAGTCATGTAATTTTTACATTTTATTTGAGTCATCATCATGTAATTTTCCCTTTATTTGAGTCATGTACCTAGGTTAGAAGGTTATCTACCAAAGTCTTGTGTCATTGTGTTGGTTTGTTAGGCTATTGGGCCCAACTAATGGGCTAGGCCCAGGGGCGCCCCTCCCTTGGAGTGCTTGGTCAATAGTTGTTTACTCAGGGTCATTTTCATCCTAGGAAAAGTCCAATGCCTATAAATAGGCCCCCACTCATCTCATATGTAACAACTTTGACATGAATATTGAAATCCAGAATTTCAAATCCCACTAGACCTCTCTCTCATTTTCTCTCTCTCTATTGGGGTGGATTCCCCTCTCTCTCTTTCTATCTCTTCTCTCTCTCTCCACCCAAGGGGGGCTGCGCCCTACCCTCTCTTTCCTCCCCTTCCCAACCACTCCTCTCCCACCTACCCCATTAAAGGACTCTCCCCTTCCCCATAGCCCACTTTACTCCACCCCCTAGTCCCAAGAGAGCTCCACCCAATCCCCACCCCACCCTCCAACCCCCAACTACCCATTTCCCTTCCCCAAGCATCACTCCACCTTCCCAAGACACCTCTTCCCATCCCCAAGACCACCATTGATCACCACCTATCAAAGACAGTTCAAATTCACACTCCCTCCACCCACTTGTGCCTCCCCCTCCTCTCCCTCCAAGTCCCAAATTCGTAGCTTCTCTCTCACCCACTGAAAACACCCCATTCTAGACCCCATTCTCCCTCTCCCACACCTTAGAACACCCCCTCCCTGGCCCCCTCACAACTAGGGGTCACTCCCACACCTATTCACCCGATTTCCACTTCCATTACCCCATTTCTCCCACCACCTTCCACCTACAGTTCGCAGGTTGCAGGTGGCAGAAGTCCAACAACTTGCAGAAGGTGTCACATCATCATCCTGAGGCTTCTGAAGGCGCTTCATATATCGTCGGAATCATATTCGAGTCAGCTTTCCAACGGCGGTGGTTTCGTCATAGTCCGAATACCGAGCTGCCCGGGAGAGCCGTTCTCCCCCGACTGCGCGAAGCTGCCCTGACAGGAGACCAGAGCCGGAGTTGAAGCTCGTCTGCGACGTTCCTATTGGGAATCTGATCAAGAGTTCTTCATAAAAAGTCTTCTGATTCGAGTCTTCTACCATCCCCAAGAAGCAGAGTTCATTTTGGAGACCGGAGCTGAAAGTTATCAATTTTCTCCCCCAAGCGCGCGGTTCTGCTTCCACTCTATCTGCACCGAACCTCCTTCAGTATTCAGGGGCTACCAGATTACTCCGACATCATTTGGCATCCCCGTTAGTTCGGCTTCGAAGTTGACCCATCAACAGTTCCAACGGCTCTGACGGCACCTGATTCCGAGCTCGGGAGCATTCGTGGAACCCTCTGCTTCCTGCTGTTGGGAACCTGAAGCTGTCCGAACAGAGGATCTGCTACCCAGTTCAAGCCCCTACCCCGACCAGCAGCGGTACCAGAAGAAATCAAGAAAATTATGGTGTCTTCCCAGTCCAGCTACGAAGAGTTTTCCACTGGTTTCATCTTCAGAAAAAATTCAGAGTGGCCGCAGTGTCAAGAGAACAGGCTGTCTGTCCAAAAGCGCAGAGAATGGTCAGAATCGGCTTCGGCAACCTTTTCTTGTTTCTAGCTTGATTTTCCCCCTTTCGCTTGGCCGGCTGAAGGCCCCTCCCTGCGTGGAGGTAGTTTTAGCTGTATCAACTTAACCCCCACCCCGAGATCCCCCCCCCCCCTTGCAAGGGGTGTAGTTCATGTATTAAATCAGGTCGCAGGTTTGAAGCTCCGTCGACGCGGCGTGCGGGTGCATACCCACGCCTCCCCGCTCGCCCCGTCTCCGGCCGGAGTCGGCGTCTTCACGCCGGATAGGTTAGCCTCGGTCCCCCTCTTGGCTGGTTTCAATTCATTTATAGCATAGTATTATCGCCATTGTTTCGTCGGACGGTGAATGAGAGCTCTGTCCTAAATTGCTAGTGCCGTGAGTGACCACCGCGGGCTAGTTGTGAGTGAACCATTACATCCCACACCCTTAGTGTGCTGGCCACCCATGATTTAGGCATCCCAGGCCCATTTGGGGTTCTTTCCAAGCTAGCCAACCTTTGGAGCCTCAAGGTCCCGCCTCGGACCCTCTCCATCATCGCCGAGTTGCCTTCGGGCACTAATGTGCGCCAAGCGAGTGAGCTCGCTAGTGTGAGTCCACTGCCCAACTTGAATGCTTGCAAAATAGGTCCAAGGATGGTGTCACATCAGCTATTTTCTTGTCCTATCATCTATTGAATTGGGCCAGTGAGCCTGTTCTAGTTCTTCCTATTGTGTCCCCTGTGGTTCTGGAGTTTTGATGATGACAAATATTATGTCTCATTATGTTTACATGTATAACCTTGATGATATAATCCTGATGTATTATGAGAAAATGTCAGAACAGGTTTAAGAATGACTCACGGGTCATGAAAAGGAAGTCAACCCAAGTCAAAGTCAACTCATTGACAGGTAAGATCAATGCACAGTCTGATCAGGTATGGTTCTGTCTAATCTCAGATCTGTGCATATGTTAATGCTTGTACAGAAATGTTGGTGCATGTGTTTAGTCCATGCACATAGAAGATCAATGGCAGTCTTCATTGTGTTAGAAAAGTCGAGGCATTTCACTGTTCACATGAACATATGAAGTCGGTGCTAGTTCCTATAGCACTTCATGGAGGTTGATGCATGTCATCTTATCTAACACTTTGTGTGCATGTCATGTTAGTGTGCATAGCATTTTCATCGAGCAGCTTGTGAGCATGGTGCATACTTTGCACTGGGCAGATAACATCGGTGCACTTCTTCGTCTTCTATATCCAAGTCTGTGCATATACCTGTAGCAACGCTATTAGGGTCGGTGCAACTTTTGCATTGGTACTAGTCTTTTGTACTTTGCATACATAGGTCCGTGCACTTTTGCACTTTGAGCATATACACGTCGGTGCATCCTTTGCCTCATTCAGGTCAGTGTACGTCTGTCAGCATACAACGTCTGTGCAAGTCACTGTAGAAGGGATACATAAGTCGGTGCATGTTTCCATGTCTATGACATATACAGACGTCAATACACATTACTGTGCTGCATCTGAAGGTCCGTGCAAGCCTATCTTTGAGCATATTGCTGCCCTGTTCGTTCTTAGGTCGGTGCATTTCTTCCTTTAGGCACATTTGAAGACGCTGCACGTTTGCATCTCAGTGTTGTGTCTCATGTTGCGTCTCATGCACACCTAGGGTCAGTGCACGTTTATGTTTCATATTTGCATCTCATGTTGCGTCTCACGCACACCCAAGCTCTGTGCATATCTTGTGTCTTAGTTTGTGTGTTCACACAACTAAGATCGGTGCAGATTTTTGTCTACAACATATACATTCGGTGCATGTTTTGGCGAAACAAATGTAAGGTTAGTGCATATGGTAGGTCAGTGCATGTTCCTGTGTATGCACGTCTCATACCAAGGTCAGTCCATTCATACACTCGGTGCATGTTTAGGTCCATGCATATTACTATTTAGGGTCTGTGGACACTAGCACGTCAGTGCACATCTTGCATGTAGCCATATAACATCTGTGCATGTTCTGCATTATGCTTGCACATAGTCTGTGCATTCCACTGTAGCAGTCAGTGCATGTTTCTATAGAACACACATGTAGTCGGTGCACAAATAAGGTCAGTACACATTTCTTTGCTTAACCTTGCATAAGGTCAGTGCATTGCTTTGCTTAAGGAATATAAGGTCGTTGCAAGTCCTTGTACCGCACATATAGGGTCTGTGCATAGTTTGCATCATGCATACACAATGCCTGTGCTAAGGAACATGAGGTCAGTGCACATTTCCTTTAGTCATCTATAAGGTCTGTGCATGTTTGATCGTTACACTATAAACTGTACTCTGTCCTTTCTTTTATAGGGAACAATCTCGTTCGCAGAAGAGGCACGTGACCTCTGAAAAGGCAGAATGCTGGCTCGTGGATAAAGGGAGAAATGATAGGCACGTTATCCGAGGAAAGGAAGCTTATATTCTCTAACACGTGGACCAATGGAATGTCAGTACGGTTCTGTTGCTTGATCCTTACAGAGCCCCTGCTCATATATAAGAATACCTTACCCTTCGAAGAAGGGTGCTGGTGTTGGAAGAGGGGCCGCCAGAAGAAAAGAAAGGAGAGCCAGAAGAAGAAGAGGAAGAAGAAAAAGAATAGGAAGAGAGGTAGTCAGTGAGTGAAGAAGAAGCTGAGAGCCAGAGTGAGAGAGAATAAAATCATGAGAAGGAGAAATAGTGTGCAGCATCCTGAAGATCTGTTCATGAATTGACTCGTGGATCAAATTCACAGTCATTGTGCTCCTCGGAGCTATATCTATTTTTGTTTAATCCTGTGAGCTGTGGTTTAATTTGTGTGATTGTTCCCTATCTTCTACCTCCTTCACAGGTCTTGGTTGACTGTTCCCTTGAGCGCTATATGTTTTGCCGAGTATCTCTGTTTAATGATGTTTCCGTTTATCGTTATAACATGCCATTTGGTGTTTGAAGGTTTGGTAGAATATTCAACGATGTATCTGTTTGTGTGCATGTTTAACATTTGAGATTGTGTCTAGCAGATCTATGGTTCAGTGAGAGCTAGTCATTCTGCATGGGTTTTTATGTGTCAGCTGGTCAGTGCTTAATTTGATTAAGCCATCTGTGTATATAAAGTCCGCAATAGTTTTAACAGGGATTCATTCACCTCCCCTCCAAATCCGTGCTTTGCACCCAACAAGTGGTATCAGAGCAGGTCTCCGATTTATCAGATCCAACGATCTACAGAGGATCCTACTATTCTATTTTCGATGCATTTCTATTTATGCTCAGTCTATCGCGAGAATTACTCTTGAACTGATCACCATGGCTCATCCACCGATTTTCAATGGGTCTAATTTTGATTCGTGGCTTAGTAGTCTGCATAATTATGTAAAACTGATTAATCCTGATTTGTGGAAATTAATTTCACACGGTCCTCACAGATTACCAAAGAAAGAGTTCAAATGGACTAACAGTCACAGATCAAAGCTTGGAGAAAATCAGAAAGTTTTCAATCTAATGAAAGCAGCTACTGACAAGGCCATACATTCTTGCTTTCATGACTGCAGGTCCGGTAAGGACATTCTGGATATGCTGATGCTAGCTCACAGGAGAAATGAGAACATCTGCATGATGGCTAACGAAAGTAATCAAAGTGGCAGCCAAAATGAAGAAGAGGACGATGATGAGGTAAACCCTTTTGATAATTTTTCTATAAATGACTGGGAGGATGCATATGCTGACTTATTAGAGTCACATGAGAAGTTAAGAAAACAAAATAAAAAGTTGAAAAAGAGCACTGCATTGGATAGCTCAAATTCTTCTTGTGACAAATGTCTGGAGTTGAAACAATCCCATGATGCTTGCTTGTCTGATATTCAAATGCTTAAGAAACAAATTGAATTGTTAAAAACTGAGAATCAAGAACTTGCAAATGAGATCTCTGATCTAGAAGAGAAGCTTAGCTCAGCTAGTGATAATCAGCTCTGTTCTAATGATCCTGTTCAGAATAAAAAATCACTAGAAGATCTTGAACTTGCTAACTCAAAACTGAACAAACTTAAATCTGAAAACGATTCCCTTAGAAAATCTGCTAAAGAAAATAAAGAAAAAATTAGGATACTTGAGCAAGAGAAGAATTTGTTTGTTGAAAAATTTAATGTTGTCAAGACCGTGAACATGGAATTACAGAAGAATGTGGAAAAACAACAGAGAGATCTAAACGAATTTGAAATCAGAAAGAAGCAGGAGGTCAATTCAAAAGATTAGGTTTTAATAAATGAATTAGTCCAAAATGATAAGCTTAAAGCTGAAGTTGGAAAATTGAAACTATTAAACACTGCTATGTCCGAAAAGCTTCTTACCTTGGAAAAAGGAAAATCTGTCTGCATTGAAGAATCTAAAAAACTGAGCAATCTAGAACAAGATGTTGAGAAATATAAAACTGCAAATAAGGTGCTGAGTGAATACGTTAATTACAGTGAACAAGAGATTGCCAGTTATGAGATACATATTGCAACTCTAGAAAATAAAATTCATGATTTGAAAAACTCTTTGTCAAAATTTGTAAATGGGCAAGAAAACCTAGACAAACTGCTTGGTGTTAAGGTAACTTTTCAGAAGGAAGGGTTGGGCTATAACCCTGCAAAGAAAAAGAGTTTTGAAAATAAAATACAAACATATTTTGTTTCAAGTGTTGCTTCTCACAGTTCACCGAACCCACCTATTTTTCAGTTTAATGTTCAGAAGTGTTTGAAACCAGCTGGAAAATAAAAGAACAAAAATGGTTCCGCCACCTCTTTGTATGTTGCCCATAAATCATCCACATATACACATGCATACAAAAAGAAAACTTCATGCCATTACTGTCATAGATTCGGTCATTTGATGCATGAATGTAAATTGATGGAAGAGGATGATCTAAACGCTAGCATAATGCATGCCAAGAAATCACATGATGAAGATCCTTCATTTCAGAAAAGGAAAACTGAATGTCTTCAATGTGGTAAATTAGGACACACTATTGCACAATGCTGGTTTGCAAGAGATAAGAAAAATTCACAATCATATCATGCTAAATTCCCTGCAAACCAACATGGTTTCAATAAGAATAAATCTGTTTCAGTGAACCAACACATCACATGCTTCAACTGTAACAAGCCTGGTCACAAGGCTACTGAATGTTGGTTAGGCTCTCATAGGAGAAACTCTTTTGTTTGCTCTCACTGTGGAAAGCATGTCCATATAGTCAAGGACTGTTGGCATATCCAGGGTAGGAATGTGAATTTCAAACATGCTAGACTCCCTGCAAAAGGACATGAACTTGATAGGAATAAATTTGCATTTAAAAGAAAGATTCATGCATGTTTTGAATGTAGAAAACATGGCCACCGAGGCTCTGACTGCTGGATGGCACGATATGGAAAATAGTATGTTCATGCAAATAACAGAAATCTTCATGTTAATGCATATAGATTCCATGCTTATGATAATGTGCATAAAAAGAACTCAAGATCTGCTATTTCATGTCATTACTGTGGAGCCTTTGGGAACTCCATGAGTGATTGTAATGTAATGAAATCTGATGACTTACATGCTCAAAGATTATGGAAAGCACCTATCAGAGGTGTTACTATGTAGGACCCAAGATGTCTTGGGTACCTAGAAACACAAAATAAGATCTGTGCTTTGCAGGTATGCCTTGGGAATGAGGAATAAAAGGGGGTCAAATAAACCAAGGCATCCAAAGTTTCGTAAAACCCCACCTCTGTTGGTAGACACTTAAGCTTTTGATAACTTTGTTTAGATAGTTGCATATCATGTTTGATTTGTTAATCAAAATTTCATGCATATAGTTTCTCATTTGCATCTATGTTTGGCATTAAAATCTCTCAATGAAAATGATGTGTTATGTGTGCAACAATTTAACTGAAATTGGTGCTTGCATACTGAAATCTGAATTGATTGAAACTGACTGAAAATGAATTACACATCATAAAACTGAAAAGCTAAATTGAATGAATATGTTGCTTGCACGATGTCACATGCTTAAAATGTTCACATGCACATTTGACACGCACATGTATTCACAATTGCATATAAGTAGCATATTGTCAGCTTAAGATGCATATAGAACTGCATCTGCATTGGATTGTCATGCATGACTCTTGGTATATAAATAGTGAGATACTAAAGGGTAGATGAATTCTGTCTGAAAGTTCTTGCTATGTGTGAGGTGGTCTTTAGACCAAGTCCTCCACTTGGTACCATAGGTCAATGTTGCACGAAGAGCAGTCTAAATGTTTATGAGCATATGTCATAAAAATTCCATATATAAATTTCATTGCATCCATTATTCTTAGATTTCAGTCATACAGTGCATGGTGTCAGAGGGAGTTGTATACCAAGGAAACAATGTGATCATTGCATATATTTCATGCAGTTAGGTCACTGCACCTGCATTTTCTGGTTAGAAGTGTTTACACCTTGAGTCGATATTAATTGACAAATGTTCTGTATTTTGCTGATAAAACCCCTCAACCAGAACAGTCTACTCATTGCATGTGATACATTCATGTGATTTTGTTTACATACCTTGATTGCTAGCTCATGCATACATGCAGGGGGAGCACATATCATATTCTTGAAATTGCATGTCTGTTATCTGAACCTTGCATCACATTTCCATAATTGTCTACCCTGGTAAACTGAAATTCCTATCTCCAGTTTGAGCTGGTATCATGGCTTGATTAACACTCTGTGCTATACATAAAATCCATCTCAGCTCCTTGGTTCAACTGCCATCAGCTTTTATCACTTATTCTATATGCTGAATTGATTGCTCCTGAAAAAGTTTCTGCCTTCCCTAGAAATTTCAGGAAGATTTTTTTGTGCATATCTTGATCATAAATCTGAAAAATAAACTTTAAAAGGAAGCTTCTATTGTATAGGACTATGAATGTCTGAAGTTTTTCAGCCAATTGAAGTTTCATGTATTTCTTGTGTTTGCATATGAACTTTTCTTGAAAATATCTGAGTTAGTCTTAATAAACTTTAACCAATTTCTTCTTCATGTTGTGTCTTTTAGACTTTTCTGAAATCTGAAAACTTTGTTCTCATAACACTTCTTGGCTGAGATGCTCGAAGTATGTATTGCTTGCAAACATATGAGAATCTGAAAATGTCTAAGGGTAAATCTAGTCAGAGAAATTTCTTTGGTCGCTGAGAAATACATCTCACTCATCAAAGAGATGAGTTGAGGTATGTCATGAAGTGCCATAGTTAACTCTGCTTAAAACTTGATTGAAAAATCTGGCAGAGCAATGGCATGCACACTGAGAAACACATCTCACTCATCAAAGAAATGAGTTGCAGTGTGTCATGAAGTGTAAATGCTATCTCTGTTCTTATGAGGCATGATAGTTAGTCCTTCCAAGTGCTTAGGGATACTAGCGTCTAAACAACGTGTATCCTCTACTTACAAGGATGTACTAAACTTAATTGCTCCTAAACTCTAAAAATGATTGCAAAATAAAAATTCTATTAAACCCTGACAGAAACGTATGTTCTCTTATGTGTTTTACCTCAATACTATTGATTGCATCTCTTAAGGGAGTCTTTGAAATAAAGTAGGTAAGAGAGAAAAAGGTTAAACAAGACTCTCAATGTGAAAGAATGCTTCATTTTTATTAAAAAAATTGATCTCAGATATGAGTACAGAAAATAAATAGAAAAACCTTGCATACATCATATTCTAACTTGGCTGATTAATAAAGATTCATTCATAAGTCTCTATGATGGAAGAGTCTGAAATACCTGTCTAATCAGCTTTATGAAATTGATATCCCATTGAAAATCTTTCTCATTCACTCTGAATGCTTACTTTTTCAAATTGGACTCCATTATTTTAGACCTAACTGTTGACTTCTTTATGTCATTGCTTTATCTATCCATAATTACCCATGTGCTTCATTCCAATCATTGTCTGTCCAAGGGGGAGAATTTTTGCATGTCCCTGTGGTTCAATGATCATTCATTTCATTCCACCCCTCCTGCTCAGTCATACAAGAGAGTATCTTGTCAGGGGGAGTTTTAGATGCATAATACCTTCAATATTCTCTCCTTCAACAGTCAATGATCATTCTATTTTTTTTGATGTTGTCAAAGGGGGAGAACTTTTGTGAGTCATTGAGTCATTTGTCACTCACTCTTGGTTAGTCATCATTTGCATCATCAATTGTAACTCTTGTCAGATGTTGCACACATGGTGTTTTACATGCTCATTTCTGACTAAGCTATTCTATGATGAATGTTCATGAACTTTCATATGGTATTTCATAATCATCATGATGAATCTATTGCAATGACTAATAATATTGCCATCATCAAAAAGGGAGAGATTGTTGTGTCCCCTGTGGTTCTGGAGTTTTGATGACGACAAATATTATGTCTCATTATATTTACATGTACATCCTTGATGATATAATCCTGATGTATTATGAGAAAATGTCAAAATAGGTTTAAGAATGACTCATAGGTCATTAAAACGAAGTCAACCCAAGTCAAAGTCAACTCATTGACAGGTAAGGTCAATGCACAGTCAGATCAGGTATTGTTCTGTCTAATTTCAGATCTGTGCATATGTTAATGCTTATACAGAAATGTTGGTGCATGTGTTAAGTCCATGCACATAGAAGGTCCATGGTAGTCTTCATTGTGTTAGAAAAGTCGAGGCATTTCACTGTTCACATGAACATATGAAGTCGGTGCTAGTTCCTATAGCACTTCATGGAGGTCGATGCACATCATCTTATTGAACACTTTGTGTGCATGTCATGTTAGTGCGCATAGCATTTTCATCGAGCAGCTTGTGAGCATGGTGCATACTTTGCACTGGGCAGATAACATCGGTGCACTTCTTCATCTTCTGTATCCAAGAGTGTGCATATCCTTGTAGCAACGCTATTAGGGTCGGTGCAACTTTTGCATTGGTACTAGTCTTTTGTACTTTGCATACATAGGTCCGTGCACTTTTGCACTTTGAGCATATACACATCGGTGCATCCTTTGCCTCATTCAGGTCAGTGCACGTCTGTCAGCATACAACGTCTGTGCAAGTCACTATAGAAGGGATACATAAGTCGGTGCATGTTTCTATGTCTAAGACATATACAGATGTTTGTGCACATTACTGTGCTGCATCTGAAGGTCCGTGCAAGCCTATCTTTGAGCATATTGCTGCCCTGTCCATTCTTAGGTCGGTGCATTTCTTCCCTCGGGAACATTTGAAGACGGTGCACATTTGCGTCTCAGTGTTGTGTCTCATGCTGCGTCTCATGCACACCTAGGGTCAGTGCATGTTTGTGTTTCATATTTACGTCTCATGTTGCGTCTCACGCACACCCAAGGTCTATGCATATCTTATGTCTTAGTTTGTGTGTTCAGACAACTAAGATCGGTGTAGGATTTTGTCTACAGCATATACATTCGGTGCATGTTTTGGCCAAACGAATATAAGGTCGATGCATATGGTAGGCTAGTGCATGTTCCTGTGTATGCACGTCTCATACCAAGGTCAATCCATTCATACACTCGGTGCATGTTTAGGTCCATGCATATTACTGTTTAGGATCTGTGGACACTAGCACGTTAGTGCACATCTTGCATGAAGCCATATAACATATGTGCATGTTCTGCATTATGCTTGCACATAGTCCGTGCATTCCACTGTAGCAGTCAGGGCATGTTTCTATAGAACACACATGTAGTCGGTGCACAAATAAGGTCGGTACACATTTCTTTGCTTAACCTAGCATAAGGTCAGTGCATTGCTTTGCTTAAGGAATATAAGGTCGGTGCAAGTCCTTGTACCGCACATATAAAGTCTGTGCATAGTTTGCATTATGCATACACAACGCCTGTGCTAAGGAACATGAGGTCCGTGCACATTTCTTTTAGTCATCTATAAGGTCTGTGCATGTTTGATCGTTACACTATAACTTGTACTATGTCCTTTCTTTTACAGGGAACAATCTCGTTCGTAGAAGAGGCACGTGACCTCTAAAAAGGCAGAAGGCTGGCTCGTGGATATAGGGAGAAATTATAGGCACGTGATTCGAGGAAATGAAGCTTCTATTCCCTAACACGTGGACCAATGGAATGCCAGTAGGGTTCTGTTGCATGATCCTTACAGAGCCCCTGCTCCTATATAAGAATACCTTACCCTTCGAAGAAGGGTGCTGGTGCTGAAAGAGAGGCCGCCAGAAGAAAAGAAAGGAGAGCCAGAAGAAGAAGAAGAAGAAGAAGAAGAAGAGAGGCAGTCAGTGAGTGAGGAAGAAGCTGAGAGCCAGAGTGAAGGAGAAGAAAATCGTGAGAAGGAGAAAGAGTGTGCAGCATCCTAAAGATTTGTTCATGAATTGACTCGTGGATCAAATTCACAGTCATTGTGCTCCTCGGAGCTATATCTGTTTTTGTTTCTTTTGTTATTTTTTCGCTTTTCCTGTTTGTTCTTTCGATCCTCTGGTTTGAGGTCAGGTTCCACCTGTGGACTCAGGAGAAGGGAGACGTAGTCTCCGGTTTCAAGTAGTGGTGTGCTACTTGTGGGTTTCCCTCCAGTTTGGAGGAAGGGAGGATTTGTCCTCCGATTTCCAAGTGACTGGGTGTCACTTGTGCTTTCCCTCTGATTTGGAGGAAGAGAGACTTGGGTCTCTTGTTGCTATTGACTGGGTGTCACTGGTGGTTCCCCTCCGGGTTGGAGGAAGATAGGAGTGTGTTCCTCTGGGTCAAGCTGTTAGGCAGCGTCTGTTGTAGCCTAAGTCTGCTGTTCTTGCGTTTGCAAGGGAAGCCTCACTCTGGTTTGGAGTGAGGGGTGGATGTAGGCAGACTGGTGTCTGGCCGAACCACCTAAAAAATCCTATGAGTTGTGGTTTAATTTGTGTGATTGTTCCTTATCTTCTACCTCCTTCATAGGTTTTGGTTGACTGTTCCCTTGAGCGCTATATGTTTTACCGAGTGTGTCTATTTAGTGTTGTTTCCATCTGTCATGATAACATGCCATTTGGTGTTTGAAGGTTTGGTAGAATATTCAACGATGTATCTATCTGTGTGCACGTTTAGCATTTGAGATTGTGTCTGGCAGAATTATATTTAGTGAGAGCTAGTCATTCTGCATGGGTTTTTATGTGTCAGCTGGTTAGTGCTTAATTTGATTAAGCCGTCTGTGTATTTAATTCCGTAATAGTTTTAATAGAGATTCATTCACCCCCCCCTCTGAATCCGTGCCTTGCACCCCAGCACTTCCTTCCAATTTTATTTAGGAGATTCATGATCTTAGAAGATAGGTTTCATGAGCTTAATCTTGGAACTGCATGGCCGAACTACTTGAATGTCTAGACAACTACATGGGATCAATGTTCCACTTAACTAATGCCAAGGCATCATTTAAGGGCCCAGTCTGGTCCTGAGAGGAGCGCCCGAAAGTACTTGTGCCCCGGGGAGTTTGTAATGACTAGGTGTGGCATTGCACCGAGTGCTTGTTAAATGTGTGGTCTATGACGTTCGTTCAAATCTTTCTTGTTTGTAAAACTCTTGACTTATTATACATGCATGCTTGTCGGCCAATAAATTGAATGATATCTTTACAATTCATTCCCCAAGTTATTTGTTCTTTTACTTATTCAGTTATGTTCAATTCTTATCTTAATGAATATGAAAAATGATTAATTACTTAAATTCTACCTGATGATAGAGTGTAATTCCTACTGAGCTTTCGCTCACCCCCCTTTTGTTTCCAATCCTTTTCAGGTAGCACGGATGAGGATGTGCACGTCGATGGGAACGGGAGCGAGTAGCCGTGGAGCGAGCTTTTTAGTGTGTCGAGTCAATGTCCTAGTTATGTTGAGTCAGAAGTGATGTAATTTTTCTTCCTTTAGTCGATGTAATAGGCAATTAAGTCCACAAGAGTCGTTGTAATATTTGTGACTATGATTATTAAGTAAAGTTAGTTTTCTTCATTTAAAATCTTAGCCTGTGTTAACTTGTGGCATGAATGCTCTGATTGACATGAACGATTATAACTGGCACGTACCGACTTTCCGTATTAGGGTGTGACAGTTTTTGTGGTATCAGAGCATAGGTTTTCTAAGTCTTAGGTATCTAAGTGGTGTCATAGAACCCATAAACTTGTTAAAGTCTAAGGTCCAACCTGGTGAGATCGGGTAGAGATTTGGGTTAAGATAATTAATGAAGTTTAAAAGATTTCCGCTAGATTGGTTCTAACTTATCTTCTTGCGTCTAGGAACTCTTTTCGATGGCAGTTGAATGCGGACAATGGAGGGATATGCAACGCACGGTGCAGGGTTTGACTCAGGCCCTCCAACAAGTGGCACAAGGTGGAGCGGTGCATCAAGGAGCTGGCAATCTCCATCGGAATTTCCAAGGTTTGAGTCCCCCTCGATTTGGCGGTTCTGCGGACCCAGACGAGGCCGAGCATTGGCTGAAAGAGATAGAGCGTGTAGTGCCCCAAAATTTATATAAGTAATTTCTGGGTTATTTAATAATTTTCTGGAATTTATTAGGAGTTATAAGGGCTAAATAAGATTAATAAAAGGATTGTTGAAGTAATAAGTTATTATAAGGCCCAATTGTGTTAAATAATTAGCCTAGCCTATTCAAGTAAGATGCAAAAGGTTTAAGGACCAAGCCCATTAAGTTTGGCCCATATTCTAGAAGGTTATTTAGCCTATTAAGTATTTTAAAGATAAATACTATTTTTATGGATAATAATATGGATAATTAATAAAAGAGTTTGATTTATGTTGAATTCTGTGCACGTTGGATGTAGCGGTCTATCGTGCGACCGCCACATCCATATAACGCACTAGTCTTGATGCGTTACACCCTGTCAGTTCCGTAAATGGAAGAACGAGCAAAAGGATTGGAACTTTGGGATCCTATCTGCAAGAGATCGACTTGGGAGAGCTTATAACATTACTAAGGACTTTTAGGGATTAGGTTATGGCAAATTAAGGACTCTAGAATCGATTTCATCTTCAAACCCTAGCCAAAACCCTATAAATAGGACCTAGTTCTGAACTGAGCGACCCTTACTTTTGGCTCGTGATGAATCAAGGTAAGGAGTCATAATTTCGGGTAAGTTATTTATAAGATTTTGTTTAGTATACTTTAGACTAATAGTTCTCGAAATTTCATATTAGGAGATCAAGTAACCAAGGAGATTGAAGCTTCCAAAGTTGCTGGTTCGACCATAATAACCCAAGAAATTGAATGCAAGTTCCCTGAAGATCAAGAGATTAGGACGTCTAAACGAGGTAATTAGAGTTCAATCCTTTATAACTTTTTGATCACCTTAGTTTCATCTTCTTACCGTCAAAATTTCATATCTTTAGGTCAAGAGATCGTGGAGTTAGAGCAGCAGAAAATTGCTGGAAAATCACTGGAAAAGGATAACTAGGGCACGGTTTTCAGACTCAAATTAGAAGCTTAAAGCCTAGATAAGATGTAGGTCATCTCATGATTGGAAAAATATCTTGTTAGGGATAAAATCCCTATGGTTATGATTGATTTCATGCATCATAGATTTTGAATTTCATGTTTTAGTAGGTCATGCATACATGTATACTCTTAACCCTAACTAAGTTAAAAAGGAACTTTCTTGTCAAATTCACAGAAAGCCTATGCATACTAGTAGGTTAGCCTTCATTCTATCATGTGGAAGTTATATATATGATTTCCAGACATGATGTAAGTTGAAACCTTAGATTTTTATAACTTTTCTACCAGCAGACGATTTGACGCATAAAGGTAAGACCGTCACAATGATCTAACGGCCTTACGATAAGCCGTCACAACCTCTGCTGTATCTTAATTACTTTGTTGTCTCTGACGCATCTTAATAGGAGCATTACACTACTGTAACGGCCCCTCGATAAACCGTCACAAGCACTGTAACGCTCCTATCCTAGACCGTCAGACACCTGTGTTCCGTCAACCCGAGGCAGAATGATAAAAAGTTAAGTTTACTTATAAATAAACTTAGATAGCTAAGTTTGGACCTGTTATCGTGACTTTAAGTTTAGTTACTGATTCATAATCGAAAGTGCATGATTAAGGTGTCTTAAGTTATTTTAAGTTGTGTTAATTTCATGTGCCAAAATTCTATAGTTTTGTATCTAAATCATGATTTTCAATGATGTATTGACGAAGTTTATCTTGGTTCCATGTTGCTACACATTCTCTCTCTATCTATAGAGTCATTTCTTTAAGTACGTGGCATATATTCAGGTATATGTCCATTACTTCACACTTTACACTATAGGAACATTATTCTTGGACATGCGGACCTCTCTATTGGATATTCCTTCCAATGGACTAGGAAATCTTATTTCAAGGCTTCCATAATTCTCCGCGAGCATGGGATTCCCACTAGGATGCCGAGTTGGTTGTACCATTAAGGCCCATTTAGTAGATTACACTATCGATGTTTCTAGTTCTAGCAATGTAACAACTCTATACTGGACCGTCAGGAGCATCTAACAGCCCAATATACGACCGTCACATTTTACTGAGTCTATTTTATTATTTCTAGATTCAGACTAATGTAACGGTTGAATACTAGAGCGTCACATCATGTAACGGCCCAGTCCTTGACCGTCACATTGTTTGAGTACTTAACCTGAGGTTTGACCCAAGGGTTGATGTTCCAAAGTTTCTAGATGGATTATTGATGATCTAGAACATGCCATATTATCCAAAGAAGCTTAATATAATGAAATAAAAGTTAAAGAAATGTACCGTTATGCTGCCGATTTATTTCCATAAGCGTAACCTTGTTTAAGTCATTCTTGACTCTCGCATTCTTAAAATTGAAGCGTTTATTCATTGAATAGTGTTATCATGAACTTATTGAATTGTACATTCTTCGCCATACCTTATTGTTACATACATGGAAATAGCTTGATTTATACTTGAAGATGCGATCGAGCACTGATTATGTTCAAGGGCTCTGTGCTAGTCCCCTCGACTGATTGTCGGAAACATACTTTTATAAACCATTGGGTATGATGCTACTGGCGTCGCATTGCGCTGGGAGTACTTTCTCTATAAATAAGTGAAGATCTACGGCACGACATGACTTTCTTGCAAGATATTCCACAGAAATTCATGAAGTACTTGCTCATAAGCAAAAGATACTGAAGTGATGATTGCGTGGCTTGCTAGTACATTCTCGTTACATTCTTGTTCTTGAAAGGCCATAACATGTTCTTGATACATCCTTGATAGTTCATACTTGCTCTCATTCTATCTTAAACGATCATCTTTGTGACTTTAGTTTAATCACATGATTGATCGCATTCGCATGATTTTACCTTATTTTCTTTAGAGCTAAAATATTAATTACTTTAATGATGCCTTCATGTTGATGCGAAGATACCTACTGGGAAGTGTGCTCATTACCTATTTTCATCCTTTTTAGGAAATGAAAGTGATTCGAATTTGGAGTCGGGTTATACAAGTAGCGGGTCCGAGAGCGAATGAAAGTGTTGTTAAGATGAGAGTGAAGACTTAGGAAAGTCTACATTGTTTAGATTGAGTCGATGTAATTTTCCTATTTTTTGAGTCTGATGGATTGAAAGAAGTTGAAAGTTATTGTATTTGAATATTGATTATCAATGAAATAAGTTAGAGTTTTGATTAAAATATGGTGCAATTGCATTTATGTGTGATTGTCTTGCGCTCTGATCATTCTTACTTGCAAGAGACTTACCATATCGGCTGTTCACATTTCTCGGGCAAGTCTTCCGCTGTCATAAAGGCTCAGGGAGTGACAGTTAAGTTGGTATCACAGCCTAAGTCTCAGGACTTAGGAAGAAGAGTCATGTCATAGGATAAGTCCAAGGTTTAAGGACCCCTACCTATGAACTAAGGAAGAAATTTCCACACCCACGTGAGAATTGGGTAGAACACGGGATAAGATAGTTAATTAGTTTTAAGATTAATTTTCCTTCCAACTTCACGAGAAATAATAAGTTGTTATATTTCTCTTAGGTACCTTATTATTACCATGGCTCATCGCGTAGATTGGAATGGTATGCAACAAACTGTTGCTGGCCTTACACAGGCATTACAAACCATGGCGCAAGCTGGCGCAGGAACAAGGGCTGGTGATTTGCATCGCAACTTTCGGAGCTTAAACCCTCCGCGTTTCTACGGTTCTTCTAATCCTGACGAGGTAGAGAACTGGATAGATGAAATGAATCGTATCTTTGATGTTATCCAATGCACCGATCAAGAGAAGGTGCATCTCGCAACCTTTCAACTCAATAAAGATGCCCGTATATGGTGGAAGTCGGTTCCGGCACCTCCGGCCGATGCCCCTCTTGCATGGGATGGTTTTCTCACTCTATTCGGTGCCAAGTACTTTTCTGAGCACGTAAAAGAGAGAAAGGCTATGGAGTTCACCGCTCTTCATCAAGGAATGATGATGGTTACCGAATATGAACTGCTATTCTCAAGGCTTGCACCTTACGCACCGCATCTTATCAGCACCGATTTATTGAAGGTAAATCGGTTCATGGACGGGTTATGGCCCAGTTTCATTTAGCAGCTCGGGACTCAAAACATTTGTACTTATGCGGAAATGGTTCAACGAGCGTATTTGTGTGAAAGGACCTTAGAGAAGGTCGAAAAATTAAAAGGGAAAGGAGAAGATTCCAACCGACGCTCAGATCGGCGTTATAAGAAAGAAAAGTTCAGCATCACGGAGCCCTACAAAAGCCGTGATAGTAAGAAAAGATCCAAGAATGGGAATGGTGGAAGTTCCCATAAGCAAAAGAAAGTCAAGGAAGAGAAGGAGCAAGTTGCTACCGCTTGCACGTTTTACAAAAAATTCGGCCATTCGGCTGAGGAATGCTGGAAGCGTCTCGGCGCTTGTTTACGTTGTAGAAGCATGAAGCATCGCATGCCAGATTGCCCTCTTATGAAAGACCAATCGTCTGGTGGAGGACGTAGGAGGTAGGCTCGCCTCAACGCCGTTTTAGAGGAAGAGGAAGCGCCTAGGGATGGTGGGCTTATGGAAGGTACTCTTCAAATTTGTTCTCGTCCTGTATTTGTGCTATTTGATACTAGTGCCTCTCATTCTTTTATCTCCACTACTTTTGCAAAAATAGTATCAATTACATCAGTTCCCTTACCTTCAGATCCCGCTATTACCACACCCTTAGATTTTGGAACAAAGCTTACCGACTATTATCCTGATAGCGAAGTGATAGTAGAAGGACATAACCTCCCCGCAAACCTAGTATGCCTTGACATGAAAGGTTATGATGCCATTTTAGGGGTAGATTGTCTTGTAAATCATGACGCTTATATCAATTGCCGAAATAGGATTATATCCTTTCGAAAGTCTGGTCTTCCAAGATTTTCCTTCCTTGGCATTAAGTACAAGAAGCATCATACTATCAAATCTTCTCTTCACGCTTGCAAACTTATCTCGCAAGGATGTGAAGCTTTTCTTGCTTCTGTCATTATTATCGAATCCAAGGAGATTATCTTAGCAGACATTCCTATTGTAAATGAGTTCCTCGATGTGTTCCCATCCGAATTACCCAGTTTACCACCCGACAGGGAAGTGAACTTCACTATTGAACTCATTCCAGGAGCAGCACCTGTTTCTATAGCCCCTTACAGGATGTCCCCCACAGAACTCAAGGAATTGAAGAGACAGTTGCAGGAATTACTGGATAAGGGCTTCATCAGACCTAGCACATCCCTTTGCGGTGCGCCAGTTCTATTTGTCAAAAAGAAGGATGGTTCTCTTAGGCTATGCATCGACTACCGGCGACCGAATCAACTCACAATCAAGAACAAGTATCCGTTGCTGCGTATCGATGAACTCTTCGATCAGCTTTTGAGAGTAGAATATTTCTCTAAGATAGACCTCAGATCAGGTTATCATCAGCTTAGAATTAAAGAAGAAGGCATTTATAAATTGGCTTTTCCAAGTCGTTATGGCCACTATGAATTCGTGATAATGCCATTCGGGTTAACTAATGCCCCAGCAGCATTGATGCAACTTATGAACAATGTCTTCCAGCCATATCTGCACCAGTTCATCGTCGTCTTCATTGATGATATCTTGATATATTCCAAGACAAAAGAGGAACATGAAGAACATATGAAAATAGCTTTACAAACACTTAGAGAACATAACCTCTATGCTAAGTTAAACAAGTGCGAATTCTGGCTCAAGGAAGTTTCATTCCTAGGCCACATTATTTCAAAAAAAGGTATTACTGTGGATCCTTCTAAGGTAGAAGCCGTCAAGAAATGGAGCCGGCCAATGACCGTATCGGAAGTACGAAGTTTTCTAGGACTAGCTGGTTATTATAGAAGATTCATTAAGGATTTCTCAAAGATTGTAGTTCCTTTACCTAGACTCACGAGAAAAGAAAATCCTTTTGTCTGGTCCAAGAAATGTGAAGAGAGTTTTCAAACGCTTAAGAATCATCTTCCTACAGCTCCTATTTTATCACTACCAGTGGAAGGTGGTAAATTCGAAGTATATACGGATGCATTTGGCATTTGCTTAGGATGCGTTCTCATTCAAGATGGAAAAGTGATCTGTTATTCTTCAAGAAAATTGAAGCGTCACGAGAAAAATTATCATGTGCATGATTTAGAATTAGCAACTGTCATTTTTGCCTTGAAAAGTTGGCGTCATTATCTCTATGGAGAAAAGTTTACGGTCTACTCAGACCACAAGAGCTTGAAGTATTTATTTTCTCAAAAAGAGCTAAATATGAGGCAGAGGAGGTGGTTAGAATATCTCAAAGACTTTAATTTTGCTATTCAATATCATCATGGCAAGGCTAATGCTGTAGCTGATGCACTCAGTAGAAAATCAATGGGTATGCTATCAAGTCTCATGATTAGTATGACTAATCTTATTCCTCAATGTGCTCAGTTGAACTTAGATATTGATAGGAAGGAGAATTATTTCCTAGCTAATATTCAAGATCAACCTACATTGATAGAAGATCTGGTCAAGCTGCAAAATGATGATCCTATATTATTGAAGATCAAGGCCAATGTTGAACAAAGGCCGGATTTTTCTGTTAAGGATGGAAGATTGCTATTTAAAGACCGAGTATGTGTACCGGATCATGAGGATACTGTAGATGTGGAAAATATGGATGTGTATATGCGTGCCGATCCCAGAAATCACATGAATAAGCATGAAGGCATATGTGCACCAATCAAGTGAATAACATGAATATGTGACTATGTAAACATGGTAGCATGATCATACAATCAAGACAAATACGATAAAAGATGTAAAAGAATACCGTGATCGCCACCAAGGAATGACAACGCCAAAAGAATATAAAATACTAAGTGTGTTGTGTACTTGAAAAAAGAGGATGATCGCGCTCAATATCAAGATGCGGCGACTATGTGGATTACCTCTCCTTGCCTTCCAGCCGGCTAGAAGGTAAGGCCCTCACTTTCCATGCTTTCCTGCGAAACAAACACAAAACAAGAGGCAAAACCCATTAGAAAATGCTAAGTGTAGAAATCTGCCCAAGTGCATAAAGTAACATGAAAGATTGAGGGCAAACTTACCGGGGGAGAGTTTTTAACCCCTATGGAAGGGTGCAAACAATATGTGTGTATATTGTGATGAGATTAACATGAAGAAATTGATTTAATATGCCATGATGAACATAGATAAACAAGGTGCAAAAGTGCATGCCACAAGAAAAATTGTGCAAGCAGTGTAAAGTGGGTGCAAAGACTGATGCAAACAGTATAGCAAACGATGTCAAATGGGGAGAAATTTGAGATGACAGAAGACTTGAATGTTGTGAAGACGTAGAAACAAGAATCACTCTAAAAGGAGGTCAGGACAGAAAGTTATGACACTGGAGATTTGGGAAAAATATGGACTGTGCAGAAAATTCAGAATAGTGCACAAAATGGGCTCAAAGAATGATGAATATCTCACAAGATAGAACACCAAAAGAGGAAAGAGTGGATGCTATGGAAAGGTGGGAGTGTTGTGGTGAAACTAGGGTAGAAAGGAGAGTTTAAAACGGGGAAGACAGCAGTGAAAAATGGGGTGGAAAACTCAAGAAAATAGAAGGGTGCAGAACATGGGAGAAAAATGACAAGTGTAAAAATAGAATGAAAGTGCAAAACTCATGGACAAAAAATATGCATAAAGATGATGAGGTAATGATCCCAAAACCAAGGAACACAAAGATTATACTTCCCTCTAGAGCCTGGAGTTGAAAGGACGGATCAAGAGTGCCCCACGGCCTCGCACCGGTGACGCAAACATGCCCCCGTCGCAAGAAATCTGAGTTTCAGCAAAGTGCAGAACAGTGTGGTGAAACCTCAAAAGTAGGGGCTTGGAAGAGGGGGAAATGATATGAGAAATAAGGCAAACATATAATCAATGTGAAGCTAATACTCCCCTCTTCAAGATGGAGTTGAGGGAGGACGAAAAGGATGAAGCATGACTCCGCACCGGCTTGATGAACAAGCCCCCGTCGTGGACTTTGTAGCAGAAATCAGTAAACTGTGATGATTTGCCAAAAGTAGGGGCGAAGTTGAGAGGGCAAACGTTGATGAAATTGAGCAAACAAGGAACCAAAATGAAGCTTATACTTCCCTCTTCAGGCTAGGGTCGAAGGGTTGAGTCAACAATCCAGCATGGCTTCGTCGTCGCCTTGGAAACGCGCCCCCGTCGCATAGGAAATATGGGCAGGTTTATATAGAAAAAGTGGTGAAACCCCCAACTTTCTCCCACGATTCCAGAAGATAGAGTCCACCAAATCTTGAGATCTCTGGATCATTCTCGAGATAATAGTCAAGATAAGGCGTAGGAACAAACGGGACTCTTTTTGGTTGAAGATTGTGAAGTTATGGCTCTTGGAAGAAGCCTCTGGAACCTAATCTGCAGGGTTTTTTGGTTGCACGAAAAGCAGAAAACCCTGATATTGCGGCCATGATTCCAGGAGATATAGCCCATCAAAATTTTATTTCTATGAACCAAATTAAAGATAATTCAAAGGGCTAGAAGTATTCTAGAAGTTATGGCCGCCGCAAGATAGGCACATCGCGCAGGTGCGTGGAGATAGAGTCCAGAGCAGGCTGGACTCTTATTGGATAAACAGTCGGACGGCCGACCGTTAAGGGTTAAACAGTCGTCAACCGACCGTTTGCAACAATGAACGGCCATTAGCACGACCGTTTAAGGTAGACCTTGCGCAACTTTAGAAATTGGATTATATCTCCCAAACGGTGCAGAATTAGCAAAAGTGGTAGAAGACAAAATTATAGATAACTAAAAAATGAACAACTTTTATGAAGAAAGTAAGATGAGAAAATGATCAGAAGAGAGAGAAAATACGTCTAGAAGAGAGAGAAAGAATATCGGGACATATGTGAACAGTGTAGTCTACCAAAAAATTGTAAATAACTTGAAATCAATGCAGAACTGGCCAATGACGTAGAAGAAGAAATTGTAGGGATTTGAAAGATGAACAACTTTGGTGCAGGACACATTTTGAATAGAGGAAAGGAAAGGGGTGAAAAAGGACCATTTTCATGACTACGCAACGAAAGGGGGCAGAATGCTTGAGGGAAGCTGGCCTAAATGAGCCGTAAGGTGACTTTGAAGGCGGGAAGGTGACAAGATAGGCTCCAGGGCTCTATGAAATAATGATCTCCAAGGTTCAAAGAGAATGGAATAATGAAATGGGCTCGAAATCCATCTGAAGAGGCGAAATCTCGCGCTTGTATCCTGAGCGGGCTGTAGATCACCTGAAGATGAACTGCAAGACAAGGAAACGTATCAGAGGGCCCAGGGGGCTTCCCTGGGGTAAAACCCTCCGATGGCTAAGTCAGTAGAGCTGTGGTGGAAACAATAATGGGGAGGAGAAAAGCTAGCGAGCGAGATTCCTCTCCACCAGAGGGTGAAGCGGATTGCTCAGGAGTTTGGGTATATGAGTCCTTGAATGGCTCTTATTTTTCATCAGAGGGTAGCCCTGGTTTAAATAGTGTGCCGCCTTCAGGTGTCCTGCAAGCTGAGGGGTCTCCGGCGGGAGTTACGTCCTCAACGTGGGCTTTCATGGCCTTATCGTGGGGACGTTATCGCCTTGAAGTCTGGCGGTTTCTTAACTCCCCTATCCGTTGGGGACTCTTGAATGGATGATATTTGGTCTGGCCGAGCTCCTGAAACGTCAGCCCTGTCCGGGCGATGGGCATAGCTCGGTGGAAGAGGGGTCGGATAGGTCGGCTAATGCCTGTCTCTCCCGGGCTGGGAAACGGCTTGGGTCGGACCTTCCTTATGACCTGACCATCACTCAGGCCCTCCGAGCCTAGAGGCCACCGGGGAGAGTTGGTCCCTCTAGTGTTTGTTTATTGGGCTTTTCTTCCCTGAGTGGGCCCTGTGGGCTGTCACCCGGGTGGGCTTGTCTCGTTGGACCCTGTTGGGTCTAGTTGGGCTGCTCTTTGGGTGGGCTACAGAAATCCCCCTCTCCACTTGTCCCCGTCCTACTCCCGAGCCATGGAGGCTCGGTCGAGTAGTTTTTGAGGCTTTGGACCGGCGTGGCTCAGGTGGGTGGAATTCTGTTGGCGTGATGGAGCCACGTATAGTGGTCGCCTGGGCCCGTAATGATGATCCTGACGGATTTGAACTGAAGGGGCCCCCCTTTTCTCGGAGCACGGAATGACGCGTCACCTCCCTCCAGGGTTTTATAGGCGTTGGGCGCTGTTCGTCGTTGTAGGCTTCTCAGGGTTTTGGGTTTTCCTTAGTTTCTTTGTTTCTAGGGCTCCTTGATGCGCCGTGAGGGCACAGTGGAGGCGCAGAGCCTTGCGGCGGCATTTGAGGAGTTGGCGAGGATAACCGTAGAGGCGGTCCAGCAACTTCCTTCCCCTCCGGAGTCTTCGAGCTCGCGCGAGGGATCATCTTCCGGCTCGATGGCTGGTCTGCCTCTGGAAATCGGGCAGGTGAGGCGGGAGCCCGTCTCCAACTGTAGTGAGTTGGGGGAGGCCGAGGTGAGGAAGCTGGAGCATCGCTTTCGCTTGCCTCTCAGGTGCAGCTTTGCTGCCGCCGCCCCGTATGAGACGAGTCTGGACAGCCGTACGGGGCACATTTGCACTTTCCTTCTGGCTTGGAAGAGTGGGTTCCGCCTTCCCTTCGAGCCTCTTGTACTCTAGCTTCTCGAGTTTTTCCAGTTGGCGCCTATTCAGTTGGTGGCCAACTCATATCTCCTTCTTTCCGCCTTTCGGATTCTCTGTCGTCAGCACGACATTTTTCCTTCTTTGGACCTCTTTCATTATTTTTTCGAGTTGAAAGCGCACCCATCGTGAGGAAGGGCTTTTACTTCATCCAGGCAAGGAGGAACAAGAGTTGCATCTCCCTCGCTGCGAAGGACTCCTCGCACAAGGGGTGGAAGACCCAATTCTTCTGGGTGAAGGCGGAGGCAACGGACGAGTTTTGGAGATGTCCGATCTCGCCCAATTTTCACCCGAATCTTTCCCCTTGCCCGGAGGAGTTCCCTTCCCACGTGGAGCGATAGGCCGCTCGTCTGCTGGGTAACCGCCAGTCGACCGAGGAGCTGGTGACGTCGGAGAACATCGAACGGTGCTTGCTTACGCGGTTGACGTCGACAGGTACTGCTCTCGAGGCTCCTCTCCTGGGATGGTAGTTACTTTCTTTCTCCTGACCGGGTCTTCTCCCTTTGTGGCAGACGTTAGGCGGGAACCTCTGGAGGAAGCTGCTGAGGTCATTGATCTGGGAGATGACTCGGCGGCCGATGAACCAGATGCTTCTGCGAGTTGCGCCCAAGCCCGAGATAAGGGCAAGGGGGTGGCTCCCGCGGGGTCTTCACGGCCAACTGGTACAAAGCGCAAGGATCCCATGGCGGGAAAGTTGCGGGAGGCCGTGAAGGCCAAGAAACGGCCGAAGAAGGCTGGTCTTCCTCCTACCGCCGGGGGCGACTCCGGCTCGGCAGCGCTCCCCTCTCGGGGGCAAGATGGGGCCGACCCCTCGGGGCCAGCTCCCCCACCTGCCAGGCGAGAGGGGGCCGAGGAGACCGGGGGCCCATCAGAGGGCGGCGATGGGTCGGCTCTCCCCCCCACGGAGGCAGAGGGGGCCGATGTCGAAGTAGCTGGCGCCGAGGCCGGGGGATTGGCCGAAGGCGGGGATGTCTCTGTCGGCGAGGTGCGGGCCGAGACAGGCAGGGCTGGGGGTTCGCCCGCTAGGGCGTTGCAGCCCCAGGTGCTTGGAGCTCCCGGTGCGGTCGGTCCCGCAGCGCCGGTCGAGGTTGGGGGTTCGCCCGGGGAGGCGTCGCAACCCCAACCGACCGTGGCGCGTGAGGCGGTTGGTTCCATCACTCGAGCGGAGTCTTCTGGCGGGGTGCCCCGGGCGGAGCGGTCCCCTCTGTCGGAGCCCTTGGAAAGGCTCGGCATTACGGGCGACCTGTATCGGGTCTGCCGGTCGATTGCCGCAAGGACGAAGGGGGGAGAAAGGCACAATACCCCCCCCCCCGGGATCCTTGATGTCTTGATGGAGGGCGACCTGGTCATAGCTCGGTCGGCGGCTTTGATGGCGGAGGCGCACGTCCGGACGGAGGCGGAGCGGTCGGAACTTGCCTGGACACTTGGGGGCTGCGAGAGGAAATTGGCCCGACTCAAGGGGGAGCATGAGGGGCTCCGGCAGGAGTTCTCCGCGTTCCGGGAGGTGGCGCGGGCGAGCCGACTGGAAGCCAGGGTGCTGGCCGAACAACTCGCCAAGACCCGAGAGTCTCTCGAGAGGACAAGCTGATTCCTTGAGGAGGAGCATCTGCATCACCTTGAGCTAGACAACCGCTGGGAGCTCGAACGCGCCGAGCTGCTAGATCGGGCGGAGGTGGCGGAGCGTCTCCGAGCTGAGGCTGAGGCGGACCGGGCCCGGGCAGAGGAGCACGCGGCCGAGGCGGAGCGGGCTCGGGTCGAGCTCGTCGGAAGGGCGGGGCAGGTCGAGGCGGAGGCAATCGAGTGTTACAGGAGCTCGGATGCTTACTCGGCCGACCTGATGAAAGCCGCCATACCCTACTACGAGGTAGCACTACGCCGGGGTGCTCGAAAGGGGTTCAAGCAAAGCTATCGCCGGGCGGTGGACTATGCCGATGAGCAAAACTCCGCGATCGAGTTCCCCTTCGGCCAGTGTTATGACTCGGATGAGTCAGTTTCCAGCTCTTACTCGTTGGTCGGGGGAGATTCGAAGGGGTCGCCTCCATCGGGGTCACCGGCTCCGGGCGTTTCGGGAGGGCTCACGACCGAGACAGTTCTCGCACAGGCGAAGTCAGTGTCCGAGCTGGCCGTCACCGAAGGCGCCGGGGGTGACGCGTCTCCTTCCACCGTTCCCGAATGTCAAAGTGGGCCCGAGGCCTGATGTACTTTGCCTCCTTCCCTTTTTGTCTTTCTTCCCTCTTTTTAGAGGGTTTCCTTTTGGTGTGATAATAAATGACTTGCTCTGTTTGAGTACCATCCTTGCCGTGATTTGGTTGGCGGATCTTGAGTGGTTGGGAGGTGCCGATATGTCCTGCGTGGTTTTCGCATGCACTTTTGGTAGGCTTCTGACGGGGCGTCTTTCTGTTCCCTCATGCTTTGAATGTCAGGCCGCTTCGTGAATCACGCTAGGGCGGGGGACGAGGAGTTGGAGGTGACTGTTCAGGGGAGAAATCCTTTGGCGTGTTTCTGAGGAGGGGGGGGGGTCATTTAAGGCGTGTAGCCTCCTTTGGCCTATAAGAAGGACCGAAAGGCGCCCTTTCCTCTTTACTGCTTGGGATTTTCTCTAACAGTCTTTCCTCGCTCCTTCCTCTTCACTGTGCGTTGTGCCCTGATATTCGGAGCATGGAGGATCCTTCGGAGGGTGACGCCGCCGACGACGGGGAGCGGTGGGCTCCCGCTGCCCTGTAATGTTGAACGGATCCCACGGTCGCCGCGCGTGCACGAGACGGGTTCGATGGTCGCCGCGCAGATCTGGAGAGGCCTTTGACGTGTGAAGGCACGGTTCTTGCCCTTTCTCAGTTCCAACGTGGCTTCCGGGTGGACGCCGAGGCGGAGGACGGATGGGGGCATCAGGGAGCCCGCCGTTACTTCCCTCCGTGTGAGGGGAGGAGGCGTATCAAGCTCCCTCCTCACCGAAGCCTTCCTTCGTCTGCAGCCTCTTTCTCCCTCTTCTGCTCTTCATTTCTTTCACTCTTCGGGGGCTGCTTGCTCTCTCCTTCCTTCCAAGGAGTTGGCAGTTTGGAAGAGGGGAGGCCTTCACGATGCTCCTTTTTCCTGGTTGTTGCCAACTTGGGAGGTAGCCTTCCTCAACGTTTAAAGGTGGCCTTCCTCCTGCAATCTCTCTGTCACCTTTGTCACGGGCCACCCGAGGCAACTGGCTTGACCACCTCTTGTCCGAGCCAGTTTTCGCACGAGGCAGAGTCAGTGGCTGGACGCGAGGAGATCAAGACCGAGTCAGCCGAGCGATGACCCCTTGAGGCGGTGTTAGACGGATTTTTGCTTTTTGCTATGTGATGTACTGGCATTTGCCTATCTGATGTACCAATGGTTTGGAATGAAAAGAAAAGGGATTTATTCCGTCCATCTTGCTGTACAATTTCAAAAATAGAATTTGCGTAGTGTGGCTGCGTTCCATGTCCGAGGAATAGGTTCCCCTTCCATTGTCGCTAACCTATACGCACCTTTTCCGAGCGTCTCGACCACTCGGTAGGGGCCTTCCCAGTTGGGGGATAGCTTGTCCGCCGCCTCTAGTGGTCGAGAGGCTTCGGCCTTCCTGAGGACGAAGTCCCCCAGTTGGAAATGTCTGTCTCGGACTTTGGCGTTGTAGTATCGAGTGAGGCGGCGCTGGTACTCCGTTGCCCGGACGTTCGCGATCTCTCGGAGTTCGTCTGCTAGGTCGAGGTTCTCGAGCAATTTTTGCCCGTTTGCCTCGAGTGAGAAGCTAATCACTCAGAGAGACGGATTGGCGATCTCCAATGGAACGACGGCTTTGGTGTCATATACCAACTGAAAAGGGCTTTCACCGGTTGTCATACTGGGGGTTGTTCGGTGCGACCATAATACGCTAGGCAATTCCTCGAGCCAGCTACCCTTAGCCTTACCGAGTCTAGTTTTTATGCCTTTCAAGATAGTCTTGTTGGCATTTTCAACCAGCCCGTTGGCCAGAGGGTGGGCAACCGAAGTGAAGTGGTTGCGGATATCTAGGTCGGTGCATCTATCTCGGAAGTACCGAGAGTTGAATTGCCGACCGTTATCGCTTACTATCACTCGGGGGATGCCAAAGCGACAAATGATCGATTTCCAAACAAAGCCCCAAATGACTGTCTCGGTGATCCTCGCCGTAGCCTCGGCCTCGATCCACTTGGTGAAGTAGTCGATGGCGACGATGATGAACTTCTTCTGGGACTGGGCCATTGGGAATGGCCAAAGGATATCAATTCCCCACCGAGCGAAAGGGCAAGGCTCGGCTAGGGTGACAAGTTCCGTAGTCGGCTGATGGACCAAGTGGTCGAACCGTTGGCATCGGTTGCACTGTTGAACATAGGCCGAGCAGTCGCGCTGCAGGGTGGGCCACCAGTACCCCTGTCGTAACAGGATTCTGGCCAGCGACCTTGCCCCTGAGTGCGCTCCGCACAGGCCTTCATGAATCTCTTGGATGGCTCGGCTTGTCTCGTCGGGACCGAGGCACTTCAGGAGGGGACCGGAGAACGATCTTCGGTAGAGAGTGTTGTCGAAGACGACGAAGCGCCGAACTTGATACTTCATTCGGCGGGCTTCTTGAGGGTCGGAGGGCCCTTGGGAGTCTTGTAGCCAGGACAGGTAGGGGGAGTGCCAGTCACTTGGAGTGGCCGAGTCAACAGCGAGGAGCTCCGTGTCAATGCTCGGGCGCTCTAGCTCTTCTAGGAGGACCGACCGTGTACCTTCCGGTCTAGGGAGGAGGCCAATCGAGAGAGGGCGTCCGCCCGAGAGTTTTGCTCCCGAGCTATCCGGACTACCCCAAATTCCTCGAACTGTTGGGCCAGGCTCCGGACCAACTGAAGGTATTTGATCATGGGTGCCTCCCGAGCTTCATACTCGCCATTGACCTGACCTGCGACTAGTTGAGAGTCGGTGTGGATCCTGACTCGCTTGACCCCCAATCGTCGGGCCATGCGCGCTCCCGAGATAAGGGCCTCGTACTCAGAAGCGTTGTTAGATGACTGAAAGTTGAATTTCAAGGCGTACTGTAGCTCTATCCCTTCGGGGGACCTCAGGAGTATCCCCGCACCGCTGCCTGCCGAATTGGACGATCCATCGACGAACAGTTCCCAGGTTGACCCGGTCGTGGTCGGAGGCCTGTCCTCAGCGGGGATGGTGCTTTCGGCAATGAAGTCGGTGAGCGCTTGGCCTTTGATTGCTGATCGCGGCCGGTACAAGATGTCGTAGGCCCCGAGCATAATGGCCCATTTGACGAGTCCCCCTGAGGCCTCGGGGTGGGCCAGAATCTTCTTCAACGGCTCGCCGGTTAGCACGGTGATGGGGTGCCCCTGGAAGTAGGGGCGGAGATGCCTTGCGGAGGTAACCAATGCTAGCATGAGTTTCTCGGTTGCGGGGTACCTCCATTCGGCCTCATTGAGGACCTTGCTGGTGTAGTAGACTGGTCTTTCGATTCCCGAGTCATTTCTGACTAGGACCGAGCTGACCGTGGATGGCATCGCCGAGAGGTAGAGCAGCAAGACTTCGCCTGGGGCAGGCTTGGAGAGCACCGGTGACGAAGCCAGGAACTTTTTAAGCTCGGCGAACGCTGTCTGGCACTCCTCATCCCATGCGAACGTAGCAGACGCTAGCTTGGGTCCCCTCATCAGTTTGAAGAAGGGCAAGCATCGTTCGGCCGCACGGGACAGGAAGCGGCTGAGAGCGGCCACACGCCCTGCCAGACGCTGAACGTCTTTAATGCATGTGGGCGGGCGCATGTCCAGGATGGCCTGGACTTTGTCAGGGTTGGCTTCGATCCCGTGCTGAGTGACTAGGAAACCCAGGAACTTCTCGGATTTTACTCCAAAGGCGCACTTGGCGGGGTTGAGCTTCATGTTGTACTTCAGGAGGGTGCCGAAGGTTTTGGCAAGGTCGGTGAAGTGGTCATGGGCCTTGGGGGTCTTGACGAGCATGTCGTCAATGTAAGCCTCGGCGTTCCGACCCAGCTGTCCCTCGAACATGTGATTTACCAGTCGCTGATATGTGGCTCCGGCGTTCTTCAACCCGAAAGGCATCCGGGCGTAGCAGTACACGCCGCAGTCGGTGATGAAGGCGGTCTTCTCGACATCTTCTGTGTTCATTCTGATCTGATGATAACCTGAATTGGCATCCAGGAAATTGAGTATCTCGTTGCCCGAGGTTGAATCAACTAGTTGGTCGATTGATGTGACACAACCTAGGGGGTTCTTCACATGATCAAATGACCCTTGGACCTAGCAAGCAACCAACGCACGAACCGGTGACTTTACTCGGGCGGACTCACCCGCTAAGCGCACTCTTATGCCCGTAGGCAAACCGGTGATAGTGGTGAGGGTCCGGGACGGGCCCTTGCTGCTCCGAGGGTTGGCTAGCTTAGGATTGGACCTCTCAAGGGTCCTAGGATGTCCACTCTCATAGACGGCCAGCACGCCGAGGGCGTGGGTATTAACGGTTCACTCACAACTCACCTGCGGTAATCATTCATTCACAAGCAAATTTGAGTTCGGGCACTCCACTTACCACCGACGGCACTAAGATACAATACTACTCAAGCAAGGAAATTTCAGCAAAGAGGAGTGTGCAGTGGCTCACCTAGTCGGTGTGAAGACACCGATCCCGGTCGGAGACGAGGGCGAGCGAGGAAGCGTGGGCTTACCCGCACGCCGCGCCGGAGAAGCTTCAACCTGAAATTGTAAATTACATGCACTACACCCCATGCAAGGGGGGGGGTTCTTGGGGTGGGGATTAAGGTGTTACAATCAAAACTACCACCACGCAGGGTGGGGCCTTCAGCCGGCCAAGCGGGGTGGGGAAAATAAGGTAAAGAACGTCGGTTGAGTGTGGATGCCGAATCTGCCGGTTATCTGCGAACAGGGATAGTGGGGCGGTGTAATGACCGTAGATCCTTCTCACGAATTTTTCCGATAGCGAGACTAGCGGCAAAAGCTTCGTAACAGGTACAGGAACGCTTCAGATTTTTGTGAATTTCTTCTGAGACCGTGGCTGACCGAGCAGAGGTTGGAACAGAACATGAGGTTTTCTGATCCACAGTTGCAGACTTCTGGCAGCAGGTTGCAGAGGACGCCACACACTCTCCCGAACTCCGATCAGCACGAAACTGGTGGTGACGTCTTCGTGGTCAAAGTAGATTTCAGCCGAATGTAACGGGGCTGCAATCAGAGGTCGAGGGCGGTCGGTGTACTCTAAAGAGTTGGCACTGGTCGGAGTAGACAGCAGGAGACAGAACTGGAGAGCTCGGGGGAGAAAATTCGTAACTCCTTCCTCCGGCAGCCGAATGAGGTTATGTTTCTTGATCTTGGAAGAAGGCTAGCAGAGGAAGAACTTTGATGAAGGGGCTTCAGCCTGAATCTGCTAGGGTTCGTCGTGGCAGAGTGATCTCTCAGGTTCTGATGCTTGGCAGGGAGGGTTCCGCGCAGTCGTGGGAGAACGGAGTTCCTGGACAGCCCCGAGCTCCGATGAAGACGAAACCACTTTGGTGTCGAAGAGGATAGGCAGACGCTTCCACGGATGTATCTTGGGCCTTCAGAATCACCCGGAAGAAGCCGTGGTCACCTCTGCAAGTCGGTACTCTTCTTCTGATCTGCAACTGAAACTGTAGGTTGAAGATGACGGGGGGGAATGGGGTATGTGGGAGGGAAATGGGGGTGGATGAGTGTAGGAGTGACCCCTGGTTGTAAGGGGGTCTTGGAGGGGGTGTTCCAAGGTGTGTATGAGGGAGAATGGGGTCTAGAAGGTGGTGTTTGCAGTGGGTGAGAGGGGAGCTACGAATTTGGGATGGGTGGGGAAGAGAGAAGGAGAGATCTTTCTCCAAAATTTGAAAATGGACTAATGTGGTTAGTGGGGCTTTGGGAATGGGAAGAGTTGTGTTGGGGAAGGGAATGGGTGCTTGGGGTAGTGGGAAGGGTGCTTGGGGAAGTGGGTGGGGTAGTTGGGGGTTGGGAGGTGGAGCTAGGATTGGTGGAAGCTCCCTTGGGACTAGGGGGTGGAGTAATGGTGGCTTGGGGAAGTGGAGGGTCTTAAATGAGGTGGGTAGCTAGTGGAGGTGGTTGGGGAAGGGAGGAGAGAGAAGCAAATTCGGAATTGGGTGTTGAGGAGAGAGAAAGTGGAGTGAAAAAGAGAGATTAAGAGAGGGAAGGGTGGGGAATCTCTCCCCTAGGGCATCTCACCCAAGAAATGTTGGAATCACTCCACTAAACTAAGCTTTGGACTCTCAAATGATATTTTTCATTGATTCATTCATTGATTGATTAAGTTCAAATGGAGGAAATGGGGTCCTATATATAGGAAACCCACATTTCTACAAAAGACCCTGACAAAAGCCTCATTGACAAATAACCGAAGGGGTAGGAGAGCTCATTGGGCCAAGCCCAAAGAAATGAGCCCAATTAGCACATTACACAATCTAATGACACTCAAACATAGGAAAATAAATGCTAGACCTAGGGAAATGACTCAAATAAAATGAAAATTACATCAATGACTCAAATAAAAATTACATAGGACTCAAAATTAAATGACTAGACCATGCCTGATGAAATAGGAGGTGATGTTCTCATCATACTCCTGGGGTGCAAAGAACTCGACTCCGTCGAGTATGAGTCCACCGGGGGGAGAAGAGGTCCTCCGACGCAACTCCGAGCAAGCTTCAACCTCCAAACTCAACCTCACGTTCGCAACCAGGGGACGACGCTTCAACTCCTCAAGGTGGCTTGGACACACCCTCTTGCCGATGATAGTACCTTGCTTGCCCAGTATTGCTTCCGTGTGCACACGTCGGGCTCTCAAGTTGTTATGTGGAAGCTCTCTGAGGGTGTCGCTCACAAAGATGGGGGTAGGCTCAAGGTGCTCACTAGGATCTACCGCGGTGCCCTTAGAGGGTGCTAGATCCGTTACATGAAAAGTGAGGTATATCCCAAAATCCCATGAGTAAATCCAACCCATAAGCCAGGTTGCCAAAGCCACTTGGAACATGGAAGGTCCAAGTCCTCGTGCCCTCGATTTGGAGGTGGCCCTAAGGTAGAGCCATTCCAAAACCACCATCGTGAGGTTGCCTTCTTGGAATTCGAAGTGCCACTCGTGAGTTTTTGCCCGCTTATTACGACCCTCACCGCCCATTGCTAGATGCTTGCTTGAATGAGTATGCCTTGAGCTACGGTGCGGTGTGGGTGGGAAGTGTGTGGTATGCAAAGGGGGACCGGGGCAACCAAAAGTAGACCTATCATGTAATGATGCAGTGTAGACTTCGGTCAACCTAGGTGGGCCGGGGCACCCGTAGGTGGCCCTATCATGCAAAGTGGTGATAAATATCGGGGGACCCGGACATCCGTAGATGCCTTTGACATGTGTATGACTAATGTGAAGTGAGGGAGGGCCGGGGCATCCATATGTGTCCCTTTCATGTATGGGTGTGATGAGTGCCGGGGGACCCGGACATCCGTGAATGCTCCTATCATGTTTAAGACTTATGATGAATGACGGTGGCCCATTACATCCGAATATGGAACTCTCATGCTTAAGACTCATGATGAATGGAGGTGGACCATTACATCCAAAAATGGTCCATTCATGCTTCCTACTTGACATGTGGGTGTTGTGAATGAATGGACCCGTCTTATGAATCATGCCAAGTGATGTGTTATGCCAAGACTTATGCATTCCTTTCCCAAAGATGACTTCCATGTGTATGGGTGTGGGATGGCCTTTGAACTTCCATGTGAAAGGGTCAAAAGGATCTAGGAAGGTGGGCATTATGGAGAGGGGGTCTTCTTTGCTTCCTAGGCATATGTTGTCTATGGTGATGGTTCCCTTTGTGTGGCCCAAGTCTTGGAAGAGGTGTTCTTGGTCCAACATGGTTGGTTGGGGTAGGGAAAGGGGAGTTGTGGGTAAGGTGGGTGTATTACATGGGTACCTAGACTCCCATTGGAAGGGATCAAAGGGGTCATGGACTGGGCTTCCTAGAGGAAGGAACTCTATGTCCACATGGTCCACGCATGGTGGGTCATCCTTCCCCAAGGTAACTGGACCAAGATCTTTAGTGGGCCAGTCGGTCAAGGTACTTGGGATCTTAATGGTAGTGGAGTGGACCATGATGGGTTCTTCATCCATGGGGAGAATGAGAAGGAGGTCACTAGTGTAGCAACCAATGGTGTAGACTGAGGTGATAGAACCAACACATGGGTGGATGAGACTAAGTCTTCTTGGGTGGGCCTCTCCTATGGTCAATAAGCAAGTCAACTTTAGTTGCCATTCTAAACCCTTGATGAGATCATCCCAACTATTTACCTTATAGTAGGATTGGAATGTGGTGTGATAGGAGTTAATGGGTGCTAATTGGAAAGGATGCTCCATGGTTGGGTTTTGAAAGTACAAGGTATGAGGGATGGGATTTTGCTCGAGCCATTTGATGATGAGTTCTCCTAGGGTCACCACCTTTTGCATGAGATTGAGTGGTTTGGGGAGGTATGTGTTTGTTTGGACGGGGATGAGTTGATGTCCTTCTTCCTTATTGATAGGAGTATGAATTTCCTTGAATGTGGGGAAGGGATTTGGATTGGTGTCCAATCTCGGGGATTTGGTCTTGTGGGCCGGGTTTTCCTCATGTTCACTCATGACCTTGTTCATTCTTCGAAGTGGGTTGAGAGGGCATGGTGGCCGGGTATGGGGCCCCGGTGGGTGAGGGAACAAAAGGTTGTTGAAACCATAGGCTCCCGGGAGATGTGGGGGATGAAGTAGGCAAGACCAACGCAATGGGTGGAAGGTGGTATTCCGTTCATCAAGCCATTGTTTCCCTAGGATTATGCAAGGGCCTTCCAAAGTTCCAATTTGACACCAAGCTCCATCAAAGTATTTGGTCTCTCCAAACCTTTTATGGAATTCAATGAAGACTAGGTCTCCATTGTGCACAATTTGTCCGGTCGTAGAGAGGGTGGCTACAATGTCGGGGGATACCCAATTATCTTCTACCATGTAGATGAAGTCAATTTCTGTGGGGCTCCCATTAGGTAGGTATGCTTGGGATATGATGGGAATTGGGGCTTTTTGGTCTGTAGACTCAATGACAATGGGAGGTGGATAATGCATGGAACGATCCGATGAGAACTCTAATGCAAGCGTGCCCATGGACTTGACTTGATAGAGACAAGTCAATGACTTTCTCTGATACCACTTGATGTGACACAACCTAGGGGGTTCTTCACATGATCAAATGACCCTTGGACCTAGCAAGCAACCAACGCACGAACCGGTGACTTTACTCGGGCGGACTCACCCGCTAAGCGCACTCTTATGCCCGTAGGCAAACCGGTGATAGTGGTGAGGGTCCGGGACGGGCCCTTGCTGCTCCGAGGGTTGGCTAGCTTAGGATTGGACCTCTCAAGGGTCCTAGGATGTCCACTCTCATAGACGGCCAGCACGCCGAGGGCGTGGGTATTAACGGTTCACTCACAACTCACCCGCGGTAATCATTCATTCACAAGCAAATTTGAGTTCGGGCACTCCACTTACCACCGACGGCACTAAGATACAATACTACTCAAGCAAGGAAATTTCAGCAAAGAGAGTGTGCAGTGGCTCACCTAGTCGGTGTGAAGACACCGATCCCGGTCGGAGATGAGGGCGAGCGAGAAAGCGTGGGCTTACCCGCACGCCGCGCTGGAGAAGCTTCAACCTGAAATTGTAAATTACATGCACTACACCCCATGCAAGGGGGGGGGGGGTTCTTGGGGTGGGGATTAAGGTGTTACAATCAAAACTACCACCACGCAGGGTGGGGCCTTCAGCCGGCCAAGCGGGGTGGGGAAAATAAGGTAAAAAACGTCGGTTGAGTGTGGATGCCGAATCTGCCGGTTATCTGTGAACAGGGACAGTGGGGCGGTGTAATAACCGTAGATCCTTCTCACGAATTTTTCCGATAGCGAGACTGGCGGCAAAAGCTTCGTAACAGGTACAGGAACGCTTCAGATTTTTGTGAATTTCTTCTGAGACCGTGGCTGACCGGAGCAGAGGTTGGAAGAGAACATGAGGTTTTCTGATCCACAGTTGCAGACTTCTGCAGCAGGTTGCAGAGGACGCCACGCACTCTCCCGAACTCCGATCAGCACGAAACTGGTGGTGACGTCTTCGTGGTCAAAGTAGCTTTCAGCCAAAGGTAACGGCGCTGCAATCAGAGGTCGAGGGCGGTCGGTGTACCCTAAAGAGTTGGCACTGGTCGGAGTAGACAGCAGGAGACAGAACTGGAGAGCTCGGGGGAGAAAATTCGTAACTCCTTCCTCCGGCAGCTGAATGAGGTTCTGTTTCTTGATCTTGGAAGAAGGCTAGCAGAGGAAGAACTTTGATGAAGGGGCTTCAGCCTGAATCCGCTAGGGTTCATCGTGGCAGAGTGATCTCTCAGGTTCTGATGCTTGGCAGGGAGGGTTCCGCGCAGTCGTGGGAGAACGGAGTTCCTGGACAGCCCCGAGCTCCGATGAAGACGAAACCACTTTGGTGTCGAAGAGGATAGGCAGACGCTTCCACGGATGTATCTTGGGCCTTCAGAATCGCCCGGAGGAAGCCGTGGTCACCTCTGCAAGTCGGTACTCTTCTTCTGATCTGCAACTGAAACTGTAGGTTGAAGATGACGGGGGGGAATGGGGTATGTGGGAGGGGAAATGGGGGTGGATGAGTGTAGGAGTGACCCCTGGTTGTAAGGGGGTCTTGGAGGGGGTGTTCCAAGGTGTGTATGAGGGAGAATGGGGTCTAGAAGGTGGTGTTTGCAATGGGTGAGAGGGGAGCTACGAATTTGGGATGGGTGGGGAAGAGAGAAGGAGAGATCTTTCTCCAAAATTTGAAAATGGACTAATGTGGTTAGTGGGGCTTTGGGAATGGGAAGAGTTGTGTTGGGGAAGGGAATGGGTGCTTGGGGTAGTGGGAAGGGTGCTTGGGGAAGTGGGTGGGGTAGTTGGGGGTTGGGAGGTGGAGCTAGGATTGGTGGAAGCTCCCTTGGGACTAGGTGGTGGAGTAATGGTGGCTTGGGGAAGTGGAGGGTCTTAAATGAGGTGGGTAGCTAGTGGAGGTGGTTGGGGAAGGGAGGAGAGAGAAGCAAATTCAGAATTGGGTGTTGAGGAGAGAGAAAGTGGAGTGAAAAAGAGAGATTAAGAGAGGGAAGGGTGGGGAATCTCTCCCCTAGGGCATCTCACCCAAGAAATGTTGGAATCACTCCACTAAACTAAGCTTTGGACTCTCAAATGATATTTTTCATTGATTCATTCATTGATTGATTAAGTTCAAATGGAGGAAATGGGGTCCTATATATAGGAAACCCACATTTCTACAAAAGACCCTGACAAAAGCCTCATTGACAAATAACCGAAGGGGTAGGAGAGCTCATTGGGCCAAGCCCAAAGAAATGAGCCCAATTAGCACATTACACAATCTAATGACACTCAAACATAGGAAAATAAATGCTAGACCTAGGGAAATAACTCAAATAAATTGAAAATTACATCAATGACTCAAATAAAAATTACATAGGACTCAAAATTAAATGACTAGACCATGCCTGATGAAATAGGAGGTGATGTTCTCATCATCGATGCTCGGTAGCGGATAGCAGTCCTTGGGGGTAGCCTTATTCAGATCGGTGAAGTCCACGCACATTCGCTATTTGCCTGTAGTTTTTGCCACCAGGACGACATTAGCTAGCCACGTAGGGTACAGGACTGGTCTGAAGAGGCCTGTCTCTTGTCCCTTGGTGACCTGCGCCTTGATGATCGCCTGTTTCTCAGGCGCATGCTTCCTTCTCCGTTACTGTACGGGCCTCACGGTGGGGTCGAGGCTGAGCTTGTGCATCACGGTCTTCTCTGGTATGCCAGGGAGTTGATCATCGGACCAAGCAAAGACCTGAACGTACTCAGAAAGGAATGTTTTGTATTGCTGCTGTTCCATGGGTGGTAGGTCGGCTCCGATCCTTACTCCAAGGGCCGGGTCATCGTTTAGGAATACTGTTAGCAATTCGCCACCGAGCTCGGCGGTTACGGTCTTCCCTTCGATTCCCTTGGGGCCCTTATCTCCCCCGTCCGACCTTGAGGCTTCCATCGAGATGTTGTAGCACCTTCTAGCCGTGGCCTGGTTACCTCGGACTTCCCCCAACCCATTTTTGGTGGGAAACTTCATTTTCTGGTGATAGGTAGATGGTACGGCCTTTATCCGGCTGAGGATTTTCCGGCCGAAAATGGCGTTGTACGCTATCATACCCTTAATCACTATGAAGTCCACCATGACCGTAACGGTTTTGGGTGGGGTGCCGATGGTGACCGGCAGGCTTAGGGCTCCCTCGGGGTAGGTGGCTAGGCCGTTAAACCCGCAAAATGGTGTTTGGATCGGGCGGAGCTTGGATGGGTCTTCCCCCATCTTAAGGAAACAGTCGTAAGATAATACATCAGGGGCGCTCCCATTGTCAACCAGAAATCTATCTACGTTACAATGGTTTATTATGGCCGAGATAACGAGGGCATCATCATGCGGGGTCTTTAGCCCTTCCAGGTCTTGGTCGGAGAAGACTATGACCTGGGGCTCCCTCGGTGGGCCGCTGGAGGGTTCTAAGACCTGGCTAGCCCGCTCGGCATGACACTTCCTTCCTCGGCTGGTGTCGCCGCCCGACGCCGTTCCTCCGGAGATGACGTTGATGTGGACCCCTCGGGGGGCGTTGTCGATTTCCTCGGCGGCGTCCCGGTCTTCTTTGCGCCCGGCTGCAAACCGGGCCAGGTGCCCCTGACGAATGAGACGTTCGATCTCGTCCTGGAGCTGGTGGCAGTCGCCGGTATGATGCCCGTGGTCGCCGTGGAACAGGCAATGCCTGTCGCGCTTGCGGTTCTTCGATCTCATCGGTTCGGGCCGACGGAGGAGTCCCGAGTCTTTGATGTCTTCATAGATCTCGTAGACTGGTGCGGTCAGCAGGGTGTACCGCTCATACTTCCTCTTGCGCTCTCCTTCCCGATCGCACTTCTTGCCCGAGCCAGGGTTTGGCTCGGAGGCTCACTTCTTGTCCCCCTCTAGACTCGAGTCGGTTGTGTCTCGGCAGGTGCTAAGTACTTCTTCCCACTCGGCGTGGCGCAGTGCCAGAGTCACTAGCTCGGCAAGGGTCGAGGGAGGGTGGAGGACAAGTTCGCGGCGGAGGTTCTCGTCCCGGGTGCCCCCGGTCAGAGCGGTCGTGGCCGAGGCCACATCCAGGCGGGGAATTCTGAGGGCTTCCGATTTAAATCGGTGGACATAAGCCCGGAGCCTTTACCCTTATGCCCGTTTGAGGGCCAGGAGCCCCGCTACTGACCTTGGGGGGGCGCTTCCGGCGAAGCTCTCCTTGAAGACTCGCCCGAATTGCCTGAAGTCCCAGATGGACCCAGGGGCGAGGGCCTTGAACCATGCCTGAGCGCCTTGGACCAGGGTGGCAGCAAAGGCTCGGCATTTAATAGGATCCGGTATTCCATGCAGAGTCACCAGGGCGTCGAAGCTGTCGTAGTGGTCGGCTGGGTCGCCCTGGCCATCATAGAGCTTGAAGGTCGGAATGGAGGTTCTGGGAGACACCTCTGCCTTCAAGATGTATTCGGAGAAAGGGGATTTCTCCTCATCCTCCAGGAAAGAGGTTTTCTGCAGGGCGCGGAGGGCGCGCTCTTGCTCTGTAAAACGTCTTTCGAAATCCCTCAGCCGGAGGGAAAGTTCCGGCTGCGGTCGTGCCGTGGGACTGGGGGGAGCGTCGTGGCGATCCTCAGGACCGCCGGCGCTCGGGCATGGAGGCCTCGCCCCCTGTTTCCCTTTTCTGGGCGTGGAGGAAGCCTCTTGCTCCGGGGGCGGAGCTTGCGAGGGTCCTCCCACGTTGTTGCGGATGAGCTGCTGACTGCGAAGGGTGAAGCGGCCCCCAGCGGTATGCTGGGACGCACTTCGGGGGGGGCTCCCGGACGGGGCGCGGGACCTGGCATCCCTTGCCGCCTGGGCCCTCATGAGCTCCACGAGGACGTCAAGCTTCTTATTGAGGGCCTGGAAGACCTCGTCGCCACCGTTGGGGGGTACCCCCGTCGCCGTCGGAGGGGGCGGCGGTCCGTTGGTGGGGACGCTGGCGTTGGAGGGAGGGTTCTGTGAGGCCCTAGAGGGGCCATCTCCTGCCGCCACCACGGCCTTGCCCTTCTCGACGGCGGATCTCCTCCCTGAGCTTCTTCTCACCATCTCGGCTCTTCGTGCATTTCCCACAGACGGCGCCAGATGAAGAGGCGAAATCTCACCCTTGTATCCTGAGCGGGATGTAGATCACCTGAAGATGAACTGTAAGATAGGGAAACGTATCAGAGGGCCCAGGGGGCTTCCCTGAGGTAAAACCCTCCGATGGCTAAGTCAGTAGAGCTGTGGTGGAAGCAATAATGGGGAGGAGAAAAGCTAGCGCGTGAGATTCCTCTCCACCAGAGGGTGAAGCGGATTGCTCAGGAGTTTGGGTATATGAGTACCTGAATGGCTCTTATTTTTCGTCGGAGGGTAGCCCTGGTTTAAATAGTGTGCCGCCTTCAGGAGTCCTGCAAGCTGAGGGGTCTCCGGCGGGAGTTACGTCCTCAACGTGGGCTTTCATGGCCTTATCGTGGGGACGTTATCGCCTTGAAGTCCAGCGGTTTCTTGACTCCCCTATCCGTTGGGGACTCTTGAACGGATGATATTTGGTCTGGCCGAGCTCCTGAAATGCCAGCCCTGTCCAGGCGATGGGCATAGCTCGGTGGAAGAGGGGTCGGATAGGTCGGCTAATGCCTGTCTCTCCCGGGGGGGAAATGGCTTGGGCCGGACCTTCCTTATGACCTGACCATCACTCGGGCCCTCCGAGCCTAGAGGCCGTCGGGGAGAGTTGGTCCCTCGAGTGTTTGTTTATTGGGCTTTTCTTCCCTGAGTGGACCCTGTGGGCTGTCACCCGGGTGGGCTTGCCTCGTTGGACCCTGTTGGGTCTGTTGTGCATCCCTTGGTTTTGATGATGACAATAGGATATGTTTGATTAATCAAGTTCTATCTTGTTTCATAACAAATACCAGTGGTTTGATTGTTCCTTCAAAGTAATGGACTCATGACTATTTGATGATGACAAACAATGTTTTTGATTAACTCAATATAAATCTGATAATTCAAGTTACTTCTGATATGTTAAGTAATTTCAGGTCCACTGAAATCCAAGTGGAATCAACAAATCAGAAGAAGTGTCAAAGGCCGCTTGTCGACCAGGGAAGTGGTTATGGTCGACCAACGAACCCAGCCAGAAACACTTCAAGTCATCCGTCTTCTGCATGTGCCTTGGCTGTCGACTAAAGCCCCACTTCTGGTCGACCACAGAACAGACAGAGCATCAGACAGAACTGACGGCCATCTGGAATTTGCCCCTTGTCGACCAGCGACAAGGCTGTGGTCGACCACGGGACGCGAGTGTCAGCCAGATTGAAACCGCCATCAGGACACTGCTCGTTGTCGACCAGGGACAGTGTCATGGTCGACCACGGGTGTTATAGCGTCCAGAACCGAACTCTAACCGAATTCTGTTTTGGTTCCTTAAAACCTGCAGATTGTTGTTGCAGGTTGTTGGGTAGTTCAAATGATGAGATTCCGCACGGGAATCAAGGAGAGAATCTTGCTTAGAAGCGGTCAAACTTATTGTAGTGATCGGATTTAACCTTCTCCCTGCTTTCTAGCAGATTGACGCTCGATCTGGAATTTGAGCGGGAAGAGCTTCAGGCTTGAAAAAGTATCTGCATAAAAAGTAGAAGGCAACTGATCGCGGAGGAAAGCACACAGAGAGAGCATAGAACAGAAGCTAAGAAACACACCTACATCACAGGACGAAGTGGCTCTCCATCAATCAGAAATCTGCAGAAGACTAAAGGCATTCTCATTGCTGCAGAAGGAAGACTGGGCTTGAAGCTGTGCGACCTCCAGCAGCAAAGCAGCTGAAGGCATCCGATTGGAAGCTCTACAGGGAGTCTACTCTTGTTATTTATGTGATTAAGTCCCAGGCTGAATTCTTTACTTTGTTACAAAAGTCTATATTCAGTCCTGTTGCATCATCCCACCTTCTCATCATTTCTATTCATCCTTACACCAAGTGTCAAGCTGTGAGGCAGCGGATTCAAGTTGTGTGTCAGCTGGTACAAGCTGTGTGTCAGCAGGAACAAGCTGTGTGACAGCGGTGTCTTGTGTTTTGGATTGAGATCAGAGGCTCTCATAAGTGAAGCCTTGCTTGAGTTAAGCAAGGGGTGGATGTAAGTCTCGGGAAGAGACTGAACCACCTAAAAATCCTATCTTGTGGTTTGCTTATGTGTGTGCGTGCTTCTCTATGTGTTTGTTTTCTTCATTGATATCAACATTAGTTCTGTAATTCGTCAATCACCTGCAACTCATTTAGTCAATAGATATTAAATCGAAAAAGGGGGAAAGATCTATTCACCCCCCCTCTAGATCTATTCAGTCCGTACTCAACACGTGGTATCAGAGCCAGACTCTCCAAAAATGTGGTCTAACAACCAGGAGAGGCCTGCCGGACTGAACTCTAGAAGTCTAATGGCTGAGGGACACTCAGTAACTAGACCACCATATTTCGATGGAAATGATTTCTCATACTGGAAAAATCGTATGCAGGTGTTCTTGAGAGCACAAGATCATGAGATGTGGAGAGTAGTAAGCCGAGGACCCTACGAGCTGCCCGAAGATGAGGATACCTGGACCAGAGAACAGGTCAGAAAATCAACCATCAACTGGGAGCCATGAACGTAATGCAATGCGCACTACACCCCACGGAGTTCTCACGAGTTTCACAATGTGCAACGGCCAAGGAAATGTGGGATCGACTAGTAGTAATCTATGAAGGTACTTCAGAGGTAAGGGAGTCAAAAGCAAATATGCTAGTTTCAGAATATGAAATGTTTAGAATGAAAACTGACGAAAATATTTCTGAAATGTATGCTAGACTAGTGCAATTAACGAATAGTTTAAAGAGTCTAGGGAAAACCTACAAGGAACAGGAATTAGTGAGGAAGATCCTAAGATCCCTCACTCCTATGTGGCATACCAAGGCCACAGTAATTGAGGACTCAAAGAACCTCACCACTATGACTGTGGATGAACTAGTGGGATCCCTAATGGCCTATGAGGTCAATCTGAAAAGAAAAGAAGATGAGGGCAAGAAAAAGAACCAGCTCGCCCTAAAAACTAAAATAGGCACCTCTGAACTATCTGACACTGATAACTCATCTAGCACAGGTGAGGAAACTGGTGAGCTAGCCATGTTAACAAGAAAATTCAAAAGGTTTCTGCGGAAGGAAGGTAAGGGATTCAGGAATCCTAAGGGCATGGTAAGAAAGTCATCTCAGTTTAAGTTTGATAAAAATAAAACTTCATCTAACAAACTTGTCTGCTACAACTGCAGGAAACTAGGACACATAAAGGCTGAATGTCCAGAGACTCCTAAGAAATCAAGCTTCAAGTGGAAAGGCAAGCAACCAAAAGCAATGATAAGCACATGGAGCGAGGAGGAGGAAAGCAGTAAGGAGGAAACAACTTCCGAGGAAGAAGAAGGAAACATCTGTTTGATGGCCAAAGGAGATAGCGATGATCTTGAGGTAATCCCTCCGTTTCAAGATTTTTCTAGCTCAGATTGGGAAGAAGTCTACTCAGACTTACTTGATGCATATGAAAGAATTAGAAAGGAAAATAAGAGTTTGAAGAAAAAGCTTAATCAGGTCAATAATGACAGCAACCCATTTGCCAACAGAACTGAACTAGAATTAGAAATCACCACCTTGAAAAATAAGCTGAAACAATACGAGACAGATGAAGAAAATGTCAAATGGCTGTTAGAAGAAAATGAGTCACTGAAAAACACAATTGATGAGGTAAAATTAAAGACTCAAGAAAGTGAACAGCAAACTAAGGTAACTCAAGAAAGAAACAACTCACTCAAGGAGGAAAACTGTCAACTTCTGGAAGAAATAGAAAGAATCCAGAGTGAACTGAAAAACAAACAGGAAACCTTGGAAAAAATGACTAAAGGTCAAGAAAACTTAAATGCTGTCTTGGGAATAAAAGTAAACTTTCAAAAAGAAGGGTTAGGATACAATCCTACGGCTAAAAAGGAATTCCAAATAAAAACCGTAACTGGGATTGCTGACTCAAAAGGAAAAGGGCTCCTAATCAATCTATATCAAGACAAACAAGAGGATGTAGCTGAATGCTCCTCCAAAAGGAATAATGTCACCAAGGAAGAGAGAAACATTAAAGAGAAAACAGTCAATCAACATAAGCTTAAAAATAATAGACAAGAAACTCAAATTCACAGAAATAACCAAACAAACCAAGTACTAAATCAAGTTAAAGGACATAAATCTGGAAAACAAGGTGTCTGGAGACAGGCTGGTCGACAACCGACCCCTCCTATGTCGACCAGAGGATCTGCCAGAACAGGCGCTGGCGTCTGGAGAAGCAGTGGTCGACCACAGACATACCAGATGTCGACCAGAGGAACTGCCAGAACAAGCGCTGGCTTCTGGAAAAGCAATGGTCGACCACAGACACACCAGATGTCGACCATGACCAGACACGCAAACAGAAACCACAGATTTTCTCAGGTGAAACAAAATGAAAATTGGAAATCAAAAAGGTGGATTCAGATTAAAGAAACATTAGAACAAAAGCCACCCAATCTGAACAAGTTCAGAGACGAAAAATTAAACTGCTCTAAGAAAATCTGGGTTCCCAAAGGATTGTTACAGCAATTTCACAATTTTACAAGTTATCTTGGACCCGGGTACCATTGGGGTCCAAAAATTTCTGTGTAATTCATGATGCAGGAATGTCTGGCAGCCATGCACAATAAGTGGTACTTAGATAGTGGTTGCTCAAGACACATGACGGGAGACAAGACCAAGTTCTCCCAACTAAGCTCAAAAGATGGAGGTTATGTGACCTTTGGAGGAAATAACAAAGGTAAGATCATCGGGACAGGTAAAATAGGTAAGAACTCCTCAAACAGTATTGAAAATGTACTGCTGGTAGATGGACTGGAATATAACTTGCTGAGCATCAGTCAGCTTTGCGACAAAGGCCATAAAGTAATATTTGACTCCAAGATCTGCAAGATTATTGAACCAAATTCAGATACAGTCAAGTTTATGGGCCAGAGAGTAAACAATGTCTACATAATAGACTTGGATGATCCAGCCCACTCCAACCTGTGCCTAACCGCCAAGAAAGAGGACCTGACCTGGCTGTGGCACCGAAGGCTAGGGCATGTTAGCTATAGGGTGTTGCATAAACTTGTGAAGAATAAAGTGGTTCTTGGTATGCCTGAAATTTCGTTTGCTCAAAATGTCAAAGTATGTGAATCATGTACCCAAGGTAAGCAAACAAGAAAATCATTCAAAGGTAGAACTGAAAGTCAATCTTCTAGACCACTAGAACTTGTGCACATGGACCTTTTTGGCCCAACAAGAACTGCTAGTCTTAGTGGTAAGAGATACGGTTATGTACTAGTTGATGATTTCTCTAGATTCACATGGGTAATATTTCTATCTCATAAAAGTGATGCTTTTTCTGAGTTTCAGGAATTCTACAAAAGAATGAAGCAGGATGGCAAGTCCAAAGTGTGTACAATCATATCTGACCATGGGGGGGAGTTTGAAAATTCTGACTTTGACTTATTCTGCAGAAACAAGGGCATAACCCACAGATTTTCCTCACCAAGGACTCCAGAACAAAATGGAGTTGTGGAGAGAAGGAACCGCACTCTTGTTGAGATGGCTAGAACCATGCTGGTTGAAGCTAAACTTCCAAGGAGATTTTGGGCAGAGGCAGTCAACACAGCATGCTACATTGTAAACCGAGCAATGGTAAGACCGGCTAGTGAAAATACACCATATGAAATGTTCAAAGGTAAGAAACCATCCCTAGCTCATTTTAGAATTTTCGGGTCAAAATGCTTTATTCATAACAATGATAAAAGGGTCTTGGACAAATTTGAACCGAAGAGTGATCCAGGAATATTCTTGGGCTATTCCGACCGATCAAGAGCCTATAGAGTTTTTAACACCAAAGATCAAATTGTTGAAGAATCCCCTCATATTACATTTGATGAAATTAATGATCTTGGCAAAAATGAGCAGGTCGGCAAGGAAGAAGAAGATAGGGAATTTCTAGAAGACAACGAAGAACCAAATGAAGAAGAACAATCTCAGGAAAGAGATCAAGGTATTACTAATGCTCCACCCGAAGGAGAAGGCATCTCAGGTAACAATCTTGAGAACTTAAGACTTCTTAGAGATCATCCCATAGAAAACATCATTGGTGGAATTCATGATCCTAGGAAGACTAGATCTCAGTTAAAAGAAATCAATGGACTAGATCAGCTTGCACTTGTGTCCCAAATAGAGCCCAAATCAGTAGAGGAAGCATTAAAAGATGACTCATGGATAAATGCTATGCATGAAGAACTAAATCAATTTGAAAGAAATCAGGTGTGGAGTCTTGTCCCTAGACCTTCATCTCACCCCGTTATTGGAACCAAGTGGGTCTATAAAAACAAGCTAAGTGAAGAAGGGGTTGTAATGAGAAACAAGGCTCGGCTGGTGGCTAAAGGGTACAACCAGGAATTTGGGGTTGATTTTGAAGAATCATATGCTCCAGTTGCTAGATTAGAAGCCATCAAGATATTGTTAGCCTTTGCAGCATCTCATGGAATCAAACTACAACAAATGGATGTAAAAAGTGCATTTCTAAATGGAATAATAAAAGAAGAAGTCTATGTGGAACAACCCCCTGGATTTGAAAATGATGAACTTGCTAATCATGTTTTCAAATTGCATAAAGCTTTGTATGGATTAAAGCAGGCTCCTCGGGCCTGGTATGAAAGGTTGAGCTCCTTCCTCACCAAGAAGGGATACATAAGAGGTAAAATTGATCAAACATTGTTTTCCAAGACCCAAGGTAAGCATATACTAGTTGTACAAATCTATGTGGATGATATTGTGTTTGGGTCTACCGAAGCTTCTTTATGTACTGAATTTGCAAACTTAATGACCAATGAGTTTGAAATGAGTTTAATGGGTGATTTACAGTTTTTTCTTGGATTGCAGATCGTACAATGTAGAGAAGGATACTTCATAAATCAATCCAAGTACATAAAGGAGATGTTGAAGAAGTTTGGCATGGAAAGCTGCAAACCAATCGAGTCACCCATGGGTACAAATGCAACATTGGAAGCTGATGTAAAAGGTAACATGGTAGATGCCAAGAAATACAGAGGTATGATCGGGTCCCTGCTATATTTAACTGCTTCAAGGCCAGATATTCAGTTTAGTGTATGCATGTGTGCTAGATATCAGTCTAGCCCTAGAGAATCACATTTAGGGGCTGTCAAGCGTATCCTTCGATACCTTGCCGGCACCCAAGAATTGGGTTTATGGTATCCTACATACTACAAACTAGATTTGATTTCATATTCAGATGCTGATTATGCTGGTTGCAAAATTGATAGGAAGAGTACTAGTGGTTATTGTCAAATATTAGGTGGATGTTTAATATCATGGGCTTCTAAAAAGTAGCATTCTGTGGCACTCTCCACTGCTGAGGCTGAGTATGTCGCAGTAGGGAGCTGTGGTACACAGGTTATGTGGATAAAACATCAACTCCAAGACTACAATGTAGATCTTGGATGTGCACCTATTTTCTGTGACAACACTAGTGCTATTAATTTGTCTAAAAACCCCATTCAACACTCTAGGACAAAACACATTGAGATCCGTCATCACTTTCTAAGAGATGAGGTCTCCAAAGGAAATTTCATGCTTCATTTTGTAGAAACTGAAAAACAACTGGCAGACATTTTCACAAAACCCCTTAACAATGACATATTTTCAACTCTAAGAAGGGAGTTAGGAATTTGTAGAATTTCTCCTGAAAATTCTTGAAATAATCATATTCATGTGTTCACTGTATAGATTCTGTCATTTCTGTACTAAGTTATGTCAACTAGGTCTCTAGTACTGGTCAAGTTTTGAGTTTGGAGGTCTAGTGTCGGTTGCTACTTCAGCAAGTTCTGCAGAATCCTGGTTCTACTACGGATTATCTCTTGTGGTCGACCACAGGCAAGGCGCTGGTCGACCAAGGCATCAGGACAGGAAATAGTTGGTTCTGTGACTTCGCAGCTGTCGACCACAGGCGGTCCCATGGTCGACAACAGAATTGTCAGAAAGCAGACCACAGGTGACTACTCATCAGGCAGCTTCTGTGACAGCACAGAGGTCGACCAAAGGCAACTCTATGGTCGACAGAGGATCTGAACAAGGGAAAATGGATCTAAAAAGGCTGCTGGCTTTGCTAGGAAATCCTCTGAACTAAGTGAACTTTTGTGCTCAGATTCCTCACTCATTCATCCTTATCCATACTTCCCATCCCTTGTGTCTCTATATCTCTTCATGGCCAACATTTTTTTATCTTCAGCAAGGACTCACAAATTGAGGGGGAGAAAAAGTGTAAACTCATTCCTTGATAAAACATTGAAAAACCTAACCATATCTTTCAATAAAATCACCAAGGTAATCATTAAGAGTAGAGGTTGAGTGTAGTAATGAGAATTTGAACTGTACTACTGCAATAAATTCAAACCATAACTATGACTCTGTCACAAGATTTTGAGGACTTATGATTTTTAGTAATGAGACTATTTCTCTACCTGTGTCTGTGTTGGACAGTAAAAATAAACTCAAATATAACATGTATGAACTTGGAATACGCCATAATTCTGCCTTCTTGGTAGAGCAATGGATTGAGTTCTGAGAAACTACTGTTCTCCATGTCAAAGCAAAAAAATTGGCTGAACAATAGATGGGAGACAAGTGTGTCATGAAGATCCAATCTAACTCTGCTGCTTTCAAAAATATTGATTGGGCATACTGAGTAACTGGGGATATTGGCGTCTGATAAACGTATATCCTCACGGATAAAAGGTGTGTCCCAGTCATTAGTGGAATGGTTAGGCATGCTAAGTAGCCGGGGTTTTTGGCGTGTAAAAAGCGTGTCTCCTCGTGTAGAAAAGCATGTGATAAACCTGACCACAGCCCTCAAATGATTCAAAAAGTTATCACAAAGGCAGAGAAAATGGTTGACCTAAAGCATAGCATGCAAATAAAAGTACAAAACACTGTTCAGCTAGCATAGTTAGTCAAATTATCTCTTGAAATATATTATAAGTTCAAGGAGCCATGTGAAAGAAATTGGATATGGGGAGTCAATTTATTGGTGCAATACTTTCAAATTCATTGAACCACAATACCCACTCTATTTGGTCACAAGGTGGTCTTTGCATAAGGGTGGAAAGGTTCCATAAGTGTTCTATTAAAGAAAGGGAGTACACTTTAATATCTTCCAAAAATTTGAGTTATGCTGATTAAATCCTGACCGCTCGTTTTCTGCATCGTGATGGTTCACTATCCTAGTTTTTTTAGGCCCAGCCCTACTGCCCTACCCTATAAATTGCTTGACAAGCTGGATCGCATGGAAGAGAACGTGAAGCCAGAGACTTCCTCATCCTCCTCAGAGGGATTGTTTAAATGATCTTCTTTTTGCTGTTGACAAAGGGGGAGATAGGACTTTATGTGTCATTGTGTGTCTAGTTGTGTGTCTAGATGTGTGTCTAGATGTCAAGTTTACTTTGTCTACGTGTCCTTAGTGTCTTTATCCTTTTTGAGCCACTCATGTAATTAATGCTATAGTTTTTGAAAGGCACATCAAACGAATTGTCTGAATGAAATCTGTGCTATGATAGCCTTGAATGCAATATCAAATGAATTTTATAATTTGTTGTTTGTCACAATGACTCATGGTTGTCATCATCAAAAAGGGGGAGAATGTTGTGCATCCCTTGGTTTTGATGATGACAATAGGATATGTTTGATTAATCAAGTTCTATCTTGTTTCATAACAAATACAAGTGGTTTGATTGTTCCTTCAAAGTAATGGACTCATGACTATTTGATGATGACAAACAATGTTTTTGATTAACTCAATATAAATCTGATAGTTCAAGTTACTTCTGATATGTTAAGTAATTTCAGGTCCACTGAAATCCAAGTGGAATCAACAAATCAGAAGAAGTGTCAAAGGCCGCTTGTCGACCAGGGAAGTGGTTATGGTCGACCAACGAACCCAGCCAGAAACACTTCAAGTCATCCGTCTTCTGCATGTGCCTTGGCTGTCGACCAAAGCCCCACTTCTGGTCGACCACAGAACAGACAGAGCATCAGACAGAACTGACGGCCATCTGGAATTTGCCCCTTGTCGACCAGCGACAAGGCTGTGGTCGACCACGGGACGCGAGTGTCAGCCAGAATGAAACCGCCATCAGGACACTGCTCGTTGTCGACCAGGGACAGTGTCATGGTCGACCACGGGTGTTATAGCGTCCAGAACCGAACTCTAACCGAATTCTGTTTTGGTTCCTTAAAACCTGCAGATTGTTGTTGCAGGTTGTTGGGTAGTTCAAATGATGAGATTCCGCACGGGAATCAAGGAGAGAATCTTGCTTAGAAGCGGTCAAACTTATTGTAGTGATCGGATTTAACCTTCTCCCTGCTTTCTAGCAGATTGACGCTCGATCTGGAATTTGAGCGGGAAGAGCTTCAGGCTTGAAAAAGTATCTGCATAAAAAGTAGAAGGCAACTGATCGCGGAGGAAAGCACACAGAGATAGCATAGAACAGAAGCTAAGAAACACACCTACATCACAGGACAAAGTGGCTCTCCATCAATCAGAAATCTGCAGAAGACTAAAGGCATTCTCATTGCTGCAGAAGGAAGACTGGGCTTGAAGCTGTGCGACCTCCAGCAGCAAAGCAGTTGAAGGCATCCGATTGGAAGCTCTACAGGGAGTCTACTCTTGTTATTTATGTGATTAAGTCCCAGGCTGAATTCTTTACTTTGTTACAAAAGTCTATATTCAGTCCTGTTGCATCATCCCACCTTCTCATCATTTCTATTCATCCTTACACCAAGTGTCAAGCTGTGAGGCAGCGGATTCAAGTTGTGTGTCAGCTGGTACAAGCTGTGTGTCAGCAGGAACAAGCTGTGTGACAGCGGTGTCTTGTGTTTTGGATTGAGATCAGAGGCTCTCATAAGTGAAGCCTTGCTTGAGTTAAGCAAGGGGTGGATGTAAGTCTCGGGAAGAGACTGAACCACCTTAAAAATCCTATCTTGTGGTTTGCTTATGTGTGTGCGTGCTTCTCTATGTGTTTGTTTTCTTCATTGATATCAACATTAGTTCTGTAAGTCGTCTATCACCTGCAACTCATTTAGTCAATAGATATTAAATCGAAAAAGGGGCAAAGATCTATTCACCCCCCCTCTAGATCTATTCAGTCCGTACTCAACAGGGTCTAGTTGGGCTGCTCTTTGGGTGGGCTACAGAAATCGCCCTCTCCACCATCCAAGAAAGGCTCCAAAATAATGGATAATTCGGGGCATCAAAATGATGAATAAGAGAAATGACTCAACTTGCAGGCTAAAAATGGGTGTCAATAGATGCCCTCCTTGATGTCCGCTTTGCAAGGGAGCAAGCGAAAGCGACGCGGAGGTGAAATTGAATGGAGATGGAGCGAAAGTGACAACGACGTGAAATGGAGATGAAGCGGAGAGGACTAAAAAGTGGGCATCAAGGCAAAAGACACCCATTTTAACCAAGAAGCGACAGGAATTCTCCCGAAAATGCCAAACTAACCACCCGGAATGGCTGACAAGGATGAGACATGTCTGGAGAACTAAACTAATAGGAAAAAAAGGAAGCACGACCAGGCTCATCGGGGACACAATCCACAGATAATGAGGGGGTCGGAAAGGAGCACAACGTAAAAAGCAGGAGAAATATAACTGAGATAAAATCCAGAAAGGAATCACACTGGCCAACAAGACCGAGCGAAAAGATCAGAGAAATCGTTCAAATTCAGAGTGGAATGAAGATCTCTTATCCAAGAGACATGATGTGCAACTAACCATTATTGAGGAGAAACCTTGAATGGATCACGAGACGTTAATGCGCAAAATGACATGATGCATGTTGGGCTAAAATAAAGAAATCATCAAAACGAATGCAAAGAAATCATAAAATAGAAGGTACTCAAGGATAATATTACTAGACTGAGCCAAGATGGGGTCAAGAGTTGTCTGCAACCACGACGTGCGAGACAGAGTCCATCGTTCCCCACCCGACTCAACTGAGCGGCCTATCCAACGATTAACCGTATGCTCCTAGATCATCATCATTTTTGTTAAAGGAGAACAACATATCCCAGAACACACGGGCAACCAGCCGGTCCTTGAGAGGCTATAATAATGTAGATACCATATTGTAATGCAACAATGAGAAGGGATAGAGAGCCATACCTGACTTACCTGCCAAGCGAAGCGGCTTTTTTTTTTCTTCTGATTTTTTAGATTTTTATGGGTTTTCAATATAAGACAACCAACAACATGAATAAACAAGCATGAACATAACGAGACAAATAAATGAGCATAACACAACGAAGAATGAAGGAACAAACAACATATGCAAGATACGAAACAACAATATGCATGTAAGATGAACATAGTGAGATAAGACAACAATGCAGTGGGACAACACACGGTTGGGACAAGAACATGTGGGGGGACAACACACGGCTGCGACAAGAACACGCGAGATAACACACGGTTGGGACAAGAACACGTGAGACAACACACGGTTGGGACAAGAACATGACAAATACGCTCTTCAATCAAAACCCAGGATCAGAATGAAGCAGAACCGCCTGGTTCATAATCGTGAGGCAGAGCCCTCTAATAAAGATATGATGAGATAAAGCTGAGAAGGACATGAGTTTTAGAACAGATCGAGAGAGTGGATTGAAGAAGAGAACAGATCAAAGATGTACACATGATGTAAAACGAGAGATATAGCAAGGAGACTTGAAGCACCTGCAACATGCACACTTAACAAACGGATTACATTCATGTTCTTAGAACAAATGCAAAATGCATGAAAAAGAAAATAAAAGACACACTTTTGAGATTTTTGAAGTATTTGATTTTTTTAGTTTTTTTTTGAAATATTTGAATTTTTTTGGGGATTTTGAAGTATTTGATTTTTTTGGATATTTTGAAGTATTTGATTTTTTTTGGAATTTTGACAATATCTCATTTTTTTGGATTTTGACAATATCTCATTTTTTTGGATTTTTTGACATATCTTATTTTTTTGGATTTTTGACAATATCTCATTTTTTTTGTTTTTGTTTTCTACATAGCAATCCGCAGCACCCAAAGACAAGCTCGAACTACTGGCCAGGGATCGTTGTCCCTCCCCTCTCATTAAAGACTTCCCTTAAGCAGGGCGTGCATGTGAGGGTGGCTTACCACAACCAACCGCTTCTAAAGAACGGTGCCCCTACTAAGGCCATATCCGGGATACAACCCAGCCTAAGAGGGAGAAGTAGAAGAAAAATTGGAGACAAGCTTCATGCAGGATGGGAGATATCAAGGCTCGAATTCCTTCCAGGGCACTACCCCACAAAGAGATAGCCTGTTGCGCTGGGACTTTGTGTCTTTAATTTTTAGACCCATATTTATCAGCCACACATGCGACCAGGCTCATGACGTCCCGTGGGGAACTGTACTTCCACTCCTGCCATGCCTTTGATTCATAATTTTGCATTGACTCATTTCTCATTTTGGTAGCCCTTATTGGCCAGATATAGCATGAAAGCTTACTTTTGAGGGTCAAGACTGCCCCTATTTGAGACCTCTCTCGTATTAGGGAGCGCCTAGGTTAGTCATCTCATCCATCCATCTCTTGCCCCTGCACTTGGTTGAGCAGAGAAAAGAAAAGACCTTTGTGCATACCCAAAGTATGGCCAAAGCAGCAACGGTGTTGCACTAGAGGGGTCGGCTATGGCTCGCCGTGTTGTGTGTGAAAAATCCATACTCAAAGGTCACCCTCAACGATCAGGGAAGGAAACTAGACTCCCAGCGCGGAGCTATCACTAGCCTGAAGATGCTGTAGAAGCGACTTATTTGACTAAGCAAACTAACTAAAGCCTAAGGCCACTCAACCATGTTTTAAAGAACCAACATTATAAGCGCGTGCAGGAATAACAGAGTAATAGCAATGATAACATGTTCTTGCACAAAATAAAAGATACCTTTGCAAATCCATGGCGTGGAAACCGACACCCTGAAGCGATTTCAATCATCGAGCTTTGAGGAGTGCGAACTTTATTTTCCTTGCTTGTCAGGATAAAGGATGAAAGGAGAGCAAGGGATTGGGTTCCTCGACATAGAGGAGTGGCAGACATCATACTGGACGAAGGAGGGATAAAAAAGGAAGAGAGACGAGAGCTAGAACTCCCTCGTTAAGGCACTGAGGCCCTGATAACAAGGAACCAAGTACAAAAAAACCAAGGATTAACTGAGATCAAGGCGGGCTAAAGCCTCTTAAACAGTAAGAAAAAGGGCAATGACCCCGAAAGGGTGAGGAGGAAAGAATAGAGAGACCATGAGAAGATTGTGGCAAAGATAAGGGAGAAGAGGAGTAATCATCCGACGTGGTCGGAGAAAAGGAATTAGAATCACCCGACAGGGTCGTGGAAAGAAAATGATTGACACCCGACAGGGTCGGGGAAAAAGACTGATGGTCACCCGAAAGGGTCGGGGAAAGATCAGAAGCAAAGCCCGGGGATACCGGAAGGGAAGGATCAGAAGAAGTCCCGATAATGGGATGAAAGGATGAGATAGGCTGAGGCCTAAAATCATGAGTGAACGGAGGATCCGGAGACTCCGGATGAGTGGGGGAAAAAGAATGGGGGTTTACAGACCTGAAAAGAGAGGAGAAGATCATAGATGTGGGATTGGAAGAAGGGAGGTACACCACCCAAGGGTGGGAGCTGAGCAATATAAAGGATGAATGAAAGGAAGAGGAAGAAGTGGACCCCTTAGTGCACAATCGACGGCCCTTAAACTTACGCCGTCGCTTCTTCTTAGCAGAAATCTCTTGAATACGGGTATGCCTGGTGCTGACCCGGACGTTCTTGATATGCAATGTCTTCTCAAATAACGGGCCCGTCTGGTAGACAACCTAGCCCGGTCATGGATATGCAGCTTCGTCGGGGTGGTTACCCCTAGATACGCAGTGCTAACCATAGGCGGACATTCTCGGATAAATGACTCCTTCGGATGAACATAAGAAAACCGTGGAGTTTCATCACTCGGTATTAGCAGCATAAGATTCGGCATCTTCACTCGGCAATCGGGCATGACACATAACTCCCTTATAAGAAGAGCAGGACAAAACTGAGGGAGAGTAATGCGCGGCGTTGACGTGGCCGATTCACCAACAAACCGAGAAGATTGCATAAGATGTGCAGAATGCTCTTGGAAAATGCAGAAGATATGGCCAATTGCCCCTTGAATAGGGAATCCATCAGGCTATTGGCAGCCGCATGGGTTAACACAATCTGAGTAGAAAACCCTTCTTGGCCAGTGAACTGAACAGCAATCGAGTGAGGAGTAATAACAACATTAATGGTGAATCCTCCGGTGAGCAATGAGATTGCCACCGGCCTCACTCGAGAAGAAACTGGCACTAGTGCGAGTGAACTCTTCTTAGCAACCGTCTTTGAATATGTAGGCTCATCATCCCCAAAACAGCCAAGGGCTAAGACTCGGATCGGCATGCGGGAAATAACATCCTAGATCTTGAAATGCACGATTGAAACCTGGATTGGCTCATCATCATCATGGGGACTTGACCAAAAAGGCATCAGAGGTAATGCATACCCGCTCCGTGGGGTGGAAGTGGATGGAGAAGTAGAGGGAATATGTTTGGGTGGCTTAGGCGATGGTTTGGAAGGCATGGGGGCTTCAGAGGGGATGGTGATGGAAAGTGAAAGCGCAAGCGATGTCGCGATGATAGGCTCGGGTGGTGGCGAAGGTGAAGGTGAAGGCGTGGCTGAGGGTAAAGGTAAAGGCATGGCTTGCTCAGGCTCGGGCGAAGGTGATGGCGGAGATGGAGGTGAGGGTGGAGATGGAAGTGGGGATGGAAGAACTGGTAGTTGAGATGGAGATGATGGCGATGGCAATGGAGATGGCGGGGATGGTGATGAAGGCGGAGGGGGTGAAGAGGGAGATTGTGGTGTCCACAGTAAGCGGGAGAAGAAGGGTAGGCACTAGCCTGAACAGAGGCTTGGGTTTGTGGCGGCGATGGAGTCAGAGTAGGAGATGGCGATGGTGCTGGGGTAGGTGATGAAATAGGTGAGGGATTGGGTGGCAGAGTGGGTGACGGAGCAGGTGCAATGCCCGATAAAGAATCATGGGGGTGCCCCTGGTCTTATAGAGACGGCTGCCTGGGCGTCGCTGTTTGTTGCTGCTGCTGCTTGCGGAGATGTAGAACAACCTTATGCATGGCGGCCCAATCAATCCTCTTATCATCTTCTAAGCCATAAACATACTCTCGGAATTCGGGGCAATCCTCAACCAAATGCCCCTGCTGGCGATGGTAATCACAAAATTGAAGCATATCTCCGACCGCGGGTTGGCAAGGCACAACTGGAGGGAGCGGCAACGCGTGAGTGGCCATCAAAGCCCTGAAAATTGCTGAAAAACACTTCGGCAATGGTGGACAATGAGGAGCCTGCTTCGGGCAAGGTGGATGTCGAGGGGTATGGGAAGGTAATGGAGATGGAAGTGTAGAAGGAAGTGGGGGTTGCATAGGTAATGGTGCGTGGTTAGGGGAAGGATTTGGTGGAGGCACGTATGGAGCGAAAAGTGAGGTGGGAGGTATGTGGACGGCATCTACCTGCTCGGGGTGTGATGTTCCCTTGACCGGAGGTGGAGGTTCATGTGGGTTTAAAGAGGTGGAAGGCTGACTCGTGGAGGTTTGATATGTGGAGAGATATGTGGGGGTATATGGGTGTGGAGGAGCGGAAGGCTAACTCACGGAAGGATATGTAGTGGAGGGCTGACTCATTGAAGGCGATGGATAGGAGGCGTATGTGGGCGTAGAAGGTGGAGGAGACTCTGGGTCAAGGGAAACTAAGAGTTGTTGGCGGATAAAGCGGGCTCGCCTATACAATTGTTGCCAGGATGTGTTATCATTCAAGGCTAAGATAAAGCGGTACTCGGGAGTTGCATTAGAAATGATCATTTTGATCTGCTCTCCCTCCGGAATATGCCCCGGGACTTGCGCGGCCAAGTGACGCCAGCGATCAGCAAAGGTAGAGAACTCCTCGTCGGGCTTCATCTTCTCATGGGCCAGATCAACCATAGAATACTTGGGCCCAACCTGGTCTTGATACTGCTGATGAAATCTCTCTTGGACGACTTGAGAATCCACAACTTGCTCTTGCGGAAGAGAAAAGAACCAATCTCGAGCCGGGCCTTCCAACGACAGACCGAATAAATAGGACATCAAGCGTTGGTCATGTCGAAATTGGGCCGACTCATAAATGAACTCCTTTAAGTGCACATAGGGGTTACCAACTCCACCATAGTGACGATAGGTAGGAATTTATGAACGAGGTGGAAGCTGAAGACCTTGGAATGTAAATGGGACACTCAAAGAAGATTGGTGATCAATTCGACGTTGAAGTTCATCAAGCTGACGTTGGGCTTGAGCAATCATCTCCTCAATGAGGAGAGATCTGGAAGGACGCAAGCCAGCCTGAGTAAGAGATTGTGGATTTGGACCAGGGTTATGATATTGGGCCGGATAAAGAGATCCGGACTGAGAAGAAGGAAAGCCGATTCTAGGAGTGGAAGGATATGTAGGCCTGGAAGGATCATGAATGTGGGAATAAGAACTGATTGGGCCAGCAGCAACATGGGTAGAAGGAGCGGGCCTATTAAGAGAAGCAGGCTCATTAAGGGAATAAGAAGGTCCGCTAAAGGAAGGGGGCCCATTAAAAGAGCGAGGGCAATTGAAGGAATAAGGCCCACTAAGAGATTGCGACTCAATAAAGGAAGATGGGCCACTCGAAGAATATGGCCCATTAAAGGAAGGAGGCCCATTAGATGAATGAGGCCCGTTATGAGGATGAAGTCCATTAAGATGATTAGTGGTGAGTTTTTGGGCCTGGACCGGGTCCATTTGGCAAACAAGAGATGATAAGTGGGCCATGAGATTTGCTTATGAGTCGGAAGGGCCACGAGGAGATGGGCCCGTGTGGAAAGAGGAATCCCCGCGAGAATAGGAAGATGGGGATGAAGAAGTGTAATATACAGGAGAAAAATAGCGCTCCATGAAGGCAAATGGAGACTTTATACAGGAAAAATCAAGGGAATACAATGAGGGAAGTAAGAGGGCTCGAGAATCAGAGAGGGGGCTGACTCAATAATGCAAAGGGAAAAAAAAGGACCCAGGACAATGTGACTAGACAAATGGACACACAGAATGGACTAGCCTAAGTGGGCCTAATGACAAAACCTATATGGATAGTGGGGATGCAACACAAAATGACACAAATGGGCTTGGACAAGCCCAAACAACACAAACAATATGTAGGATTTCACCCAATCAACCAAGTTAATATGATGGGAAATATTTTATTGTCAAAGTTTTGGTGGGCCTTTAAATGTTTTTAAATTAAGATTAATTCCCTCAAGATAGGTATCCTATAGGGAATAAGGTCCAAACTTTGGGTTGCCTAGGGTTAACTCCTTAACAACGTATGAAAATGCAAGCCTATGGGGTGGAAAGATACAACCGGCCCGGCGTCCGTGTGGGAATCCATGGCTCGCGGGGACTTATGGAGGTCTCGGATAAGATCACCTAGTCGAGCCCAAGGAATATGGGAGTGAGAGGATCACTTACCGAGGGGGATGCAACTACAATATGGCAATTTGCATGACCCTATGTGCACCGGAGTACATGCAATTTCTAGCCTAAATCTAACAAATCAAGATATAATGAACATATGTGAACATAACAATATGGATGCAAACAAAGTGAACATTATGAGCATGAAATGCTATCTAAACATGGACATACACACCAAAACTGCAGCAAAGCATGAGACAAGTGATGGGCATTAGAGGTCCCACCGTGATCGCCAAAAAAGGGGTGTAGATGTGGAAAATGTGGATGTGTATATGCGTGCCGATCCCACAAATCACATGAATAAGCATGAAGGCATATGTGCACAAATCAAGTGAATAACATGAATATGTGGATATGTAAACATGGTAGCATGATCATACATTCAAGACAAAGGCGATAAAAGATGTAAAAGAATACCATGATCGCCACCAAGGAATGACAACACCAAAAGAATATAAAATACTAAGTGCGTTGTGTACCTTGGAAAAGGAGGATGATCACGCTCAATATCAAGATGCGGGGACTATGTGGATTACCTCTCCTTGCCTTCCAGCCGGCTAGAAGGTATGGGCCTCACTTTCCATGCTTTCCTGCGAAACAAACACAAAACAAGAGGCAAAACCCATTAGAAAATGCTAACTGTAGAAATCTACCCAAGTGCATAAAGTAGCATGAAAGATTGAGGGCAAACTTACCGGGGGAGGGTTTTTAACCCCTATGGAACGGTGAAAACAATAGGTGTGTATATTGTGATGACATTAACATGAAGAAATTGATTTAATATGCCATGATGAACATAGATAAACAAGGTGCAAAAGTGCATGCCACAAGAAAAATTGTGCAAACAGTGTAAAGTGGGTGCAAAGACTGATGCAAACAATAAGACAAACGATGTCCAAATGGGCAGAAAGTTGAGATGACAGAAGACTTGAATGTTGTGAAGAAGTAGGAACAAGAATCACTCCAAAAGGAGGTCAGGACAGAAGGTTATGACACCGGAGATTTGGAAAAAATATGGACTGTGCAGAAAATTCAGAATAGTGTACAAAATGGGCTCAAAGAATGGTGAATATCTCACAAGATAGAACACCAAAAGAGGAAAGAGTGAATGCTATGGAAAGGTGGGAGTGTTGTGGTGAAACTATGGTAGAAAGGAGAGTTTAAAACGGGGAAGACATCAGTGAAAAATGGGGTGGAAAACTCAAGAAAACAGAAGGGTGCAGAACATGGGAGAAAAATGACGTGTAAAAATAGAATGAAAGTGCAAAACTCATGGACAAAAAATATGCATAAAGATGATGAGGTAATGAGCCCAAAATCAAGGAACACAAAGATTATACTTCCCTCTAGAGCCTGGAGTTGAAAGGATGGATCAAGAGTGCCCCACGGCCTTGCACCGGCGACGCAAACATGCCCCCGTCGCAAGAAATCTGAGTTTCAGCAAAGTGCAGAACAGTGTGGTGAAACCTCAAAAGTAGGGGCTTGGAAGAGAGGGAAAAGATATGAGAAATAAGACAAACATATAATCAACGTGAAGCTAATACTCCCCTCTTCAAGATGGAGTTGGGGGAGGACAAAAAGGATGAAGCCTGACTCCGCACCGGCTTGATGAACAGGCCCCCATCGTGGACTTAGTAGCAGAAATTAGCAAACTGTGATGATTTGCCAAAAGTAGGGGCGAAGTTGAGAGGGCAAACGTTGATGAAATTGAGCAAACAAGGAACCAAAATGAAGCTTATACTTCCCTCTTCAGGCTAGGGTCGAAGGGTTGAGTCAACAATCCAGCATGGCTTCGCCGTCGCCTTGGAAACGTGCCCCCGTCGCATAGGAAATCTGGGCAGGTTTATATAGAAAAAGTGGTGAAACCCCCAACTTTATCCCACGATTCCAGAAGATAGAGTCCGCCAAATCTCGAGATCTCTGGATCATTCTCGAGATAATAGTCAAGATAAGGCGTAGGAACAAACGGGACTCTTTTTGGTTGAAGATTGTGGAAGTTATGGCTCTTGGAAGAAGCCCCTGGAACCTAATCTGCAGGGTTTTTTGGTTGCACGAAAAGCAGAAAACCCTGATATTGCGGCCATGATTCCAGGAGATATAGCACATCAAAATTTGATTTCTCTGAACCAAATTAAAGATAATACAAAGGGCTAGAAGTATTCTAGAAGTTATGGCCGCCGCAAGATAGGCACCTCGCGCAGGTGCGTGGAGATAGAGTCCAGAGCAGGCTGGACTCTTATTGGATAAATGGTCGGACGACCGACAGTTAAGGGTTAAACGGTCGTCAACCGACCGTTTGCAACAATGAACGGCCATTAGCACGACCGTTTAAGGTAGACCTTGTGCAACTTTAGAAATTGGATCATATCTCCCAAACGGTGTAGAATTAGCAAAAGTGGTAGAAGACAAAATTATAGATAACTCAAAAATGAACAACTTTTATGAAGAAAGTAAGATGAGAAAATGATCAGAAGAGAGATAAAATAGGGCTATTAGAGAGAGAAAGAATATCGGGACATAGGTGAACAGTGCAGTCTGCCAAAAAATTGTAAATAACTCGAAATCGGTGCAGAACTAGCCAATGACATAGAAGAAGAAATTGTAGGGATTTGAAAGATGAACAACTTTGGTGCAGGAAACATTTTGAATAGAGGAAAGGAAGGGGGTGAAAAGGACCATTTTCAATACTACGCAATGAAAGGGGGATGAATGCTTGAGGGAAGCCGGCCTAAATGAGCCGTAAGGTGACTTTGAAGGCCGGAAGGTGACAAGATAGGCTCCAGGGCTCTATGAAATAATGATCTCCAAGGTTCAAAGGGAATGGAATAATTAAATGAGATCGAAATCCTCCAAGAAAGGCTCCAAAATAAAGGATATTTCGGGACATCAAAATGATGAATAAGAGAAATGACTCAACTTGCAGGCTAAAAACGGGTGTCAACAGATACGAAGAAATTGATTATAGAAGAAGCACATAAATCCAGTTATACCATTCACCCAGGTAGTACAAAAATGTATCAGGATCTCAAAAGAAATTTCTGGTGGCCCAACATGAAGAGGGAAATAGCTGATTTCGTGTCTCGCTGTCTCACTTGTCAACAAGTAAAGGTAGATCATTTTAGACACGCAGGTAAACTACATCCCTTGAATATTCCCGAATGGAAATGGGAGAGTATAAGGATGGATTTCATTATGGGGTTACCTAAGACAAGAGGTGGACACGATGGTATATGGGTAATCATAGACCGATTAACTAAATCTGCACATTTCATATCAATCAAAAGTTGATGGTCTGTGGATATCCTGGCAGCATTATACATAAGAGAAATTGTTAAATTACATGGTATCCCAGTCACTATTATATCTGATAGAGATCCGCGATTCACATCACAGTTTTGGAAGGGTCTACAATAGTCACTAGGGACTAGATTGAATTTCAACACAGCCTTTCATCCACAAACTGATGGTCAGACAGAAAGAACAAATCAAGTGGTAGAAGATATGCTCAGGGCTTGTGCTATCGATTTTGGAAGAAGTTGGCATGATCACTTGCCTCTGGTAGAATTTGCATATAACAACAGTTATCAGGCCAGAATACAAATGGCACCTTTTGAAGCTCTATATAGAAAAAGTTGTCGATCACCAATATGTTAGAATGAAATAGGAGAAAGACAATTTCTAGGCCCCGATATTATCAGGGATTCTTCAGAGAAGATCAAGCTCATTCAAGAAAGAATGAAGATGGCGCAAGATAGGTAAAAGTCTTATGTTGATAATCGAAGGCGCGACTTGGAATTTCAAGTAGGAGACCATGTGTATCTCAAGGTTTCTCCAGGTCGTGGTATTCGAAGATTTGGCATTAAAGGAAAGCTAACTCCAAGGTTTATTGGCGCATTTGAAATTCTTGAAAGGGTCAGTGAAGTGGCCTACAAACTGGCTTTACCTCCACAATTAGCAGGGGTTCATGACGTATTTCATGTCTCTATGCTGAAGAAATATGTACATGATCCTGACCATATTATCACTTATGACAATCTGGAGATTCAGAAGGATATGACGTACGAGCAAACGCCAATAAAGATTCTAGAACGGGAAGTGCGTCAACTAAGAAATAAAGTTATTCCTATGGTCAAGATTCAATGGAAGAAAACATGGCCATATGAAGCAACATGGGAAACCGAAGCAGCCATGCAGAAAAGTTTTCCAGAATTATTTAATTGTAAGTACACTCTCCATAATCCATGTATTGAATTTGGGGACAAAATTCTTCTAAGTGGGGGAGGGTGTAGTGCCCCAAAATTTATATAAGTAATTTCTGGGTTATTTAATAATTTTTGGGAATTTATTAGGAGTTATAATGGCTAAATAAGATTAATAAAAGGATTGTTGAAGTAATAAGTTATTATAAGGCCCAATTTTGTTAAATAACTAGCTTAGCCTATTCAAGTAAGATCCAAAAGGTTTAAGGACCAAGTCCATTACGTTTGGCCCATATTCTAGAAGGTTATTTAGTCTATTACGTATTTTAATGATAAATATTATTTTTATAGATAATAATATAGATAATTAACAAAAGAGTTTAATTTATGTTGAATTCTGTGCACGTTGGATGTAGCGGTCTATCGTGCGACCACCACATCCATATAACGCACCAGTCTTGATGCGTTACACCCTGTCAGTTCCGTAAATGGAAGAACGAGCAAAAAGATTAGAACTTTAGGATCTTATCTGCAAGAGATCGACTTGGGAGAGCTTATAACATTACTAAGGACTCTTAGGGATTAGGTTCTGGCAAATTAAGGACTCTAGAATCGATCTAATCTTCAAACCCTAGCCAAAACCCTATAAATATGACCTAGTTCTGAACTGAGCGACCCTTACTTTTGGCTCGTGAAGAATCAAGGTAAGGAGTCATAATTTCGGATAAAGTTATTTATAAGATTTTGTTTAGTATACTTTAGACTAATAGTTCTTCAAATTTCATGTTAGGAGATCAAGCAACCAAGGAGATTGAAGCTTCCAAAGTTGCTGGTTTGACCATAATAACCCAGGAAACTGAACGCAAGTTCCTTGAAGATCAAGAGATTATGATGTCTAAACGAGGTAATTAGAGTTCACTCCTTTAGAACTTTTTGATCACCTTAGTTTCATCTTCTTACTCTCAAAATTTCATATCTTTAGGTCAAGAGGTCGTGGAGTTAGAGTAGCGGGAAATTGCTGAAAAATCACTGGAAAAGGAGAACTAGGGCACGGTTTTCAGACTCAAATTAGAAGCTTAAAGACTAGATAAGAGGTAGGTCATCTCATGATTGGCAAAACATCTTGTTAGGGATAAATGCCCTCTGGTTATGATTGATTTCATGCATCATAGATTATGAATTTCATGTTTTAGTAGGTCATGCATACATGTATACTCTTAACCCTAACTAAGTTAAAAAGGAACTTTCTTGTCAAATTCACAGAAAGCCTATGCATACTAGTAGGTTAGCCTTCATTCTATCATGTGGAAGTTATATATATGATTTCCAAACAAGATGTAAGTTGAAACCTTAGATTTTTATATCTTTTCTACCAACAGACGATCTGACGCATCAAGGTAAGACCGTCACAATGATCTAACGGCCTTACGATAAGCCGTCACAACCTCTGCTGTATCTTAATTACTTTGTTGTCTCTGACGCATCTTAATAGGAGCGTTACACTACTGTAACGGCCCCTCGATAAACCCTCACAAGCACTGTAACGCGCCTATCCTAGACCGTTAGACACCTGTGTTATGTCAGCCCGAGGCAGAATGATAACCAGTTAAGTTTAGTTATAAATAAGCTTAGATAGCTAAGTTTGGACATGTTATCGTGACTTTAAGTTTAGTTACTGATTCATAATCGAAAGTGCATGATTAAGGTGTCTTAAGTTATTTTAAGTTGTGTTAATTTCATGTGCCAAAATTCTATACTTTTGTATCTAAATCATGATTTTTAATGATGTATTGACGAAGTTTATCTTGGTTCCACGTTGCTACACATTCTCTTTCTATCTATAGAGTCATTTCTTTAAGTACATGTCATATATTAAGGTATATGTCCATTAGTTCACACTTTACACTATAGGAATATTATTCTTGGACATGAGGACCTCTCTATTGGATATTCCTTCCAATGGACTAGGAAATCTTGTTTCAAGGCCTCCGTAATTCTCCGCGAGCCTGGGATTCCCACTAGGACGTCAAGTTGGTTGTACCATTAAAGCCCATTTAGTAGATTACACTATCGATATTTCTGGTTCTAGCAATGTAACGGATCTATACTAGACCGTCAAGAGCATCTAACGGCCCAATATACGACCGTCACATTTCACGGAGTCTATTTTATTATTTCTGGATTCAGACTAATGTAACGGTTGAATACTGGAGCGTCACATCATGTAACGGCCCAGTCCTTGACCGTCACATTGTTTGAGTACTTAACCCGAGGTTTGACTCAAGGGTTGATGTTCCAAAGCTTCTAGTTGGATTATTGATGATCTAGAACTTGCCATATTATCCAAAGAATCTTAATATAATGAAATAAAAGTTAAAGAAATGTACTGTTATGCTGCCGATTTATTTGCATAAGCATAACCTTGTTTAAGTCATTCTTGACTCTCGCATTCTTAAAATTGAAGCTAACGGAATCGGCGTCAACAAAAGTATCAAATATATATATCTATGTTTAATCGTCTCTTGATAAGTGGGCTGCATGTTTGGGCCAAATGGGCCATGTTTTATCTTTTGTAGTAATTATGTCCCCAACTATTATGTAAGAGTCCTTTTTTAATTTGTGTCTTTTAGTCTTCCAAAGGGAGTTATGAGTGATAGGAAGTTGGTGTTAAGTGAGTTGTCTTTTGGTCTTCTTTGTGGAGTCTATATAAGTGTCATGTAACCTCTCTTTGAAAGTAATGAAGTGAGATTCAAATATTTGGAAAACTACCTCCAACGTGAGGCCCCTACCCCCCTTCTACCTCTCTCTCTTTGGAGTGGATTCTCCAATATCTTCTTTCCCTCTAGGAGTGGATTCTCCTAGGTTTATTTCTTCTCTCTCTCTCTCTCTCTAGGAGTGGATTCTCCTGGGTTCTTTCTTCTCTCTCTAACTTCTCTCTCTCTCTCTAAGGGGTGGATTCCCCTCTCTATCGCTCTCTACCTCTCTCTCTCTCTCCTCCCCTCTCTCTCTCCCTTGGGCGACCTTGCCCCCTCACCTCCCTCTCTTGCCACCTCATCCTCCACCTCATCCCAACCCTTCACCTTCCCAAGGTCCACTAATTCCACCATTACTCACACCATATCCCCAAGCAATCTTTCACCTCCCTAGACCCCCTTCCAATCTCCAAAGCAACCTTCCCTCTTCCCAAGTACCCATTCCTCTCCCCCACACACCCTTTCATCTCCCCTAGGGGATTTGAATTCCCCTTCCCCCCCTTTCCCTTTGGCTTTGGCCGACCACCCCACTCCCCAAGCCCACTTGCGTCTCCTCACCCCACCTCCACCAAGAGAGACTGCCTCCATCCACCCCTTTTCTCTGCAACTGACGCCCCATCCCCTTCCAGATGCGTCCACGGCGACTCCGGCATCCCACGGCATCATCCTCATCGTCGACGTTGAAGATCTCCTTGTTCTGCTGCTCATAGACTTGTAGCAGAAACTCTGGTCGAGTTTGCAGCGTCCACACCGTCATCCACAGTGAAAACCAGTCCAAGATTCCTTCAAAGAATTCGTGCGCCTTCAAGTCCTCTTCACGTGCAAGGTGGAATCGTCTCGTTCTGACTTCACCACATATCGCGTTGCCCATTCTCGTGCGGTTGCGCCAGATTCAAGCCAGAACCTGAGGTCCGTTTGTCAGAGGCTGCCCCGACTTCAACGGTGCGATTCAGCCTGAACTCTCTTCTGAGAGTTGGTTCTTCTCCAAGCCCTCGACGCTCCCGAGGTGGTCTCGTCTAGTTCCGACTTTGGCACAGTGCGTGGTGTTCGTTCTCGCATGACTGCGCAGGTCAGGGGCAACCCAATCTGCCCAGACTGTATGCCCACTTTGCAGAGCGTGCCACGCCCATCCTGTTCGTCATCGGCCCAGGACGTCTTCAGCAACATTTTACCCCTTGACGACGTGAAACCAACCCAGGTGGTTTCGTCCCATTCTGATCTTGGTGCAGAATGTTCCACCACGGCCTGCGTCTCCCTATCGGGCTGCACGCCCAGAAATCAGAGGCCCACCACATCTGCGACCATGCCCGGCTCGGTGACCCAATGGAGCCCATCTTTTGAGGGTACTTAGACCTTTCTGTCGGCCATCCGACCGAGTTGGTCCTGCCTCATTTGGAGTTCTATGGCGAGCGTACCAGTGACTGCACAACGACTGCGCAGATCTGTCCAGCGGGATAGATTCGTGCATGACCTCTTCTTCGGCCGGCCACGCCCTCCAGCGACCTCAGAATAATGCCAAACCATCAGGAGCATCTCTGGACTTCTACAGCAACATTTTGGTGCTAGCGGCATTGCGTTCGGAGCCCCGTGCGTGGCGTACCTTTCAGAGCTTCGTAGTTCTGTCCTATCGGACAGCGATTGGTGATGTCCGTTTCACATCAAATGGTATCAGAGCAAGTCGTCTGGTTTGTCCCAACAAGCCGGGGTCCTGCAGCTCGAGATTCCAGAATCAAGGTTCGAGGTCGAACCTTCTCCAAGTGGAAGGGTTTGACAGAATCGGCGTCAACAAAAGTATCAAATATATATATCTATGCTTAATCGTCTCTTGATAAGTGGGCTGCATGTTGGGGCCAAATGGGCCATGTTTTATCTTTTGTAGTAATTATGTCCCCAACTATTATGTAAGAGTCCTTTTTTAATTTGTGTCTTTTAGTCTTTCAAAGGGAGTTATGAGTGATAGGAAGTAGGTGTTAAGTGAGTTGTCTTTTGGTCTTCTTTGTGGAGTCTATATAAGTGTCATGTAACCTCTCTTTGAAAGTAATGAAGTGGGATTCAAAATATTTGGAAAACTATCTCCAACGTGAGTCCCCTACCCCCCTTCTACCTCTCTCTCTTTGGAGTGGATTCTCCAATATCATCTTTCCCTCTAGGAGTGGATTCTCCTAGGTTTATTTCTTCTCTCTCTCTCTCTCTCTAGGAGTGGATTCTCCTGGGTTCTTTCTTCCCTCTCTAACTTCTCTCTCTCTCTAAGTGGTGGATTCCCCTCTCTATTGCTCTCTACCTCTCTCTCTCTCCAAAGGGGCGGCCACCTCTCTCTCTCCTCCCCTCTCTCTCTCCCTTGGGCGACCTTGCCCCCTCACCTCCCTCTCTTGCCACCTCATCCCAACCCTTCACCTTCCCAAGGTCCACTAATTCCACCATTACTCACACCATATCCCCAAGCAATCTTTCACCTCCGTAGACCCCCTTCCAATCTCCAAAGCAACCTTCCCTCTTCCCAAGTACCCATTCCTCTCCCCCACACACCCTTTCATCTCCCCTAGGGGATTTGAATTCCCCTTCCCCCCCTTTCCCTTTGGCTTTGGCCGACCAACCCACTCCCCAAGCCCACTTGCGTCCCCTCACCCCACCTCCACCAAGAGAGGCTGCCTCATCCTGATGCGGGACGGGACCACGGACACGACAAGCTCGCGATCGTCCCTTAACGAGGGAAGCGTCGGATGTGCGCGGTTGAGAAACCGGCAATGAGCTAGGGTGGTCGGCTCTCTTTTGCGCCCGGATCGGGTCACGGGACGGCTTCGCTCTCTCTCGCAGCAGTGATATTATAAATTGAAGGCGAGCTAGGTATCCCTACACATGCTCTCTCGCAGCGGCATATAAAGCATACAAAGAAGTAAGCTAATGCCAAATGTAAGGGTGAAGGCGATACCTCCACGCTCTCGGCGTGGCGAAGATGGCACCCGGCCGAAGCTCATACTCCCGGGAACTTAGTACATTATGTTTACAGCATTACAAATAAGCCCACTCCATGCAGGGAGGTAAAGGGCGACACAAGTGGGCCCGGGAGGACCAAGTTCGGGTTGACGGGCGGTTTCGGGTAATGCTTCGGCTTCACGCGTACTCGTGCTAGTGGGGGCCCACGTATTGACCGGAGGGGTCGTGTGGGGCCTGATGACTCCTCTGCTGTGGAGACACCTGGAAAGCGTTCCCCTGGGATGGCGAGCTGCTGGAACGACCGCCGGACACCGGGCGGCCCTCGGACGACGCTCGCGGGAACTCGGCCACGAATCTGAAAATTCTATTTGCAGGCGCGCGACTCGGAGAAAACTGCTGCTGCGATCAGCCCCGTCGTCGGAATGCGACGAGGTTAGTGCCGTTGGAAAGCTGACTCAGAGTACTTCGACATAGGTGTCTTCAAAAAAAATAATCAGATCTTTATTTCTGATCATGTATTTTACAAGCTTGCTGGAATCTGGCCAGAACTGCAGGGGCAGGTTTTGACTTCTCTGAAGATCGACGTTGACCGGGGAGAAGACCTCCGAATCTGGAAATAATTTCTTCATAAAAGTTGAAGATCTATGAGAGAGGAATCCGAGACTATTTTTGGTTTTCTGATTGGAGACGAAATAGATTTTTTGGGATTTGTTGACTCGACCTGGGTCGGATCTGGGAAACTGTGGGCAGACTGTTCTTGGGAACTTGGACGAAATTTGAAAAATACTTGGAGGGTGAACGAAAAATTAACAAAATTCCTGGTGGTAGAGGAATGTGGAAAGAGCTCCCAGTAAATTTGGGCGACCCAACAGAAATCAAAAGGTGGTTCTAATGGGGTAAACTCAGAGCTGGTGAACAGTAAACAGAACCAGAACAGATCTGGAACTTGGACTTGGACGAAAATCAAAAAATAGCTAAAGGATGAATTTTGACGTGATTTGTTTTGTGGGGATAAGGGTTCTAGAGGGGAACCAACCCTGAAATTTTGAGCTTCAGAAGACGAAGGGAGTGATAGTAGGAATTCGGAGAAGAAGGGTCTGTCCTGAGTGGATAGAACACCGAAACCGTTGGCGACGACGCGTCGACGGCGAGACGATGGCGGCGGCGATCACCGGAGTTGCTTCAGATGCTGGAGGGGATCAAGGGGGAAGGGATTACACTCTAGAAAGGGGGCTGGAGGTGGAGGAACCAGGGAGAGAGAGGGGAGGGGTGCAAGATCCAATTGGGGGCAAATGCCTTTTTTCTCTTCATTAATTCATTCAATATGAAAAATACAACTATATATATGCAAGGGGTCTAACCTATTCTAAGCCCTTGGATCAAGGGTTGATCAATGAAGGGTTGAGATGTGGTTTGACAACCACATTAAACCCCATTAAACTACTAGGTTCGCCCCCCCTTTAAGAAGGTAATTAGCATTTGTCTTCTTTAATTAATTCTAGGTCCAAGTCCAAGGTTGGACCATGGACCAGCCACCTTGGACCCAGGAGTCCAAGTGGACCAATAAGGATGAGGGAGGGGGCCCCTGCAGGGCCTACATGCACATTTGCAAAGAAACCCAATGGCCTTTTGCAAATAAACCCACTAAGACCTACTATTGTGTACCCATATACTACAAGGGCGTACATACAAATACAAAAGGACGTAGATGCAAACACAAAGTGAGCGGGCTGACGTTGATGTCCCCATCAATTCTCCCCAGGTGGGAGGAACTCGACCCCGTCGAGTAGGGGTATGGCTGCTCCGGTACTCCGGCGGATCCGTCACCGTGCTAAGTAGTGCGGGTATGCTCCACTCCAAGTGATCGGCACCTGCTCATTCCATATATACTCGATATGCGCACTGCGATGGCTAAAGGTGGTCACTCCGAAGGGGCACTCTCAAAAGGAAGGAAACAGCTCGAAGACTCACTAGGAATCACCGCTGAGTCCCTATAGGTGACTGATCCGGGTATAGAAGTAAAACCGATCCCATACTCATCAAGTGAGTCCTCTCGCCTCTTACTCATAAGAGAACGACAACGAGCTTGCACAAGACGCATGCAGACAAACAAACGACACACAAACCATGCAAACAAACGACTCAAAATCACCACACAAACCATACAAAGAAAAACACACTGACTCATGCACGACTCTAGACTAAGGTGGTAGCATCAAGCCCACTAGGTGGCTGCATCCTGGGCGGCAGGAGAGCCGTCCTGCTCTTCCCCTCCCAAGGCATAGTACTCCTCGGCTAGTGCCTCATCGGGTACGGATCCTCCAACACCTAAGGCTAGGGTGGTGCGAGCGGGACACTCACTGGCGATGTGGCCATACCCGTGACAGTGGAAACACTGTATTCGCGACCGACTACTCTCTCCTATAAAAGGGGCCTTACCCTTATCATCCCGTCGGGTAGGGGGTGTAGGCAACAATGGGGGAGGTGTAGGTGCCTTGGGCAAGAGTGGAGGGGGTGCCGGTACGAGAGGACGGGCTATAGGAGCTGGGGGACGGGCAAAGGGTGCCGGTGGTTGGGATGGAAATAGATCCCGGGGTGGAGGAGGGCGAGGCCGTGGAGCGAAGTGCTCCTGACGGGTGGGCTCCTGAGGTCGAGCCATGGGAGGCCGCTGATGTGGGCCTATAGAGTGACGGGGCTCGGTACTACGGAGAGGGGTGGGGCCCAACCGATGGCTAGACTCGAACTCTCCCTCAAATTGCTCCATCTCGAGAGCAACCTGGTATGCCTCTTCCAACGTCTTGGCATTGCGGCGAAAAAGCTCATACTGGTAGTGTGGCCGCAAACCACGTCGAAAGCGGGACACGGGCATGGTACTCTCCTCCGTGACACCACATCGTAGAAAGTACTCATCAAACTCCGCGATGTATTCGGAGACGGACCGGTCTCCCTGGCTAAGACTTTGCCATCTATCGATGAGTCGCTGGCGGTATGTGGGAGGAAGGTACTTTTGCCGAAGTTTATTCTTCATCTCGGCCCATGTGTCGATCGGGGGTTCTAGCCGCTGAAGTAGTAGGCTCTCCACATTCTTCCAATAAGTTTGCGCCTGCCCCATAAGTTTCATGGTGGTAAATCGGACCCTTCGACGCTCCGACATATCATACCATTCAAAATAACGATCCATGCCAAACTCCCAATCTAGGTAGACTTTCGGATCCAAAGACCCGTAAAAAGCGGGAGGATCCGCTCGCACGGTCTTAAGGACCCGATCATCATCCTCATCTCGTTGTGGCTGAAAATCACGACGGCGTTGACCATATCCCTCGTAGGCATTGTCGGACCCATAGTCCTCGAGACCAAGGTCACGGTGTGGTAGTTGGGGAGCCCGAGGAGGGGCGGGTGGAGGAACCAGTGGTGGCTGGTTTTGGGCCGCGGGAGCGGCCTGGACTTGGGCCATGGGAGCGGGTTGGACTTGGGCCCCTGCGGGAGGAGGTGCGGGTGGACCTTGGGCTGCCCCAGGAGGGTCCCCGTGTGACATCCTATCTAACCGCCCAACGAGGTCTTGGACCGACCTATCGGAGTTCTCCATGCGTCCCTCCATGGCCCTAAGGCGACCATCCATATTCTCGGAGAAGGTCCGAAAGTTAGCATCGGATTGGTCCAACCTAGCCATAATGGCCATCATCGCCACTTGTAGGGAGTGGAAGTCTCCCGAGATATCCCGTGGGTTGGCCATAGGTGGGGGTGGGGGTGAGTACTGAGTACCCCGACGAGTGGGCATGCAAACACACCGACTAGAAGACACCGACTAAAGAAAAACACACTAATGCAAAATGATGCACCTAGACTTAACCAAAACTCGGTACGCGGCGGAGACAATCGACCCGAAGGTCACTCGCACAAGTGTGCGGCCTTCCCGATAGGCGTAACCTAACGGTCGGACAACACCTTTTTATATACCGAGTAAAGGGATGTATGCGACCCAAAAATGACCGTTTTTTTTGTTGTTTTAAAAATATGATGATCTTAGACTCGACTTAAACCGACTAATGACTCGATGTAAATGACACCCTTTTTTTTTCTTTTTGACACCCTAGACTCAACTCGCTCTGATACCAAATTGATGCGGGACGGGACCACGGACACGACAAGCTCGCGATCGTCCCTTAACGAGGGAAGCGTCGGATGTGCGCGGTTGAGAAACCGGCAATGAGCTAGGGTGGTCGGCTCTCTTTTGCGCCTGGATCGGGTCACGGGACGGCTTCGCTCTCTCTCGCAGCAGTGATATTATAATTTGAAGGCGAGCTAGGTATCCCTACACATGCTCTCTAGCAGCGGCATATAAAGCATATAAAGAATTAAGCTAATGCCAAATGTAAGGGTGAAGGCGATACCTCCATGCTCTCGGCGTGGCGAAGATGGCACCCGGCCGAAGCTCATACTCCCGGAAACTTAGTACATTATGTTTACAGCATTACAAATAAGCCCACTCCACGCAGGGAGGTAAAGGGCGACACAAGTGGGCCCGGGAGGAACAAGTTCGGGTTGACGGGCAGTTTCGGGTAATGCTTCGGCTTCACGCGTACTCGTGCTAGTGGGGGCCCACGTATTGACCGGAGGGGTCGTGTGGGGCCTGATGACTCTCTGCTGTGGAGACACCTGGAAAGCGTTCCCTTGGGATGGCGAGCTGCTGGAACGACCGCCGGACGCCGGGCGGCCCTCGGACGACGCTCGCGGGAACTCGGCCACGAATCTGAAAATTCTGTTTGTAGGCGCGCGACTCGGAGAAAACTGCTGCTGCGATCAGCCCCGTCATCGGAATGTGATGAGGTTAGTGCCGTTGGAAAGCTGACTCAGAGTACTTCGACCTAGGGGTCTTCAAAAAAAATAATCAGATCTTTATTTCTAATCATATATTTTACAAGCTTGCTGGAATCTGGCCAGAACTGCAGGGGCAGGTTTTGACTTCTCTGAAGATCGACGTTGACCGGGGAGAAGACCTCCGAATCTGGAAATAATTTCTTCAGAAAAGTTGAAGATCTCTGAGAGAGGAATCCGGGACTATTTTTGATTTTCTGATTGGAGACGAAATGGATTTTCTGGGATTTGTTGACTAGACCTGGGTCGGATCTGGGAAACTGTGGGCAGACTGTTCTTGGGAACCTGGACGAAATTTGAAAAATACTTGGAGGGTGAACCAAAAATTAAGAAAATTCCTGGTGGTAGAGGGATGTGGACAGAGCTCCCAGTAAATTTGGGCGACCCAACCGAAATCAAGAGGTGGTTCGAATGGGGTAAACTCAGAGCTAGTGAACAGTAAACAGAACCAGAACAGATCTGGAACTTGGACTTGGACGAAAATAAAAAAATAGCTAAAGGATGAATTTTGACGTGATTTTTTTTGTGGGGATAAGGGTTCTAGAGGGGAACCAACCCTGAAATTTTGAGCTTCAGAAGACGAAGGGAGTGATAGAAGGAATTCGGAGAAGAAGGGTCCGTCCTGAGTGGATAGAACACCAAAACCGTTGGCGACGACGCGTCGACGGTGAGACGATGGCGGCGGCGATCACCGGAGTTGCTTCAGATGCTGGAGGGGATCAAGGGGGAAGGGATTACACTCTAGAAAGGGGGCTGGAGGTGGAGGAACCAGGGAGAGAGAGGGGAGGGGTGCAAGATCCAAATGGGGGCAAATGCCTTTTTTCTCTTCATTAATTCATTCAATATGAAAAATACAACTATATATATGCAAGGGGTCTAACCTATTCTAAGCCCTTGGATCAAGGGTTGATCAATGAAGGGTTGAGATGTGGTTTGACAACCACATTAAGCCCCATTAAACTACTAGGTTCGCCCCCCCCCCCTTTAAGAAGGCAATTAGCATTTGTCTTCTTTAATTAATTCTAGATCCAAGTCCAAGGTTGGACCATGGACCAGCCACCTTGGACCCAAGAGTCCAAGTGGACCAATAAGGATGAGGGAGGGGGCCCCTGCAGGGCCTACATGCACATTTGCAAAGAAACCCAATGGCCTTTTGCAAATAAACCCACTAAGACCTACTATTGTGTACCCATATACCACAAGGGCGTACATACAAATACAAAAGGACGTAGATGCAAACACAAAGTGAGCGGGCTGACGTTGATGTCCCCATCACATCCACCCCTCCTCTCTGCAACTCACTCCCCATCCCCTTCCAGGTGCGTCCACGGCGACTCCGGCATCCCACGGCATCATCCTCGTCGTCGACGTTGAAGATCTCCTTGTTCTGCTGCTCATAGACTTGTAGCAGAAACTCTGGTCGAGTTTGCAGCGTCCACACCATCATCCACAGTGCAAACCAGTCCAAGATTACTTCAAAGAATTCGTGCGCCTTCAACTCCCTTTCACGTGCGAGGAGGAATCGTCTCGTTCCGACTTCACCACAGATCGCGTTGCCCATTCTCGTGCGGCTGCGCCAGATTCAAGCCAGAACCTGAGGTCCGTTTGGCAGAGGCTGCCCCGACTTCAACGGTGCGATTCAGCCTGAACTCTCTTCTGAGAGTTGGTTCTTCTCCAAGCCCTCGACGCTCCCGAGGTGGTCTCGCCTCGTTCCAACTTTGGCACAATGCGTGGTGTTCGTTCTCCCATGACTGCGCAGGTCAGGGGCAACCCAGTCTGCCCAGACTGTGTGCCCACTTTGTAGAGCGTGCCACGCCCATCCTGTTCGTCATCGGCCCAGGACGTCTTCAGCAACGTTTTGCCCCTTGACGATGTGAAACCAACCCAGGTGGTTTCGTCCCATTCTGATCTTGGTGCAGAAAGTTCCACCCCGGCCTGCGTCTCCCTATCGGGCTGCTCGCCCAGAAATGAGAGGCCCACCACATCTGCGACCACGCCCGCTCGGTGACCCAATGGAGCCCATCTTTTGAGGTTACTTAGACATTTCTGTCGGCCATCCGACCGAGTTGGTCCCACCTCGTTTGGAGTTCTATGGCGAGCGTACCAGCGACTGCACCACGACTGCGCAGATCTATCCAGCGGGACAGATTCGTGCATGACCTCTTCTTCGGCCGGCCACGCCCTCCAGCGACCTCAGAATAATGCCAAACTTTCAGGAGCATCTCTGGACTTCTCCAGTAACATTTTGGTGCTAGCGGCGTTGCGTTCGGAGCCCCGTGCGTGGCGTACCTTTCAGAGCTTTGCAGTTCTGTCCTATAGGACAACGATTGGTGATGTCCGTTTCACATCAGAAGCGTTCATTCATTGAATAGTGTTATCATGAACTTATTGAATTGTACATTCTTCGCCATACTTTATTGTTACATGCGTGGAAATAGCTTGATTTATATTTGAAGATGCGATCGAGAACTGATTGTGTTCAAGGGCTCTATGCTAGTCCCCTCAGCTGATTGCCGGAAATATACTATTATAAACCATGGGGTATGATACTACTGGCGTCGTATTGTGATTGGAGTACTTTCTCTATAAACAAGTGAAGATCCACGGCACGACATGACTTTCTTGTACATGACTTTCTTGCTTTATATTCCACAGAAATTCACGAAGTACTTGCTCATAAGTAAAAGATACTAGAGTGATGATTACGTGGCTTGCTAGTACATTCACGTTACATTCTTATTTTTGAAAGGCCATAACATGTTCTCGTTACATCCTTGATAGTTCATACTTGCTCTCATTCTATCTTAAATGATCATCTTTGTGACTTTGGTTTAATCGCATGATTGATCGCATTCGCATGATTTTACCTTATTTTCTTTAGAGCTAAAATGTTAATTACTTTAATGATGCCTTCATGTTAATGCGAAGATACCTACTGGACAAGTGTGCTCATTACCTATTTTCATCCTTTTCAGGAAATGAAAGTGATTCGAATTCGGATTCGAGTTATACACGTAGCGGGTCCGAGAGCGAATGAAAGTGTTGTCAAGATGAGAGTGAAGACTTAGGAAAGTCTATATTGTTTAGATTGAGTCTATGTAATTTTCTTATTTTTTGAGTCTGATGGATTGATAGAAGTTGAAAGTTATTGTATTTGAATATTGATTATCAATGAAATAAGTTGGAGTTTTGATTAAAATATGGTGTAATTGCATTTATGTGTGATTGTCTTGCGCTCTGATCATTCTTGCTTGGAAGAGGCTTACTATGCCGGTTGTTCACGTTTCTCGAGCAAGTCTTCCGCTGTCATAAAGGCTCTGGGCGTGACAGAGCGAGCTTTTAGAGTTATGCAATGTGGAGATCAAGACCGAGTTCTCTTAGTAACCTTCCAGTTGGAACGTGAGGCATGTGCTTGGTGGGAAGCCATGGAAGGTACATTGGGCAATAGGCGTGCGACGTGGGAAGAGTTCAAAGAACATTTTAATAACAAGTATTTTTCAGATCGTGTGCAAGAGAAGAAAGCGGCGGAGTTCGCTGCCCTAAAACAGAGGAGTTTATCTATTGCTGAGTATGAGGCACAATTCGCCAGATTGTCCCACTATGCGACAAATTTGGTATCTACTAAGAAAATGAAGGCTAAGCAATTTCTGAATGACTTGAAGCTATAATATATCAACCAGCTGGCACCCTTGGAGATCAATACTTATGCCAAAATAGTCAGGAAGGCCCAAGTCCTCGAAGATACTATGGAAATGATAGACCGGATCAGAGGTCAGGAAAAGAAAAAGGAGCAAACTACTAGCTCCAAAAGTTTTAAACCCTTTAATGGAAAGAAGAGGCCCAATGGCAGGACGAGTAATTCGAAGGACAAGAAGCCGAAGGAAGGAGAGAAAAGTACAAGAATGGCTGCTCCATCCAAAGCAGTCTTCAGGTATTGTGACCGCCCAGGCCACAAGATTGAAGAATGTTGGCGCAAGCTAGGCGCCTGTTTGCGTTGCGGGAGCAGGGACCACCGTATTCCCGATTGTCCCCTTCTGTTAGATCAAGCTACACCAGGCAAGCTGAAAGGAGGTCAGAAGTGGCAGGGCAAGCTCCAAGCACTACAGGAGACTGAGGCAGAAGCCACCGAGGAAGGTGGATTGGTTGAAGGTACACTTGTTGTTTTCAATAAGCCGACATTTGTTCTATTTGATACAAGAGCAACACATTCTTTTATTTCTCAAAATTTTGTAAAGTCATTATCTGTGAAACCTGTGTTGATGAACTTTCAATTGGAAATATCAACCCCTGTTGGTTCGGGTTCTGCTATATATCATTATTATCCCTCTAGTCAGATTTTGGTTGGTGATCTGGATATGCCAATCGATTTAGTCTGTATGAAGATGAAGGATTATGATGTGATTCTAGGAGAAGATTGGTTAGCTAAATATGAGGCTAGTGTCCATTGTAAATCTGGCTCCGTGACCTTCTCCGGGAAACCTGGGCTTTCTTTTATTAGGGTTAGACACTCTAGGTCTGTGCCACTTATTTCGGCACTTCGAGCTGAGAAGTTTTTAGGAAAAGGATGTCAGGCATTTTTGGCCTTAGTCTCTTTGACAGATAGGAAGGAGTTGAAATTGAAGGACATCCCCATTATCTGAGATTATCCATATGTGTATCCTAAAGATTTTCCAGGACTTCCACCAGATAGGGAGGTACTCTTCTCTATTGATCTAGTACCCAGTGCATCCCCAGTTTCTAAGGCTCCGTATCGTATGTCTCCTGTGGAGTTAAGGGAATTAAAAGTGCAATTACTGGACTTGCTTGAGAAAGGATTCATTCATCCGAGTACATCCCCGTGGGTAGCCCCAGTGTTGTTTGTAAGAAAGAAGGACAGATCGCTTAGATTGTGCATTGACTATCTTCAACTGAATCAGCTTATTGTTAAGAATAAGTATCTATTGCCAAGAATTGATGAGCTATTCGACCAGATAGAAGGAGCACAGTACTTTTCCAAGATTGATCTTCGATTGGGGTATCACCAGTTGCGAATCAAGAGCGAAGTTATTCTTAAAATAACATTCAGAAGCAAGTATTGGGCATTTTGAATTCATAGTAATACATTTTAGACTAACAAATGCTCTTGCAGCTTTCATGCAGCTAATGAACAATGTGTTCATACCCTACTTATATTAGTGGGTCGTAGTATTTATTGATGATATTTAAATATACTCCAAGAGCAAGGTGGAGCATGAAGAGTATTTGAGGATAGTGTTGCAGATATTGAGAGATCATCAGTTATATGCCAAGGTTAGTAAGTGTGAATTCTGGTTGCAAGAAGTGTCTTTTCTAGGACACATTATTACTAAAGATGGGATTTCGGTAGACCCTTCTAAAGTGGAAGCAGTATGAAATTGGGATAGACCTACAAATGTTACCGAAGTGAGAAGTTTTCTAGGTCTCGCAGGCTTCTATCGGAGATTTATTAAGGATTTCTCCAAGATTGCGGTACCTCTGACCCGATTAACCCGCAAGGAGAATCGATTTGAGTGGTCAGAAGACTGTGAGCGAAGCTTTCAGACTCTGAAGGAATGTTTGACCACTGCCCCTATTTTAGCTTTGCCTTCTGGAGAATGAGGATTTGAAGTTTTTACTGATGTCTCAGGCATTGGCCTAGGTTGTGTACTTATGCAGCATGGTAAGGTGATAGCCTACTCTTCTAGACAGCTAAAGAAGCCTGAAGAAAATTATCCTGTCCATGACCTAGAACTCGCAGATGTAGTGTTTGCTTTAAAGATTTGGAGGCACTACTTGTATGAAGAAACTTTTACGGTATTTTCTGATCATAAGAGTCTTAAGTATCTGTTCTCTTAGAAGGAGCTTAATATGAGGTAGAGAAGATGGCTCGAGTATCTAAAAGATTTTGAATTTTCCATAGAGTATCATCCTGGTAAATGCAATGTGGTGGCAGATGCTTTAAGTCGCAAGACGATAGCAAAATTGTCTAGTCTTATGTTGCAAGAATGGAGACTGTTGGAACAGTTCGCTAATCTAGACCTTAATGTTAGCAAGGATCGAGTCATGATAGCTCAGGTTCTGCTTCGCCCCGAGTTGTCAGTGGAAATTAAGACTCTACGGGATAACGATCCCATGATAGTCGCGATCAAGGAAAGTCTGAGCAATAGACAAGATTTTGGATTGGCCGATGATGGCAGATTGTTGTTTTGAGAAAGAACATGCATTCTTGATATAGCTAAATTAAAAGGCAAGATTTTAAAAGAAGTCCATAGGTCCAAGTATACCATTCACCCTGGAGCCACTAAGATGTACAGGGATTTAAAGAGGACCTTTTGGTGGCCAAATATGAAGCGAGAAGTGGCAGAGTTCGTAAGTAAATGTTTGATATGCCAACAAGTAAAGGCTGAGCATTTCAGGCCTATCGAAAAGTTAAAATCGCTTGATATACCACAATAGAAGTTGGAAAGCATTGCCATGGATTTCATAATGGGTTTACCAAGAACTCGTGGAGTTTTTGATGCAATATGGGTAATTGTGGACAGATTGACTAAGTCTGTGCATTTCTTATCCATCAAGTTGAAGTGGACAGTGGATGTTTTGGCTACTCTTTATATGAAAGAGGTTGTGAGACTGCATGGTATACCTGTGAATATTGTGTCAGATAGAGATCCCAGATTCACTTCCCATTTCTGGAAAGGATTGCAGGAGTCCTTAGGTACTCGTCTGAACTTCAGCATAGCATTTTCATCCTCAGACAGATGGGCAGACTGAGAGAACTAATCAGATTGTTGAAGACATGTTAAGGGCTTGCATAATTGATTTTGGCGGTAGTTGGCATTAGCATTTGGCCCTGATAGAATTTACTTACAATAAAAGTTATAAGTCTAGCATCCAGATGGCACCATTCGAAGCTCTCTATGAAAGAAGTTGTCGTTCACCTCTGTGTTGGAGTGAAGTTGGTGAGAAACAATGGATGGGACCAGACCTTGTCTCAGAATCTTCTAAGAATATTCAGATTATTAGAAACCGTTTCCAAGTAGCACAACCTCGACAAAAAGTTATGCAGATGTCTGACGAAGAGATCTGGAATTTTACATTGGTGAACATGTATTCTTGAAAGTCTCACCTACAAGAGGACTTCGAAGGTTTGGAATTCATGGCAAGTTGTGCCCAAGATTTGTTGGACCGTTTGAGATTCTAGAGAGAGTGGGTGAGGTTGCCTATAGATTGGCTTTACCACTACAATTGGCAAGTGTTCATAATGTCTTCCATGTATCTATGCTGAGGAAGTATGTGTACGACCCCTCTCATGTCGTCCAGCACGCAGACTTAGAGCTAAAAGAAGATTTGTGTTATGAAGAGAAGCTTGTTAAAATCTTAGATCAGAAGCAACAGCAACTCAGGAATCGGTCGGATCCGATGATCAAGGTCCAGTGGAGTCGACGTGGAATAGAAGAAGCTATTTGGGAATCTGAGGAAGCGATCAAGAAGCAACATCCCGATTTATTCCAAGGTCAGTTTCTATGATTCTTCAGCCCTACGAAAGGCTCGGTGAATTTGGAGGACCAAATTCCTTAAAGTGGGGGAGGGTGTAGCACCTGAAATTTTCTTAAATACTAATTAAATAGCCTAAAACGCCTATTTTCTTAATATTATATTAATTTATAAAAGAGGTCAAATCGCTAGTTATTTATAAAAATATGGAAAAATTATTTTCATAAAGGGAACAAAGTGTCTAGCAATAATGGCGGCTGGACCAGACTCTAATAAAATTGTTATTAGGCTGAATTAAAAGAATTTCAGCCAAAATTTGTCACCTTTATCAAGTTAACCTAGATTGATCAAATTCTCACCCAATTCTTAACCAATCGAGCCCAAACCAGGCCCAATGGATAGATCTATCCTAGTAGCCCATCTTTCTCTCGAAACTCTAGACTCTAGAGCCTTCCAGCGGCGGCAGCGGCAGCGTGGATTTGGTCAAGGATCGGAGTTTTCACTGATTTCCTTTCCTTGGACTCTTGAGTCCAATTCGATTTTTAGGAGCCTCCTTGTACACTTTAAATAGAGGGCTTTGTCGACCTAGAAACCCTATTAGACGTTCCAACTTGTGGAGCGAGGTTTCGTGGGCAATCCTAGGAGAATTTTGGAGTTTGGCGGCGGCGTGTTTTAGGTTTCTGGCGAGCGCGTCTCTTCTTTTATTCCTCGATTAAGGTAGGTTTCTCTCAGGCCCAATCTAATTAAATAATATGAATAGGTAGATCTCGTTTTCAGCTTTATTTTGAGTACAATTTGCCCAATTTTGGCTGTCTAAATTGGGCGTATTCCTAGTTTATGTAGAGCATGTAATTAGGGTTTTGCTCACATTCACTTTTGCTTAGGTTATAGCAAGTAATCATAGTGAAATATTTAAATTGATCATACCATGGTGTGCATTTTTAAGTTACCTACGTTTCGATAGTAAATAGCCTAATTTTCATGCTATATCCATGTTTTAATATTGCTTCCATTGGACTGGTGTCTTGTATTTTTTTCATGTTGTGGGTTCGGGTTGGAAGAAACGGTCGTTCCAAGGACCGCTAGGCGTCTAGCGATCGTACGATAGACCATTTGCCCTGTCTAGCAGTCCATTGATAGACCGTTTCTGGCCAGCGAATGTTAAAAATAAGAAGAGGTTTTTCCAGGGCGTAAGCGGTCCTTCTCTTGACCGCTTATGGCCTCTGGCGGCCTGTTATATGACCATTTTCTATCCTATTCCAGTGACATGTATTGATGTGTTATGTCAAGTTTTGTCTTTATAGCACACTTGTTGATTGGGTTAATTACGTGGATGAACGCACTAAAACTAGGGCTTATGGAATACATGAGCTAAGTGACACTCCTTCCTTAATAATAATTGCTACATTCATGTCCATCTTTCATATCTTTGGTTTTTTATAGAATGAAGTAGATTAATGCCTTGTTAATGGTTTAGTTAAATTTTTATACATGTCATGAATAGGTTTAGAATTTGTTTTAAGGTCACACCGCTCCGGTGCAAGTGATTGGACCAATTACGTTCATTTTTCGCTTGATTTGTTAGCCTAAATCTTGAGCAATGAATGCGTCTCCGTCGGATACTCCTTCCGCTAGACTAGGTATTCTTCTTTCAAGGCCTCTGTAAGACCCCGCGAGCCTGGGATTCCCACAAGGACGTCGGGCAGGTTGTACCATTAAAGCATGTACCAAGGATTTCATGATGGGCAGACCAAGTTCCTGGACATGCTGGTCTAGGACAACATGCGGTCGTGCCTAGGACTGCAAGCCAACCCAAGCGGCCATCTCTATGACCGTTTGATCAGTCATTGGGCTGGTTAGTTGGTCCAACCTGATATGATTTTTAAGTCATTTTTTAAGCGTGCTTTTTAGCTAATTGAGACCTCTCACTTGACCCTTGGATCGAGGACCATAACCTGGCTTGGTCCAGCCATAATCAAGTGGGGACCTATTCCAAATCAATTTTGATCTCTGGTGGTTTAGCTTCTTCGCGATAACATCGGAGACCGTTTTCATCCTGCATGTGATCCAACGATAGACCGTTTATGCGTTCTAGCTTGACCCATTGAGGCAAGCATGGACGGAAACGAGGCGGTCTTGTGTTAGACCGTTTATTGCCCCTTGCGGTTCCCTATTGGGCCATAAGCAGTCCTTGATTAGTGTTTTCTTCGTGATTCTAGTAATGGGCTATTTTCTTGTCCTATCATCTATTGAATTGGGCAAGTGAGCCTATTCTAGTTCTTCCTTCCAATTTTATTTGTGAGATTCATGATCTTAGAAGATAGTGTTGACACCCGTTTTATGACAAATAAGTTGGGTCATCTCCTTATTTATTCTATATGATGCTCCATGTTGTTCATTCTTCATTGAGCCTTCTTGATCAGTTGGAGGCTTATTTCATGGGTCTTAACCTCTTGGTTGAGTCTGGTTTCCTCGGCGCTTGTCGTTTGGATGAAGCTTACCAAGCTCTTATCATTTTTTGGATCCTTATTGTCTCTAACGGTCCACCACAGGGGCGTTACGTTCTTCTAAAGCATTAGCCTTGGGCCGTTACATCTTGAAGAGTCCTACGGCTTAAGGCCTTTGTTTCAATCCTTATCCTTTGGCCTATCCGTTGATTCTAACGGTCTGTCGTGTGGCCGTTATGTTCCTCTAACGCGTCCACCCATGGCCGTCACATTCATGCAGAGTCCAACTGTTTAGAACATCTTCCCGTTGATCTTATCCCCTTGAGGATAAGGTTAGTGTGACAGTCTTCTCCTGGCGCGTTACATGCCTGCGACGGTCTATCGTGCAGCCGCTACATCCAACAGAGAGTCCTGGCTGGTCTGGTCTTTTCTCTACCGCTCCGTGATCGAATTGAGAGTTTGATCTTGTGATTTCTCTTCCAAAACTGATCCTCAGAACCTTCTGTTCGATTCTATGGACTCTTGGGAGTATTATCTTCAAGAGTTTGCTAGGAATTATCCTCTTTTCTTGCTGGATTATCCTCTGCTCGACCGGAGAGTTGGAGGGTCTATAAATAGAACCCTCAACTTCATGGCCTCAGGGGGAGAAATCTGGAGTTTGCGTCGAAGTGCTGCCGCATTCTGGAGCCACATCCATCCAAGAGGAGCTTGTTTCTATGTCCATCTGCATCACAGTCAAAGGAGTACTTCGGTTTCGGGTTTTAAAGTTCATAGTTTGCACACTTGTGTTCCTCCCTTCCTCCTCTCATCATAGCATTGTCCCACTCCTTTCTCCACGTTCTATCATCTGTTTTCATCATCAACATCCTTCCCACGTTTTAAAACGCCCAGAGGGGTTAAAAAACCAAACTTCCCCGGTATTCCCCTTTCCTTTTGAATGATCTTAAGTTCTTTGATTATTGATACCACACTTGTGTGAAAGGCTAATCTGGGATTATTTTCTTGTGTTCTACATTCTTTGGCAGGTTTACAGGGTTCATTAGACGAGGCCCAAGCTTTCTAGCCGGATGGAAGGTTTGGAGTTCGAAGGATTCACAAGTTGTTTCTGCAGATACCCTGACGGTCTTCATCAGACTCGTCAGGTGGCTATAACGGCTTATCGGGAGACCGTCACACTCCTGTGATGCACAGGTTTTGGACCGTTACATTCAGCAGATCTGTAGATTTCATTGGTTTCTCTCTCCCGTGGGCGGGTGCATCATCCTCCTATTTCTAAGATATTGATCAGATCTTTGGCTTGTTTTATTACCTTAGTGGCGATCACGTTCTTTCTTTAGCATTGGGCATTGGTTTTCTCTCTCTCACATCTCTTATTTCCTTTGCTTGTTCCACCCACGTGGTGTGTTTTATTTATTCCATTGCTCCACGCTCCGGCGTGTGTTTTTCTTTGCCTTCTTTAGTTTCGTTTTGAGATAGCATCGCCCATGCAAGAGCTTTTTCTGATTGCCTAGGTTCATGGTCCACATGTTCATAGGTTGATTGAGATCATTGTGATTTGCTTATCATATTTATCATTCATCACATCACACAAACAAAGAGGAAGAAAACAAATCAACAGATAATTTTTTGGCAATCATGGTGGGACAACTTGTGCCAATCGTGCTTTTTGATCTCTGTTAAACCTGCCATCATTTCCTTGTTTGGTTTTCCCCGGGTTTCCCTTTTATTTCCCTGCTGTTTTTGGTTCTCTGGCTCCTCTGACGGTCTCCTGTTCCTGCGTTACACTGCTTCTGATGGTCTGGTCTTCGACCGTCACATGATTCCGATGCAGGTCCCCTAGACCATTACATACTCCAGATAGGTACGCATCCCGAGGTGTGTTTTAGTTCCACAGTTTCTGCTATGATATTCTTACTTGGGTGATATCTGGTCTCCTCCCCCATTATTTTGCTTATCCATATTCATTGTTTGCATACTTGTTTGCTAGATTCTAGGATAGAACTTGCATGCACTCCGATGCGCATAGGTTCATGCATATTTTCATACATTATATTGCATTTTCCTACCTTGGTGTGCGGACCTCTCGTCTCCATATTCCTTGGGGCCGACTAGGAAATCACACCAGGGACCTCCGTAAGTCCCCGCGAGCCGTGGATTCCCACACGGACGCCGGGCCGGTTGTACCTTTCCACCCTGTGTCTAGGATTGCATAAGTGAAGGAGTGATCACATTTAGAGTCAAACCAAGCCTTACACCCTCTCCTATCAGGAACCTATTGTTGAGAGCACATCCTAATAAATCTACTAAAGTTGCAAAGGAGAAATCATAAGAATCATGAGGCATCATCCTAAGCAACTTGGTTGACTTTGAGTGTCTTCATTACCTTTTCACTTGCATCTTTGATAGAAATCATTCAGGTTTGGTTGCTTATTGTGTGATTGTTTGTTGTCTTCTTTGCATCTTGTTAAGGTTGTCCGTTGCATGTGGAGTCATCTCCATCCATTAGGAGCATCATCACCCGGGGGCGAGTCCCTCTCTTCATCCAATTTCAACCCACTCTTCGAATCTACCATGGCTTCCTTCGATCTTCCACGGTCCCAAGAGGAGTCCCTTCCTCAAGGGCTTCTAGAGGATCCCTCTAGAGTTGTCTCATTCCAGCCTCGCGAAGGGCCCGTTCTTCCCTCATCTTCCATCCCCATCGAGAGTGCTCCGTCCACTCAAAATCCTCTTCTTCCTTCCGTCAATTCTGTCCTTCAGATGATGGCCCAATTAGACCCGGCCCAGCTTCAGGCGGTCTATCAGGCTATGCAGGGGTCCAACACCCCGCCCTCCCCGATTATCTTTGGTCATTCCAATCCGTCCGTCACTCAACCTACAGCCGACGGACCCATTGTGCAGCCCGTTGATCTCACTCTGGTCCAACCTAGGACCCTCCGCTTCTCCAATCTTGAAATGGGCCAGTATTCTGGGTCGGCCCAGTAGTTCCTTGATAAGGGCAATACCTTTGTCCCTTCTTTCCCGTCAGATCATCATGCCTCAGGCCCAGCTGCGCCGCAAGTTCTTGTTGGTCCAAACGATTTTATGCGCCCTCAGCAAGGGGCAGCCCATGTCCAATCTAATGTGGGTCATCCTTCGATCCACCATCCTTCCTATGGGCCGTCTCCTCCATCTGCTTACCCTTCCGTCCCTCAAAATCCATCCTTTACTATCCCTGCTCCCTCCCGAGAGCAGGAGTTGCTTGATAAGTGGGCCGCCATGCAGCAGTAGCTCGACTTCCTTCAAAAGCGGGTTGGCCCTCAATCTTTGGCAGACGTTACAGTCCCTAGTTTCCAAAACATCCGGTTCCGTCCACAGTCCGAGCTCCCCAATTACAGAAAGTATGATGGGAACATCAACACTTTTGTTCATGTGAGTGACTTCTTATACGAGTCGACTCAATTTCAGTACGATGATCGCCTCATGGCGTATCTATTTCGCCGATCGCTAGATGGTGTTGCATTGGAATGGTTTTATTCTTTACCACTGGAAGATGCCGAGAGTTTCAAGATAGTAAAAGATAAGTTTATTCAGAGGTTCCAAGATAGAGTCGGCCCAGAATATTCATTCACGGATCTGGTGGCCGAAAAGATGAAACCAGATGAGGAATTTACTACCTATGCCGATCGATGGAGGCAGATGGCCGCTAGAGTGCCCGGCCACATTCCGGAGGAAGAGAAGGTCAAATTGTTGATTTCTAATGCCACTCCGACCTTCCACAATATTCTAGCCATGAATGACATAGCCAACATGCATCAACTATATAGTCGAGCGCGCTTTATCCAAACTCAGTTCAAGGATTCCCCCATACACTCTCTCTTTGAAAATCAAAAGCCCAAGTATCATAAGAAGCCTCAAGGGCCTGTTACCGAGGGGATCCAGACGAACGAGCAAGTTCAAGCCATTGCTTTCCCTTTCCAAGCCGCACCCTTCTACTTCCCACAAAATTCCCGCACTCCACAAAACCCCGCTCCTCAAAACTTCCAAGCCACTCCACAAAATCCTCCGCCCGCCTTCGCCATTCCACAAAATACCTTTGCCGCACCACAGCAACCACCACAACCTCCACAATACCACAACGTCCCTCCGCCCAACGGCTATAATAACAACAATAACAAGCGCCCGGCTCCTAAGAGGGCACAGTACCCGCCCTTGCTAGAAACTCTCACAGATATCTTCTCGGCTCTCATGTCAATCAATGCTATACAACTTCCTCCAGAACGGCTCAACTGGAACCTAGCCGTTGATCAGACCAAGTACTGCATGTTCCACAGGCAGCCGGGCCACACCATTGAAGGTTGTTTTCAGTTCAGGGACTTGGTATATGACCTTCATGAAGGACAGAGAATTGATTGGGCCGAGATGCACAAGGCCATTGTTGAAATTAAGGAAAAGAGAAGGCAGCCGCCAAGGCAGCAAGTGCAGCAGCAACAAGCACTGCAGCTGCAGCAGCAGACACAACAGCAACAGCAGTCGGTTCAGGACTTGGGGATCCACCAAAACCCGATGTCGAACCATCCTCCCGCTCCACAGCCTCAGCTGCAGGCACCGGCTTAGGTAAATGTTGTCCAACCCCCGGCTCCTAACGCCGGGTGGTCTTTTGATGACGACGGCACTACCACGTAGATAATGGCCTTCCACTATAATCACCACAATCTCCTTACTCCCTCTAGCATTCTACCTACACACCCGACATCTTCACCACTTGTTCTCCCATTCACACCCACTCTAGTAACTCCGCCACCACCCACAATTCTGTCACACCCGTCACCAGTTACCCCCGCTACCATCATCACGCCATCACCCAACCCTTCACTTATCCCCACGCCTCCACTAGCCTATCCTCCCTCCGTACCAGCACCCATCATCACCACCCCACCTTCCACTAATCCCTCATCCATCATCTGTCCATCGCCACTTATTACCTCCACCAACACCACAGCTTACCAAATCCTTTCTTCCTCACTGCCTATTCCACTCATCCACACCACCGGGCCAATTATGACGTCTTCTGGTGCCATGCCGCCACAAAACCTCGCCCTACGGAGCGGGCGGCTGTTCCATCGAAATTATCCCACTACTTCTAATCCCCAGTCTTCCCAGTCGGCTGCCGAGCAAGAAGAAGCCGAACCTCTGCCGGGTACCCAGTACGACTTGCTATATCATCTGGATAGGGTACCCGCCAAGATATCTGTTTTGGAGCTTATCAAGAGATCTACCCTTCACAAGGATGCTCTCAGAAACTTTTTACAAAAGGTGATGGTTAGTGAGGACATGGCAGTTGACAGTTTACCGACAGCACTGGCAACAATTTCTAAAGGGCCGGTGATCACATTTTCTGAGACCGAGCTAGCTCCTCCAGAAGCTCGGAAAATGTCGCTCTGCATTTCAATTACTTTGAACAAAGTCAATATTGACGCAGCACTGGTAGACACAGGGGCATCGATTAATGTGTGCCCACTCAGCACCCTCCGAGCTTGCAACATATCTGAAGAACTACTGCGACCTACCCCCACGACCATAGCCGCATATGATAATTCAAGAAGAGCCTATCATGGGGTGGTCACTATTCAAGCAGAACTTGGACCTCTTACTATGCCAGTGGAGTTCTATGTGCTGGACATTGACCCTATGTTCAAAGCTATCTTGGGTCGTCCATGGATTTCACTCTCAGCGTCCTACCCTCCACTGCGCATCAATGCATTAAATTTCCTTTCCAAGGGAGGGTCGTCAAAGTTAAGAGTTTATCCACGGTCCAATCTGTAAAGGCTATTTCAGAAAAGGTTCTCCCCACCTTATGGCCCAGCAGCCGGCCAGTCATATCAGTGCTAGATCTTGACTTTCCTTAGGCTTATACACCCCGCAAACCCATCACTACTGCGGTTAATATCAAGATGAAGCCCCAGATCCGAGATTCCAAGGGCTGGGATATTATATTGAAGCTAGGCTACCAACCGGGGAGAGGCCTCGGTGCTCAATTGTAGGGAAGGACCAAGCCCATCCCCAAGGGCAGAAAAATGAACAGGAGAGGTCTCGGCTACCGAGAGACTGCATTATCTATGATGGGTGACTCTGGGCCACTCACCTGGGACTATCGTCAGCATTTTGTCAGAGGGCCTCTCCAGCTAGGCACATTGAGCCCACAGCCAGTTCTGCCAGAAAGAAAGGATTCAGTCTGTCTAGTTGCCGGTCCCCCTCTACCACCGAGAGGGCCAGTTGATGACATGATTGACTATGGTCAGGCCTTTGAGAGATTGTTCCATGAAGAAGACTGCCAGAAGCGTTAGGAGATTTGGCTCGTCCAATGGGGGCCGAAGAAGCAGCCAGTTCAGCATCCACGAGAGGATGAGAGCTCGCCGATTGTCTTTTCTTGGTCTCCCTCCCGTCTTCAATCACTTTTTCAGCTATGGGAACTCATATCCCGTCCTCCCCCAATCATGATCAACCAATCCTTCAATGATCCATTTGAAATCTTGTTTGTCCCTTGCGCCTGTGGGCGTTGTCCTCCTATTAATCTGGTCGATCTATTCACTCCTCCTTCCTCCACCACTCCACTCCACGAGATGTGGTTTCGGTCCTCCGATCCATTCTTCGATTGCATCTTCCCCGAATTGTTTCCCATGCAACTCCCGCCTCCTCCATCCTGTTGTGTGGTCTCCACTGATCTCCAAAAAAACGTCAAATTCGAAACGAAGATTTTAGTGGAAGTATTATGCTACCTTGTCTCCACCCTCCTCTCAGGGGCACGAGTCCCCTGCTCCTTCCGTTCCACTAGGCTTTCTTTCCCCTAGGTTAGGATTAGGGTCCGTCGAGTCTAGGGAAGTAGAGTCAGTTAGGTCTAGAGAAGTAGGGTCTTGTTCGAGCTCGTCCAATCCTTCCTCCCCTGAGCCGCGCCCGCTTGCGCGTCCTCCAAAATCCATTCCTGATAGGTTCTTGCAAGATCTAGCTCAGCGGTGTCATACACTTTTGAAGTGTCCAGAATTTGTTGCTACGGCAATCATGATTGAGGATGAAGAGGAAATAGAGGAGGTGTGGAGCGATGATGGACTCAGCGTCTATGAAATCCTGGATGAAAAAGATCCAATCGACGAGGACAGCAACGTAGATGACACTGCCGATTTGCATGCGCAGGGACTAAAGAGATTCGATGAGCCATCGTCAGCAGTGGATGAACCTACGAAGGAAATAAATTTGGGAACTGAAGAAGACTCAAGGCCCATCATTATTGCCGCTAATCTCCGTCCGCAAGTAGAAGAGGATTTGATCAAGGTTCTGAGGGAGTATAGTGATTCTTTCGCCTGGTCTTATGAGGACATACCAGGTCTGACCCCTCCTTAGTGGAACATCGACTCGTGCTTAAACCAGGGGCAACACCTGTGAAACAATGGTCAAGAAGGTTTCACCCCCACATGGCCTTGAGGATTAAGGAAGAAGTCGATAAGTTGTACAAGGCCAGATTCATTAGAGTGGTTCTATATCCTCAGTGGGTGGCGAACATAGTCCTTGTTATCAAGAAGGATGGAAAAGTGCGTATTTGCATCAAATTCAGGGATCTTAATAAAGCATGTCCCAAAGATGATTTCTCGCTGCCTCACATCGACGTCCTAGTAGATAACACCGCCAGTTATGAAGCTTTGTCATTCATGGATGGTTACTCAGGCTATAATCAGATCCGTCTCGCTCCGTAAGATCAAGAGAAAACCTCCTTCACCATGCCCTGGGGCACGTACTGTTATGTGGTTATGCCGTTCGGTCTGAAGAACGTGGGCGCCACCTATTAGAGGGTGATGATGGCCATTTTCCACGACATGATGCATATCTATATGGAAGCTTACGTGGATGACATTTTGGTGAAGTCAAGGACTAAAGAAGAACACCCCTCTATTTTAGCTAAGGTGCTGCAATGAGCCAGGGAGTACAAGCTTAAAATGAATCCGAAGAAGTGTGTATTCGGAGTCTCTTCAGGGAAGCTGCTAGGCTTTATAGTGAGCAAACGGGGGATCCGGATTGATCCTAATAAAGCAAAGGCCGTCATGGACATGCCTCCGCTGAAGAACATTATGGAACTACGAGGGCTGATTGGTAGATTGCAATTCATCAGAAGATTCATATCCCAACATTCTCAAAGGTGCCGCCCGTTTTATGAATTGCTTAAGGCGGGGGTAAAGTTTGAATGGAATCATGACTGTCAAAAGGCCTATGAGGACCTAAAGGAATATCTATCTAATCCCCCAGTTTTGTAACCTCCTGTCCCTGGGAAACCCCTAATCCTATACATCTCGGTCATTGAGGACTCCTTAGGGGTGGTCTTAGCACAAGTAGATGAGGAAGGAAAAGAGCGTGCTGCTTATTACCTCTCTCGGTTATTCAACCCAGCTGAAGCCAGATACACCGCTATTGAGAAGACTTGTGCCGCCTTAGTGTGGGTAGCTCAGAAGCTTAAACATTACTTTCTTGCCCACCCGATTAGGTTGATTTCTAGAATGGACCCGATTCGCTATCTCTTAGAAAATCCTATCCTTTCTAGTAGGTTAGCTCGCTGGCAGAGCTTCCTCTCCCAATTCGATATCACATTTGTCGTTCAGAAGGTGGTCAAAGGGTACGCCATCGCTAAGCATCTTGCCCATCTCCCCATCCCTCACGCTGACTCTATTCAGGACGATTTCCCTGATGAGCATCTCTTTGTTATCTCTCATCATCCCTTTTGGTCTCTGCACTTCGATGGTGCACTCAATTCTCAAGGCCGAGGGATAGGCGCTGTTCTGCTCACTCCAGAGGGAGTGACGATTCCTTTTGCTTATCAACTTCGATTTCCTGCTACCAACAACATCGCTGAGTATGAGGCTCTCCTAGCCAGATTGAAGCACGCCTATCTCCTAGGCGCGCATTACTTGAATATCATAGGAGACTCTCAGCTCGTCTTGCGGCAAGTCCTATCCACTTACCGCACTCGTGACCCTAAGCTCAAGCCTTATCAAGATTTGGTCCCGCTCCTTGCTAGGCAGTTCCGTAAGCTGATCTATATCCATACTCCTAGGTCTCAGAACATTCTGGCTGACGCTTTAGCTTCACTTGCCTCCTCTCTATCTTTCCCTCTCAGTCGGAATACTAAGACCATCGTCGTTCAGAGATTGGACGCACCCTCTCTTCAGGATCCTTGGTACATCAACCTTAGGAAAGCTGTATAGGCGAGGGCTGAGAAGGAAGACCTTAAGGAAGTATCTTTGATGGAGCTAGAAGAGATTCTGGAGGAAGAAGAATTGTTCTGGTATCATGAGGTTGAGTTGTTTTGCAAGGACGGATCGTTCCCAGAAAGGGCAAATGCCGAGCAGCGCAAGTCAATAAGGAGAGCCGCCTCAAGGTATACCATCGTTGCAGGAGAACTATACAGGCGTGCTACCAATGGAATGCTCATGAGATGCTTAGATGATGATGAGGCTTGGAAGGTGGCTGAAGCAGCCCATTCTAGTGAGTGTGGAGGTCATGTCAATGACTAGGCTCTAGCGAAGAAGATCCTTAGGCAGGGCTACTATTGGCCCACTCTAGAGGAAGATTGCTCCCTCTATGTCCGGAGGTGTCTTAAATGCCAACTCCACACTGATAAAATTCATGCTCCAGCTTCGTCTCTCCATCCTCTCTCCACTCCTTGGCCATTCTCTATGTGGGCTTTCGACGTTGTCGGCCCGCTCGGTGATCCTAACTCTCAGATCAAGCAGAAATCATTTATCCTTACCGCCACTGAGTACTTCACCAAATGGCCCGAAGCGGAGGTGTACGCAGATATCAAAGCTTCGACGGAGTGCCGCTTTATCATGAAGAATATCATCTCACGGTTCGGAGTGCCAAACAGCATCATCACCGACAATGGACCCTAGTTCGTTTCTCAAGAGCTCAAGGACCTATGTAAGAAGTTTAATATTGCATTGCATCATTCATCCCTATATTATCCTCAAGGCAACGGTCAAGCCAAGGCCACTAATAAAACCCTTCTTAAAATTATAAAGAAGACATGCGAATCTCATAAATTTTCTGATTGGCCAGAAAGGTTAGTGGAAGCTCTGTGGACTTACCGCACCTCCGTCCGTACTCCTACGGGATAAACTCCCTATGCTCTTACCTACGGGATGGAGGCGGTGCTCCCATATGAGATCTTGATCCCTTCCCTTAGAGCGCAGCTCGATAAGGAACTTAATCTCGACGAGCGTCGAGAGGCGTTGCTCGTTCAGTTGGAACTCTTGGATGAGAAGAGGATGAACGTGGCCGATCACGTATCCATTTATCAAAAGAGAATTTCACGTTATTTTCAAAAGAAGGTGATTGAACGTAAATTTTAAAAAGGTGATATGGTTTTGAAATGTAAATTCATTCGGTCTGCAGGTCCTAGGTCTAAATTGCAACTTAACTGGGAAGGGCCGTTCGTTGTAAAAGAGGCTTATCCAGGGAATGCTTATCGTTTAGTGAACGCGGAAGGTGAGGAGCTCTCTCACGCATGGAATGGGTTGTATCTTAAGCGTTTCTTTCCTTAGAGTCTAATCAGTGCCACCCCGACAGCGAGGTGTTCTCTCCCTTTCACCTTAAAGAGTCCTGAGTACGGCAAACACACACCACACGGCGTCCCTGGTCAGGTTTCCCGTTTTGTAGACACAGTTTCTCTTCGGCCATGCTTTGGGGGAAAGTCGAAGTCCCTGTCCGTTTCTTTCTTCATCTGAATCCAGGGGCAAGAGGTGAATAAGGAGGCGATAACCAATCTAGGCACCCTGACGAGAGGAGGTCTCAAATAGGGGCAGTCCGTTATGACCTGACGCCACAAGCAAAGAAACACAAAAGAAAAGAAGAAGGCAAAGGAGCAATCCTGATGGGAATCGACGCCGAGCACTGGCATTATTATTTTGCATTTGTGTCCTTTAGTTTGCTTTTATATCCTTGGGAAAGTATATGTATAATTGTAAGGCTTTGTAAGCCAATGTGTCATTCCCTAGGATTATGTGGGTTTTTGTGCAAATGTGTAGTAGGTCCAGCTAGGGGGCCCCCTTCCCTTCCCCATTGGTCCACCTCATCCATGTTGGGCTGGTCAACCATCCTAGGTGGCCATCTAGAAGGTTTGAATGCTAATTGACCACATGGGAGACAAAGGGGTTAAAATTTCAAAGGTTGGCCACCTACCTTACCTACCTAGTCAAAGTAGTGCCCCCTCCATATGTAATTTATTTATTTTGAGTTTTTGACCATATGGAGGAAGAAAATGGCCTATTTCCCACAAAATTTTCAGCCCCCCCACCCCTTGCCATTTTCTATATAAGCCTATGTATAGTGTCATTAGAAATTAATGAAGAAACGAAGAGAAAATTATTGGAAAATCAAGAGTGTTCTTGAGCCCCTCCTCTCTCCCTCTAGTTTCTCTCATCCAACCTCCAGTTCTAGAGTGATTTCTTTCTTCTATCCCCTCCCCTCTATCTCCGGTGATCATCTGTGCCGCCGCCGCCGCCGTTCGTGCCGCCTTCGAGCCGCCACGGAATCGTCTTCGGTTTTCTGTCCTGCTGGATAAAGGTGTCTTCATGAAAATCCTGCTGTCCGTCAAGGCCTCTTCGTGGATTGAAATTTTTATCGTGCGTTCCTACCTTCTAGCCCCTCCTCCACAAAAAATTCCAGGTCCAAAATCCATCGTTTGTTATTTTTACATTTTTCGGTCTTTAATCATTCCCAGATCTGTCCTGTCTCTGTCTACAGTGACAGTAGACTTGTGTTTCCCACCTCCGGCCATGTTTTTGATTTGTCCAAACCCTCCCAAGTTTACTGGGAGTTCTGTCCATCACCCCCTACATCCAAAAATTTTCTTAATTTTTTATCAGCCTTCTATCTATTTTTAGAAATTCGTGTTCTTCCTCAGCTACAATGTTGTCAGTCAGATCCCAGATCCGACCACCCTCCACTTCCAAAATCAGAAAAAATCACCACCACCTGCAAATCCAGATACAAAAATAGTCCTGGTTTCGTAACTTGATTTCCCATAACTTTTTGGAAGAACAGAACCCCAGATTCGGACGTCTATCTCGCGGTCAAAGGCAATCCACAGGAAAGTTCTCTGCTGACCTGAGATTTTAGGAACTGTGCAACAGCAACCTTCAAAATTCGCCAATTAGAAGTACATGCTTGATTATTTTTCTGTAATCACCTTGTGTTGAAGCCATTCGAAGCATCTTTCCAACGGCGCCAGTTTCGTCGCATTCCGACGTCGGGGCTGATCGCAGCGTCCGTTCTCGCCGGAGCGCGCTCCAGAAAATAGAACTGGCAGGTCCGTGGCCGGTCATTCCGACCGGTGCCGAACGGAGCCGCCCGGCCTCCGGCCGGCGAACCAGCATGCCGCCAGCCCATGGAACACTTCCACAAGTGTTCCCACCACAGTGGTGACACCGGGTCCCGCACGGTCCCTCCGGACAGCACGTGGGTCCCACCGTCACTAGTTCGGGTGCTACCGAAGAGACGCAAGAAGCCGCCCGTCAACCCAAATTCGGTCCTCCCGGGCCCAGTTGTGTAGCCCTTTACCTCCCTGCGTGGAGTGGGCAGTAATTCATTTGCTGTAATATGGTGTATTAATTATCCCGGGAGTACGAGTTTCGGCCGGGTCCGTCGTCCCCACGCCGAGCGCGTGGAGGTATCGCATTCGCTCCCTTACTTGGCATTTTGCTTACTTCATATATATTTGTTTATGCCGCTACTAGAGAGCATGTGTAGGTATATCTAGCTCGCTTTATCTATTCATTACCGCTGCTGCGAGAGAGTGAGAGACCGTCCCGTGACCCGATCCGGGCACACGAGAGAGCCGATCACCCTAGCTCACTGCCGGTTTCTCAACCGCGCACGTCCGACGCTTCCCTCGTTAAGGGGCAGTCACGAGCTTGTCGTGTCCGTGTCTCGTCCCGCATCAATTTGGTATCAGAGCCAAGTTGAGTCTAGGGTGTCAAAAAAAAGTGTCATTCATTAGTCATTTACGTCTAAGTCGTGTTTAGGGTCATCATCGTTTTAAAACAAACAAAAAAAAGTGTCTTTTGGGTCACATTTGCATACCATTAGTCGGTATATAAAAAGGTGTTGTCCGAACGTTAGGCTACGCCTATCGGGAAGGCCGCACACTTGCGCGAGTGATCTTCGGATCGATTAACTCCGCCCCGTACCGAGTCTTAGTTTACGTCTAGGGTTCTTAGTGTGCATGCATTCCAAACTTGCATAGTCGGTCTAGTGTCTTGTCACCGTGTGTATGCATGTCCATGTCCGTCACCCATGGCCGTTCTCCAAGACCATACATCCGAATGGTCAACCTTTGTGGCCAAAGTCAATGTCCCCATGGACCGAGCCCTGGTTTTACCCCTCTCACTATGAAAGTCGCTCTACCCAACGGGTCCACAACGGAACTCCATTTCACCGATAGGGAGTCGAATAATTGGGTTTCTCTTGACATCGTGGAGTCTCTCTCCAAGACAGGCGAGATTATCTGCGATGGTGACTTTGCTTGTGTTGAGTTCTATAAGAGGATCGGCTCCGTTCTTTACACCGATGGTGCATGGTGCAGGATCGGCACACTTGATGGTTCATGCATCATTTTAGGGCAAACGTGGTTAGGAGAAAGAAAGGCTAATTTTGATTGGGGCAAAAGGACTTGCATCTTATACCCACCTTACCTACCTGGCAAGATCATCCTTAAGGATAGGGCTCAATCGAGCACCCTCGTCTTTCCCGCCACCCAACCCTAGTGGCCCACTCCACCTTCGGATTCATGCTTGCCACCTCTCCTGGAGCCCACCCCTCTAGCCACCCATCATTGGAGCCACCCTCCCTTCGAGGAGCCACATTTAGAGGATGTCCATCCCGAGCCACCCGTGTTTTTAACGGGTACGCTATACATTGCCGAGCCACTTTTTAGTTGGCTCAAGGATGGCTTGGTCCCACCTCCCTTTCCATCCATGGACCCCATCCTCCCTTTAGTGCCGGTCAACTCCTTCCATACGACATTTCGATCTAGTCACCATGTTGACACATTGGACGATCTTGTCATGGGATTAGATTCACAATGGGAGTTGACGCATCTTTTTGCCCGAGGCTTTGACCAACCCGCTAGTCTTAGCTTCACCCATCCGGCCTTCGGGTCCATTACCTCCGAGTGTACCGTGGGTTGCGTCACAACGGAGGTTCTTCTACTTCTCCCGCTACCGGACGAGCCCGAATTCATACCCTTTTGTCCGAGGGAGGAATCATACTTTTTGCCTACGATCCCTGTCCCACCCGTTACAATTCAAGAAGGTGACTACCCACATCTTCAAACCTTCTACACGTGGGACCGTGACTTGTGGGAACCCACCACAAGGGGTCATACCTTCTTTGACCCTTTTGACCCCTTCACTATTAGGCTTCCCGAGTTACCACCCGTACTCCCCTTCTTCAAGGAAGCCCACTTTTATGCCCCTTCCCCTCGGGATGGTCCATCTACATCCACCAATCCCGACCCACCTACACCTGGCCCTTCTAAACCACCCGAGTCACCCACATACAAAAGACCATCCACGCATAACCACACCCGACTTATAGGTGTTCCCCATGCCATCCATTCCCAGTTGCATAACATGCATGCATGGCACATATTCGGGTGTCCTGGTCCGCCGTCACCCATGTACGGGTCGGACTAACATTAGGTGTGTCTAGGGTCATAGATGAGTCCGTGTGTTTTTTTTGTGTGTTTTGTTTTGTGTGGTTTGTTTGCATGGCTTGTGTCTCATTTGTTTGTCTGCATGTGTCTTGTGCAAACTCGTCGATGTCAGTCCCTTATGAGTGTGAAGCGAGTCGACTCACTCGATGAGTATGGGATCGGTTCTACATCTATACCCGGATCAGTCACCTACAGGACTCAACGGTGATTCCTAGTGAGTCTTCGAGCTGCTTCCTTCCCTTTTGAGAGTGCCCCACCTAGAGTGTCCACCTTCGGCCCATAGCAGTCCGCACATATCGAGTATATATAAAATGAGCAGGTGACGATCACTCGGAGTGGAGCATACCCGCGTTACTTGGCACGGTGACGGATCCGCCGGAGTACTCGAGCATCCCTACCCCTACTCGACGGGGTCGAGTTCCTCCCACCCGGGGAGAATTGATGGGAATCGACGCCAAGCACTGACATTATTATTTTGCATTTGTATCCTTTAGTTTGCTTTTATATCCTTGGGAAAGTATATGTACAATTGTAAGGCTTTGTAAGCCAATGTGTCATTCCCTAGGATTATGTGGGTTTTTGTGCAAATGTGTAGTAGGTCCAGCTAGGGGGCCCCCTCCCCTTCCCCATTGGTCCACCTCATCCATGTGGGGCTGGTCAACCATCCTAGGTGGCCATCTAGAAGGTTTGAATGCTAATTGATCACATGGGAGACAAAGGGGTTAAAATTTCAAAGGTTGGCCACCTACCTTACCTACCTAGTCAAAGTAGTGCCCCCTCCATATGTAATTTATTTATTTTGAGTTTTTGACCACATGGGGGAAGAAAATGGCCTATTTCCCACGAAATTCTCAGCCCCCCCAGCCCTTGCCATTTTCTATATAAGCCTATGTATAGTGTCATTAGAAATTAATGAAGAAATAAAGAGAAAATAATTGGAAAATCAAGAGTGTTCTTGAGCCCCTCCTCTCTCCCTCTGGTTTCTCTCATCCAAACTCCAGTTCTAGAGTGATTTCTATCTTCTATCCCCTCCCATCTATCTCCGGTGATCATCTGTGCCGCCGCCGCCGCCGTTCGTGCCGCCTTCGAGCCGCCATGGAATCATCTTCAGTTTTCTGTCCTGCTGGACAGAGGTGTCTTCATGAACATCCTGTTATCAGCCATGGCCTCTTCGTGGATTGAAATTTTTATCGTGTGTTCCTACCTTCTAGCCCCTCTTCCACAAAAAATTCCAAGTCCAAAATCCATCGTTTGTTATTTTTACATTTTTCGGTCTTTAATCATTCCCAGATCTGTCTTGTCTCTGTCTACAGTGATAGCAGCCCTGTGTTTCCCACCTCCGACCATCTTTTTGATTTGTCCTAACCCTCCCAAGTTTATTGGGAGTTCTGTCCATCACCCCCTACATCCACAAATTTTCTTAATTTTTTATCAGCCTTCTATCTATTTTTAGAAATTCGTGTTCTTCCTCAGCTACAGTGTTATCAGTCAGATCCCAGATCTGACCACCCTCCACTTCCAAAATCAGAACACATCACCACCACCTCCAAATCTAGATCCAAAAATATTCCTGGTTTCATAACATGATTTCCCACAACTTTGATGAAGAACACAACTCCAGATTCGGACATCTACCTCGCGGTCAAAGGCAATCCAAAGGAAAGTTCTCTGCTGACTTGAGATTTCAGGAACTGTACAACAGCAACCTTGAAAATTCGCCAATCAGAAGTACATGCTTGATTATTTTTCTGTAATCACCTTGGGTTGAAGCCCTTCAAAGCATCTTTCCAACGGTGCCAGTTTCGTCGCATTCCGACGTCGGGGCTGATCGCAACGTCCGTTCTCGCCGGAGCGCGCGCCGGAAAATAGAACCGGCATGTCCGTGGCCGGTCATTCCGACCGGTGCCGAACGGAGCCACCCGGCCTCCGGCCGGCGAACCAGCGTGCCGCCAGGCCAGGGAACACTTCCACAAGTGTCCCCACCATAGTGGTGACACCGGGTCCCGCACGGTCCCTCCAGACAGCACGTGGGTCCCACCGTCACTAGTTCGGGTGCTACCGAAGAGACGCGAGAAGCCGCCCCTCAACCCGAATTCGGTCCTCCCGGGCCCAGTTGTGTAGCCCTTTACCTCCCTGCGTGGAGTGGGCAGTAATTCATTTGCTGTAATATGGTGTATTAATTGTCCCGGGAGTACGAGTTTCGGCCGGGTCCGTCGTCCACACGGCGAGCGCGTGGAGGTATCGCATTCGCTCCCTTACTTGGCATTTTGCGTACTTCATATATATTTGTTTATGCCGCTACTAGAGAGCATGTGTAGGGATATCTAGCTCGCTTTATTTATTCATTATTACCGCTGCTGCGAGAGAGTGCGAGACCATCCCGTGACCCGATCCGGTCACACGAGAGAGTCGATCACCCTAGCTCACTGCCGATTTCTCAACCGCGCACGTCCAACGCTTCCCTTGTTGAGGGGCAGTCACGAGCTTGTCGTGTCGTGTCTCGTCCCACATCAAATCCTTGTGACAAAAGCAAAAGCATTATCTCAAAAGTCTTCCAATCATAGATTCCAAAGCTCCGGAAAGAGAAAGAAAGCTAGGCACGGCAAGAGTGGCAGTACAGTTCCCCGCGGGACGAATGAGTCTGGTCGCATGCATGCCTAGAGTGGACTAAGGTTCGATGACTGACACAAAGCCCCAGCGCAACAGACCAAATCTGTAATGGGTTGTCTGAAGAGGAACTCAAGTCCTAAAAACTTCTATATCTGGCCTAAGCTTACCCCTGTGTTCTATTTTCCTTTTAGGATCAAGACTAGTACCCTGGGTATGGCCCTGGTAGAGACACCGTCATGCAAGTTGGGTCTTGGCCAGGGGTCGTCACCTTGTTGCACGCCAACCTCGGGAACTCTCGTTATAATAAGAAGGACCCACGTTGTCAGGGGGGACATTGATTTCCAAAATCCAAAAAAATCATATATTTCCAAAATCCAAAAAAATCATATATTTCCAAAACCCAAAAAATCATCATATTTCCAAAATCAAACAAAAATCATATATTTACAAAATCAAACCAAAATCATATATTTCAAAACCCCAAAAACATCAAATATTTCCAAAAATCTCACGAAAATTCATATATTTCCCAAAAATCATATGCATTGCATGCATTGCATTATTTCTATTATGTCTTCTGCCTATTTGATAAGGCTCCACCCCTTGACCAAATATCAAGAAATGGTCATTCTCTAACTTGCTTTAAGGCAAGGGGTTGAGTCCAAGAACAGATCTAACTTGTCTATTGTCTAAAGTGTGTGCAGAACGCAGGTTCAAGCTCAGGGCTGAAAACTCACCACTATGCAGGTTCAGGACTGTAACGCGCCAGCATCAGGCCGCCACGCTCATGTAACGGTCCATTCTGGACCGTCGCATTGTCTTCAGGCATTGGCTTTATTCTTTCAGCAGGTCTCTCTCTGACGGTCTGCACCCAGACCGTCACATATTTCTAATGGTCTGGAGTTAGACCGTTACACCCTCCAGAGAACAGAATTCTCAATCCGTTCCCCTGACGGCCTATCGCCAGACCGTTACATCCTTGTGGCGGTCCTTCTCAGAACCGTTACACTCTCCAGAGGCTTTGTTTTTCAGATCATTCTAGCCAAGTCAAGCCACAACTCATGCTCATACAACTAAGGCATTCCCATCTCATTCAAATGAACTTAATGAAACATAAATTTAATAAAATTACAATTCCCATTGTCAATTACAGCAACATCTTTCATCAATCAACAAAATCAAACTATATTCAATTTCCTATCCGCAAGAGGGCGGATCTTCCTCAACTCTTTCACGTAGACACGGCGTGCTTCGTCGTTCTCTTCCATGTCTTCTTGCCACGGGCGCACTTTGCTGATCTCCCACATGATCAGCGCCTTCCGAACTGCTCTTTCATCCTCCTCGGTCCCCATCTTCCTAGCTAGAAAGGGAGGGTAGTGTGATAGTGCAGGAACTTCGATTCGGGGTAGTCCGATCTGAAGATGGCACCGGTGCAGGTTGTAGATCGCCATGGTAGTATTTCCCACTAGCTAGAGGTCCAGGCCTTGACGCCGTGGTATTCTAAGCAAAGTGTTCCGAAGGATTCTTGGTCGCATGGTGAATTTCTCTAATGGCGTGTTTTCTTGTCCGCCGTGTTGAATTCGACCTGAGAAGAAAATCCAGATGCACCTCCAATAAAGAACAAAGGGTGGCTCCCGAAGATCCGGCTAGCATAAATTATATCTTCTTTAGGTTGGAATTTGATTCTCACTCCCATCCAACACTCAAGGAGTATCATGGAGCCGAATAGAGGTCCTCCTAAGCAAGCGGAGCATAGTCCTTCATAGAGATATGAGAGGATCACTTGAGAGATGGACATTCCCCGCCACAACCCGCTGATAATGCTAAGATTTTGGGTATCTAAGAGGTCATCGGTAGTGGTGAAAAGGAAGACTCCGCATAAGCAAACCGACACCGCCTTGGCTATGGCTTCATATCTCTCCCACTTGTTCTTACAATTAGAGACTATCCATTGTGCCATGGGTATTAAATGAATGTGGTGCGGGCTGATAATGGTCCTCACGTCCTTTGGATTGTGAATGAAATCGCTCAAGATCAAGGACGGGTCAATAGGCTCCACCGTGTAGCAAACTAGGTCTTCATCCCCCGCCTTAGTCTTAGGAAGGGCTAGGTAGGTTTCTACCTCCTCTAATAGGACTGTAGCTTCAAAAGAAGGGAAGATGAAGGTATGTGTTTGTGGATGCCACGATTCTATGAGGGCTAAGATGCTTGGCCAATCTAAGGATAATTTCTGAAAGTTCTTGCCTAAGACCAATAAAGGTTGAAGGTGCCATGCCCTAAGGATTGCTAACACTTCTAAAGGGAGTTCCTTGATCATAGGAGCCACCCACTTCAGATTGGAATAGCATCTTAGACCAGGAAGAGGCTAGAAGAAGAAGAAGATCATGAGGAAAGATGAAGTGCAGGGAATTGATGAACTTGGCTAAGGTATAGAAGCTTACCACTCTTTGAGCATTGGAGCTCAGATGTTTGGGGATTGAGGTCAACCTTTGTAGCTCTCCACGCTCTTTTCTCGCAGCCTTAGGTCCGATGTAGATCTTCTCCTCCATGGCCATCACCTCGAAGCTTCTCTTCATGGTGTTTCCTGCCCTTAGGAGAGGTTCCTCAGCCCTTCTAGCAGAGAATTCAGCAAAGTTACGAAATTTGGCTAAGTTTCCAAGTTTTAAAGCCTTCCTTTTGGCTTTGGAGTGATAAGATTTGGGTTAGAAGGCCTTATCTCGAGTTTAGAAGAGTTCTAGTGGGGGTTTGGGTAGTCATCCTTTGGGTTTGGCCTCTCACGGCACAATCCGTCTCGTAGTACATTTCATTCTCTGATGGTCTATCGTAGGGCCGTCACTTGGCGCTGACGCCCCAGCTCTGGGCCGTCACATTTTCCTGTGGGATTATTGATGTGACACAACCTCGGACTTAGTCAAACAAGCACATCTAAGCATCCAAATGGGCCTTAATGGGCCACCGCTCTCTTCGTTGCACTCTATTCCCGGGGTGACTATGTGATACCAAGGGTGACTTATGGGAATGGACCCTTGCTAGTAGAGGGCCAGCAAGGCCAAGAATTGATTCCCCAAGGTTGGTTGCCCAATTCGATTGGGGCCGACAAAGTGCACTCGGGCACCGGGTCACACTAACCCACGGCGATCACTCTAAGTCATGGACTTGAGGATCGGGCGCTCCTCACGAATTCAGCGATGCATGAATCAAATATTGAGAGAGCTACACTAGGTGAGTAAGGAAGAGACACTTACTCGACCGGTTTGAAGAAACCGGTCCCGGTCGGAGACGAGGGCGAGCGGGGAGGCGGTGGTTCCCCACACGCCGCGGCGGTGTCGCTTGACCTGCCAAACCACTTACAAAACTACTCCTCTCGCAGGAGGGGGGACCTTGGGGTAGGGGTTAATATGATACATTCAAACACTACCACCACGCAGGGTGGGGCCTTCAGCCGGCCAAGCGGGGAGGGGTTGGTGGACCGAAACGAAGAGAAATGAGAACTAGGGAAGTTGCAGCTTCAATCTGGAATTCTGGACAGGGGGTCGCTGTGATGGCTATGCCGGGCTTGTCTGGACTCCAAATTGATCAAAACCAGCTCCTGAAGCTTCCTGACTGGATGAGGTGGACTCCAGAATTTTTGGGGAAGCTCAGACGGTCGGAGGTGGCTGCACCAGCAACAGGAAGTAGCCTCCTCTGTCTGGCCGCAGGTACTGTCTGGACAGTAACAGCAAGTTGCAGAAGTGACTAAGTGCCCTCCTGAGCTCCGATCAGCACGAAACCAGCGGCATCATCTTCGTGGTCGAGGTAGCTTTCAGCAGGAGGTGACGGAGATGCATTCAGAGGTGGAGGATGGCCGGGCCACCCAGAAGAGTGGGTACTGGTCGGAGTAGACAGCGGAAAACAGAACTAGATAGATCAGGGGAGAAAATTCGTAACTTCTTTCTCCGGTGGCCGAACGGGGTTCTGTTTCTTGATCTTTAAAGATGACCGGTATAGGAAGAACTTTGATGAAGGGGCTTCAGCCTGAATCCGCTGGGGTTTGTCGTGGCAGAAGGATCTTCCACGCTCTGGTCCAGGATGAAGACCTCTCTGCGCACTATTGGGAGAATGGCTCTATCTGGCAGCTCCGAGCTCCGATCGTGTTGATTCCACCTCGCCTACGAAGTAGATTGGAAGGCCTTTCCAGAAAGGTAGGCCACGCCTTCTGAAGAACTAGGATCAATCCGTGGTTGACGCTGCAACAAGGGCTGTTCTGCAGATCTGCACAGCTCCAACCTACTAGAAGAAATGAGAGGGAGATGTGGCTTCTTTGGTGGAGGGAAATGGTAGGAATGACCTAAGGGAGAGTGGGGGCTCTTGTGGGGTAGAGAAGGGAGCTAATGGTGATGGGGAATGGGGTGGAGAATGGCTGGAAGCAAGTGCTAGCAGGTGGAGGAGGAAGAGCTACGAATTTGGGGAAGGTGGGTGAGAGGAGAAGGTGAGGGGGGCACAAGTGAGTGGAGGGAAGGGTGGATTTCAAATTCAAAAGGTCTTGGAAGGTGGGTGATTATGTTGGGAAGTGGAGTGCTTGCATTGGAATGGGGTAGATTTGGTTGGAAGGTGGAGGAAGGTGTTGGAATGGGGAGACTTCTACCTAGGAACTAGGGAGTGGAGTAATGGAGGCCATGGGGAAGTGGAGGGCATTAAAGGAGGTGGTTGGAGGTTGGAAGTGGATGGGAGGAGGGAGGAGAGAGAAGGAAATTCGGATTTGGGGTTGGAGGAGAGAGAAAGAGGGGTGAAATAGAGAGATTAAGAGGGGAATGGGTGGGGAATCTCTCCCCTAGGGTCTCTCACCCAAAAACTAGAGGAATCACTCCAATTTGAACTCAAATGGCAAGTTTAACTCAAAAGGATGTAATCATTCATTAACTTCAAATGAGGGGAGTGGGGTCCTATATATAGGCAACCCACTCTTTACAATAGGTCCCTGACTAAATAAACAACTACAAATAACCAAGGGGGTTGGGAGTGCTAATGGGCCTAGTCCAACGAATGGGGCCCAATAGCTTACATTAGACATCATGATGATACCAAACATAGGAAAATAAGTGCTAGACTTAGGGAAATGACTCAAATAAAATGGAAATACATCAAAATGACTCAAAGGAAAACTACAAAATGGATAAGGGGCCTTAATAGAGTGAGGCCCAAACTCAACTAGCTCCCGAATGTGAAGAAGTGGACCCGAGCCAAAGGGAGTCGTGGGTGATGCCTCCATCAAATCCCCTGGGCCGCAAAGAGCTCGACTCCGTCGAGTAAGGGTCCATCCGGCTAAGGTACCGCTCGAGGAGATCTGGATTCAATCGCTGTAGGTCCTCCCGACTTACCCATGAGTCTTCCAACGGAGGCCGATCCTTCCACCTGACGAGATAGCGCTCATAGACCTTGCTCCGGGTGGTAGTGACCTGCTCATCCAATATTTGTTCAATGCGATCACGCTGAGCTCTTTTGGCTAGTGGACTCTCCTCTCGGGTGGGTGCTCTCTCAAAGGAGGGAGTGGGCTCGATCTCTTCACTAGGTCTCACCGTGGGGCCCTTGTAAGACACTAAGTCGGCGACATTGAATGTAGGACTTACCCCATAATCCTCGGGGAGATCTAATTCATAAGCATTCGCACCAATACGCCTCAAGACCTGGAAGGGCCCAGTCCCACGTGGTCTCAACTTGGAATTGGCTCCTGGGGAGAGCCTCTCCGTCCTTACCATCACAAAGTCACCCTCTTTGAACTCTAAGTGATGCCGGTGAGAGTCAGCCAACCTTTTATAAGCCTCATTTTTTATGCTAATGTGCTTGCGGATTTCCTCATGCAATTTTGTGAGTGCTGACCTTCTAGTGGTTATGGGTGGACCTGGACAACCATATATAGACCATTTATGCCATGATGCCATATGGACCTTGATGAGCCTTGGTGGGCCGGGGCAACCATATGTGGACTTATCATACAATGTTGTCATGTAGACTTTGGTGGGCTTAGGTGGACCGGGGCAACCATATGTGAATCTATCATGCAAAGTGGTGATGCATGTCGGGGGACCCAGACATCCGTAGATGCCTTTGATATGCTTAAGACCCATGATGAATGAAGGTGGACCACTACATCCAAATTTGGACTACTCATGCTTTCTAATTGACATGTGGGTGATATGAATGAATGGACCCAACATAGTGTTCATGCCAAGGGGTGTGGAAAGCCTAGATACATGCATACTTTTCCCAAAAGTGACTTCCATGTGTATAGGGGTGGGACAACCTTTGAATTCCCATTGGAACGGATCGAATGGATCTAAGAAGGTGGTCATCATGGGGTGGGGCACAACTTTATTACCTAGGGATATGTGGCCCAAGGTCTTGGCTCCCAAGGTGTAACCCGGGTCATGGATGAGATTGGTTTGGCCCAATATGATGGGTGAGGGTAGGAAAGGGTGGGTGGTGGGTAAGATGGTTGGGTTACATGGGGAACTAGACTCCCATAGGAAGGGATCAAAGGGGTCGTAGAAAGGTCTTCCTAGAGGGAGGCACTCTATGTCTTCAAGGTTCCCAAATTGTGAGTCATCCTCCTCCAAGGTAAGTGGGCCAAGTTTTCTAGTGGGTTGGCCGAACAAAGTGTTTGGGATCTTAATGGGTGGGTATAGGAAGGGATCGAAGGGGTCATGGTAAGGGTCACCTAAGGAGAGGAACCCTAGGTCCTTTTGGTCCTCACAACCCCTTGATGGTGGATTCTCCTCCTCTAGTAAAGTGATCGGGCCAAAGTTTTTGGTGGGATGGTCGGCCATGAATGGAGGACTAGGCTTTCTACCCGAGATAAGAAGCTCTAAATCGAGGAGAAGGTTGGGCTCATCGGGTGTAGGGAGGAATAGAAGGAGGTCACTAGTGTAACAACCAATGGTGCAAATCGAGGTGATAGACCCTATGCATAGGTGTAGGAGGCCAAGGCTCTAAGGTGGTTTGGCCATAGGGGTCAACATGCTAGTGAACTCAATTTGCCATGCTACGCCCTTAAGAAGATTCTCTAAGGTTTCCACTTGGTAGGATGTTTGGATTATGGTGTGATAGGAGTTAATGGGTGCAATGGGAATGTTTTTCTCCATGGGTGGGTAAACATAGGACACGATGGGGTGAAGTGGTCTCTCCTTTAGCCATCTAGCTAGGGGCCCATCTATGATTATGGTGCTATTTGTGAAGGCTTGTGGCTCTTGGGGGTCCAAGCTAGGGGACATTTGTGATTCTTCCTTACCACGGATATGAACTTGGGTTTCCTCAATGATGGGGATGGGTTCATCTACTCCCATGTGGATGGTTGTGGTCTCCTTTCTCAAGGGAATGGGAAGGTCTATTGGGGGTGGGGTGATGATGGTTGGTGCATGGTGTACCCGGGGTGGTGGGTGATGGGAAACTTTGGCTTGGATAGGGAGGGGAAGTAGTGGAAGCCTAGGACTTTGGACTTTTGGGGTAGGGAGTGGGAGATGGGTTGGTTGGGGTGGCTTGGGTTGATTGGTTTTGGGGGGAATGTCCTTTTTCGGGGACAAGGGAGGGGTGGTGGTGGGGACCAAGGGGTTTTGTGGGGTAGGGGTTTGGTGGGAGTTTCTGGATTGGAGGGTGGTGACAATCATGGGCCTAGGTGGAGGGGTGGACACGGTGTCCACTTGGTTTTGAATGGTGAGGGTTGGTTGAGTGGTGGTCATCATGGAGGGGATTGGGTCGATTAGGGTCTTGGATTGACCGGGTGGGGATGATGGAGTTGAAGTGCTCCTTGGACTTTGGTGATTTGAGTAGGAGGGAGAGGGTTGGAGAGTGTAGGGTTTTCTAAGCTCGGTCTTCATCTCATCCCAAGTGCTAATTGGAGCCTCCCTACGGATCTTTCTCAAACCTTCCACAACTAACCAATGAGTTTTAGCTTGTTTGGAGAGGTGTGCCTTGGCTAGCCTCATTCTCCTTTCTTCGTTCAAGGGGAAACTTTTAAAGAATTGGTCGAGAGAAATCTCCCAATCTAGGTAAAGACTTGGGCTATTGGATCCATCAAAGGGGGGGGTTTTAATTTTCAAGTGTTCTAAAAATATGGTTTCTAGATTTCCCCAAAGGTCACTCTCATTTACTCTTGGTGCACGGCTATTTCCTTCAAGTCGGTCGAGTCGAGACATGATATCTTCAAGCCGATTAAGGACATTAGGTAGGGCTTCTATGATAGAGGTGTTGCTACCCACTTTGTTGGTAATGGAACTTCCATGAGGATTTGGGCTTCTTGGGAAAGTTGATGGGGATGGATATGACGGGTATGAAGCGGCCATTCTAGTGGACATGGGAGATGCAACTGAGGACTCTAAATGCATAAAAATGGCCTAGGACCAACTTGATAGAGACAAGTTGTGAACTTGCTCTGATACCACTTGATGTGACACAACCTCGGACTTAGTCAAACAAGCACATCTAAGCATCCAAATGGGCCTTAATGGGCCACCGCTCTCTTCGTTGCACTCTATTCCCGGGGTGACTATGTGATACCAAGGGTGACTTATGGGAATGGACCCTTGCTGGTAGAGGGCCAGCAAGGGCAAGAATTGATTCCCCAAGGTTGGTTGCCCAATTCGATTGGGGCCAACAAAGTGCACTCGGGCACCGGGTCACACTAACCCACGGCGATCACTCTAAGTCATGGACTTGAGGATCGGGCGCTCCTCACGAATTCAGCGATGCATGAATCAAATATTGAGAGAGCTACACTAGGTGAGCAAGGAAGAGACACTTACTCGACCGGTTTGAAGAAACCGGTCCTGGTCGGAGACGAGGGCGAGCGGGGAGGCGGTGGTTCCCCACACGCCGCGGCGGTGTCGCTTGACCTGCCAAACCACTTACAAAACTACTCCTCTCGCAGGAGGGGGGACCTTGGGGTAGGGGTTAATATGATACATTCAAACACTACCACCACGCAGGGTGGGGCCTTCAGCCGGCCAAGCGGGGAGGGGTTGGTGGACCGAAACGAAGAGAAATGAGAACTAGGGAAGTTGCAGCTTCAATCTGGAATTCTGGACAGGGGGTCGCTGTGATGGCTATGCCGGGCTTGTCCGGACTCCAAATTGATCAAAACCAGCTCTGAAGCTTCCTGACTGGATGAGGTGGACTCCAGAATTTTTGGGGAAGCTCAGACGGTCGGAGGTGGCTGCAACAGCAACAGGAAGTAGCCTCCTCTGTCTGGCCGCAGGTACTGTCTGGACTATAACAGCAAGTTGCAGAAGTGACTGAGCGCCCTCCCGAGCTCCGATCAGCACGAAACCAGCGGCATCATCTTCGTGGTCGAGGTAGCTTTCAGCAGGAGGTGACGGAGATGCATTCAGAGGTGGAGGATGGCCGGGGCACCCAGAATTGTGGGTACTGGTCGGAGTAGACAGCAGAAAACAGAACTAGATAGATCAGGGGAGAAAATTCGTAACTTCTTCCTCCGGTGGCCGAACGGGGTTCTGTTTCTTGATCTTGAAAGATGACCGGTAGAGGAAGAACTTTGATGAAGGGGCTTCAGCCTGAATCCGCTGGGGTTTGTCGTGGCAGAAGGATCTTCCACGCTCTGGTCCAGGATGAAGACCTCTCTGCGCACTGTTGGGAGAATGGCTCTATCTGGCAGCTCCGAGCTCCGATCGTGTTGATTCCACCTCCCCTGCGAAGTAGACTGGAAGGCCTTTCCAGAAAGGTAGGCCAAGCCTTCTGAAGAACTAGGATGAATCCGTGGTTGATGCTGCAACAAGGGCTGTTTTGCAGATCTGCACAGCTCCAACCTACTAGAAGAAATGAGAGGGAGATGTGGCTTCTTTGGTGGAGGGAAATGGTAGGAATGACCTAAGGGAGAGTGGGGGCTCTTGTGGGGTAGAGAAGGGAGCTAATGGTGATGGGGAATGGGGTGGAGAATGGCTGGAAGCAAGTGCTAGCAGGTGGAGGAGGAAGAGCTACGAATTTGGGGAAGGTGGGTGAGAGGAGAAGGTGAGGGGGGCACAAGTGAGTGGAGGGAAGGGTGGATTTCAAATTCAAAAGGTCTTGGAAGGTGGGTGATTATGTTGGGAAGTGGAGTGCTTGCATTGGAATGGGGTAGATTTGGTTGGAAGGTGGAGGAAGGTGTTGGAATGGGGAGACTTCTACCTAGGAACTAGGGAGTGGAGTAATGGAGGCCATGGGGAAGTGGAGGGCATTAAAGGAGGTGGTTGGAGGTTGGAAGTGGATGGGAGGAGGGAGGAGAGAGAAGGAAATTCGGATTTGGGGTTGGAGGAGAGAGAAAGAGGGGTGAAATAGAGAGATTAAGAGGGGAATGGGTGGGGAATCTCTCCCCTAGGGTCTCTCACCCAAAAACTAGAGGAATCACTCCAATTTGAACTCAAATGGCAAGTTTAACTCAAAAGGATGTAATCATTCATTAACTTCAAATGAGGGGAGTGGGGTCCTATATATAGGCAACCCACTCTTTACAATAAGTCCCTGACAAAATAAACAACTACAAATAACCAAGGGGGTTGGGAGTGCTAATGGGCCTAGTCCAACGAATGGGGCCCAATAGCTTACATTAGACATCATGATGATACCAAACATAGGAAAATAAGTGCTAGACTTAGGGAAATGACTCAAATAAAATGGAAATACATCAAAATGACTCAAAGGAAAACTACAAAATGGATAAGGGGCCTTAATAGAGTGAGGCCCAAACTCAACTAGCTCCCGAATGTGAAGAAGTGGACCCGAGCCAAAGGGAGTCGTGGGTGATGCCTCCATCATTTATTTTGACCCAATTCCGTTCTGTCAAGCCTAACGGTCTAGCATTGCACCGTTACATGTTGTGGCACATGGTCCCTAAGCTGTCACATTTCCTGCCGTCCAGTCTTGGCTTCTTCTTGTTCATGCATTCCTGACGGTCCGATCATAGCCGTTACTTGGCTCTAACGCTCACATCTGGACCGTCACAGTTTCTGCAAGCTGCCTTAATATAGAAGGGTTCTGTCATCTTTAACGGTCTAGAATTTGACCGTTACACCAGTCTGACGCTCCGTAGTGGGCCGTCACATTTTCTGTTGCTTAATGTTGCAGTTTGGCCTCTGTCATATCTAACGGCCTCCATCTGATGCGGTCTGGATCTAGACCGTCACTTTGTTTGCTGCTATATTTGTGCTATTCTGTCCTACCTATGATTAGACCTGGCGGTCTTACATGCTTTCCATTTCATACATTGCATCTCACTCACACAAATTTTACATCCACATTCATCCATTCATTCACTTAAAACAACAAAACATAAAAAAGAACTCTTCATGCATTTTCCATTTTCATAAAGTCATGTACAAGTAAGAAAAAGAAAATACAAGTTCACTCGGCCGGCTTGTCTTCTGGGCCGCCTTTGTCATCACCCTCCTCGGGTCTCCGCGCAGGTGGCGCTATGGAGGCACTCTCCTCCTGCTGTCCCCTCTATGCTCTCTCATTCCTCCGTTGGCCAGAGGAGCTGGCGAGGAAGTCTGCTATCGATCCACTCGGGGCAACGCTCCTCCGTGCCCCACTTTGAGAGGCACTCCGCTCTTGTCCCCGACTCATCATCCTCACTGTCTACTCCATCGTCCGCAGCTCGATCTTCAACTCGAAGATCGGACGCCGTGTCTCTCGGGCCTCGGTCCGATAGCGATCCAAGTCCGCTGTCCCGGTCCGGAGTCTCTCCACCTCGGCTCGTGCCTGGGCCAGCTCTGTCCGGAGTCGCTCTACCTCTGATCGTCCTCGCTCTGCCTCCGTCCGAGCACGCTCCGCCTCGGCTACCGCTGCGGCTAGCTCTTTTGCATGTGGTTTGCATTTCATCATGATTAGTCAAATAAGCATTTAAATTTTGCTTAAGCATTTTAAAGTCGAAGCATTTAGCATCTTAACCGCTCCGCGAGGGTGGCCTCCACCTCCTCGACCCGAGCAACCGCTCGAGCGAATTCAGCATCCCGCTCAGCTCTGCCCCCGGCAGGCTGTGATGAAGATGACGGGGCATCCGGTTCGGCTCAGCCCGCTGCATTTAGAAGTCATGGTCAGCCAATCATCATTAACATCATTTTCATCATAAGCATGAATCATTTAGGTCCAAGGTTTTAGAATCTTACCAGAAGCTCCAAGGCGGCCCGGTACTCGTCCCGCTGCTGGACGGTGGCGTGGAGTAGCCCCTCGAGCTCGGCTATCCTCCCCTCGGGGTCTAGCTGCATTTAAAAAGCATATAAGTCAGTACATATAGAGTAATTCTCATATAAAAGCATTTTTTCATATAGAAAGAGTTCAGGGTTTAGAATTTCATACCGGTCGTCGGGTACCTCGGTACACCTGGTCCCCGTACCGCAGAGCGAAGGCCTTCTAGTACGCCTCATCCCTCTCGTCCTGCTCCTTTACCACTCTGCCCCGCCTGTTCCAGTCGTGGACAAACTTCACCTTTAGGGCGCACCAATCCACGTCGCCGCTAATGCCCTTTGATGACTTGCCCGGGCGCTCGTCACCACGGCGTGGAAAGGTCACCTCGGGCTGGTGTAGTCCCCGAGTTCGCAGGATCAGCCGGTAGTGGAGTGGCTCGATGACATTGATGCAATGAAGCCAAATGTCTAATCCCCGGTACGAGAGGGCTGCCTCCACCCATGGCTGTCCCTCGTAGCTCTCGCCTCGGTACGGGGTCCATCTCACCTAAAGCATGTTTTTCCATTGGTCAGCATATAGAACATTCATAAACATTCAAAGCATTTAGAAGGCATTTAGAGTTCTGGGCTTACCGTCGTGTGCGGGAAAGAATCCAAATCGTCCTGGATCGCCCGGGTCAATCTGGTGATCGACCCCGGGTCTCTAGCAACCACCCATCGTCTAGCGATCGGGATCCGCCCGGGGTGGAGTAGTGTGCCTCTCCCGATGCCCGGGAGGAACATGTAGCTCCAGATCTGCATTTAGAAGTCAGTATTAGTCGGTTGCATAATCATTTGCATTTGCATATTTATAAGCATAATAGGAAGCATTTAAGTTTACCTATAGGAAAGGCGAGAAGCCGCTCAGCATCGTCTGCCGGTCCGTGGTGCTGAGCGACACGAACATGAAGGCTAGCACTGTCGCCCCCCATGCATATTTTCCAACTCTGCCTAAATCCTTGATCATCGGTAGCAGCCTGCAACTGATGGCATCCACTTGAGTCGCGAACAAGAGCTTCCCGAACAAAAGTATCAGGAACCATCTCAGGACGCGGTCTCCCTCCTGTCCCACCTCTGCCGCCACGTGTGGGTGCACCTGCTCTATCACTCGGTCTATATGCTCCTCGGGTAGCTCTCCCACTGCGATCGCTGCTCCTCTCAGTCCTAAGCTCTCCTACAGTCGCGATCGTGAGAGCTGAGATGACGTCTGCCCCGGCCTGATCAAATCCAGCCCCAGCAGCTCCTGGCCATCTCTCTGTAGTCCCTGTAGGTCTAGCCCGTCACTGCGGCTCCATGCACTCTCAATCCGGTGATCCTCGCTATGTCTTCCAACGTGGGGATCATGTGACCCCACGGGAAGATGAACGCCCTGCTGATCGGGTCCCATCTCTCGTGCAATGCATACAGCAGCGACGTGTCCAACCTGATCACCTCGATGCTGAGCACCTCGGCGAACCCCATCACTTCCAGTCTCTCTCTCTAGTACTCGGGCAGTGCCTGATAGACGGCCCGGATCTACAGCCACGAGATCCTTGTTCGTCTCTTCCCCTGCATTCATTTAGAGCATAAGTTATCATAGAATCGTTGCATAGCATTCATATAATGAAAACACAAACAAAAAAAATTGAATAATTGAAAACCTAAAAAATAGTTTTGGTCTCTGGTGTTTGTGACGGCCCTGGGGTGGGGCGTCACATGGCTCTAACGCACCAAGGGTGATGCGTTAGGCTCGTGACGGTCGCTGGAAGGACCGTCACGTTCTCTGCTAAAGGGCATTTTCCCTTTTGTTTTCTAGGCTTTTCCCACTTTGGCCAAAAGGCCTACATATGATCCTAATGGGTTCGTAGACCCATTTTCTACCCCCCATTCATGCATGCATATACATAAAAAACTCATAAAAATTGAAAAATAAGAATTAGGGCGGACGGGCTTACCTCGTGGTCTTGGCCCCTCTTCCTCTTCTTCTCTATTACAGTGGGTTCCCCTTCGTCTTGGTGTGCTTCCCCTTGATCCCCCTCGGCCGTTGGAGCCTCTTCGTCCGCCATTGACTCCCTCCTCGCCATTTCTTCCTCCACGGGCGGCGGGATCATTTCTCGCTCTATCCGACGGTGGAGGCAGCGTATCGCCTTCTTTTTCATTCCTCTCTCCCTCCTCTTCGGCGGTTGAGGCTCGTCGCCGGCCATCTCGTCGGTGGTCATCGGTGGTCTCGATGGTCGTCTCGGTTGGGGGTTTTTTGGGGGTGTTAGGGCGAATGAGAGTGTGAATGATGGTTTGTGACCGTTCGGTTTGTTTTTTTTGAACGCTCAGGAAATGTGACGGTCTATCGCCAGACCGTTACATTCCCTGACGCATCTTCTTTAGGCCGTCAGGTCAGTTGAGTATGTTTCATTGAAGAATGTGAATCACCAATCTCTGACAGCCCAGTCCTAGACCGTTACGTGGTGTGACGCGCCATCTCTAGGCCGTTACGGCTTGCTAGTTTCTTGATGAATGGAATGGTCTATTTGATGCTTGAATGGTTGCATTTTCTGCCATGATGCATATTATTGATGCTTCTCATGCGTACAAATGGTTATGCCTTGTTTCATGCTCATATTTATTATCATTGGCTAATCTTTTGTTCATGGATGGAATTAAGGACATCACGCTCTGCCGTTCGTCAAGCAGGTAAGTCAAGTATTGTATCTCGATCCCTTGGCCCTTTTAATGCATTACTATATGTTATCTATGATATATTATCTCGAGAACCGGCTGGTCATTCATGAGCTCTGGGATCTGATGTTCCCCTTAAACAAAAATGATGATGATCTAAGAGCACATGTTTAATCGTTGGATAGGCCGTTAGGTTGGAAGGTTTGGGGACGATAGTTCTGTCTTGCACGCCGTGGTTACAGATGGTGTCCTGACCTTGATTTCTCTGGTCTAGCAATATTATTCTCGAGTATCTTATTATTTTATCTTTCTTTGCATTTGTTTTGATGATTTATTTTATTTTAGCCCAGCATGCATCATACGCATTCTTTGAGCATTCATGAACTCCTCGTCTATCTAGATGTCTTAATGATGGTGAATAGCTGTGTTCTTGATCTCGAATGAGGAGAGTCATTTCCATTCTGAATTGGAAGGTCTTTCTTCGATCTGCTCGCTTGATCTGGTTAGCTGAAGATTCCTGTCTGGAGTTTAGTCAGTCCTTTCCTTTTCGTTGCCTCCGGCGGCCAGCCGTGTTTTCCTTTCCTTAGTTAGGTAGTTCCTCCAGACATGCGTCATTTGGTTGGCTATTTCCTTGTGATTAGTTCAAAGTTTTCAGAAAATTCATGTTGCTTGTTGGTTGAACGGGTGTCGTTTGCCTTAACGCCCGCTTTTCAGTCCACTCCGCTTCATCTCCGCTTCATCTCCATGTCCCATTTCACTTTCACTTCACCTTTGCTCTCTCCCCTGCAAAGAGGACGTTAAGGAGGGGCATCTGTTGACACCCATTTTATGACCAATAAGTTGGGTCATCTCCTTGTTTATTCTATATGATGCTCCAAGTTGTTCATTCTTCATTGAGCCTTCTTGATCAGTTGGAGGCTTATTTCATGGGTCTTAACCTCTTGGTTGAGTCTGGTTTCCTCGACGCTTGTCGTTTGGATGAAGCTTAGCAAGCTCTTATCATTTTTTGGATCCTTATTGTCTCTAACGGTCCACCACAGGGGCGTTACGTTCTTCTAACGCATTAGCCTTGGGCCGTTACATCTTGAAGAGTCCTACGGCTTAAGGCCTTTGTTTCAATCCTTATCCTTTGGTCTATCCGTTGATTCTAACGGTCTGTCGTGCGGCCGTTACGTTCCTCTAACGCGTCCACCCATGGCCGTCACATTCATGCAGAGTCCAACTGTTTAGAACTTCTTCCCGTTGATCTTATCCCCTGAAGGATAGGGTTAGTGTGACGGTCTTCTCCTGGCGCGTTTCATGCCTGCGACGGTCTATCGTGCAGCCGTTACATCCAACAGAGAGTCCTGGCTAGTCTGGTCTTTTCTCTGCCGCTCCGTGATCGAATTGAGAGTTTGATCTTGTGATTTCTCTTCTAAAACTGATCCTCAGAACCTTTTGTTCGATTCTATGGACTCTTGGGAGTATTATCTTCAAGAGTTTGCTAGGAATTATCCTCTTTTCTTGCTGGATTATCCTCTGCTCGACCGGAGAGTTGGAGGGTCTATAAATAGAACCCTTAACTTCATGGCCTAAGGGGGAGAAATCTGGAGTTTGCGTCGAAGTGCTGCCACATTCTGGAGCCACATCCATCCAAGAGGAGCTTGTTTCTACGTCCATCTGCATCACAGTCAAGGGAGTACTTCGGTTTCGGGTTTTAAAGTTCATAGTTTGCACACTTGTGTTCCTCCCTACCTCCTCCCATCATAGCATTGTCCCACTCCTTTCTCCACGTTCTATCATCGGTTTTCATCATCTCAACATCCTTCCCACATTTTAAAATGCCAGAGGGGTTAAAAAACAAAACTTCCCCGGTATTCCCCTTTCCTTTTGAATGATCTTAAGTTCTTTGATTATTGATACTACACTTGTGTGAAAGGCTAATCTGGGATTATTTTCTTATGTTCTACATTCTTTGGCAGGTTTACAGGGTTCATTAGACGAGGACCAAGCTTTCAAGCCGGCTGGAAGGTTTGGAGTTCGAAGGATTCACAAGTTGTTTCTGCAGATACTCTGACGGTCTTCATCAGACGCGTCGGGTGGCTATAACGGCTTATCGGGAGACCGTCACACTCCTGTGACGCATAGGTTTTGGACCGTTACATTCAGCAGATCTGCAGATTTCATTGGTTTCTCTATCCTGTGGGTGGGTGCATCATCCTCCTATTTCTAAGGTATTGATCAAGTCTTTGGCTTGTTTTATTACCTTAGTGGCCATCACGTTCTTTCCTTAGCATTAGGCATTGGTTTTCTCTCTCTCACATCTCTTATTTCCTTTGCTTGTTCCACCCACGTGGTGTGTTTTATTTATTCCATTGCTCCACGCTCCGGCGTGTGTTTTTCTTTGCCTTCTTTAGTTTAGTTTTGAGATAGCATCGCCCATGCTAGAGCTTGTTCTGATTGCCTAGGTTCATGGTCCACATGTTCATAGGTTGATTGAGATCATTGTGATTTGCTTATCATATTTATCATTTATCACATCACACAAACAAAGAGGAAAAAAACAAATCAACAGATAGGTTTCATGAGCTTAATCTTGGAACTACATGGCCGAACTACTTGAATGTCTAGACAACTTCTTGGGATCAATGATCCACTTAACCGATTCCAAGGCATCATTTAAGGGCCCAGTCTGGTCCTGGGAGGAGCGCCCTAAAGTACTTGTACCCCGAGGAGTTTGTAATGACTAGGTGCGGCATTGCACCGAGTGCTTGTTAAATGCGTGGTCTATGACGTTCATTCAAATCTTTCTTGTTTGGAAAACTCTTGACTTGTTATACTTGCATGTTTGTCGGCCAATCAATTGAATGATATCTTTACAATTCATTCCCCAAGTTATTTATTCTTTTACTTATTCAGTTATGTTCATTTCTTATCTCAATGAATATGAAAAATGATTAATTACTTAAATTCTGCCTGATGATAGAGTGTAATTCCTACTGAGCTTTCGCTCACCCCCCTTTGTTTCCAATCCTTTTCAGGCAAAGTCTGCACACTGCCAAAGTCTAAACATCCACCGTCTCTTTCAGTGTCTTACACTTGCAAGTCTATACATTGCCTTTGGGCATCCAAGTCTATATATTGGCAACACTGTACAAGTCTATACATTGGCAGTGTGTCTGTGTTTCAAGCCATTTGTCAAGTCTATACATTCCCAGTCTTTACCTACGTTCAGAACTCCAAGTCTATACATTGGTAAAGTCTGCACATTGTGCCTTGAAGATGTTTAAGTCTATACATTGGTTTTCACTTCTAAGTTTGTACATTGGTCTCATGCTTCACAAGTCTACACATTGTCTTCATGGCATCGCAAGTCTATACAGCCTGCATGCCTCATAACGCCAAGTCTATACATCGTGGGCTTCGGTTCTTCAAGTCTATACATCCTTCAAGGGCCAAGTGTATACATCGTTCACAGCACACATGTTCAAAGTCTAAAGTCTGTACAGCCTTGGCATGTGCTTCGTAAAGTCTATACAACCCTCAAAGTCTGTACAGCATGCTTTGTCATTCAAAGTACAAAGTCTATACATAGCAGTGTTCAAGCCTTCAAAAGTCTGTACATTCACTTATGTAATGTTCATACATCAATTGTCAAGTCTGTACAGCGTTTGCTTAAAGTCCATACAGCAGTGTCTATACATTGGCTTGCTACTTCATGCGCTTGCTAGTCTATATAGCCACATCATGTCTATACATTCTTTTAAGCTCAAAATCTGACGCCCACCAGAAGTGGCGTCACTTCTGAAATAAACGCCTAGGAAAGAGGCGTCTTTCTCCATTGTGCATACTTTGATAGACGCAGAGTCTATACATCTCCCACAGCAAGCATAACATGTCTGAACATAGGTTGCACAGCAACTAAGTATATACATTGTGTTGCATTGCATGCATTACCTAAAGTCTATACATTGCTAGTGTAACTCAAGCCTTTACATCAAAGTCTATACACTGGTTATGCTTGTGCATCACAAAGTCTGTACACTGCTGTCCCTTGTTTTCATGTCTATACATGCGATTGCTTCATGAATTACACTGAAGTCTACACATTCCCCTCTGTTATGTTAATGCAACATTCTGCAAGTCTATACACTAAGGTCGCTGAAGGGTTTCAAGTCTATACATTCTGACGTTGTATATACTTGCCTATATGCTGTTCTAAAGTCTATACACGCCTTGTTAAAAGCTTGAACTGAACTAATTCGATACATTCCTTTTTGTCTCTGCCTGTAGAATGTTTCAAGCTGATGATTGGACATGTCATCCAAGGTGGTACCTAGCACGTGATCCGAGGTGCTCTCTGGGCAGGAACCTGAAGGACACACGCCCAACATCTGCTATGTATATGGAGCATCTTCTTTCAGTAGAAGCTTGATCGTGAAAGAAAGAGCAGAAGGCATTCTTGTGAGGCTGCACGATCCAGAAAAGAGAGAGAGAGCAGAGAATTCCATTTCATCCAGATCTGAGAGAAATATATTTGAGAGAGAGAGAGAGCAGTGTCTGTGGTTTGAAGAATTGCTTCTTCGGAAGCTACATTGTTTCCTATTTTCAGAGAGGATTTTTGTGCTTTGATTTTCGTGTTTTCATTTTTTCATTTCATCTTCCTTATCGAATATTGTTACCCTCCTGTGATCAGAGGAAGGGAGGATTGATCCTCCAGTTTGCAAGTGACAGGGAGTCGCTTGTGGGTTCCCTCCTGGGTGGAGGAAGAGAGACCTCGGTCTCTAGTTTGCTAGTGACTGTTGTCACTGGTTGTACCCCTCCGGTGTGGAGGAAGAGGGGAGGCTGTTCCCCTGGTCAAGTTGTGTGGCAGCATTGTGTTCGCAGCCTGAGTCTGCAGTTTCTAGCCGTGGCTAGTGGAAGCCTCACTCTAGTTGGAGTGAGGGGTGGATGTAGATTGTGGACTACAATCGAACCACCTTAAAAATTCTTATCTACTCTGTGGTTTGCTGTTATCATTTGTGCTCTCCATCTGTTTGGCATTGTGTTTGACTATGGACAGCTCGTTCAATCGCTCTTACTTCTTCTATCTTCGTTATTGACTGCGTTAGCAATACTCTTTGTGCTGTTTCTGAAGGGTTGTAAACTGTTGAACTAATATTCCGCTGAAGTTTTTTAAAATTGGGAGTGATCTATTCATCCCCCCCTTCTATATCACTCTTCGCTGCGCTAACATTTGGTATCAGAGCAGGTTTGCATCATGTGGGCAAACGGTCAGGGAAATGCTAATGGTCCTCGAAGTTTCATGCCTGAAGGTCAATCCATTAGTCGCCCCCCATTCTTCGATGGTAATAACTATCTCTTTTGGAAAAATAGGATGGAGGTGTTCATCAAGGCACAGAGCCACAAGCTGTGGAGGGTAATCACAACTGGGCCGTATGATCTGCCACCGAACGAGGACGCGTGGACAGATGATCATGTCAAGCTATCTTCACTCAACTGGACGTTGCTGAACATCATCCAGTGTGCTATTCACCCAGATGAATATGCCTGCATATCTGCCTACAAGACTGCCAAGCGAATGTGGGACGAGCTGCAACTAATCTACGAAGGCACAACTCAAGTGAGAGCCTCGAAGGTAAATCTCTACACCTCTGAATATGAATTGTTTAAGATGAAACTAGAGGAGAACAATACTGAAATGTATGCCAGGTTGTCCTTGATCACGAATACTCTTAAGGGGCTCGGGAAAGAGCTAGCTGAGGCAGATATAGTCAGGAAAATTCTTAGATCCCTATCCCCAGCATGGCACACTAAGGCCATCGTGATTGAAGAGTCAAAGGATCTGACGACTATGACAGTGAATGAACTCATAGGATCCCTCATGACCTATGAGATGAATTTCAAAGGAGGTGGTGAAGGAAGTGATAGGAAGGCTAGGAATGTAGCTCTCAAGGCATCCCGTAACAAGAGTAGCAGTAGCAGCAGCAACAGCAGTAGCGGTGAGTTCGATGGTTTTTCCGATCTCGACCAGAAGGAGCAGGCAATGCTCACTCGACAGTTCAGTAAATTCTTAAGGAAGAAGGGGAAAACCTTTAGGAAGAAGAAGCCATACTCCTTTAGTAAGAATGTTGAATCTAGCAATCATAAGGATAGAAATAATAAGAGACTGACTTGCTTTCATTGCAACAAACAGGGACACATGAAAGGGGAATGCCCAGATCTCCAGAAGAAGGGTCCCTACTTTCAGAAGAAGGGCTCAAAGGTGCAGAAAAAGAAGAAGCCACAGGCAATGGTCTGCACGTGGAGCAATGAGGAAGAAGATCCGGAAAGCACTTCCTCAGAGGAGTATGAAGAAGGAATTTGCCTAATGGCAAATAACGAAGAGGAGGTAACAAATGTTTTTAAAAATTTTTCTATTGATGACTGGGAAGATGCCTATGCTAAATTATTAGATAAGTTCAATTCACTTAGTAAAGAGCATAGGGTTCTGAAAAGAAAATTCAATACCACTGTTGAAGAACAAACCCAAATATGTGTAGAAAATCAGAAACTAAAAGAAGAATTTGAAGAAGTAACTTCCCTAAGAAAAGAAAATGAAAAGCTCAAGGGAGAAAACCAGGACAGTCAAAACCAGCTCCATGAACTCAAAACCAAAATTGAAGAAAGCCTGAATGAAAGTAGAGTGAATTCAGAAAAATATGAAGCTGTTAAGAAAGTCATTGCTGAACTTCTAAAAAATTCTGAATCTCCTCAAAAAGAGCTGGAAGACAAACAGAAAGTTTTGAAAAAATTTGTCCAAGGAAAAACTAGTCTGGATGCTATACTAGGGACTAGGGTTAACTTCAATAAGGAGGGTCTATGCTATGACCCAACTAACAAGAGACCCCTACAATTCAAAACCATCACCTTCTGCCTAGAGAAGGGAAAAGAGAAGCTGGGCACACCATCCAGTTCAAACAATAGTCAAGGAACTCAATGTCAGAAAGAAACTTTAAAAAACAATGCTGGTCAACCATTTAAAATGGGAATGAATTTTGTGAAGAACTTCACTAAGTCCACTCATCAGAACAAAAATGGTAGATGGACCAAGCAAGAGGATCAGAAGAAAAGCTGGAATTACTACAATCAGATGGGTCCAAACAGGACCTACTGGAGAAATAACTATCATCTTCAAAAATATGTTAATCAACAAGCTTACAGGAGATATCCTAGGAATGGGAAGACTAATGAATGGAATAGAACTTATTTCTCCAGACCAGCTGGACAGAACCCCGGCTATACTTACAATAAACCAGAAGTAAAGGTGCCAGAGAAAACCAGGTTAAAGCAAATCTGGATTCCTAAACATTTGATCAGAGATTTGAACAATGTCTTTGGACCCAACTCATCTTGGGTTCCAAATCACTTTGCTTGATTTTGTTTGTGTAGGTCGGCCTGGTAGCTGAAGACAACAAGTGGTACCTCGACAGTGGCTGCTCCAGGCACATGACAGGAGACCGATCCAAGTTGAGTAAGATAGAAATGAAGGTAGGGGGTCGGGTCAAGTTTGGAGGAAAGAATAGAGGTAAGATAATTGGAGTTGGCACAGTAGGTAAGTCTTCCACAAACTCCATTGAAAAAGTCCTACTTGTGGAAGGTCTTCAACACAACCTGATTAACATTAGTCAGTTATGTGACAAGGGTCACAGGGTTGTGTTTGATGATAATTCATGCAAAATATTTGAAATAAATTCTGATGTGGTTAAATTTGTAGCCAATAGGATTAATAATGTCTACATGGTAGACTTAGATGCAGAATCTGAATCAAATTTTTGTTTATCTGCTAATTCTGAAAATGATGCTTTTGAATGGCATAGACGTCTAGGTCATGCTAGCTTCTCTACCTTAAATAAATTGGTCAAGCATGATTTAGTTAAAGGCATGCCTAGAATTAAATTGAATTCTATTTCAAAATCATGTGATGCTTGTGCTCTAGGCAAATAGACTAGGAATTCTTTCAAGCTAAGATCTGAGCCATTGTCCACTAGACCAATGGAACTTCTCCATATGGACCTCTTTGGTCCTACTAGAACTCAGAGTCTTAATGGGAATAGGTTTGGCTATGTGATTATTGATGACCATTCTAGATATTCATGGATCTTTTTCTTAGCCAATAAAAGAGATACTTTTCACAAGTTTAATCAGTTTTTCAATAAGGTCAAACAAGAAGGAAAACACAAGATTTACTCTATTCAATATGACCATGGAGGTGAGTTTGAAAACTCCATGTTTTCTGATCTTTGTGAAAGAGAAGGACTAACAAACAGGTTTTCTTCTTCCAGGACACCTGAACATAATAGAATTGTGGAGAGAAGAAATAGAACTATTGTGGAGATGGCCCGAACCATGCTGATTAAAAGTCAATTACCAAGGAGGTTTTGGGCAGAGGCGGCCAATACAGCAACTTACATAATCAACAAGGCCATGGTAAGACCCATTCACAAGAAAACACCCTATGAGCTACTAAATGGTAAGAAACCAAACTTGTTTCATTTCAGAATTTTTGGAGCTAAATGCTTTATTCATAACAATGACAAGAAAGATTTAGATAAGTTTGAAGCTAAAAGCTCCCCTGGAATATTCTTAGGATACTCTGAAGTGTCTTGGACATATAGGGTCTTTAACAAAATAGACCAGAAGGTTGAAGAGTCTCCACACATCATTTTTAGTGAAAAGAAAGGTGTTTCTAACTTTAAAAATTTTGACAGGGATTCCAATCATGATGGGGATTTCCTAGAAGACCAAGAAGAAGAAAAGACTCAGCCGAGTGGAACATCAAATCCTCCCAACTAGGAAGAACCAAGAGAAACAGGTGAGTCTTCAATAAATGTTAGATTTCTTAAAGACCATCCGATAGATAATGTCATAGGCAACCCTGAAGATCCTCTTCGGACTAGGTCTCATTTTAGGAATGTGAATAATGAAGATCTAATTGCTTTAGTCTCACAAATTGAACCCAAATCTGTAGAAGAGGCCTTGGCTGATCAAGCTTGGGTCAATGCTATGACTGAGGAGTTAGGTCAGTTCGAAAGAAATAATGTCTGGGAACTTGTTCCAAGATCAGAAAGTGTTAATATCATAGGAACTAAATGGGTGTTTAAAAATAAAATGAATGAAGATGGAATCATTTCCAGGAATAAGGCCAGACTAGTAGCCAAGGGCTATTGTCAGGAATTTGGTGTAGACTTCGAAGAATCCTATGCACCTGTTGCTTGGATGGAGGCAATAAGAATATTGCTAGCATTTGCATGCTCTAAGGACATAAAACTCCAGCAAATGGATGTGAAGCGTGCCTTTTTGAATGGCATCATCAAGGAAGAAGTGTTTGTTGAACAACCCCCAGGGTTTCAGTTTTCTCCTCAATCTAACCAAGTTTTCAGGTTAAACAAAGCCTTGTATGGTCTAAAGCAAGCCCCTCGAGCTTGGTATGAAAGACTGACTGAATTTCTGATCAGCAAGGGCTACAAGAGAGGTAAAGTTGATCAAACCCTATTTACCAAGAGTACAAATACCGATCTCATCATAGCTCAGGTATATGTAGATGACATTGTGTTTGGATCAACTAGCTGTGAATTATGTGCTGAATTCTCTAAAATGATGTCTGCTGAATTTGAGATGAGTTTGGTAGGTGAACTAAAGTATTTTCTTGGCTTACAGATACAACAATTGGAGGATGGATGCTTCATCAACCAGACCAAATACACAATGGAACTATTCAAAAGGTTTGGTATGATCAACCTGAAGCATATAACAACACCTATGAGTACCAACACCTCACTGGATGCTGATGAGACAGGTAAAGAAGTAAATGCCAAACTCTATCGAGGTATGATTGGTTCTTTACTCTACTTGACAGCTTCTAGACCTGATATACAGTTCAGTGTAGGTATGTGTGCAAGGTATCAGTCTAGACCCACTGAATTACATTTAGCTGCAGTGAAAAGAATTTTTAGATATTTGTCAGCTACACCCTCTCTTGGTCTATGGTTTCCTGCTACACACTCACTAGATTTAATTGCATACACAGATGCAGATTATGCAGGATGTAAACTAGACCGAAAAAGCACTAGTGGTCACTGTGAATTTTTAGGTGGTGTTTAGTCTCTTGGGGATCCAAGAAACAACACTCTGTGGCCCTCTCCACTGCTGAGGCTGAATATGTGGCTGCAGGGAGTTGTGGTACACAAGTCATATAGATTAAACACCAGCTTCAGGACTACCAAGTAGACCTGGGGTGCACACCTATCTATTGTGATAATACCAGTGCCATCAATCTTGCCAAGAATCTTGTTTTGCATTCATGCACCAAACACATAGAGATAAGGCATCATTTCAAAAGAGATGAGGTTTCTAAGAATAATTTTGAACTGATTCATGTAGGCACTGATAATCAGATTGCAGACATCTTCACTAAACCTCTGGATAATGAAAAATTCACTACTCTGAGAAGAGAGTTAGGCTTATACAAGTTGTCTTAAATGTGATATATGTTCTTTTTGTGAGGGGGAGTTGTGTATGTCTGCTGGTTAGCTTTCAGTTCTGCTATGATTAAGGGGGAGCTGATTGAGCTATGAGAGGGAGAGTTCTTTGACAGATTCAAAAGGATTAACCAGATGTGTGTCATTTCTGGTTTTCATGATTGAATTAGTGTGGTTCTCTTAGACAGTAGAATCCCACTCATCTCTTAAGTCTATAAGTCAGTGATACTAAAGTCCAGCTAGAATCTTTCCTCTGGTATTCCTTCAAAGATTTGGATTAACTGTATAAAGTATATCTTCCTACATTGCCAATGATTCTGGTTCATGCCAAAACCTGTATGTCTTGATATCTGACCTAATCAACTTGAAATCAAGACTTCAAGATTCGCTTCAAGAAATAGTCATTCTGGTATTGTTTTCAATCATTCCATCTCCTCAACACAAGGGCTTAACTGAATAATAATGTCCTGTTTTGGTCACTGAGAAACTGGGAGCTTCATCAATGAAATGAAGTTTTCTCCTATGTCATGAGGTGTCAAATGCTTAAAATGAATAAAAAGACAAGACAGAGCAATGGTGGCTAGTTGGTGAGTAATTGGGGACTCTGGCCTCTAATCAAGATGTTTCCTCATGTCAAAAGCCACAATTACTAACTCTATTCCTTTAAAAAAAAAGGAGGTAATGAGGTACTCACACTGAGTAACTGGGGATTCAGGCCTCTAATCAAGGTGTCTCCCTAATGTCAAAAGAGTGAATTACCAACTTACTCATTTGTCTTCTTGAAAATCATCTCAAACATCCCTTGTAGTTATGCAACTAATGGATTGCTTGTCCTCAATACCTTGAGAACACCTTCTCTGACTTTGTCTCTTGTTGTCTCGTGGGATAGTTGCCTGTTCAGCTAAATCATGCCATACTTGTTAACTCCTGCTCTAAATCATACACTATGTATGTTGATAAACTTTTCTATCATTCTATTTCTCTACTGTTTACTAGAGTTCAAGAATCTTCACTTGAGTTTAGCACCTCACTTATTATCTTAAGATTTGCTCATGCCTTTCTACACTAAGATGTTAACTGCACTTCCTCCTCATGTCTCCAGCACTTTCATATATTCTGCATTTCCTTTTGCTGATGTCAAAGGGGGAGAGAGGCTCTGCAATATCAGTAGATCATGAGTTGAGGGGGAGAGAATAGTTTGCTGTCATGAGCTATGGGGGAGAATAGCTTGTCATGGAAATACCTGAGAGTGTGTTGTGGGGGAGTGGCTTTGGAGAAAGAAGTGTTTCAGCAGTAGTGTTTAATTTGGCTCTGCATGCATTTGCTTTAAATTTGCCTTGAGTGTTAATTTCTTGTGAAGCCTTGATATTGCTTGATTCATAGTGTTGCCATCATCAAAAAGGGGGAGATTGTTGCATCCCTATGGTTTTGATGATGTCTCCCACTATAAATCAATCTGTTTCTATCTCTAGATTAATTCATGCTTCATCACTTAGGACAGTACAGTTCATGTGGTTGTCATATAGACATGCATTACTTGATCAACTCTATACACTGCCAGCATACTTGTTCAAAGTCTCTGCATTGTAGTCTGTACATTGGCCATGTCTGTACAGAGTCGTTTGCATCAAGTCTACACATCCTATTTGCACGCAAGACTTCAGAGTCTATACATGGCACAACATGCAGTCCTAGAAGTCTATACATTGCATCATGTCTAAAGTCCATACAGTGTCTCATACTTCGTCTACACTGTCTAGCACACACACTGCATATAGGCAAAGTCTGCACATTGGTAGAGTCTATACATCGGCCTGGCGCTCGCTTAGTCAATTCATCGCTCAAAGTTTGTACAGCCCAAGTCTGTACATCCCTCGTCTCACTCAGCGTCTCATTCAAGTCTATACATTCACATGTAGGCAAAGTCTGCACACTGCCAAAGTCTGAACATCCACAGTCTCTTTCAGCGTCTCACACTTGCAAGTCTATACATTTCCTTTGAGCATCCAAGTCTATACATTGGCAGCACTGTGCAAGTCTATACATTGACAGCGTGTCTTTGTTTCAAGCCATTCGTCAAGTCTATACATTCCCAGTCTTTACCTACGTTCAGAACTCCAAGTCTATACATTGGTAAAGTCTACACATTGTGCCTTGAATATGTTCAAGTCTATACATTGGTTTTCACTTCTAAGTCTGCACATTGGCCTCAAGCTTCACAAGTCTACACATTGTCTTCATGGCATCGCAAGTCTATATAGCCTGGATGCCTTATGACGCCAAGTCTATACATCGTGGGCTTCGGTTCTTTAAGTCTGTACATCCTTCAAGGGCCAAGTGTATACATCGTTCACAACACACACGTTCAAAGTCTGAAGTCTGTACAGCCTTGGCATGTGCTTCGTAACGTCTATACAACGCTCATAGTCTGTACAGCATGCTTTGTCGTTCAAAGTACAAAGTCTATACATAGCAGTGTTAAAGCCTTCAAAAGTCTGTACATTCACTTCTGTAATGTTCATACATCAATTGTCAAGTTTGTACAGCGTTCGCTTAAAGTCCATACAGCAGTGTCTATACATTGGCTTGCTACTTCATGCGCTTGCTAGTCTATACAGCCACATCATGTCTATACATTCTTTTAAGCTCGAAATCTGACGTCGACCAGAAGTGGCATCACTTCTGAAATAAACGCCTAGGAAAGAGGCGCCTTTGTCCATTGTGCATACTTTGATAGACGCAGAGTCTATACATATCCCACAGCAAGTATAACATGTCTGAACATAGGTTGCACAGCAACTAAGTATATACATTGTGTTGCATTGCATGCATTACCTAAAGTCTATACATTGCTAGTGTAACTCAAGCCTTTACATCAAAGTCTATACACTGGTTATGCTTGTGCATCACAAAGTCTGTACACTACTGTCCCTTGTTTTCATGTCTATACATTCGATTGCTTCATGAATTACACTGAAGTCTACACATTCCCCTCTGTTATGTTAATGCAACATTCTGCAAGTCTATACACTAAAATCGCTGAAGGGTTTCAAGTCTATACATTCTGACGTTGTATATACTTGCCTATATGCTATTCTAAAGTCTATACACGCCTTGTTAAAAGCTTGAACTGAACTAATTCGATACATTCCTTTTTGTCTCTGCCTGCAGAATGTTTCAAGCTGATGATTGGACACGTCATCCGAGGTGGTACCTTGCACGTGATCCGAGGTGCTCTCTGGGCGGGAACCTGAAGGATACACGCCCAACATCTGCTATATATATGGAGCATCTTCTTTCAGTAGAAGCTTGATCGTGAAAGAAAGAGCAGAAGGCATTCTTGTGAGGCTGCACGATCAAGAAAAGAGAGATAGCATAGAATTCCATTTCATCAAGATCTGAGAGAAATATATTTGAGAGAGAGAGAGCAGTGTCTGTGGTTTGAAGAATTACTTCTTCGGAAGCTACATTGTTTCCTATTTTCAGAGAGGATTTTTGTGCTTTGATTTTCGTGTTTTCATTTTTTCATTTCATCTTCCTTATCGAATATTGTTACCCTCCAGTGATCGGAGGAAGGGAGGATTGATCCTCCAGTTTGCAAGTGACAGGGAGTCGCTTGTGGGTTCCCTCCTAGGTAGAGGAAGAGAGACCTCGGTCTCTAGTTTGCTAGTGACTGTTGTCACTGGTTGTATCCCTCCGGTGTGGAGGAAGAGGGGAGGATGTTCCCCTGGTCAAGCTGTGTGGCAGCATTGTGTTCGCAGACTGAGTCTGTAGTTTCTAGCCGTGGCTAGTGGAAGCCTCACTCTAGTTGGAGTGAGGCGTGGATGTAGATTGTGGACTACAATCGAACCACCTTAAAAATTCTTGTCTCCTCTGTCGTTTGCTATTATGGTTTGTGCTCTCCATCTGCTTGGCATTGTGTTTGAGTGTGGACAGCTCGTTCAATCGCTCTTACTTCTTCTGTCTTGGTTATTGACTGCGTTAGCAATACTCTTTGTGCTGTTACTGAAGGGTTGTAAACCGTTGAACTAATACTCCACTGAAGTTTTTTAAAATTGGGAGTGATCTATTCATCCCCCCCTTCTATATCACTCTTCGTTGCGCTAACATTGTCTCTTATGCCCGTCGATCGGTGAGGGAGTGTTCGGACCCGTAATTGTTCATTAGTGCGCCCGCCGCGGATTGTGAGTGAGAGCCACCCAACCCCACGCCCTGGCATGCTGGCTGCCCATAAATTTGGGAATTCCAGACCCTTAGGGGTCAGCCTAAGCCAACCTAGTCCTTTGAATATTTGGGTCCCACCTCGGACCCTTGCCATCATCCCCCGGCACCACCGGGTGATCGTATGAGCCATGCGAGTGAGCCGCTAATGTGAGTTCGTTGAAAGTGCATGAATGCTTGCGGATCTAAGTCCTAGGTTCAACAATTCATTCATTTGCATCTTTGGGCTGTGCCACATCAATACGCTTGACAGCAGTCAAGTGGGACTCTCTAGGACTAGACTGAAATCTAGCACAAATGCAAATACTAAACTGAATGTCTGGTCTAGATGCAGTTAAATAGAGTAATGAACCGATCATACCTCTATACTTCTTTGTATCTACAAGTGTACCTTGTTCATCTGCATCCAATTGTAGATATATTTCTCCTCCCGTCCATTCTTTTAATGCCTTCCCGTGTCTATCCTACCACATCCAACATGGGAAATGAATGAAGACAGAGGGAAAGGGAGGAATAAAAAACTTGTGATCGCCACCAAGGCGCTGAACGTGATGAACATGCCATACCTTGGAAAGAGGGAGAGGTACTCGCCTGGTGTGCAGCGCTGTGAAGATGTACGATTCAGGAAGAACCGCCTATAAGATGAATGGTCTCACGACAGACCGTCTAAGAACGCTGCAGAGGATGCGAGATGAAGCACTCCTAGCAGTTGAACGGCTCTATCACGACCGCAGGAAGAAGAAGGACGGTCCAGGTAGCACCGCACGTCTCCTTGAACGGATGGTATAGAACCGCGCAAGACCACCACGCCAGAAGTTACAAAGGGTCCAACCTCCACCCTCTCCGGCCAGCCAGAAAGGATGGGCCTCGTGCTAGGGATTGCTGACCAGCAAAAATGATGTGAAGAAGACAGAAGAAACCCAAGATTAGAACTGAAAAAGTGTAGTAAATGCCAAAATAAGATGAAATGAACATGAATAAGTGGAAAGGGGGATACCTGGGGGATTTTAAACCCCTAGGGTGTCACAAACGTGGGTGGGTGTGTGCATGGCAACGAAGGTGAAGAAAAACCTGGGGAGAAAGTGTGAAGAGTGATGCATGCAATGAAAAAAAATGGACAAAACCTATCAAACACACAAAACTTAAAAACTAGACTACTCCCTGAACCGGAGGCTTATATGGACGTGGAAAGCCTCCCTCTTTGGTGCTAGGTCGCTCAAGAATGCGGCAGGGCTTCGCCGTCGACCAAAAATCTCCCTCATTTTCAAACCCGACCTTTAGGGTCTATTTATAGAGCACCTAAAGTCCTAGCTCGGAATTAGGGTTTAGAAGCATTTTCAGGTCGAGATTATCAAACAAAAGATGAAGATAATTCAATTATCATTCATCTGGAAGAAACGGCACTCGAAATGGTTGAGGATTCGCGGAGAAATGGCTAGATAAAGTTGGGGATAACTCCACGAGGAGAGAGAGAAAATCTTTTGAATCTTCAGTAATCGAGAAGATGAACGGTCTAACGATAGACCACACATCCATATGGGCGGTCCATTCTGGGCCATCCAACCCTGTCGGTGTAAATTCAACAATTCACAAAATAATCGAAATTATCCATTAAACCGGTCGAATAGTTCGCCATTGGACTCTCATACATGAACGGCTCAGATAAGACCGTTCAAAGGTAGAGTGGCCAAAGATAAACCGTTCTAGCCTTGTCGGTGATAAATAGATTAATTGGATAATTATCTGAGAAAACCACCAAGCGCAGGACTCTGAGAGACGAGCGGCTACCATCCGTCCTTCCATCATGTTGAACGGCTATGGGAGGACCGCATAAATGCTTGTCGGTGGAAATTCAGAAAATTAACCAAAATATATGGATGGCCCACAGGCAACCGCACATTGGTTGAGCGGCCAGGGATGAACCGCACATGTGTATGGGCGCTTGAAACTCATAGAAAAATCGAATCAACCAAAACCAAGGCCCATTAAGCCCAGAATTGAAACAAACCTAGCCAGGGAGGGAGGCTACCCATAAAACTGGCTCAAAACATGCCTGAAAATAGCCCAAACGAGTGATGGACAACTCGAGGCATCAACAAATAGGAATAAGAGGAATGACTCAACTTATCGGCAAAAAACGGGTGTCAACAGATGCCCCTCCTTAACATCCTCTTTGTAGGGGAGCGAGCGGAGGTGAAGCGAAAGTGACATGGAACATGGAGATGAAGCGAAAATGCAGCGGAGTGGACTGGAAAGCGGGCGTTAAGGTAAAATGACACCCGTTTTTTGCCAACAAGCGACAGGAATTTTTCAAAAAACTCTGAACCAAATGCAAGGAATGATTAAACCAAAAGTGACACCAGTCTGGAGGAACTAAACTAAACGAAATGAAAAAAATCGATAAGACCAACCTCATGGGGGACACAATCCTGCGGTCCAATGAGGAGGTCAAAAGCAGGTACCAAAAGTAAAGGAAACAGACTAAATCTCCAGACGGGGACCTCTTAATCAACCAAACCAAGCGAATTGACCAAAGAGAACCTTCTAACTCAGAGTGAAATTAGTTCCTCTTACTCAAACACTGAACGCACAGTTAACCATCACTGACGGGACATTTTGCAGGCAAACTATGGGGCATGAATGCTCAAAAGGATGCGTATGATACATGCTGGCCTAAAATAAAAGAAATCATTAAAACAAATGCAAAGAAAAATTAAAATACAAAATACTCGAGAATAATATTGCTAAGGTGGGAGAACTTGAGTCAAGACACCATCCGCAACCACAGTGTGAAGGATAGAACCATCCTCCCTGGGACATCCCAACCTAACGGCCTATCCGAAGGTCAAATGCGTCAACTTGGATCATCATCATTTTTGTTCAAGGGGAACATCAGATCTTGGAACACGCGAGCAACCAACTGGTTATCGAGATAATATACTATAGTACCATATAATAATGCAATAAGGGTGATAGGGTTAGAAAGCCATACCTGACATACCTGTGCAGGTGAAACGGTAAGTGAAAGTTTGATGCTGCAAATAAAATTGTTAACAAGATCTCCAATAACACCATAAAATAATCATTTTCATCAATTAAACACCAAGTGCAAAAAAAATAATCGGCAAGAATGTTTATTTAATTATGCACGGTCAAATGAAAACCACCCAAGCTGAAGAACGGCTAGGACTTAACCGTCTATTCATGGAATTTGAACCGACTTTAAAGCAACATACCGTTAAAGAAGAACGGTCACATAACAACCGTTCAAATGAAGAACGGTCTATCGTTAGATCGTTTAACCTCTGCAACTTCGAAAAACTAAAACCCTTCGTCTCCCTCCCTCGTAACCGATAGTGGAGAGAGAACGAAGGAAAGCCACACAACCCCCATTCCCATTCCAATCTCCCACTCTTTCAATTTCTCCAACTCCCTCTCTCGTCTCCCCATCTCTCGCCTCTCCATCGCGATGAGGACCAAGCACCAGGCGGCCCGAGACCGGGCGACCGGCGAGGAGCCCTCACCGCCACCGACGGCGAGGAAATGCCGCCACCGCCACAGCCGCCGCCGCCGCCGCCGCCGGTGGCCGCCGCGGAGGAGGCCGTCGGTGAGGAGCTTGTCGTGGCCGTGCCCGAACCGAAGGGGGAAGAAACTGCAGCGATTGCTGTCGACGTCGGAGGCGACGAAGCGCCGAGGAACCCGCCGGCGAACCCACGGTGAAGGTGAAGGCGACCCGGGACCCCGAGGTACCCCCCTAAGCCATTTTTAAAATTTTAATATATGCACGTTAGTCCTAGGATTCTTTTAGGGGGATTAGGGTGCTGAGAGACCGGTGTGGGGGCAACGGTGGCCTCCCCGCTAGTGGGAAAACCCTCACCATCGTCGGGGAAGACGACGGTTGAGCGGTTTTAAATAAACCGCCCAAACTGAAACATGCGGCCCTCATTGGACCGTCCATAACCCACACGGCTCATGGGTAGCCGTTCAAATTCACACAGCATTAGAACCGAACCAAGTAAGGACGGTGAGAGGCTCACCGTACAAATGCCAAACTGGTCACATTGGTCTGTTCAACACCCTGTCAACAAAGAACAACGCGGTCCCTATAGGACTGCCTAACCTTCCTACGGCCCAGGAGTGGCCGTTTGAAACTAAGAAACCTGAGGGAATAACGGTGCATGCTCACCCATTCAAGATAAGAACGGCCAATGCTAGCCCGTTCAAAACACAGAACCTAGGGATTAGAATGGTGGACAAGGGACCGTTCAAAGGGATGAGTGGCCTGTGGGAGACCGCTTTTCTGACAGAGAGTTAAACCTTGATGATTTTATTTATATATGAAATAAAATGCTTAAATAAATTACTAAAATGCATTTAAAATGAATGAATGAATGTAGGGAAAGCGCAGGACCCACACCTCGTGGTTGCAGGTCCGCGCAGTGTATTTAGAACTGCCGGACTTTCAGAGGGAGCGGTTGGCTGCCATAGGGTTCGCCCCATTCCTGAGCATTGAGGTGTGTCGGTTCGACACAGCTCTGCTCTACGCCCTGCACGACCGTTGGGATCCAGTGAGTCAGACGTTCCTCTTCCCGTGGGGCCATATGGTCCCCACGCTGGAGGACGTGGCCAGGCTCACTGGCCTTCGAGTGCACGGGCTACCGGTTAGCGGGACCACTTTTCCTGACTACCGGGCGATGGCTCGGGGATTGCTGGGCTTAGAGCTGCGGTGCCCTGAGAGGCAGTCGACCCTCCTACTCCGGGCTAATATCCAAGACAGCCTGGGATTACGACGGGCGGGAGTTGCAGTCGGAGAGAAGTCAGAGGAGCACCTGCAGCGGTTGATTGAGCTGGCGCGATCGAGAGTAGCTGCGGAGTCGGGAGTAGAGGCGGACAGAGTGCTGTGACAGTTTCTGATGCTGCGGTTCGGGCGACTTCTCTTCTCCACCAGAGCAGACGTGATGAGCTGCTGCTTCCTTCCCTTCCCCGAGGAGCTGAGCCACGTGGGTGACTACGCGTGGGGAGCAGCAGTCCTCGCTGATGCGGGACGAAAGTGGGGGGTCTCCTTCTTCCTTCTTATCGTAGTCGCGCTATACCCTTTACGCGCGTTCTGGAGAACGCGCTATATCGTTTACGCGCGTTCACAGATAGCAACAGAACGAAGAACCTCGATGTTGGGGCTCCCGTGGATGACTCTGGGGGTTCAAATCACAAGGGAAAACACACAGGACGATGGAGAACACACTGGGAATGCTGAAATCAAAATCAAACCAACCTAATACTATCTAGGATAACTTTTGGGAAGGTGGATGTGGGGTGAGCGGCAAGGGAAGGAGGGTGGACGTAGATGATGTTAGGGCCTTGAAGAGGCTTGGCTGGGGCCTCTCACCCGAACCCTTTGCAGGTACAGTGCAGTCGAGCTCCATCCTGATCGTAACAGCATCATTGGCGGAGGTGGGGGTGGTGTAATCGTCGGTGGAAGAATAATGAAGCTCCGAATGGAGCCTCACACACGACCCCGTCTCAGAGCCGATGCACCCGGGGCTTCAATCATCCTCCTTTGAAGGGGAAAGGGAGAGGGTCAGGGGAATAGAATTGGGCCTCGCACCCACAGAGGAAGGGAAAAAGGGTGTTTCCAAAGATTGGGAGGAATAGCCATAGGGCTACACTCAAGAACACTCATAGATTCATGCTTCGATTATTGATTCATTATTGCTTAATCAAACGAAAGGGATACATACATAGGGAAAGGGGAAGACAAAACGACGCTAACACGTCGATTTACAACCATGGAAGACAGCTAACATCGAAGACTTTGAGGAATTCGGCGCCGGGAAGTTGGACTGGCTGCAACCACGTTTCTGCCTGAGATCGCGCTAGGGGGACCTAGCGCCTTCTTCAAGATCGCGCTATAGACATATAGCGCCTTCTTCAAGATTGCGCTTGGAGCCTATAGCGCCTTCATGTTTGGCCTAGAAGCTTTCTCGATTTGCTTCGGCTCGACAGTTGGCTTGATTCCCATCAAAACCCCTCCACTTTGGAAGGTTCATCCTCGAACCTCGTAGCTCAAGATCCCAGTCTATGAGAACAGCCTGGTTCCCTAACTCTGATACCAATTTCATGTGGGACGAAAGTGGGGGGTCTCCTTCTTCCTTCTGATCGTAGTCGCGCTATACCCTTTACGCGCGTTCTGGAGAACGCGCTATATCGTTTACGCGCGTTCACAGATAGCAGTAGAACGAAGAACCTCGACATTGGGGCTCCCGTGGATGACTCTGGGGGTTCAAACCATAAGGGAAAACACACAAGACGATGGAGAACACATTGGGAATGCTGAAATCAAAATCAAACCAACCTAATACTATCTAGGATAACTTTTGGGAAGGTGGATGTGGGGTGAGCGGCAAGGGAAGGAGGGTGGACGTAGATGATGTTAGGGCCTTGAAGAGGCTTGGCTGGGGCCTCTCACCTGAACCCTTTGCAGGTACGGTGCAGCTGAGGTCCATCCTGATCGTAACAGCATCATTGGCGGAGGTGGGGGTGGTGTAATCGTCGGTGGAAGAAGAACGAAGCTCCGAATGGAGCCTCACACTCGACCCCGTCTCAGAGCCGATGCACCTGGGGCTTCAATCATCCTCCATTGAAGGGGAAAGGGTGAGGGTCAGGGCAGTAGAATTGGGCCTCGCACCCACAAGGGAACGGACGAAGGGGGTTTCCAAAGATTGGGAGGAATAGCCATGGGGCTATACTCAAGAACACTCATAGATTCATGCTTCGATTATTGATTCATTATTGCTTAATCAAACGAAAGGGATACATATATAGGGAAAGGGGAAGACAAAATGACGCTAACACGTCGATTTACAACCATGGAAGACAGCTAACATCGAAGACTTTGAGGAATTTGGCGCTGGGAAGTTGGACTGGCTGCAACCACGTTTCTGCCTGAGATCGCGCTAGGGGGACCTAGCGCCTTCTTCAAGATCGCGCTATGGACATATAGCGCCTTCTTCAAGATTGCGCTTGGAGCCTATAGCGCCTTCATGTTTGGCCTGGCAGCTTGCTCGATTTGCTTCGGCTCGACAGCTAGCTTGATTCCCATCACTCGCGTTCTTGTTTGACACGCTGAGTTCGACGACCCGTCGGACGATGCTCAGGGGCTTCTCCCCCTTACTCCAGGTACGACTCTTACCCTAGACTTAATTATGCAATTCTATATGTTTTCTGAATGCTGACATGATGCTGTGATGCAGGTGTGGGCCTACGTACACCTACGTGGGCTGGGCAGAGGCGAGGAGACCCGTCCTGGGCTCCTGCCGATCACCCAGAGGTGGACAGCACCTCGAGAGACTGCAGCCTTGAGACGACAGGTCCGAGAGCTGCATGATGACCTTGACGCTCTACCATTTTCCTCGGTATGCTTCTAAACTCAGACTCTTTAATTAAATACAATTCTTATATGATGATGCTGATGCGACTCTTATTTCTTGCAGGTACGGTGGACACCTTATGCGGAAGAGGGTCAGCCTAGAGTGCCAGGGGCCCTTACCTTCGCTGGACGAGACGTGTGGCTTCACTGCATGAATGTGGTGGAGCCACTACACTTCAGATTGGTGATGAGGACCATTGGGGTCCATCAGCCAGCAGTGGAGTTCCCGGCGCCTGTGAAGGCGGGGGAGCGAGTGATGAGGACTCGAGGCCTGGCGGCAACATTTGATTGGTCGACAAGGAATGCTGTGCAGGTGGCCAACTGGACAGCTCTCGGGCGGGTGGTGACCGTCCGAGCAGAGAGTGACTGATGTGACACAACCTAGGACTCAACAAGCAAGCACAATTAAGCATTCAAAACGGACCGATAATGGCAACCGCTCACCCGATGCTCACTAAGACCCGGGGTAACTTGGCAATGCCAAGGGGAGGTTGTGTGGGCTGGGCCCTTGCTGGTAGAGGGCCAGCAAGGCCAAGGTTTGATTCCCCAAGGGTATGGCTGCCCAAATCAAGGGTCCGACGAAGTGCCAAAGGGCACGGGTTCCACTCTCTTCCCACGATGATCACTTATAGCAAATGAGCTTAAGGATCGGGCTCTCGTCACGGCCAGCGGAGTTTATGAACTAATATTGAAAGAACAAGCATGAGTTAGAGCAAAGTTTTGGAGCACTCACTCGACCGGTTTGAAGAAACCGGTCCCGCTCGGAGACGAGGGCTAGCGGGGAAGCGTGGGTTCCCCACACGCCGCGCCGGGGTAGCTTGACCTATTTAAGCTATTACAACACTACACCCCATGCAAAGGTGGGGGATCGTGGGGAAAGGAAGATGATAGTTACATCCAAACACTACCTCCACACAGGGAGGAGCCTTCAGCCGGCCAAGCGGGGAGGGGAATTTGAGAAGGGAACACCGAAGATGGGAGGTTGCCGATTCTACTGAGTTCTATGGGTGCTGATAGGAGACTGATGAATTGACTGCTGCAACTGCTACCGAATTTTGTTGGGAACGAAACCACCTGAAAAATCTTCGTAGTAGGCTGGGCAATTCTTCCAAATTTTATTAATTTCTTCTGTCATCGATGCTGGTCTGGGTGGAGGCCCGAACAGGGAGGCAGAGTCTCGGACTGGCAGCTCCTGATTTCCAACAGCAGGTTACAGAGGTTGCCCCGATAGCTTCCAAACTCAGAATCAAGCACCGTTGGATTCGTTGGAACCGTGGACGAGTCCTCTTCACAGAAAAACTGACGGAGAAGCCAAACGATGCCGGAGAATACTAGGGGACTCTAAACAATGACGATAGGTCGGAGCAGACTGTGGGAAGCAGAACCGTGTGGCTGAGGGAGAAAATTGATAACTCCTGCTACAAGATGCCGAACGGTGTTCTGCTTCTTGATTCTGAAACTAGACAGAAGGAGAAAAAACTTTGAAGAAGGGCTCTTGTCTTGATTCACGCTGGATTTGTAGTGGCAGAGCTTCCAATCACGTTCAGGTGCTCTATCAGGAGAGCTTCGCGCACTCGAGGGAGAACGGCTCTCCCGGGCAGCACAGTGCTCGGACGACGACGAAACCACTTCCGTTGCGAAGAAGACAGGCAGATGCTTTCGACGATAGCTCTTGGACCTCCAGGGACGCCAGGGGAAGACGGGGTCACTGCTGCACTCCACTGGTTCTCTGCAGGCTCTCAGCCAAGGTGGAGGAAGGGTGATGGGGTGGCTGCTCTTGGTAGAGTGGAGTGGAGGGAAGGGGATGGGGGTGGCCTACTCAATGGGGAAAGGAGTTGGGCGACTTTGGGCTATGGAGGGAAGAGGATATTCAAATTCAAATGGTCTTGGGAGGTGGAGGGTTGCATGGCGGAGAGGGACGGGTGCTTGGGAAAGGGATGAGGTGGTTGGAGGGTGGCTTAGTGATTGGGGATGCTCCCTTGGGACTAGGGGGTGGAGTAATGGGATGTGTGGGGAAGGGGAGTGGCCTTTAATGGGGGTAGGTGGGAGAGTGGTGGTTGGGAAGGGAGGAGAGAGAAAATTTTCAAAATTGGGTGTGGATGAGAGAGAAAGGGGAGTGAAAGAGAGAGATTAAGAGAGGGATGGGTGGGATTCTCTCCCTAAGGCTTCTCACCTCACTAATGGATTCACTCCACCATAAAAAAAAAGATAGAACTCACAAAATGGCAATTTTTCATTGATTGATTCATTAAGTTGAAATGGGGGGAATGGGGTCCTATATATAGGCAACCCACATTTTACAATAAGTCCCTGACAAAAGACTCAATGATAAATAACCGAGGGGGTAGGGGGGTGCTCTTGGGCCAAACCCAATGAATTGGGCCCAATAACTAACTAAACAACATAATGACTCTCAAACTTAGGGAAATAAGCACAAGACCTAGGAACATGACTCAAATAAAAGGGAAAATACATCAAATGACTCAAATAAAAATTACATAGGACTCAAAATTAAATGACTAGACCATGCCGGATGCAACCGGGGCGAGGAGACGAGCTGTGAACGTGGGCATGGGAGGTGATGTCCCCATCATACTCCCGGGGTGCGGAGAACTCGACTCCGTCAAGTAAGTGTCATTCCCTCCTTGGAGGGTGTAGAAGTGGTACTGCCCTCCAGTCTTCCGAACGAGACCGATCCATCCACCTACCGAGATAGCGCTCGTATACCTTGCTCCTGGTGATAGTGACATGTTCATCCAATATTCGTTCAATGCGCTCACGCTGGGCTCTCTTGGCTGGTGGACTCTCCTCACGGGTGGGTGCTCTCTCAACGGAGGGAATAGGCTCAATATCCTCACTAGGTACCACCGTGGGTCCCTTGTATGGCACTAGGTCGGCGACACTGAATGTGGGACTTACCCCATATTCCTCGGGGAGATCTAACTCATAGGCATTTGCACCAATGCGCCTCAGGACCTAGAAGGGACCAGCCCCACGTGGCCTCAATTTGGAGATGGCTCCGGGGAGAGCCTCTCCGTCCTTACCATCACAAAGTCACCCTCATAGAATTCTTGGTGACGTCGATGAGAGTCGGCTCGCCTTTTATAAGTCACATTTTTTTTGCTAATGTGCTTGCGGATCTCTTTATGCAATGTTGTGAATGCAGACATTCTAGGGGTGATGGGTGGACCTGGGCAACCAAAAGTAGACCTATCGTGTAATGATGCAGTGTAGACTTTGGTTAGCCTAGGTGGGCCGGGGCACCCGTAGGTGGCCCTATCATGCAAATTGGTGATAAATATTGGGGGACCCGGACATCCGTAGATGCCTTTGACATGCTTAAGACCCATGATGAATGAAGGTGGACCATGACATCTGAATATGGACCACTCATACTTTCTACTTGACATGTGGGTGATATGAATGAATGGACCCAACATAGTATTCATGCCAAGGGGTATGGTAAACCTAGACACATGCATGCTTTTCCCAAAGGTGACTTCCATGTGTATAGGTGTGGGACAACCTTTGAACTCCCATTGGAAAGGATCGAATGGATCTAAGAAGGTGGTCATCATGGGGTGGGGCACAACCTTATTACCTAGGGATATGTGGCCCAAGGTGTAACCCGGGTCATGGATGAGGTGGATTTGGCCCAATATGGTGGGTGAGAGTAGGAAAGGGTGGGTGGTTGGTAAGAACTCCCATTGGAATGGATCATATGGATCATATGAGTCCCTTGACTCCCATTGGAATGGATCATATGGATCATAAAATGGGTCACCTAGGGGGAGGAACTCCATGTCCTCAAGATCCTTAAAAGATGCTAAGTCATCCTTCTCTATGATAGTTGGGCAAATGTTCTTGACAAGTGGGTCGGCCATGAGTGGAGGGCTTGGCTTTCCACCCGAGATAAGAAGCTCTAAATCGAGGAGAAGGTTGGGCTCATCGGGTGTAGGGAGGAATAGAAGGAGGTCGCTAGTGTAGCAACCAATGGTGTAAACCGAGGTGATAGACCCTATGCATAGGTGTAGGAGGCTAAGGCGCCTAGGTTGTTCGACCATAGGGGTCAACATGCTAGTCATCTCTAATTACCATGCTATGCCCTTGAGAAGGTCCTCTAAGGTCTCCACTTGATAGGATGCTTGGATTGTGGTGTGATAGGAGAAGAAGGGCACTATGGGAAGGTCTCGTTCTATGGGAGGGAAAACATGGGCCGGGGTCTCTCGAATTGGGCTCTTCTTTAGCCAACTAACAATGGGTTCTCCTAAGATGAGCTCCGCCCCAACTCGAGATGGTGGTGTAAGGTAATGACCATCGTGTGAGGTTTCTTCTTCAGCTTGGACTTGGGTTTCCTCCAAAGTGGGGGGTGGGTTTGGAGTGCTCACAACTATTGGATTCGGTATGAGTTCTGCTACCAAAGAGGTGAGAGAGTCTTTTGGGGTGATGAGGGTTTGTGTGTGGTGTTCCTAGGGTAGAGGGTAAAGGGAAACTTGGATTGGGATTGGTAGGGTGTGGTTTGGGAGTGAAAGTAGTGGAGGTCTAGGTTGGGGTAGGATTGGGGTTGGAAGTGGAAGGTGGGTTGGGTGACAGGATTTGGGTTGGGTGGTGGTGGCCGTCATGGTTCTAGGTGGAGGGATGAACACGGGGTCTACTTGGGTTTGAATGGTGAGAATAGGGTGAGTGGTGGTCCTTATTGGGGAAACCGGGTCGGTTAGGGGTCTCTTCCCCTTGGGATCGGCCGGTTGTTGAGGGGTGGTAGTGGGGGCCAATTGAGTTTGGATAGATAGATTTGCGGAAGGAGGTTTTGGTTGGAGTGTGGGGATCCTCATGGGATTTGGTGGAGAGGTGGTTGTTTGGTTTATTTGGATCTTAAGGGAGAGGACTTGGTCGCGAAGTGTTGTTATGATGGTTGAGAGATGAATTGTTGGGGGTGGTGGGGGTGGAGACCAAAGGTCGGTCTCAAGTTGGCCGGGTGGGGATGGAGGAGTGGTAGTGCTCCTCTGGTTAGGGGTGCTTGAGTAGGAGGGGTGGGAATGTTTGGGGATGTAGATCTTTCTAAGTTCTATCTTCATCTCTTCCCATGAGTGAATAGGTTCTTGTCTTCCAACCCTCCTTAAGCCCTCTATGTGTTCCCACTTACATTTGGCTTGACCCTGAAGTTGTCCCTTGGCCTTTCGGACTCTCGCCGGTCCATACACCCAAGTCTTTTCGAAGTACATTTCTATGGTAGCCTCCCACCTATGATAGTCACTAGAATGTGATCCGTCAAAGGTAATATCCCTATCTAGGATGAAGTCCATGGGTGGCGAGTAGGCTAAGTAGGAGGCCATGATGATCGGGGGGATCAATGCAAGGGTCGGATTGATGATGACACCAATGCAAGCATGCCCTAGGACTTGACTTGATAGAGACAAGTCAATGACTTGCTCTGATACCAATTGATGTGACACAACCTAGGACTCAACAAGCAAGCACAATTAAGCATTCAAAACGGACCGATAATGGCAACCGCTCACCCGATGCTCACTAAGACCTGGGGTAACTTGGCAATGCCAAGGGGAGGTTGTGTGGGCTGGGCCCTTGCTGGTAGAGGGCCAGCAAGGCCAAGGTTTGATTCCCCAAGGGTATGGCTGCCCAAATCAAGGGTCCGACGAAGTGCCAAAGGGCACGGGTTCCACTCTCTTACCATGATGATCACTTATAGCAAATGAGCTTAAGGATCGGGCTCTCGTCACGGCCAGCGGAGTTTATGAACTAATATTGAAAGAACAAGCATGAATTAGAGCAAAGTTTTGGAGCACTCACTCGACCGGTTTGAAGAAACCGGTCCCGCTCGGAGACGAGGGCGAGCGGGGAAGCGTGGGTTCCCTACACGCCGCGCCGGGGTAGCTTGACCTATTTAAGCTATTACAACACTACACCCCATGCAAAGGGGGGGATCCTGGGGAAAGGAAGATGATAGTTACATCCAAACACTACCTCCACACAGGGAGGAGCCTTCAACCGGCCAAGCGGGGAGGGGAATTTGAGAAGGGAACACCGAAGATGGGAGGTTGCCGATTCTGCTGAGTTCTATGGGTGCTAACAGGAGACTGATGAATTGACTGCTGCAACTGCTACCGAATTTTATTGGGGACGAAACCACCTGGAAAATCTTCGTAGTAGGCTGGGGAATTCTTACAAATTTTATTAATTTCTTCTATCATCGATGCTGGTCTGGGTGGAGGCCCGAACAGGGAGGCAGAGTCTCGGACTGGCAGCTCCTGGTTTCCAATAGCAGGTTACAGAGGTTGCCCCGACAGCTTCCAAACTCAGAATCAAGCACCGTTGGATTCGTTGGAACCGTGGACGAGTCCTCTTTACAGAAAAACTGACGGGGAAGCCAAACAATGCCGGAGAATACCAGGGGACTCTAAACAATGACGATACGTCGGTGTAGACTGTGGGAAGCAGAACCGCGTGGCTGAGGGAGAAAATTGATAACTCCTGCTACAGGATGCCGAACGGAGTTCCGCTTCTTGATTCTGAAAGTAGAGAGAAGGAGGAAAAACTTTGCAGAAGGGCTCTTGTGTTGATTCACTCTGGATTTGTCGTGGCAGAGCTTCCAATCACGTTTAGGTGCTCTGTCAGGAGAGCTTCGCGCAGTCGAGGGAGAACGGCTCTCCCGGGCAGCACAGTGCTCGGACGACGAAACCACTTCTGTTGTGAAGAAGACAGGCTGACGCTTCCGACGATAGCTCTTGGACGTCCAGGGACGCCAGGGGGAAGACGAGGTCGCTGCTGCACTCCACTGGTTCTCTGCAGGCTCTCAGCCAAGGCGGAGGAAGGGTGATGGGGTGGCTGCTCTTGGTAGAGTGGAGTGGAGGGAAGGGGATGGGGGTGGCCTACTCAATGGGGAAAGGAGTTGGGAGACTTTGGGCTATGGAGGGAAGGGGATATTCAAATTCAAATGGTCTTGGGAGGTGGAGGGTTGCATGGGGGAGAGGGACGGGTGCTTGGGAAAGGGATGAGGTGGTTGGAGGGTGGCTTAGTGATTGGGGATGCTCCCTTGGGACTAGGGGGTGGAGTAATGGGATGTGTGGGGAAGGGGAGTGGCCTTTAATGGGGGTAGGTGGGAGAGTGGTGGTTGGGAAGGGAGGAGAGAGAAAATTTTCAAAATTGGGTGTGGAGGAGAGAGAAAGGGGAGTGAAAGAGAGAGATTAAGAGAGGGATGGGTGGGATTCTCTCCCTAAGGCTTCTCACCTCACTAATGGATTCTCTCCACCATAAAAATAAAGATAGAACTCACAAAATGGAAATTTTTCATTGATTGATTCATTAAGTTGAAATGGGGGGAATGGGGTCCTATATATAGGCAACTCACATTTTACAATAAGTCCCTGACAAAAGACTCAATGACAAATAACCGAGGGGGTAGGGGGTGCTCTTGGGCCAAACCCAATGAATTGGGCCCAATAACTAACTAAACAACATAATGACTCTCAAACTTAGGGAAATAAGCACAAGACCTAGGAACATGACTCAAATAAAAAGGAAAATACATCAAATGACTCAAATAAAAACTACATAGGACTCAAAATTAAATGACTAGACCATGCCAGATGCAACCGGGGCGAGGAGACGAGCTGTTAACGTGGGCATGGGAGGTGATGTCCCCATCAGTGACTCAGCGTACTACACCGCGTACGCTAGACACTACCGGGACCAGGTGTTCCGGGGTGCCCACTGACCGGTATGACTTCTAAATTCAAACTCTGTCTATTATGCTTATGATTCCTATATGATGATGCACTGACACATGGACTTCTAAATACAAATTGACCTTGAGGGACAACTAGCGGAGCTGCAGGGGCTCCTGCACTCCACTATCAGGGAGCGGGACAAGGCTCGGTAGGCCCTGGCCTTACTGGTGTGTTTTCTAAGCCCTAAACTCTTTAAATTATGCAAATGCTTATGACTATTATTGTGCATGTGACTGACCTGGAATTTTGGATGTAGCGTGCCGAGGGCGCCCAGCGACAGGGGGCCGATGCTCATTCTTCTTCTTCTACTTAGACTCCAGCAGATCGGGCTGAGCGGGAGGCCGACTTCACTAGGATGGTAGCGCGGGCCAAAGCGGCCGAGGTGGCGCTCACCCAGACGGTACACAAATCACTACACCTCCCCTTTTGTTACTTATGCTTATGAAATGTACGAAATGCAAATGACTGACTGCGATTTGTGCATGCAGACGTCCGAGCTGACCTTGCTGAGGGCGGAGCTGGAGCAGAGTCGGGTAGCAGCTCGGGAGGAGGCAACACATTTGAGGGAGGAGACTGCCCGACTGCGAGAGGAGCTTGCACAGAGTAGACCAGATGATACCGTTGAGACGGCGCTCCTACGAGCTGAGGTTGAGCGTCTTCGAGCCAGCGCTACCGAGGCGGAGCGCTACAGGACCGAGGCTGAGCAGGCCCAGCGTCAGGTCTCGAGACTTGAGGGCCAGGTGGAGATCCTCCGGGAGATGAGCCAGAGGTCGAGGAGCGGTGCTCCGAGCAGGACCCATGGTTCTTTCAGGACTTACCTGACGGGTTCCTCTGGCTGGCAGAGGAACGAGGAGGACGAGAGACGGCGGCGCTGTCGAGACGAGGTGACTTCCACGATGGCCCCACCATCGAAGAGGTTGGAGGGAGGAGGCGACAACGACCATCAGGAGGGAGAGGGTCAGGCTTGACTCTTGTACTTGTGACTCTACTTTGTACACATGAAATGATATGCAGTGATAGTGATATGCTTTTTTGCCTATTTCTATGAATGAATGAATGAATGAATGGATGAATGCGACTACTGACTCGACACGAGTGTGTGAGTGAGAGACGACGACTATGGGTGAGACACGACTACGGGTGTGACGCGACACGACCACGAGTGAGACAGAGGGACGCCGACTCCGAGTGGGAGAGAGAGAGCGTGATGCCACATGAGTGAGATGAGCGACGTTAAATGAGTGAGATGAGGGCGTCAAATGAGTGAGATGAGGGTGTCAAATGAGTGAGATAAGGGACGCCAAATGAGTGAGATGAGAGACGCCAAATGAGTGAGATGAGGGATAGCCAATGAATGAGATGAGAGACAGTATGACTACTAGTTGGACAGGTGCGCAACTTGTTGGACAAGGGCTTCAGATCAGAAGAACGGTTCTCAGTGGGTCGTTCAAAGTAACACACGGTCCGTAATAGACCGTTCCAAGGAGATATTAAACGGTCTTATATTAACCGTTCTGAATGTTGAACGGTTTACCATAGATGGCATAAGAAGACAAACGGTCTAACTCAGGCCGCTTAAACTCCTGCCGTCGAACTCTCTGGAAGATGATAAACGGACCGTCACGGGCCGCTCAATGATATAGGCGGTCTATCGTGAGACCGTCCAAAGGGCATCCTGCGAACTTGAATGGGACTCTCCTGGAGAGTCCTTAACCCGAGGGCAAACTGCTTTAAACCCATCCAAACCTCATCTTAACCTACCCTAGACTTATCCAACCCCGATCTCAAGAGACCTAGGCTTCCTAACAAGCCCTATAAGTAGGAGGGGGAGCCTAAATTCGTGATTCACACATCCTCTCCTTCTAAGCCTTGAAACTTTTGCTATTCATCACCAAATCGTCATGAAGAGGGCCCTAGAGGGGAGTTCCATGGAGGGAGCATCTTTTGAAGGGCCAAAGCTGGCCAGGAAGGAGCGGGAAGTGCTCCAACGATTGACCGCGATCCGCGACATCTTAGCTCGAGCCCTCTGAGAGAGGTAAGCTAATCATGATTTCATTCAATTCTTTCATTTACTTACATGTTTTTCCTTTCTCTCTCTTTTCTTCCATCTTCTTTCTTCCCGCCTCAGCTTCTCCCTGGCCCCAGGCAGTATTCCACCTTGAAGTGGTTGGCTCCCATGGTCCGCGCCTTGCCCCTAGGAGTGACATCTATCCTGAGATCTTGGCACTTACAACCTCTCCTAGTGTTAGGTCAGAACTACCAAAAGCTTTCTCTTGATTGGCACAGCATCTCGGCCTTAGTTGAAATTTGGCATCCTCAAACTCATACATTCATTTTCCCATCATTCGAGGCCACTATCCTACTATAGGAGGTAGAGACCTACTTCTCTTTACCAAGGTCCCAGGTGGGGGAGGAGGACTCCGTGTGTTATACTGTTGCCCCTGTAGATCGTAGGCTCATCTTGGGAGGGTTCATACCAGATAGCAAGGACGTCCACACTTTCATAGGCCCACGTCAGATTCACCTTCTTCCTCTTAGCCAGTGGGTAGTGGAGCATTGTAGGAATAAGTGCGGGTGGGATGAAGCTATAGCTAAGGCCGCGTCCATTTACTTGTGCGGGACCATCTTGTTTCCTTCAGTTGACCATGTGCTGGAGATTCCCCTTCTTAGTACCATTAGCGGCTTATGGCAGGGTCTTTCCATCTCCCAAGCCATCCTAGCTTACTTGTACGAGGGCCTTACTTCAGCAGCCTTAGGCGGTCCTCTGTTTGGTTGCATGATCCTTCTAGAGTGTTAGATGGGTGTCAGGGTGAAATTCACTTATAAGGAGGATGTCCCTCTTCGGGAGCCACCCCCTCTTCTTCATAGGTGGCACGTTCGGATTTTCTCCATAGGTAGAGTGCAGGACAGCTGAGATGAAGACCAGAGACGAGTGGCAACTGTACATCAACAGATTGCCCCTGGATTGGTTCTTGATGCGTCGGAGCTTCCTCCGTGACACCACCGTCAGAGTTCCCAGGAGGCCGGGCTTGGACTTGAGGCTGGTGAGCGACACCGCGCTGGCGATGTACAGCCCGCACCGGTGCTACCTACAGCTTGGACTACCCCGGACTGTTCTACCAGCACTACCCCACCTTCCTGCACTACATGCGAGGAGGATCGGTACAGAGGAGGACGAGCAGGCGGTCAGGAGTGCCCTGATCATGTGGGAGGTGAGCAGGGTTCTTACCATACCAGCAGAGGTTGCAGAGATCCCAGCGACGCGCCAGGCATATGTTAGAGAGTTGAGAGAGATACGTCCTCGCGGGGATGCCCAGCGGAGGACTGAGTGATTTTCTTTCCTTTCATGATGATGTTGGATAGGACTTGTGCTTAGAAAGTTTGATATATGAAATGAATAAAATTGATGATTGGATTGAGTTTGAGCTTTGGGCTTTGGGCTTTGGGCCTTTTCCTTGATGTGATTGCGTAGGTTGGGATAAGACTTTAACATTCACACGGTTACGAGCCAACTGAACTTTCAGCTTCAACATGTCCCTACACACATACAAATACAGAAAACAGATTAAATCTGTTTTAGGCTTAACCCCTTGCCTATAACAAGTTAGGAAATGACCAGTTCTTGATTTTTGGTCAAGGGGGTAAGCCTTATTAAATAGGCAAATAACAAATGTCAAATGAATGCAATGGATGCTATGGATGCAAATCAAGAAAATCTTTTTTTTAAAAAAATTTGAAAATATCTGATTTTTGTTTGGATTTCAAAATATTTGATTTTGTTTTGGATTTTGAACATATTTGATTTTTTTTATTTTGAAATATTTGATTTTTTTGGATTTTGAAATATTTGATTTCTTTGTTGGATTTCGAAATATTTGATTTCTTTGTTGGATTTTGAAATATTTGATTTCTTTAGATTTTGAAATATTTGATTTTTTTGGATTTTGAAATATTTAGTTTTTTTGGATTTTGAAATATTTGATATATTTTTTTTGATTTTGCAACGAGCTTAGACTTGACCACGGGGAACCTCCTATCTCACCAGGGCCTCCCGGGCTCAATGTGCAATATAAAGGACCGCCCGTGGCCGGTGCTAACCTTGCTATAATGGTGCCTCTACCGAGGCCATACCCGGGGTAGGATCCATTCCTTGGAAAATAAAACATATTTTAATAGAAAAGCTGGCGATAGGTATAAAGGTTTCTAGGGCTTGAGTTCTTCTCGCGACACCCCCTTTTCAAAGAATTTGGTCTATTGCGCCGGGGCTTTGTGTCTATCATCGAACCTACTTTCGCTCTAGGCACGCATACGACCGGGCTCATAACGTCGCGCGGGGAAACTGTACTGCCATTCTTATCATGCCTAGTTTTATTATTTTTTGGGTCTTTCAAACCTTTTGAGAGCTTTGAGCTTGCGAGCTTTTAGCTTTGATTTTTGCCCCCTTTTTTCATTCATTTCTTTCTTTTCTTTCTTGTTCTTTTGCGCAACTTCTTTATCCAGTTGCACCCTCAGGGAAGAGATCAGTATCTCGTACAGGAGTACCGCCTCCATCCCATAGGTGAGAGCAAAAGGAGTTTGCCCCGTGGGAGTACGGACGGAGGTGCGATAAGTCCATAGAGCTTCTACCAGTTTATCAGCCCAATCAGCAAATTTGTGTGAGTCGCATGTTTTCTTCATGATTTTAAGAAGGGTTTTGTTCTTGGCCTCAGCCTGGCCATTACCTTGGGGGTAGTATGGTGATGAATGATGCAATGAAATATTAAACTTCTTACAGAGGTCCTGGAGTTCTTGAGAAACGAACTGAGGTCCGTTGTCGGTGACGATATCACTTGGCACTCCAAACCACGAAATGATATTCTTTAGGATAAAGCGGCACACTGTGGTGGCTTTGATCTCTGCATAGGCTTCAGCTTCCGCCCACTTGGTGAAGTACTCCGTAGCCGTCAGGATGAAGGACTTCTGTTTGACTGCGGAATTCGGGTCACCGAGAGGTCCGATGATATCAAAGGCCCACATGGAAAATGGCCAGGGAGCAGAGAGAGGATGGAGAGAAGAAGCAGGAGCATGGATCTTGTCAGCATGGAGCTGGCATTGAAGACACCGACGGACATAGGTGGAGTAATCTTCTTCTAGGGTTGGCCAGTAGTAGCCCTGCCTAAGAATCTTCTTCGCCAACGCCTGCCCATTTACGTGCCCTCCACACTCACTGGAGTGAGCGGCTTCCACAACCTTCCAAGTCTCATCGTCATCTAGACACCTCATTAGAACTCCATTGAGAGACCGCTTATACAATTCTCCAGCAACAATCATGTATCTTGCGACGACTCTTCTAATGGCCTTTTGCTGCTCGACATTTGCCGTCTCCGGAAATGAACCATCCCTACAATACTGCTCAATCTCATAATACCACGGCAACTCTTTATCTTCTATGATATCCTCAAGCTCAGTTAACGAGACTTCTTTCACCTCTTCCCTTTCTACCTTCCTTTCTACAGATTTCCTAAGGTTGTCGAGCCAGGGATCCTGAAGAGAAGGGGCGTCCAACCGCTAGACCATAATGGTCTTAGTGGCGCGACTGAGGGGAAATGAAAGAGAAGAAGCGAGGGATGCAAGTGCATCAGCTAGGATGTTCTGAGAATGAGGGGTGTGAATATAGATAAGCTTACAGAATTTCCTAGCCATGAGCGTGACCAGATCTTGATAGGGCTTAAGCTTAGGGTCACGGGTGCGATAAGTTGACAGAACTTGACGCAGCACCAATTGAGAGTCTCCTATGATGTTAAGGTATCGCGCGCCCAAGAGGTAGGCGTGCTTCAGACCGGCGAGGAGAGCCTCATACTCGGCTATATTATTCGTGGCAAGAAATGAGAGTTGATAAGCGATAGGGATGGTCACCCCTTCCGGAGTGAGGAGTACGGCGCCGATTCTACTGCCCTGGGAATTGAGAGCACCATCGAAATGGAGAGACCAAAAAGGAAGATGAGTGATTATAGCCAAGTGTTCATCGGGAAACTCATCCTGGATTGAATCCGTGCGAGGGATAGGAGAATGAGCAAGGTGCTCAGTAATGGCATACCCCTTGATTGCTTTCTGGACGATGAAGGTGATATCGAACTGGGAGAGAAAACTCTGCCAGCGAGCTAACCAGCTAGAAAGGACAGGCTTTTCTAAAAGATAACGAATGGGGTCCATTCTAGAGATCAGCTTGACCTCATGGGTAATAAAATAGTGTTTGAGCTTCTGAGCTACCCATACTAGTGCTGCACAGGTCTTCTCCATGGCAGTATACTTGGATTCAGCGGGATTAAACAACCTCGAAAGATAGTATGCTACCCTTTCCCTTCCTTCATCATCTACCTGAGCCAGGACAACTCCTAGGGAGTCTTCAATCACAGAAATATATAGGATCAGGGGTTTCCCAGGGACGGGTGGTTGCAGAACCGGGGGATTAGAAAGATAGACCTTAAGATCTTCGTAGGCCTTTTGGCATTCTTCATTCCATTCAAATTTTGCTCTCCCCTTTAACAATTCATAGAATGGGCGACATCTTTGCGAATATTTAGATATAAATCTCCTAATGAATTGTAAGCGCCCAATCAAACCTCTGAGCTCGGTGATGTTCTTAGGTGGCGGCATCTCTATAACGGCCTTTGCTTCTTTCGGATCGATCTAAATCCCCCGTTTACTAACTATAAACCCGAGTAACTTCCATGATGCAACTCCAAACAAGCATTTCTTTGGATTCATCTTCAATTTATATTCCCTAGCCCTTTGCAACACTTTGGCTAGAATGGTGGGCTGTTCTTCTTTGGACCTCGACTTTACCAGAATGTCATCCACGTAAGCTTCTAAGTACACATGCATCATGTCGTGGAATACAGCCATCATTGCCCTCTGATAAGTAGCACCTGCATTCTTTAATCTAAATGGCATAACAACATAGCAGTATGTGCCCCAGGGCGTGGTGAACGAGGTCTTCTCTTGATCCTTAGGAGCAAGACGGATTTGGTTATATCCGGAATAACCATCCATGAATGAGAGGGCCTCATACCCAGCAGTGGTATCAACTAATACATCAATGTGAGGAAGCGGGAAATCGTCTTTCGGACATGCCTTATTTAAGTCCCTGAAATCGATACAAATTCAAATTTTGCCATCCTTTTTCATTACTGGGACTATGTTTGCCACCCACTGCGAATATAAAATAACTCTAATAAACCTTGCCTTATGCAATTTATCGACTTCTTCTTTAATTCTTAAGGCCATCTGTGGGTGGAATCTTCTTACTTTTTGTTTAACGGGTGTTGTCCCTAGTTTAAGAATCAATCGGTGTTCAACCAACGTGGGGGCAAGACCTGACATGTCCTCGTAGGACCAGGCAAACGAATCGCTATACTCCCTCAACACCTTGATTAGCTCCACTTCAACCTGAGGAGGGAGATTAGCAAAAATAAGTATGGGCCTGGGGTCCTCTTCTGTTCCAAGATTAATTTCCTTAGTGGGTTCATCCACTACCGAGGACAGTTCGTCAAACCTCTTCAAACCTTGTGCGTACAGATCAGCAGTGTCATCCACATTGCTTTCCTCATCATCAGCTGGGTCCTTCTCATTCACAATTTCATATACCCCTAATCCGTCATTGCTCCACACCCCATCCAATTCCTCATCTTCTTCTAAAACAATTGCGGTCTCTACAAACTCCGGGCACTTAAGGAGGGCACGACATCTTTCGGCCAAATCTCGCAGAAACCTATCAGGGATGGATTTAGAATGACGCCTCACAGGGTGTGCCGCAGACGTGGATGGGCTGACTAGACTCGAACTAGGCTCTACCCCAACTGACTCGACTATCCTAGGAGACTCTACACATTGTACATCTAACCTAGAAGATAAAAAGTCTAAGGGAAAGAGGCAGGGGTCTCGTGCCCCTGGGGAGAGGACGGACTGAAAATAGCGCAATCTTTCATTGAAACCTCCGTTTTAAAATTGGCATTTTTTTTGGAGGTCGGAGGTGATCACGAGACAAGAGGAGGAAGAAGACGGGGGAGGAGGTAGTTGCACGGGGAACAAATCGGGGAAGATGCAATCGAAGAATGGATCAGAGGATCGAAACCACATCTCGTGGAGTTGGGCATTAGGGGGAGGAGGAGTAAACAAAGTTGAAAGATCAATAGGTGGGTAACGCCCACATGCACACGGCACGAACAGAATTTCAGGCGGTCTCTTCGTGAAGTATGGGTTGACCAGAATTGGAGGGGAACGGGGGACAAACCCCAATTGTTGGAACAGAGAGGCAAGACTAGATGGGGATAGAGAAAAGGTAGTTATAGAGCTCCCCACCTCCCGTGGCCCCCGGTGGACTAGCTGCGTTGAAGAATGCTTCACCAGCTGCATCTCCTTCTTCCTCGGGCGGTCTTCTTCCTTGCTGAACATCTTTTCAAAGCAAACACAAAAATCATCCATAGCACCCACCAGCCCCTTCAACGGCGGCGGTGGGTCAGAATCATCACAGGCATCATCGGCCTTCTCTTCAGAACTGGGTGGCGGCTTCTTCAAAGTGCCGAGCTGCAATGGGCCTTTTACAAAATGTTGTTGATAGTCCCACGTCAATGGCCCAAAATCTCCAAGTATCGACATTGCTGAATCACGGTAGCCAAGGCCTCGGCGGCCCATCTTTCTACCTTTAGAAACGAGCTTAGTCAGGCCCTAAATTGTGCATCGAGACCCAGGCCCGGTTGATAACCCAGTTTCAGAATCATGTGCCACCCCTTTGAATCTCTTATTTTGGACTTAAATTTTACATTGACTGGCGCAGTGGCGGGCTTGCGTGATGCATATGCCCATGGGTAGTTTAAGTCCATTACTGACAAAATTGGCCTATTACTTGGCCACAGTGTAGGGAGAATCTTATCTGTGATGGCATCAACAGACTGGACGGTGGAGATGCTTTTCACTTTAACCACCCAGCCCTGGAATGGGAATTTCAGGCATTGGTGGGCGGTTGAAGGTACGGCATTTAAACTGTTTATCCATGGATGACCCAGAATAGCTTTGAACATTGGGTCTATGTCCAACACATAAAACTCCACGTCCATAACCAACGGCCCTAGCTCGGCCTGTACAGTCACGACCCCGTGACAAGCACGCCTGGAGTTCTCATATGCTGCTATTGTGGTGGGTGTTGGCTTAAGCATATCCTCTGAAATGTTACATGCATGGAGGGTACTCAATGGACACACGTTTATCGATGCTCCTATGTCCACGAGGGCAGACTCAATAGCCACTTTATTCAAAGAAATGGTAATACAGAGTGGCATCTGCCATGCCTCCGGGGGTGCTAGTTCGGACTCAGAAAATGAAATAGAGGGCCCCCTTGCGATGGTTGCCAACACCGTTGGTAAACTATCCACCGCCACATCTTCATTTACCATCACTTTCTGCAAAAAAGTCTTCAAAGCATCCTGATGTAGCGGAGACCTTTTGATCAATTCCAAAATTGAAATCTTGGCCGGCATCCGGTCGAAGTGCTGTAACAAGTCGTACTTCATGCCTGGCACGGGGTCTGCATCTTCAGCTATTGAGGAAGAAGGCTGAGGGGTAGGTGCGGGTGCACGAGAAGAAGGGTAAACTTTGTGGAATGGATTCCCGCTCCGAAGGGCGTAATGTGGTGCCGGCACGGCCTGAGATGGACCCCCGCTTGGCCCGGTGGGGTAGGTAGAAGGGGTAGAAATGGGGGTGAGGATGGTGTAAGTTGGCCTGATGGGCCCTGGTGAAGGGGAGATGGGCGAAGGGTTAAGTGGAGGGGTGATGATGGAGGGTATGGTGGGTGATGGCGAAAGGACTGGCGATATGGAGGGAATGCGGTGGGCCTGATGGGTTATGCGGAGGGAATAATGGGTGGAGTGGTGGTTAGAACGGCGGGCCTGAGAACGGAAGGGATAGCAGGTGCGGGGGAATGGTTGTGGTGGAAGGCCAAGAGGTGTGCGGGGGTTTCATCATCAAAAGTCCGCCCAGCGTTGGGGGCTGGGTGTTGAACAATGTTTACTTGGGCCGGTGCCAGCACCGGCGGCTGTTGTTGTTGCTGAGGAGCGAGTGGGTGGACTGGCATGGGAATCTGATGGATCCCAAGGTCTTGTTGCTGCTGTTGCTGTTGTTGGGGTTGTTGTTACTGTTGGGGTTGGTGCTGTTGCTGTTGCTGTTGCTGGGGCGCCGCCTGCTGCGGCCTGGCTTGTCTCTGCCTCTGCTTGATGTCCTCAATCAACTGGTGCATCTGGGCCGAATCAATCCTCTGGCCCTCGTGTAAATCATACACCAGATCTCTAAAGTGATATCACCGCTCTATTGTGTGCCCGGGCTACCAATGATATATGCAATATCGGGACTAATCGGCTGCTGGATTCCATCTATGACGCTCCGGAGGCAGTTGAATATCACCAGTATACATCAAAGCAGAGAAAATATCAGGCAATGTTTCAGGAAGAGGAGGGTAATGGGCCCTTTTCGGGCTCGGTCGGGCAGGTCCGTAAGCGGCGGGTGGAGGAACATTATGATATTGCGGTGGCCGCTGAGGCTGTTGGGGTGGTGGTGGTAGTTGTTGTGGGTGTTGAGGAGCCGGGAAAGTGGGTTGGGCAACTTGTGGAGCGACGAACTGGGGGTTGCGTGGAGGCTGTGGGAAGCGAGGTGGAGCGGCTTGGTGGGGAAACTGAACAGCCTGGACCTGCTTGTTGATTTGCACTCCCTCAGTGATGGGGCCCTGGGACTTTCTGGCGGTTTTGGGTTTCTGGGCCTCAGACAGTGAATGAATAGGGGAGTCTTTAAACTGCGTCTGTATGAACCGAGCCCTGCTGTATAACTGGTGCATATTCGAAATGTCATTCATTGCCAAAATATTTTGAATGTCGAGGTGGCATTGGAGATCAACAACTTAACTTTCTCTTCTTCTGGGATTTGCCCGGGCACACGTGAGGCCATCTGCCTCCATCGATCCGCATAGGTTGCAAAATCCTCCTGTGGCTTCATCTTTTCCGCTACCAGGTCGGTGAAGGAATACTCGGGACTGACCCGATCTTGGAACCTCTGAATGAACTTCTCCTTGACTGTCTTGAAATTTTCTGCCTCCTCCAGAGGCAAGGTATAGAACCACTCCAGGACGACCCCCTCCAATGATCGGCGGAATAAGTAAGCCATTAGGCGATCATCATGCTGGAACTACGCCGACTCGTAAAGAAACTCCCTGACATGAATGAACGGGTTTCCATTTCCGTCATATTTTTGGTACACTGGGAGCTCGGACTGAGGAGGAAAACGAATGTCCCTGAAGTTAGAAATTGGGACATCAGCCAAAGACTGGGGGCCAACCCGCTTGTGAAGGAGGTCAATTTGTTACTGCATAGCAGCCCATTTGTCAAGGAGTTCTCGCTCCCGGGAAGGAGGGGACTGAGCAAGAAAGATGGAGCCCGGATGAGGAATGGAGGGGTGAACCGGATGGGAGGGGAGCCCATAGGATTGATAATGGACCAAGGAAGGGCCCATATCCACGTGAGCCAATTGGGAGGCCCCGGGTTACAAACGAGTGAAATCAGCAGGGGCTTGAGGGACCTGCGGCGATGGAGAGATTGTAGTGTATGGATCGAGATAAGAACCAGAGGGGACCTAGGCCTTCCCCTTATCAAGGTACTGATGGGCCGAGGTGGAGGCCTGGCCCGCTTCCATACTGGGGTATCGGAGAACCTGGGAACGGATGGGAGTAAGATCAATGGGCACAGCATGGACGGGTGTTGACCCAACAACAGGAGACGTAGTGGTGGTGGTGGTAGTCACGCCATAGGAAGGAACTGAGGACGGGGCGTCTGCCCCTTGCAGAGCTTGCCGGATAAGGTGGAGCTGAGAGGGATCAAGCTGGGCCATCAAATTAAGAATTTGATCGGCCGAATTTTGTGTAGAGGAACCAGGAAGGGAGGGCTGAGAGCCCTCGATGGCAATGGCAGGGAGAGGAGGGGCAGTCTCCTCTCCTCCCTGCACATGGGCGACCCTGGGCGGGTCCTCAAGAAGTCTGCGAGGGAGAGAATCCTCGTGGGAATGGGAGAAGTCGTATGACAACATGGGGGATGGCGAATCAAACAGAGGATTAAAGTAAGAAACGAAGTGAGAGTTGACCCTAGGAGGTGATCCTGAGGAGGAGAAACAACTCCACATACACTAAGCACTCCAAGACTAAAGCAAACAATCCTAATCAAAGAATAAACAAAGCCTCAAACAACCAAGCATCCAATGGAGGGGAGAGATGAGAGGAGAATCAACCAGTTAAGCAACCAAGTTGTCCAATGATGCGCGACAATTTTTTTTGAATTCCTCTTCGAGGACCTTAGTGGATTTAATTAATGTATAACTTCACTCAACCACAAAGGTACCTAATCCGGGTAGGAAATGAGGAACTGGGTGACTCTACGGAACTCTCTCTCTCACGGATGCAAAACCTAGACTGGGGGATACGGTACAACCTGCCCGGCGTCCGTGTGGGAATCCACGGCTCACGGGGGCTTACGGAGGTCCTTAGTAAGGTCGCCTAGTCGTCTCCAAGGAGTATGGAGACGAGATGAAATCCTACCTCGGTGGGAATGCAACTACTATGAAAAAGAATGTATGTCCCTATGGGCACCGGAGTGCATGCAAAGTCTAGCCTAGCAAATAACAACCAATGATCAACCAGATATGCAAGTAACTAAAGCAAGCATGCAACAATGATATTAGAGCAGGGGGAGATCAATAATCAGCACCAAATACCATGGAGATCAACTAACATGGCAATCAAAAGTGCACTGCAGCACCACAAGAACGGTCTCTAGGAGACCGCTCAGAGAGAAGGACGGTCTGAAGACAACCGTATAATTCAGGGAGTGACGACAAAATAACAGGAAAATCAGAGAATGCAGGAAATGAACAATGACAGAAATGAGACGTGTACCAGGATGGACGGTCTCTAGACAGCCGCTTAATCGCTGGAACGGACCTGAATCCACCGTGTATCCAATAGAGTAACGGCAGAGGCGTACCTGCGCCAGCAGTATGGACAGTGCACTCTCGGCCGCACAGACGTTGGACGGATCTGGAAGAACCGTTCCAATTCCAGAGGACAAAAAATGCAACCAGTAAAGATCAACCTGAAACTACTCGAAGAAAAAGGATTAACAAAACAAAAGAGAGGGTCAGCAAGCCACTAACACGATGGGCACTAGGGCTCCCACCGTGATCGCCAAAAAAGAAGGGTGTAGATATATTTCTCCTCCCGTCCGTTCTTTTAATGCCTTCACATGTCTATCCTACCACATCCAACATGGGAAATGAATGAAGATAGTGGGAAAGAGAGGAATAAAAAACCTGTGATCGCCACCAAGGCGCCGAACGTGATGAACACGCCGTACCTTGGAAAAGGGGAGAGGTACTCACCTGGTGTGCAGCGCCGTGAAGATGTACAGTTCAGGAAGAACACTGCAGAGGATGCTAGATGAAGCACTCCTGGTAGTTGAACGGCTCTATCATGACCGCAGGAAGAAGAAGGACGGTCCAGGTAGCACCGCACATCTCCTTGAACGGATGGTATAGAACCGCGCAAGACCACCACGCCAGAAGTTACAAAGGGTCCAACCTCCACCCTCTCCGGCCGGCCAGAAAGGATGGGCCTCGTGCTAGGGATTGCTGACCTGCAAAAATGATGTGAAGAAGACAGAAGAAACCCAAGATTAGAACTGAAAAAGTGTAGTAAATGCCAAAATAAGAAGAAATGAACATGAATAAGTTGAAAGGAGGATACATGGGGGATTTTAAACCCCTAGGGTGTCACAAACGTGGGTGGGTGTGTGCATGGCAATGAAGGTGAAGAAAAACGTGGGGAGAAAGTGAGAAGAGTGATGCATGCAATGAACAAAATGGACAAAACCTATCAAACACACAAGACTTAAAAACTAGACTACTCCCTGAATCGGAGGCTTATATGGACGTGGAAAGCCTCCCTCCTTGGTGCTAGGTTGCTCAAGAATGCGGCAGGGCTTCGCCGTCGACCAAAAACTCCCCCATTTTCAAACCCGGCCTTTAGGGTCTATTTATAGAGCACCTAAAGTCCTAGCTCAGAATTAGGGTTTAGAAGTATTTTCAGGTCGAGATTATCAAACAAAAGATGAAGATAATTCAATTATCTTTCATCTGGAAGAAACGGCACTCGAAATGATTCGCGGAGAAATGGCTGGATAAAGTTGGGGATAAATCCACGAGGAGAGAGAGAAAATCTGTTGAATCTTCAGTAATCAAGAAGATGAACGGTCTAACGATAGACCACACATCCATATGGGTGGTCCATTCTGGGCCGTCCAACCCTGTTGGTAAAAATTCAACAATTCACAAAATAATCCAAATTATCCATTAAACCAGCCGAATAGTTCGCCGTTGGACTCTCATACATGAACGGCTCATATAAGAACATTCAAAGGTAGAGCGGCAAAGACAAACCATTCTAGCCTTGTCGGTGATAAATAGATTAATTGGATAATTATCTGAGAAAACCACCAAGCGCAGGACTCTGAGAGATGAGCAGGCTACCATCTGTCTGTCCATCATGTTGAACGGCTATGGGAGGATCGCATAAATGCTTGTCGATGGAAATTCAGAAAATTAACCAAAATATATGGACGGCCCACAGGCAACCGCACATTGGTTGAGCGGCCAGGGATGAACCGCACATGTGTATGGGCGCTTGAAACTCATAGAAAAACCGAATCAACCAAAACCAAGGCCCATTAAGCCCAGAATTGAAACAAACCCAGCCAGGGAGGAAGGCAACCAATAAAACTGGCCCAAAACATGCCTAAAAATAGCCCCAATGAGTGATGGACAACTCGAGGCATCAACAAATGGGAGTAAGAGGAACGACTCAACTTATCGGCAAAAAATAGGTGTCAACACCAGTGAAGTGGCAGTCCTCATTGGAGTTCCTAATGGTTTGCAGTTGGTCAGATCAAATCTTTTCGGCAGCTCTTTCACATATTTGGCTTGATTAATGAAGCAGCCTTCATTGCTTTATTTTATCTGCAAGCCAAGAAAGAATTAAAACTCACCCATAAGACTCATTTGAAACTCATTAGTCATGAGTTTAGCAAAATCCTCACACATTTGAGATTTTGTGGACCCAAACACTATATCATCTACATAAATCTGAAACAACAAGATGTCCTTACCTTGTCTCTTAGTGAATAGTGTCTAGTCTACATTACCTCTTGTGTTGCCTTGTTTGGCGAGGAATGTGCTTAGTCTATCATACCAAGCTCTGGGTGCCTGCTTCAAGCCATATAGAGCCCTGCCCAACTTATAAACACGGTCTTTAAAAGGTGAACATCCAAAACCAGGGGGCTGCTCTACATATACTTCTTATTTTATTAAACCATTTAGAAAAGAACCCTTTACATCCATTTGCTGCAATTTGATTTTATGACAACATGCAAATGCAAGCAAAATTCTAATGGCCTCTAATATGGCTACAGGGGCAAAAGACTCTTTGAAGTCTATGCCAAACTCGTGATTATACCCTTGAGCCACTAATCTGGCTTTATTTCTAATTACCTTACCATCTTCACTTAGTTTGTTCCTAAAGACCCATCTAGTACCTATGATAGATTTCTCTTGGGGCCTGGGAACAAGATGCCACACATTGTTTCTTTCAAACTGGTTTAATTCATCATGCATGGAATTTATCCAGTTGTCATCTTTTAAGGCCTCTACAATATTTTTAGGCTCAGTTTGGGACACAAGAGCAAGTTGTTCAATTTCATCCATAATTCTAAAATGAGACCTAATTTTAGTTGGGTCATGTAGATTACCTAAGATGTTTTCTAAAGGATAGTCTTATAACACTCTTAAATCAGTTTGAGTGTTACCTTTATCTGCATCAGCGACCGGGGCATTGCTTGACTCTGCTTGGTCTTCATTTTCTTGTGTCTCCTCGTGTGGAAGTTCTTCTTTTCTCTTTATGTTCAGAAATTCTCCATCATCATCTTCCTTGCAAGTATTGTCATGATTAGTCTCATCAAAAGTGATGTGAGGTGACTCTTCCACACATAGGATCTTAAGATTATAGACTCTATAAGCTCCATACCTATCTGAATATCCAAGAAATATACCTTCTTCACTCTTGGGCTCAAATTTGTCTAAGACTCTCTTGTCATTATTATGGATAAAATATTTTGAACCAAATACTTTGATATGAGAGAGAGATGACTTTTTACCTTTGAACAACTCATAAGGAGTCATCTTAGTGAATGGTCTTACCATTGAGTGGTTGATGATATAATAAGCAGTGTTTACCACTTCTGCCCAAAATATCCTTGGTAGTTACTTTTCAGCAAGCATTGTGCGTGCCATCTCTATGAGAGTTCTATTCCTTCTCTTGACCACCCCATTTTGTTCAGGGGTTCTTGTTGATGAAAACCTATGATTTATTCCTTCAGTCCTGCAAAGATTATCAAAATCGACATTTTCAAATTCACCACCATGGTTTGAAAGTATGTTGAAAATTTTGAACTTACCGTCTTGCTTTAATTGTATGAAGAGTGCTTGAAACTCATCAAATGCGTCATTTTTATGTGCAAGATAAAACACGCGAGTAAATCTAGTAAAGTCATCTACTATAACATAGCCATATCTTTTACCACTTAAGCTAGCTAATTTGGTTGGACCAAACAAGTCCATGTGAATTAGTTCAAGTGGTTTGGATGATAGGCTTTAAGTTCTAGTTTTAAATTACTTTCTAGTTTATTTTCCTTGAGCACATGCATCACAAATTTTAGAGTTCAGCTTGAATTTAATTTCAGGCAATCTCTTAACAATAGAATGCTTCACCAATTTATGAAGGGTATTGTAGCTAGCATGACATAGTCTATGATGCCACAAGCATGCTAATTCTGATTTCGGTGCAACAAAATAAAGATTTATGTGAGCAGGGTCATCTAAGTCAATCATATACACATTGTTGACTCTTTTACCAAAAAACTTGGTTTATTTTGAATTAGGGTGCAAGATCCTACATTCATTAGAGTCAAAGATGTATGACCTTTATTATGAAGCTGACTTATGTTCATCAAATTATATTCCAGACCATCAACAAGCAATACATTTTCAATGGAGTTGGAGGGGTTCTTACCAACTTTACCTGTACCAATGATCTTTCCTTTGTTGTTCCCTCCAAACGTTACATGTCCAGCTTCCTTTTCTACCAAGCGACAGAATTTGGTTCTGTCCCCAATCATGTGTCTTGAGCAGCCACTATCAAGGTACCATCGATTGTGCACGGCTGCAAGACACTCCTACACAAGGAATCAGGTGACAATGTTTGGAACCCAAGGACAATTGGGTCCCAATAGTCTTCTCATCTCAGTAAAGCAAGATATCATGGGTTTTTAAATCCAGACTTTCTTAGTATTTTCATTTTTCTTGCTTGGTTGGAAGTTCTGGTTTTTCTTTTTTTCATTTACATTCCTTTTCACTCTTTTAGTCTCTTGGGCTTTGTGGGTTTCAGGAATGTTAGAAAAGTATTATTTTTTGGACCATTTGTTCTAGCTGGTTAGTCTAGAGGGGTAGGAGGTGTCATAGTACCTAGGTTGTTGAGGTTGGGTGACCCTAAGACCATAAGGTGCATAAATACCCCAGACCCATGAAGGTGTCGACCTATAGGAGGTGAAGTGTCGGCCTGCCCCCTATTTCGACCATCTATAACGGTCTCTGGATGGGGGATGAGTCGACCTCCAGTCATGAAAGTGTCGACATGTCTCACCTTCTACCCATTTATAACGGTCTTGTTTGAGAGATGTGTCGGGTCCCTGTAAATTGAGTGTCGACCTGTCAGTGCAAACCTAGGGAACTGACTGGTAGTTGACCATGAGGGTGTCGACTTGTCCTTGGGGTAGTCCCGACCTGTGCCATTATTGAAATTCTTTCTACCCCTAGGATGTGCAGACTTGGACTTGGGTTGGTGTCGGCCTGCTTGGTGTTGTTGGTGAGCCTTTTGGGGTTTTTTAGGGTTGTTCTTTATAGGTTCTCCCACTTTCTCTTTTCCTTTGTTTCTAGCTTTTTCTTGGTTTGGGCTAGGTGTTATTTTAGAAGTTAATGCTTCAGAAGATGACACAAAAGTTGTTGTTTTTAAGCCAAAAGCCTTTTTCTTATTTGTCTCATATCCTAGCCCTTCCCTGTTTAAGCCTTTTTCTTATCGTCCCTAGCAGAGCATTCAAGTTCTCACTTCCATCAACGAATTTTTCAAGGGCTGTTTGTTTATCTACTAGGTCTTTTTGAATCTTTTCATTTTCTTTCAACAGTTGAGAGTTGACTTGTTTAAATGCATCAGATTTTTCATTGCATAAATTGTTATCTTTTACATAGCTTTGCATCTTTAACTTCAACTCATCAATTTCATCTCTTAGGTTTTCATTTTCATCTTCCAAATCCCTCATTTCTTTTCTTCCCTCTTCTAGGTTTTCATTCAATTTTGTTAGATCCTCAATTTCAGTTTCCAGGGAAATAATATTTTCATTAAAGGTTTGATCATGCACAATGGAGTCAGTCTTTTTTTTTAGGGATTTGTTTTCTTTCACCGGTTGCATCTTCGGGGTATAGGCCCAATGGAGGTGGGATTCTTGTCCCTTTCACTTTAGGTTCAGGGATTTGATAAGGTTGTTTACCCCGAAATATGATGTTGTGATTGGCTGGGGGCAAACGTCCCCTTCTCCTCCCCGACCTAGTGGCATGCCGGGAGGTAGAAGCTTCGGCCTAGTTTACTTCGGTGGGTGCAAAGCATATTTCTTCATCTTCTTCTTCAGAATCTTGGGCTACGTTGAACAAAGCCAACAAGGTGTTCCAAGAGATAATGCTGCATTTTCTTTTATTCTCTGCCTGTTTCTTCTCCTTCGCCGCTTACGGCTGTACTTGGGGGAGCTGGTCCCATATTCCTGGTTCTTCTGCCTCGGCTTCGGCTTCTTCGGCCAATCCTAGGGATTCAAAATGCTCCCAAGGGACATATTCCTTTAGCTGCACCGGCTGGATCCTGGGTTGTTTATATTCTTCTAACCCGTCGATGATTCCCTGCAGTCGTCTGACTGCCAGGCTGACTTGTGTGTGTGTTCATAGTGGGAGCTACTTCTTCTTGTTGTCAGTCGGCCTTTGGAGGAGCAGTTAGGGAGTGGTTTCGTACTAGACCGAGGTTACAACTGGAGAGGTAGCTGAGGTGTGACCCCATGAATTCGAACTCCCAGGGTAGAGCGGGATGTCGGCTTTCTTCTTGTCTTCTTCGGCACCGTCTGCCAATTTCTCTGGTCCTCTGCGGGGGCAAGGACAAATGCCTCATAGGTGCTCTTTGTACAAGCATCTGACACCTCTTCAGGTAGTTGTTGGTATAAGGATATCATATTTATGGTTACCCCCATTGCCGGCATCTCGTGAGGGCAGGGTGGATCCACCTTGTGTTCGCCTATCTGGAGCTCTCCCTTCTTGATCATGCCTTCAATGATGTCTTTGAAGACGTAGCAATCTTCGAGGGTGTGCCTGAGCATCTGGTGGTACAGCAATATCAAGGATCATCTTTCCTCTTGGCATCGTTGGGTCTCTTCGACTCTGGGAGAGTGATTTTGTTATATTTGGTAGCCCATTCAAAGATGACCCGGGTCTTCTCCTTCGGAAAGGAATATAGCCTCTTCATTCAGGACCGCAAGGAGGCACTCTCTTGTTGTTCAACCGGATTGGCAAGAGGAGTGTTGGCTACTCCTTTATCTTTTTTCTTCTGCTTCTCAAAGTCCTTGAAGTTGACAATGTTGACTTCTTTGGGCATGGGCCGCTTATCGGATGACTTCTCCTTTTGGGCTGTGGTGGCCGGTGCGGAAGAGTACCTGAAGAGGTAGGACTCGATTTCCGCCACCATATTATTTAATCGATCAAATGACTTGATCTTCGTCCCGATCATCTTTCTGAGAACTTCACGTCTCAAATTCTGTTTACAGATTTGGACTGCATCTTCTTGGTGGGGCGGGAGCCTACACCTCATGTTGAGGTTCTGCCATCTCTTGATGAATTCTGGGGTAGTTCCATCATTCTTCTGCATGGTTGCATAGAGTTAGGCCATTGTGACCTCCGTTTTGGTTACGTGGAATCGTTCCCGAAATTTCCTATGCATATCGGGCCAGTTGTTAATAGACCCCGCCAGCAAGTTCAAGTACCATTCAAAGGTGAGCCCTATGAGCGAGGACCCGAAGAACTTCAGCATGTACGATTCATCGATCGCCAGATCACCCATCACGTTGATGTAATAAGCTATGTGTTCCTTCGGCGAGCCCTGGCAATTAAATTTGTCAAACTTCGGTGGCTTGCTGACACTGGGAGGCAATCTTTGTGCCGCGTGATGGATAGGTTAAGGCACCTTGTACACATTAAATGAGGCATATTCTTCACTACCGCGATCGGCTAGCTTCATCTCGATTATCTGCTCAATCATGAGGTTGTTTGCCACTGTTGGATCCACCGCTTCCAGGTAGAAATGAGCCGACTGCATCAGTGGCATCACCAACACCGTCGCCTGGGGTACAGTGGCTGTGCCTTGGTGTTGAATAACAGGAGGGGTTATTGGGGCCGTGCCCCCAGCATAGTTGAGGATTGGCTAAGAAGCTGTCATCTGGGGTGAACCCTCAAATTCTTCGACGCCACGCCGGGATGTTTCTGGAAGAGGTTCGACCTGCTTCGGGGTAGAAGCATGCATGGTCAATTCACCCACATATCTTTTCAGAGCTTCGATCTCCTACTGGTAGGCTTGAAGCAGCATTAATATTGCCGGATCGGGGGTAGCTGGGCTAAGAGCTTGGCCTCCCCCTTCTATTGGAGTATCTAGAGAAGGTGTCAGCCACAATCCTTCGTCTTCAGTAGTGATCACGTTCGCCGTCATGGCAACCGCATCGGAGCTTGTTTCACCGACGAGGGCTTGCATTGCCTCAGCTGCGGCTCTTCCTCTTCTGGTGATAGGACCCGACCTGTTAGCAAGTCTGGCCACTTCTTCTTGATCTTTGGGGAGGGCCCCGTAATGACCGGCCACTCCCGCCATATTGCAGGTATAAACCCGCATCTTCCTATTTCTTCGGGTCACTTTCCTGGTTGACTGTCCAAGGAAAGTTAACCTGTCAAACATCAAGATTCTTGGTGCCGCTTCTTTGTGGAGGGATGGCCCATAGCATCCCGATTCCGCATCTTTGATGTCTTCCAGGTTGATCTGTTGGCCCTGGTTTCTTTCGACATCATTCACGGCTTCTAGGAGCCGTTGAGTCCCCAGCAGGGTGTTTCCAAGGCCACGGAGATATCCCCACACGGCCTAAGAGATATCGTCTTGTCCCTGGGCAGGGCAGATAGTTGGTGGTGATGCTTGCACTGGTGGTTTATAAGCGAGGTGCTTCCACTCGAACACCCTGTTGCATCTCGCTTCATTCGAATATATATTCGCTTACTGGTCATGAGCACGAAAGGCGGGTCTTCGAGACGCTTGAGCATGTGCCTCAACCTTCTCTTCTTCATCATCCTTTTTCTTTTTCTCAAGTCGGTCAGTGTTGACGGGCTCTAGTTAGGTTAGGGCTGGGGCCCGCCTCTTGGGCACCCATGCTTGCTTGAATTTAGTTGGCTTCTGGGCCGACTCTTGCTTCGGCATGGACCTGGTGTGGTCCTCTCACTCCCGGGCCAGCGCTTGGAACTGATTACGCATCGGCACCATCGAGATCACCCTGTCGAGCGAGATCATGGCCTAGAGGCCATTCAGGTACACTCGAACTCCTCTGATCATAACGGATTTGCTAGAGGGGGAAAGTCGACCTTGCAACGTATCAGCAGTCCTTTTCACCGCCCTCCTGGAAACCGAAGTGTGCGTCTTCTTCGCTTGAATGTGGTGGACGTAGCAGCCCACCACCTTTACAGCTTCGGGTGTCGTCTCCCTAGGGGCGAAGGGCTCGGCCTCCTTAACGTCCAAGAGGTTCATGAACACAACCCCCAAGAAGTTGGGGAACCCAACCACTGGGGGAAAATCACCGAATTGAATCAGCACCGCCAAGTAGGCATGCACCGCATGGCTCGCCATGACCAACGGACCAAGATTGGCCGCCATTGGTTTTTCAGAAATGAATCCCTCCTACAATTTCAAAAATGCGAAAGTTAGAATTTCAGAAAAGGACGTTGGGCCCCTAATCCTAGTGAAAAGATTAGAGGTAGTCTAGTCCCACTGGGTGTGCCAACTTGTTGGACGCACTAAAATTCTTTAAAATCATAGTGTCTTTTATCGGCTAATCATTTTTATCAAGTGCGAGGGCGTGCCAGTCACATGTGTGATAAAAATATTCGGGCTTTGAGACTAGAGTGGTCTGAAGTCCGGGGTGTAGTCCATCTGACCGACCATACGATTGTGGGTATCGGGTCAGGACTCAAGACCCGCCGTTTCATAAAGGTCACGACGCTAATTACATCCCCTAGGAGAGGGGAAAACCTCTGATTAATTGCCAAGAAAAGGGGCCAAATGGCCTAAAGATCAATTTTCATTAAAGAATGCAAGTTGGGTTGAAATGATTGAAATCCCCTGCATTAGGGTGCAAGACGGTATTCAAACTCATATCAATCACCTGTTGACCATTTCATTTTCTGACGAGGGTCCGGATCGAGGAATATCCCAAGTATATGTGAGATACCGAGACAAGAGTATGCCAGGATACGACAAATTCGATATCCCAAGAAATGAGGAATTACAGTTAGATCCTGCTCAAACTGTCAAAACATCGTAGGATATCGGCCCGGTGCCAAGTTAAGCCATGACCATGAGAGGATGGCCGGACTTATCTTGCGAGGGCAACTTTGATATTTTCCCACACGTGGGGCCAAAGGGGAAGAGTTCCCGGACAAATCGCCGTTGATTTCAAGTTCATTTCCTTTATCGTATCGTTTTCATGGCATTTCTTTTATTATAGTGTTATTTCTCTTCCTTACTTCTCTTTCTTCTTTTTTTATATCTTTTTTAGATCGATCCCTTATCACCACCATTCGCTTTACGTATCCTTTTTATCATTTTCTGGGGTTTTAAGAATTATCATCCACTCTGTGGGCGTTTAATTAAATTAGCGCCTTGGGCTTGGGTGCAAATTATGAGTGTTCTTTCTTTCTTTTCTTTCTTTGTTTCTTTTAACACGTTTTAAGGAAATGGCGCATGCTAAGCAGGCGTTTAATTTAATTAGCGCCCTAGGCCCGGGCACATGTTCTTTTATTAGTTCAGGGAATTAGCGCCCTTGTCCTGGGCACATATTCATTTATTATCATTTTTTTTCTTCTCTTCCCTTTCTCCTTTTTTTATCAGAGGGATTAGCATCTGTTTAATTGGGCATTGAGTGCAATTTCATTTCCTTATGTTATATTCTTAAATTCAAGTATTAGCGCCTCTATGAGTGGTCGTTAATTACATGGCGACTGTTTACACAGGCGTTGATTAATTGAATTAGCGACATTGGTACAGACGCCGCTTTTTTATGTTTAACAGAACCTTATTTGTTCTGTCTGTGGAGGGCGGGTCGACCTACCCTCGAGATAGGTCGACCTGCTCTTCGTAGAAAGGCCAAACAGAAGCTCAATTTGGGTTTCCTTGATTCTTAACAGAGGTTATCATTTTTTTTGGCTCGTTTATGCACGTTAGGGCATTTTTAAATTCACGTTCATGCGGTCAAACCGATGGAATCAAGTTGTTCATGCAAGCATGTGATCATCATTTTCATGCGTATAATGCATTAGTTTGATTTCCTTTGGTTCATTGGTTTGGTTCATAAAGTTCTTAAGCTTAGTCCAATTTGTCATTGTATCATCATCTTCGTGGTGAAAATTCGGCAGCACCACCCCTAGACTCGGAGTGTCGGGGGGTGTAAATAGGGGACGAACCTACGGAGAAACTTCGATATGGCCCCCAAACAAATAGGGATGCGCACGGAAGCGGCAACATCCCATCACCCATTTTGGGCGTAAAGATCCCGAGGGCTAGCCTACAAAGGACCCCGCCGACCCATGGGTCGCCACAAAATCGTCGCCAAGATGTGGACTTTGAGCGATTGCCCTAGACGGCTATCGATGTGCACTCCTTAAAGTGAAGCCACCTGGGGTCCACGTTAAGAAGTAACAAGCCCCCGGGGGTCCATGAATGATCAAGAACCTGAAGTCCGGAATCGGTGGAAGACAATCGGTTGTATGGGATTAAACCCCTGTTCCTCACCCCTTTGGAAACATGTCCATGGATTGGTCTAGAGTCCAACGTGGGGTTTTGAGGCTCAGATGAGAATCATAAGCAGAAGGGAGCTTTGAGGGAGACAAGACTGGAGGGAGCCAATAAGCACGTCATGCATGCACACGTAGATGTGAGTGTGTGTGTATATATATATATATATGCCGACATAGGCATGGGGATCCACCTAAAATAAGAGATCGGGGCCGATGGCCCAGCCTTCACCAGGCAGATGCACTAGCAAGGACGCACGAACACACAGGGGATGAGAGCGTATATATATGCGCATGCATCATGGGGAAAGGGTGATGACCAGACAAATACATCACATTGATAGCTATATGCATGCATGAGTGTGCACATGTACACGTCGGGGGAACCCACAGAACTCATGCAAAGAAAAGAAGGGAGGAGAGAATAAGCCATAAAAATCTCCCGGAGGAGCACTTTCATTTCACCACAGGGGGGACCAAATACACATCAGTGAGCTTACACGAATTGAGAGAAAAGAGAAAGGAAAAGGAGGAATATATGAGAAAATAAAGAACAGGGGAGAGCTCTGTCTCCCTCACCTCTCTTCTCTCTCCCTCTCCCTCTCCCTTCTTCTCGCGACGGATGCTTCGGGCTTCAGGATTTTAGACTTCAAGCTTCAAGCATGCAGGAGTCCAACCATTCAACGTTCCCCCCGGGGGGCTTTATATAGGGCCCTCAGACCTCGGTTCGAAGGAGAGGCCCTCGAGCCTCCTCTTCTATTTTTGTTTCTTGTTTCTTCTTCATCCGCCGCTGCCGCTGCTGCCGTGTTGACCGCTGCTTCGTGGACGTCGCCATCACCGCAGCAACAGTAGTAGGGGAGTGGGCTAGCGCGTGGAGGGCCCCCTCCGGTGGCACTCCCTCCGCTAGCCACGCACGCGGATGAGCGGTTGACTGCATGGGAGTGCCGTCGACCTCCGCGGGAAAACAAGGGCACCGTAGGATCTACAATAGAAATAACAGTGAAATGGCGTCAATCACGTCTGCCACTAATTTTTTAATTTGCAACCTGGTGATGGACGCCCATTCTTTGGATTTAAGTAATCCTACAGTTTTTCAATTTTCAGGAATTGGCATCCAAAGGAAGGCCACCATTTTGAATTGGCGCCCAGACAGAGGGCGCTAATTCTTTTATCACTTCCGTGGCACAATTTATCAGCCTTATTAGCCATTTTTCACCCGTAGGAGCTATTTTTCTCCCATAAAACTACATTTTTTGGGAAGTCGACAATTCTTTTGGTGGTTCCAACCAAGAATTGGCGTCTCTTCAAAGGGGCGCCACTCCTGAATGACGTCTAGTCAGTAGGCGCCAAGTGAGGAATTGGCACCGACTGTGTAGGCACAAATTCTTTAGGTTCACTAATTGGTATCCACACAGGGGGCGCCAGTTGATGAATTGGCGTCGGCTGTGTGGGCGTAGATTATTCCTTCTCTTTTTATCACCAACAGCCGAGCAGGGTGAAGGTGATTATGTGACATTTGATGCTTATCAGGTGCCCTACCCGACACACCATGCAGCTAAGCGGCTCCCTCGGCGATCAGCAAGCCACCTAAATTTGACAATTTCAACGGGCAGGGGTCCCCGAAAGAACACAATACATACTACATGACTGTCATCGGTGACTTGGCTACAAATGACTCATATTTGCTGAAATTCTTCAGGTCCTCGCTGACGGTACTCGCATTCGAGTGGTACTCCAGCCTCAAGGCCGGATCGATCAACGATTGGCCGGACATGCAAAAGAAATTCAGAGAAATGTTCCATGTTATTGAAAGAGAAGTCACAGTGGCTGAGTTGTACTCAACAAGACAAAGGCCTGATGAGATAGCCCTTGACTACATCAAGAGGTCGAGAAACCTCGGAATGAGGTGCAATGATGCGGGATGGGACGCGAACCTAGGAATCTAGCTCGTGTACGTCCCTAAGCGAGGGAAATGCGTGGATCTGCACGGTTGAGAAACTGGCAATGAGTCTCGGGTATTAACTTTTTCGCATGCTCGGATCGAGTCACGGGACGGGTTCCACTCACTCACTCTCGCATCGGTGATAAAATTATAACGAGTGTAGACACGCCAAAATTGACATTATTTTGAGTATATTTCATATTGCCTTGTAATGCCCCATTTGACCCTCAAATTAGCTTATTTGAGTGTTTTTTTCCATTTTTCATGGATTTTCTCCCCTTTCCCTCTTTTTTAAAATTAACGCCCTGGAGAGGGGCGTGTTTTTAAAACGCGGCCTGATCCAGGGCGTGTCTCCCCATTTTATCTATTTCTCCCCATTTTACCTATTTTATAAATTCGTGACCTGGTGAAGGGCGTTTTTTAAAACACGACTTGACCTAGGGCGTTTCTTGATGAAAGGACGCCCTGAGATGAGGGCGTCAATTCCTGGAATTATCTAATTTTTGAAAAAAGAATAAATGTTTGAAAAATGTTGAATCACGCCCTACCATGGGGCGTTTTTCAATTCACGCCTCTCTCTGAGTCGTCTTTCACAATTTCCAAATAAAAGAAATGTTTATTTCTAAAATTAATCCAGGAAGAAATGCCCTGACCCAGGGCGTGTTTTGAATTAACGCCCTATGACAGGTCGTCAATTCTTGAATTGACGCCCTGACCAAAGGCGTGTTTCATCTTCTGTCTTCTCAGCCCTTTCCCCAGAGAGTCCTTGCTTCGTTAGACACCTTCTTTGATTGGGGACTGGAGTCTTGCCTCCGTAGGGCTCTTGCCATTCTTATCTTCTCTTATATTTAATATGTTCTATTTAATAGAGCCGGCGGCTCTGTTAATTAGGTTGGATTTCCTCTTTTTCCTCCCCCTGCTGATTCTTCTTTTTTTCTTTTTTCTTCTTCTTCTTCTTTTCTTCTTCTGTCGTCTTCTTCCTCTTCTTATTCTTCTTCCCCGTTTTCTTCTTCTGTCTCCTTCTTCTTCTTCTTCTGTCTCCTTCTTCTTTTTCTCCTTCTGTCCTTTCTTCTTCTGTCTTTCTTCTTCTTCTTTTCTTTTTACAGGAACCGAAGGTAGACGGGGCTTTGACTAAGGAGGATTTCCAACGTTCAACATCTTCATCCCTTGGGAGGCTTCCTCCCATCGAGCATTCAAGCCAAAGGAGCCACCAAACAAGATTTTTCTATCTTATCTCCCCTTATTTGTATTTTTCATTAGTTCATGATACATGCATCATGTTTCATTGTTATATTGATTTTTCTCAACCATCATATTGAGATCTCCCCATAGTGCAACTCATGCACTCTTTCCCCTTAATTTTTACTCATATTTTCATGCATCATTCATCTCCCATACCCTCTTTGCATAGGGGTTTAAGGGCCAACACCCACAAGGTGTGTTCTTGCACAATTTTCATGCTCATCTTTAGATATAGAATTTGATGCTACACACCATATTCTAATCCATATTTTTTATTGGTATTTGTCTTTTTTTTGCAAGGGTAATAAAAGCAAGAACTCTCTTCATCGACCGACCGATTTGAAGAGAAAGGAAGCACTCACATCCCCGCATCTTTTGAGGTACTTTTCGTGATCATTCCTCCTATTCATTATTTGTTATATTTTTTAGGCCTAGCGTCTCTGGCGATCACACACTCCCCTTGTGCACCTCGTGCATATATTTTCCTCCATATTGATGATTATTGCATGTCTTTTCTTTGATATTTTTCTTAAGTGGATTAGTCTAAATTAGAGATCTACAAATTGGCGATTACGGTGGGACCCTTTGCGTTCTCTTTATTACCCCTTTTCCCCTTAGGCACCCGCGTGTGCCGTCTCCCCTATTGCACCCTCGGTGCGTCTCCTTTTGTGCCCCTCGGGCACCCTCCATTGGCTTTGCTTTCTTCTCTAAAGTGATTTGCCATTTTGTTGTCTTTTCCTTAGAATCTCCACTTATTTAAAATTCTTGATGAGCATGTTATTGTTTATATTGATTGCCTTGGGGTTGTGAGTGTTCCTGTTAATATTGCTGGCCGTGGGGTCTTTCTGGGAATTAACGCCTCTGTCAGAGGCGCTTTTTAATTTCACGCCCTCACCCAGGGCGTTTTATGCATGTCTAACGCCTTCTGACAGGACGTCTTCTATCATACCCTGCTTATTTGTGAATTCACGCCCTTCTCCAGGGCGCCTTTTTATATTCTAACGCCTCACACTAAGGCGTTTTATTGATTCGGCCGTGCGTACCCCTGAGAGTTGACGCCCTCTAGCAGAGGCGTCCATTTGATTTGTAGCGCCGCATACCAGGGCGTGTTTTTACCTTGCCTGTGTGGGCTCTCACAGTGATTCACAATAGTGACCCTGTCGTTTATTTTCTGGATAGCGCCCCTCTCCAAGGCGTCTTGTTATTTGATAACGCCTCACATCAAGGCGTTTCTTTCTCTCGACCGTGCGCACCTCTGAGAGTTAACGCCCTGCCTCAGGGCGTGTTTTAGATTTGACACCCTCTCTGTGAGGCGTCCTTTCCTCAGGTAGCGCCTCAGACCAGGGCACGTTTTTATTAGTAACGACCTTCCCCAGGTCGTCTCTTTCCTGTGATTTCACAGAGCCTCCACTTCTTCGTGCTTCTTTGATTTATATTGATTATCTGGCTCTATTGGTGATTTGCATATTCCCTTGCACATATTGCATTTCTTTCATTCATTTGCATTGGTTTGGGAGACCTCCTCTTCATTAGGATCCACACACCCTCTTGGAATCGGGACGACCCTCCATTGAGCATTCCGTCTCTTTGGACTGGAAATCCCTTTTCCAAGCCTCCGTAAGTCCCCGCACCCGTGGATTCCCTCACGGACGCCGGGCAGGTTGTACCCTTTTGAAGTCCCGAATTAGTTGGCCTAAACGTGGTGAGAGAGTGTTCCTAGTTGGCATTGGAGTTAAATCATATTTGAAACTAGGTTCCTCCCCTTGTGTGAATTATATCAATTTGCATAAAATCATTAATTCACCAAGATTCAAACATAAGAAATCAAGGTAACCATTTCAACTTGGGTGTGTTTCTTTGCCAATTGTTTGCACATTAAATTGCTTGCATGGCTTACTTTGATAGACAAAACAACATGTTCAATTCAATTAATGTTCATGAGGATGCACAACCTAGCACTTCTTATAATCCTCACTTTCAACATGTTCAAAATTCTCACCATACTTTCAAAGGACCACGTCCTCACTCTTATGGTGTTGCCCGACCCTTGGGCAATGTCCAATCCAATGGTCCTTCAACTCAATTTCGAGCCACTATTCCCATTAAGCCCTCTCGTCCCAATGATGAGAAGGTCTCCCAGATTTTGCATGCATTAGATCATCTTACCCCTCAACAGATCCAAGCCCTTAAGGCCGCCGTTGAGGGTACATCTCATGCATCTCCCTCCAATTCTACACGGGTGGCCCATCACCCACCTCCTCCTTCCAATCCTGATCGGGTAGCCCATTACCCATCTCCTCTTGTTCATTCTACTCGGGTGGCCCATCACCCGCCTCCTTCTATTCCTCCTCCATCACGGCCCCGAGGCCCATTCACTCCTTGCAATCCGGCCCGTCCGGGTTCTTTTACGGGTCATCCCATTAATTCCCCTCCACGGCCTTTTTATACGGCCCTTCCTCCTTCAAGGCCCTGCCAGCCTTCTGTTGCTCAGGTCACACCCCTCCAACAGTCTCTACTTGATAAGATTACTTTGATGGAGGAACAAATAAAGAGGGTCACGGCTCCTCCTACTCCAGTCAATCCTCTCCATGCCGCTTTGGACGAGATTACAAAGATGGAGAGAGAATGGAAAGACAGGAGGGATGATTACGGCGTCGGCGGTTCAACTGAGCAAGAGCCGGCATTCGAAGAATCCGAGGTAGTATACGATGATGATGAAGCTCCGCAGGCACCCCTTCCGAGTTTCCTTAACTTTTCGCTTTCCCCATTTTCATTCGATGAACCCCCTGCTCAGGATGAAACCATTCCTGATCCAACCCCTATTTATGAGACTAATTGGTGTTACGATGATGGGTCGATACTTCAATCACCCACACCGGCACATTGTAAGTCTCCTCCTATCCTTGACACCGCATACATTACACCTCTTCCAGTTACACCATTAACCTCCGCAACACTGGCCTCCCCCAAGCCTTCCACTATTAATCCTCCACCCGTTAAGCCATCTACCTCCACACCATTAGCCTCCATCGAACCCATCATTGAACCTTCCCCAATTAACCTCCCATTACCGCCACCTCGGCCTTCCATTATCCCTTTAAAACCCACTTTGCCTATTCCACCATTTAACCCTTTACCCTTACCCATGGCTAATCCTGGGTAGGATCCCCCCCTTTTTGCACCCGAGCCAATCCCAACTACTTCCGAGCAAAGGGAGAAACTCGGCGTGTTTGAACCCCCGCTTACGCTCACCCATTTGCCAACTCTTTCCATTATACCTCCACCACTCACAAAGCCTTCCGCCTCCGCTTCACCTCCCCTTACTACTCAGAATGGGGGTCCTTCTACAAGCACAGGTGCCGAGGACGATCAAGAGCCGGGCAGCAAGGATTTGGCCGCGCCATTCAAGATTCAAGAATTCATTTGCCGGATGCCAATCCGGGTTATTGTGCCAAGCACGGTCGAAGAAGCCAAGTCACCGACATGCCAAGCATTGATGCTGTGTAAGGGCCAGGCAGGGCACCCTTTGTTCCAATTTCCAAATTTTGAATCTTTGGGCAACATAATGCTTCCGAGCCCAACTTTCCAACTCCCTCACACCATTACTTTGCACTCTCCAAGGGAGTTGACATTCACCATTGAAGCTTCGGCAGGGGCTATTTCTCATACACTTTCACTGCCGTGGAGGGGCTGTTATCTTAATGCTAAGGGGCCATCCCTTATTTGTTCCACTTTCTATTCATCCATCTCTATCACTTTTTCTTCATGGGCCATTCCCAGGGTTAGGAGGAGGATCTCATCCTCTCGCCCTTCACATTCTTCATATTCTTTGCATTTCATGCATTCATCGCATCCATCCCATTGCATGCATTTGCACCTCCTGCTTCTCGGGTTTCCAAACCCGTATCTTCCCGCCTTTCGGCACCTCCGGATATTCCGCACTTCCCATCTTATTCATCTTCATCTTTTTATCCACTATCCCTGGGGCATCGCGTCCCTATTCCTGCTATCTCCCTGGAACCTACAGGAATTTTATCCCTCCTTCTTGGGCATCGCGCCCCTTCTCATTTGCTACCTCCGGAACCTCCGGACTTTCCCCTCGGGCATCGCGCCCCTTTCCATTCTCTTCATCCGGAACCTCCGGACCTTTCTCTCGGGCATCGCGCTCCTTTCCACCTTCCTCCTCTGGAACCTCCGGATTTTCCCTTTGGGCATCGCGCCCCTTCTCATTTTCTACCTCTGGAACCTCCGGATTTTCCTCCTGATCCTCCTTCATTCCTCTCTCTTGGGTATCGCGCCCCTTTCTATATTCTTCCTCCGGAACCTCCGGATTCTCCACCTGGTTGTCTCCATCTTTTCCCCGGGCATCGTGCCCCTTTCCATTTGCTTCCTCCGGAACCTCCGAATTCTCCGTCTTATTCTCTCTATCATCTTCCAGGGCATCGTGACCCTCCTGATTTCATTCCCCCAGAACCTCCGGACCATCCATCTTTCTTCCAGTTCATCTTTCTGTTCTTCCAGGACATCACCTCTTTCGTTCTCTTCTTCCTTTTTTATCACTCTTTTCCAGATTTCTTCTCAGGGCATCGCATCCCTTCTTTTGTCATCCCTCCGGAGCCTTCGGATTTTTCCTCTCATGATTCTCCTCTGCCTCCGGACCCTCCGGATCCGCCTCTTTCCATCTACCAATTTCTTCTTCTGATTCCTCCTAATTCTGGGTCCGACCCAACTTCTTCCACATCCACTGCCTTGGGCATCTGCCCATTCTCCCATTGCTTTCGAGGCTTTAGTCCTCATTCCTCCTTCTAATTCTCCTCTCCTTCTGTAGACTGTTCCATGTGATCAGGGTCTCCACGCCTTAGTGAGGGAGTTCTAGCCCTCGCCTCTTTTTCTTTTTTTTTCCTTATCCGTCTGAGTCTGGTCTTGGCACCACTCCTTCTTGTTAAGCCACTTTCAATCCTTTGCTTCCAATCCTTTATCTGCCTAAGAGGACTATCCCACGATGATCAACCTCTCGCGGCAGCTGCTTTAACAAAGATTACAAGGTAACATATTGGCGTAAGTACTCATTTCATGATATCATTACCTCATTACTTCACGCATGATTTTCAAAATGAAGTGCTTCCTAACAAGATTTAAGAGTGGTGTTTTAAATCTTTATCTTAGGGTTTTGTTAAATTAAATCATTGTTAAAAAGAGTCTTTAGGCTTGCTTATGCAGCACCTTGGTTAATAAGAATCCCACGCTGGGAATTCAACATTCTCTCCCTGCTTGTTAAGATCAACCCTCAGCTGGGCATTCCACACACTTCACGGCGTCCTTAGCCGGCTCCTTTGGGTAAACACCGTTGCTACCTTGGCCATGCCATGTGTATATCTGAAAGTCTTTTCTCTTCTTTATTCGGCCACATGCAGGGGCAAGAGGTTGACGGATGAGATGACCAACCTAGGTAATCCCCAATACGAGAGGAGTCTCAAATAGGGGTAGTCTTGACCCAAACTAGATATGAATTTCATGATATACATCTCGCCAAAAGGGCTATTATGAAAATCAAGTCAGAATTTCGGTAAACGCAAGATTGTGAATTATGGCATGACAAGAGTGGCAAAGTCCCCGCAGGGAAAACCTTGGTCGTATGCATGTCAAGGGTCTAAAAATCAAAGGCACAAAGCTCCGGCGCAACAGACTACCTCTTTGAGGGTAACACCTTGGAAAGAATTCAAGTCCCGACATCTCCCATCCTGCATAAAGCTTGTCACAATTGTTCTTCTCTTTTCCCTTTAAGACCGAATGTTTCTCGGGTATGGCCTTGGTAGGGGCACCGTTGATCAAAGACGGTCGGTTATAGGATGCCACTTTCAATGCACGCCCAGCTTTGGGCAGTTTTTAGCGAAAAAGGGAAGGAACAAGGACCCCTAGCCAGTGGTTCAAAACAACCCTTTGATGCTGCATTAACAATGTCTAAGCCAAAATCCAAAAAAAAAATTGAATATTTCCCTATCAAAATCCCAACAAAAATTCAAAATATTTTCCAAAAATCTCCATAAAAATTTAAATATTTTCAAAACTCATAAAAATTTGCATATTCCAAAACTCATAAAAAACTCATAAAAATTTGCATATTTCCAAAATCCAAAAATTTGCATTGTATTTTCTGATGGTGTTTTGCAGGAACAGCTTTGCAGAGACCAAAAGCACGGGATGGGTCCTCTCTCTACTTATTGCTATCAATCCATTGATTCTTCCCAATATTTTCATGACATGCCACCCAGGGACATCATCTCCCTATATCATTCTGATTATCATATCTCATGATTATTCATCTCCAAATCTTTCAATCAACTCCTGCTCGTTTCATCTGATTACTCCGCCGATGGGCATTATCAGATCCTGATTATTTAACTCCAAAACTTGATTAGCCAGATTGTCATCTTCATGACAAACAACAAATAATGATGCTTTGATATGCCATGATTTGACTTATGCTGTTCATGATATATGCTATGATTGGTTGCTTTGATTCATGCTATGCATGCTATGATTTATTCATTACTTGTTATATCTTGGCTAATGAATTTTTGAGCGCAGGAAGAGGCTTTTGGTCCCGCCGGCAGGGCATCATCACTCAAAGCCCCACGGTGCTTGCAGCTCATTTCTCAGTTCCCATGCTTATTGTTATCACCATCTCATGTATGCATTCTACTATATGTTACACACGCTACTAGATTATATTAAGGACCTTGTGGCTTTGGTAAATCTGAGATTTGAGTTCCCCTTCATCAAAAACAATGATGATTCCAGAGAAGTCTTAGTCACACAGATAGGCCGTTGAGCCGTCCAAGACTGGGGACGATGGTTCCCTTTTACGAGTTGGTGCGCGGATAAACGGGCTTCGGATTAGTATCAGCTCGCAGAAGTCGGTTTCTTGACTCAGTCTGGGCAGCTTAGCAATATTATCCTTGATTATCTTATATTTTCGTTTGATTTAATTTTTCCTTTTAAACCCAGCATGCATTCATGTAGGAATTTGAAACAATTGTTGAAAAATCATTCTGATAACTTGATTTTGAGGGTTGAATTGATCTTAATCTTCAATATGAGATATTCCATGCCGAATTGAGTCCTCAGTTCGTTTTGTCGTTGTTTTGGGTCATTTTCTCGAAAGCTCCTTGTTTGGATTTTTATCATCTTTTTTTTCCACCTTGGCTGCAGCACGTCCACTGGCTGGTAATCGCTCCCCAATGGTGAAACCTACAGGTTTGTGACCTGGGGTACTTCCACCGTGCTGGAAGTTGATCATTTATTTTATCTCCCTCGTGCACCGCGTGCACAGCTCCCCTTTTATCCAAACATTGTTGATTTCATTGAATTTCTCGAGATTTGCTTCATCTCGTGCTTTTGATTTGATTCTCATCAAGTGATGTTGATTGCGTGTCTCATCACACCTTGGCATCTACTTTTCAGTTTGCTACCCTCCCTTGCAAAGTAGACGCCAAGGCGGGGCAACTGTAGACACGCCAAAATTGACATTATTTTGAGTATATTTCATATTGCCTTGTAATGCCCCATTTGACCCTCAAATTAGCTTATTTGAGTGTTTTTTTCCATTTTTCATGGATTTTCTCCCCTTTCCCTCTTTTTTAAAATTAACGCCCTGGAGAGGGGCGTGTTTTTAAAACGCGGCTTGATCCAGGGCGTGTCTCCCCATTTTATCTATTTCTCCCCATTTTACCTATTTTATAAATTCGTGACCTGGTGAAGGGCGTTTTTTAAAACACGACTTGACCTAGGGCGTTTCTTGATGAAAGGACGCCCTGAGATGAGGGCGTCAATTCCTTGAATTATCCAATTTTTGAAAAAAGAATAAATGTTTGAAAAATGTTGAATCACGCCCTACCATGGGGCGTTTTTCAATTCACGCCTCTCTCTGAGTCGTCTTTCACAATTTCCAAATAAAAGAAATGTTTATTTCTAAAATTAATCCAGGAAGAAACGCCCTGACCCAGGGCGTGTTTTGAATTAACGCCCTATGACAGGTCGTCAATTCTTGAATTGACGCCCTGACCAAAGGCGTGTTTCATCTTTTGTCTTCGCAACCCTTTCCCCAGAGAGTCCTTGCTTCGTTAGACACCTTCTTTAATTGGGGACTGGAGTCTTGCCTCCGTAGGGCTCTTGCCATTCTTATCTTCTCTTATATTTAATCTGTTCTATTTAATAGAGCCGGCGGCTCTGTTAATTAGGTTGGATTTCCTCTTTTTCCTCCCCCCGCTGATTCTTCTTTTTTTCTTTTTTCTTCTTCTTCTTCTTTTCTTCTTCTGCCGTCTTCTTCCTCTTCTTATTCTTCTTCCCCGTTTTCTTCTTCTGTCTCCTTCTTCTTCTTCTTCTGTCTCCTTCTTCTTTTTCTCCTTCTGTCCTTTCTTCTTCTGTCTTTCTTCTTCTTCTTTTCTTTTTACAGGAACCGAAGGTAGAAGGGGCTTTGACTAAGGAGGATTTCCAACGTTCAACATCTTCATCCCTTGGGAGGCTTCCTCCCATCGAGCATTCAAGCCAAAGGAGCCACCAAACAAGATTTTTCTATCTTATCTCCCCTTATTTGTATTTTTCATTAGTTCATGATACATGCATCATGTTTCATTGTTATATTGATTTTTCTCAACCATCATATTGAGATCTCCCCATAGTGTAACTCATGCACTCTTTCCCCTTAATTTTTATTCATATTTTCATGCATCATTCATCTCCCATACCCTCTTTGCATAGGGGTTTAAGGGCCAACACCCACAAGGTATGTTCTTGCACAATTTTCATGCTCATCTTTACATATAGAATTTGATGCTACACACCATATTCTAATCCATATTTTTTATTGGTATTTGTCTTTTTTTTGCAAGGGTAATAAAAGCAAGAACTCTCTTCATCGGCCGGCCGATTTGAAGAGAAAGGAAGCACTCACATCCCCGCATCTTTTGAGGTACTTTTCGCGATCATTCCTCCTATTCATTATTTGTTATATTTTTTAGGCCTAGCGTCTCTGGCGATCACACACTCCCCTTGTGCACCTCGTGCATATATTTTCCTCCATATTGATGATTATTGCATGTCTTTTCTTTGATATTTTTCTTAAGTGGATTAGTCTAAATTAGAGATCTACAACGAGCTAGGACCTATCACATGCAAGTAGCGGCATATATAAACATATACGAATGAAGTAAATGCCAAGTGGGGAGCGGACACGATACCTCCACGCGTCTGGCGTGGGGAAGATGACCCCGGCCGAAACTCGTACTCCCGGTGTATAATAAATAAATAATTTCAGCAGTGAATTTAATTACCCACTCCACGCAGGGAGGTAAGGGCTACACGTGGGACCCGAGAGAAGCGAACTCGGGTTAACGGGCAGCAAGTCGGAAGGCTCTCGGGCCGGAGATGGGCTGTTGGTCCGGCTCGGTTCTACGGTGCCCGTGGGACAGCAGGCGGGTCCGGCAGTTGGGACGGCGGTGCCCGGGTGTCTCCTTGCTGCGGCGGCTGGCTGGGACGCTGCTAAGGGGTTGCCGATCGATTTTCGGGAGTGACGGTCGCCAAATGTGAGCCGTCGTATTTTATCGGAATTAGTCGGCGGACTGATCTGTTGGCCTGTTCTAGGGACAGAATTGTGCGCCTCCACGAATACAATTGTTGCGCCCAGATCCGATGTCAGATAGAGACGAAATTGGTACCGTTGGAAACTAGACTCAAAGGGATACAACATATATTATTTTTAGATCCATCCAACAAACGAATTTGAAATAATAATGACTGTAACACTGTAACTACCTCTGGCTCGGAACCCAGAACACACAGAACAGAAAAGGATCAGTCTGAAGATGAACTTTGACCAAAATAAAAACGATGGATCTAGACTCTAGAAAAATTATGGGTGGAAGGGGGGGATGTGAGGTTCACGTATGATTTTTTTGGGAATTTTTGGAGATGACTAAGGGGACGGGAAAAATATAATAACAATACACTATTCCGCAGATCTGCTGATTGGCAGACTGTCAGGGGTGGAACTAAAATACAGAGAAAAGTAGTAAATGAAGGCGGAATGACACGAGATTTAAACTAAAGATGGGGGATGACAGGAAGAACAAACCCTCAAAATTTGAGTTCGAACAGATCTACGAGTTGGAAGATAAAATTTCAGCCTCAGCTTGTTGTCTAGTAGAGAACAGACTGGAGACGGGTTGGCGGTCGTGGTGCGACGGTGGTTCGATGGCGGCGGCGGCGCTGAGCTTCTCACTCAGAGAGGGGTTGATAGGGAGGCTTCACACCTCTGAAGATATGAGCTTTCACAGCTCCAAGGGGGAGAAAGGAGGGCGCCCTTGGCCTCTTGGAGCAAAATGCTGATTTTTCCTTCATTAATTCCATGAAATGTAGAAATACAAGCTGATATAGAAATAGATAAAAGACCTAAACTATCCCTAGATCTAGGGTTAAGGAGGGGCAAATGGGGGATAAAATATTAATCTCCCATGTGCTCAAATTACCATTAATAAAAAAATTACAACATGAATTAAATATTATAAAAGGGGGGTGCCCCTTTGAAAAGGGGGTAACAATTTTGAATTTTCTTCTTTTTTTGTCCCCTTGGTCCAAGTCCTCCCTTGGTCCAAAGACCAACCCATAGGGTCCATGATCCTAGGTGGACCAATGGGAAAGAGGGTGGGGGACCCTGCTAGACCTACTAGCTTTTTACAAAGAAACCCAAAGATTCCTAAGGACTAACATATTGGCTTATAATTGCCATACAATTGCAAACCAATTAACCCAAAGATATAAATGCAACTAAAGGATACAAATGCAAAAATAAAATGTTAGTGCCCGGTGTTGATTCCCATCAATTCTCCCCAGGTGGGAAGAACTCGACCCCGTCAAGTAAAGGGTGCGACTGCTCGTGTGGCTCCTACGGATCTGTCACCGTATCAAGTAGCACGGAGTATGCTCCACTCCAAGTAATCATCACCTGCTCATCCCGTATATATTTGATATGCATATGCTACTGTGGGAATGAGGCTAGTGGTGAACACTCCGGGGTGGGGTCACTCTCAAAGGCAGGAGACGGCTCAATGACTCACTAGGAATCACCGCGGAGTCCCTATATGTGATTAGATCTGAGATATTGAGGTAGAGCTGATCCTAAATTCCGGCACGTCAACAACGTATGCAGTAGACCCGACTTGCCTCACACTCGAAAGGGACTGACATCGCGAGCTGACATGAGACCGACTCGACACGACGTATGCAGACTCCTAACAAAAGAAAACACACTTCTATATCCTAGACAAACCTAATGCTATGCAGACCCATGCATATGCAATGGTGGGCCAGGACATCCGAATGAGTGCCTAGCATACACAAGACGCAACCGGTGGTTGGCAGAATGGGGGACTCCTAGGCAACCTAAAGTGAACCAATCATGCACATGCTCCCTAGTGGACTTGGGAGGTTTGGGAGGGCTAGGAGAGTCGAATTCACCTTCTTCATCACCCATGTATGTGTGTGTCTCTCGCCAATGAACGGGCTCAAGGAGCATAGGTGGACCGGCCCCTAGGGAAGGGGTGTGCTGGGGGACGTCCTTGGCAAGGTGAAATAGATAAGGTGGGTCATAAGGTGCACTAGGGAAGGGATCGAAGGGATCAAATAAAGTATGACCCCTCGAACTGGGTTCCCACATGTCACGGTACCATGTCTGAAGTTCTTGAAGGTGTAGATGGTCACCTTCATCCATTATGGTAAGAGGGACGGTGATCTCATGGAGTAGATATGGGTCCTCCCACAGGACGGTAATACCGTAAGAGGGGAAAAAGTCAAGCTCATCGGGAACAGGGAAGAACAACAGGAGCTCAGAGGTGATATGACCCATGGTGTACACCGAGGTAATAGACCCCAAAGCTGGGAACCTGAAGCTATGACTATAGGGTTGGTCAGACCCTAAGGCCAAGATACATGTCAACTCCCATTGACAATCTAAACTCCTTAGTAGATCCTTCACACTTTCTACAAAGCAAAAGGACTGGAAAGTGGTGTAATAGGAGTTAATGGGTACTACTGGGAGTGTGGGGTCTATGGATGGGTAGCAAGGCGGTCTAGGGACCAAGCCTATCTTGAGCCAACTAAGTAGTGGCTCGGCGATGAATAGCTTTCCCGTTAGAAATACGGGTGGCTCCAAATGCGGTGGCTCCAGATAAACATCGGAAGGTGAGGGTGGGGGCAAAGGAGCTTTCACGGGTGGGGAAGGAATGTCCTCCTTGAGGGGAAGAGGTCCCTGGGGTTGCACCGGGTTGAGGCTATCGGCTACGACCTCCCTAAACTCGGGCAGGAGTCCATCAATTTGAGTACACATCCTATCCACCTTATCTAAAATGATTTTGAAAAGTTCAACAATGGTGGGGTTTGGAATAGGGGCATTGTGATGGACTTGCCCATAATCATTTGGCCTAGTCTTGGGTCTAGGCTCATCTACGTGTGGGGATCTTTACCTCCGACTATGACCCGCTTGGTTGGTGATTGGGTGGCACTAGTTGGAGGTGACCGGGCCAGGAAGGTAGACCTTCCTAAGCTCGCCCTTCATCTCACGCCATGACTCGATGGGCCATTGCCTCCAGATCTCCCTTAGGCATTCGATGTCTCTCCATTTTTTGACGGCTTCGTAAAAAGCCGCCTTGTGGGAAAGTCGACTTGGATGGCATCGGACATAATGTAACACTCAAAGTATTTGTCCATAGCGGATTCCCACTCTAGTTAGTCGCTCGGGACTTTAGAGCCATAGAAGTCTGGGGCTTCAGGCCTACGAAGGTGGTGGGGTTGGATTCCCCATCCTTGGGTGTGTCACCACCATTCATATGACGTGGGCTTGTGGGGATACATGGGACACGGAGAGCTATAGGATGGCCATGCCGACACTTGGTGCAAGACAAACCGACTAGACACTCAACCAGTATCCGGTACGTGGCGGAGGTTTGATCTTAAGATCGCACTCACGCAAGTGTGCTACCTACCCGATAAGCGTAACCTATCATTCCAGGAATACCTTTTGATATACCAGGTATAGGAATGCAATGCGACACCTTGGACCGACTACCCTGGACTCGACTTAGCTCTGATACCAATTTGATGCGAGACGGGACTCGAACCTGGCACTCTAGCTCGCGAACGTCCCTAAGCGAGGGAAACTCGTGGATCTGCGCGGTTGAGAAATCGGCAATGAGTCTCGGGTATCGGCTTTTCCGCGTGCTCGGATCGAGTCCCGAGACGGGTTCCACTCACTCATTGTCGCAGCGGTGATAAAATTATAATAAGCTAGGACTTATCACATGCAAGCAGCGGCATATAGAAATATATACGAGTAAAGCAAATGCCAAGTGGGGAGCAGACACGATACCTCCACGGGCCGGGCGTGGGGAAGATGACCCCGGCGGAAACTCATACTCCCGGTGTATAGTAATTAAATAATTGCAGCAATGAATTTAATTGCCCACTCCACGCAGGGAGGTAAAGGGCTACACGTGGGACCCGGGAGTAGCGAACTCGGGTTGACGGGCAGCAAGCCGGAAGGCTCTCGGGCCAGAGACGGGCTATTGGTCCGGCTCGATTTTGCAGGGCCTGTGGGATAGCAGGCGGTCCGACTGTTGGGACGGCGGTGCCCGGGCGTCTCCTTGCTGCGGCGGCTGGCTGGGACGCTGTCGAGGGGTTGTCGATCGATCTCCAGAAGCGGCAATCGCCGAATGTGAGCCGGCGTATTTTACCAGAATTAGCCGGCGGACTGATCTGCTGCCCTATTATCGGGACAGAATTATTCGCCTCCACGAAAACAATTGTTGCGCCCAGATCCGGTGTCAGATCGAGATGAAATTGGTACCGTTGCAAACTAGACTCGAAGGGATAGAACATATATTATTGTTAGATCCATCCAATAAACGAATTTGAAATAATAATGATTGTAACACTGTAACTACCTCTGGCTCAGAACCCAGAACACAAAGGATAGAAAAGGATCTATCTGAAGATGAACTTTGACCAAAATAAAAATGATGGATTTAGACTCTGGAAAAATTATGGGTCGAAGGGGGGGATGTGAGGATCACATATGAATTTTTTGGGAATTTTTGGAGATGACTAAGAGGACGGGAAAAATATAAGGGATTTTTGCATATATACCCTCATAAATATCCGTATTTTCATATATACCCTTAATCTAACCATATTATCATGTATACCCTTGATATAGATGTACGTTTAACATATATACCCTCGCCGTAACTCCCGTCGACTGGGCTTGGGTTAAGCTTTGGTTAAATGCGCAAAAGACTAACCTACCCTCATCTTAAACCTCACACGCTCGATAGGGCTTGGGTTGGCGAGAATCCCCTCCCCTCCCTATCTCAGGGATCCCGCCGGATCCTCCCTCGATCGGGTGTGATCCGCTCTCGACGGCATAGAAGCTCGGCGTGGCAGCATCGATCGGCCGTGATCCTCTCTCGACGGCGTAGAAACTCGCCGTGGCAGCATCGATCGGGCGTGATCCGCTCTCGACGACGCAGAAGCTCGCCGTGGCGGTGCCCTAATCGCTCTCCCCTCTCTTTCAACGGAATGTGGTGGCAGAATCTCACCCTTTACAGTGAGTCTCACACGCTCTCTTCAATACACAATCACACATTCACTCTCCCTCTATCTTTCCCTTAGATTTTTATGACTGACAGCACTGCTTCTGTCCCTCGTCTGTGTGGCCGAGGAGACAGTGACTGTGGTCCCCTACATACTCTAGGTCACATGCATGTGCAGGGTCACACAAGTGCAATTGGTGGAAATCTACTTTTATAAGATTCTCCTGGTTGGAACGTCACTGTGGTCCCCTACTGTCGTGTTTTAGAAGGTAATGTGGAAGTTAATACTACCCCAATGCTGATGAGTTTTATTTGATTGGGTTAACTATTGAATTAGCCATTCTTATTTTCTTTCTGTTCTTCTATATACATGTGTAGCAGAAATATGGCCGATTCATATACACTTAAATTGCATTATGGAGGGCATTGTAAGTCACAGGGTGATGATGGGAGAATGGTCCCCATCGGATTCAGACAGAAGTCCTATGGTTTTGAAAGGGACTATGCTAATTTGAGGGAACTTAGAACACTTGCTAGTCAAGTCACCATGTGGGGACATGACCAGACCATTGACTTTTATGCTCTATTACCGAATGTCAAACCCAGAAAATTTGTAAAGATTTCTTCAGATGAGGATGTCATGTCGTTGTTTGATAAGTACAGTGCTGACTTGAATATTAGCTTGTATGTCATCACACAATATATAGGTGTGCCCTTAACATCTTCTCATCCTGGGATGACCACAGTAGTATCAAACACTAGAAGAAGGTCTAGGGCCAAGCAAGTTAACCGAACAGATGATGATGCAGATTGGAATCCTCTAGCTGATGACAGTGAGTTTGTTGAAGTTGAGCGTGAAGGGAACAATGAGGCTGAGACACTTTTTAGGGAGGAGGACCCATCTGACAATGAGGTGTACACAGATGACAGTCATGGTAGTTTATATTATTCAGACTCTGATTGTGATGTTTGTGTAGATGAAGGAGACCATGCGGGTACTCCTATTGTGAGGCATTTGCATGATCCAGACATGTCTTTAGGATGTTTGTTTGAGAGTGTAGAGGCATTCAGAATAGCCCTAGCCCAGCATGCAGTGAAAAATGAATTTGGGGTGAAGTATAAGAAATTTGAACCTACACGTGTGACCATAGTGTGTCGAGAAAAGAAGTGCAAATGGAGATTGCATGCTTCTCGTCTACCAGATTGTCACACTTTCCAAGTAAAGAAACTTGAAGCTAACCATACTTGCACCGGCGGAAATAAGGCTGGGAACCATATGGCCACCCAGAAATGGGTAGCAAGTAAGTGCATAGGGTGGCTAAGGATAGAAAGAGATGTGTCTATCATGGAGATTTCAAGGAGATTGAATAGTCAATATCATATAGACATACCTTATCATCGGATTTATAGAGGAAAGATGCAAGCATTGGAGACAATTCATGGTTCATGGGAAGCTATGTATGGCAGAGTTCCAGATCTACAGCATGAATTGTTGTTAACAAATCCAGGCAGTGTTGTTAGATATCAGACAGATGATCAGTCCAGATTTATGAGGATGTTTCTATCTTTAAAGGCTTCTATTAAGGGGTTTAAATTGGGATGCAGGCACTTAATAGGGCTGGATGGGTGCCACCTAAAAGGATATTTCAGGGGTGCTTTACTAGCTGCTACTGCCTTAGATGGCAACAATGGAATTTTTCCATTAGCCATTGCTGTTGTAGAGGGAGAGAATGTAAATAGTTGGACCTGGTTCTTGGATGGCCTAAAAGAGGCCATTGGTGTACTGGATGGCCTGTCATTCATGTCAGACAGGCAAAAGGGATTAGAAGAATGCCTCCCACTTGTTTCCCAGATGCACGCTGGAGGCTGATTCTTGACTGCATTGACCTAATCCGGTCAAAATTGATGAAGACAATGCATATTAGATGATAAAGAGCCGAGAAATGGAAAGATACTTTGGTGCCTAGGGCCAGGAAGTATATTTGTGTCATGACCAGAAAATTAGGTGGCTATCTGGTAGAGAAAGGGTACAATGAGACTGCACAGGTCACTGGGCCAGATGAGAGGGAAGTTGTGGACTTGACACAACGTACATGTACTTGCAGGGCTTGGCAGATAACATGATTACCCTGCTCACATGCATGTGCTTTTTTAGCAATAAGAAGGGGCACAAAATGGGAAGAGTACATTGACAGATCTTATACAGTGGAGGCTTATAAACAAACATATGCTTTGGGCATCACCCCTATGCCTGATAAAACACAATGGATTAAACTTGGAGTGAAAGTCCTACCCCCTAATGTGAGAAGGCCACCCGGTCGGCCGAGGAAGAAAAGAATCTGAGACCCAGATGAGGAGAACATGATTAAAAAAGCCCATAAGTGCAAGAGATGTTGAGGATTTGGTCACCACGCAAAGACTTGCAAGAACCCAATGTCAAAGATGGGTGAATCTTCTACAACACAAACAAGGTAATACTGTTTATTTTAGTTTATGTCATTTCATTCATTTAGCATGTACTGATGATTTTTCCTATAATGTAGGAGGCCTCCTGGTAGGCCCAGGAAGAGCAGAGGCGGTGGTCAAGCATCAACTCAGTCAACTAATTCACAGGTTGTGCAATACTGCATTTCTGAATGCCTCTATATTATTGAAAACTTTTAATATGTTGATGATATGTTATTATAATCTTCTGTTGTGCAGGAAGAAGGAGGCACAGCTATGGGTTCCCAAAGTACTGTTGGTGACTTACACAGTTTGTCTCAGGCATCCTCTTTAAGGGGTCGTGGCCAGATGGTGGCAGCTAGAAAGATGTAGCTTATTGGATCTGTCAATTTATGTCTGAAATTTGTTGTATGTTTAAGTATGAGACATTGGTCAGAGAGTTTGAAAGCCCACCCTCTTAAGTACTTGGTGTATGTTTAAGTACCTCATCACTGAGTTGAAGACTGAAATTGTTAATGCAAGAATATGTGCAGAATATGTGTGGTCGGCTTGCAATGTATGAAAGAAAATTCCAGCAGTTAAGTGCACTTGGTTAAGTGAACCTGGTTAAGTGAACTTACAACAGTTAAGTGCACTTGCTCACATCATTTGTGCATCTTTCACAACAAAGTCTGTACACTCTTCAGTAGCAAGTCGATGCATCTTTTGCTCCATGCAAACAAAGTCTGTACATTCTTCAGTAGCAAGTCGATACATCTCTTGCTCCATGAAAACAAAGTCTATACATTCTTCAGTAGCAAGTCGATGCATCTTTTGCTCCATGCAAACAAAGTCTGCAAACAAAGTCTGTACATTCTTCAGTAGCAAGTCGATACATCTCTTGCTCCATGAAAACAAAGTCTGTACATTCTTCAGTAGCAAGTCGATGCATCTTTTGCTCCATGCAAACAAAGTCTGTACATTCTTCAGTAGCAAGTCGATACATCTTTTGCTCCATGCAAACAAAGTATGTACATTCTTCAGTAGTAAGTCGATGCATCTTTTGCTCCATGCAAACAACGTATGTACATTCTTCAGTAGCAAGTCGATACATCTCTTGCTCCATGAAAACAAAGTCTATACATTCTTCTGTAGCAAGTCGATGCATCTTTTGCTCCATGCAAACAAAGTCTGCAAACAAAGTCTGTACATTCTTCAGTAGCAAGTCGATACATCTCTTGCTCCATGAAAACAAAGTCTGTACATTCTTCAGTAGCAAGTCAATGCATCTTTTGCTCCATGCAAAGAAAGTCTGTACATTCTTCAGTAGCAAGTCGATACATCTCTTGCTCCATGAAAATAAAGTCTGTACATTCTTCAGTAGCAAGTCGATGCATCTTTTGCTCCATGCACACAAAGTCTGCATATTCTCTGATGGCATGTCCGTGCATTCATCTTCATTGTGCATACTTTCCTATATGCACACTGCATTATGTGCATCAAGTATGTACAGACTTAGATCAAATTTCGATGAATGTTTAGGACCGTCTTGAGTTAAATATGTTGGGTCATCATTCAACGATAGCTTTGTTCTTCTATCTGTCGTCTGACAGCAGCTTGATTTAATTCCGCACTTGAAGCTGTTGTTGTTAAGTTTTCATTGGGTGGCTGATCTATTCACCCCCCTCTAGATCGTATATCACATCCTATCAGCTGGTGCTACATTCTTCTTCACTTATCATTATAAAGGACAGCTAATGTTGTTGATAGTACTTGTATTACTTGTGTACAGCTCAAAAAAGCTTAAAAAACAACCACCAACACCAAAAATACAAGTTCACTTCAACATCACATATAAATAGTTCACTTCAACATCAATCTACTCCTCCCCAAGTGTTTAAGGGCTTCACTATAAGCTCACCACTGTTAGATATCCATACAATCCCATCCTTCTGAGACTGGAGAAAGAGAAAATTTCCTAGCATGGCATAAAATATCTATGTTTTCCTTTTGGTTTCTTTCCATGGAGTTAGAAATATGTCATGTTTTAGAAGAAAAGCAGGTTGGGGACATTGGAAAAAAACTAGACATTGTATTACTAGGAATATTTAACATCTTCCCCGATACAAGGATAATTAAACTTGGTCCCCATTACATAAAGAGTTTCAACACTCTAGGTATAATCCCCTAACCTAGTACAAAAATGGAATGTGTATATATTCCATTGTTAAAGTAACATTCACCCTAGGTAGTGAAAGAAATAGAACAAGACTCCCAGCCCCATTAGACACAAGAACAGTCTCTTCAGCGACACTTTCACGCATAATTCATTGGCTCTATTATTTCTTGCCAGTGTCAGGTCCACATTCGCTTGTAGAATGTCAATCTTTCGCTATAGCAAAATTAACTTCTTCTCGAGCAATGCCTCCATGGAATTTAACTGATGTTTCAGGTTGACGGTATTATGATGTGCATCATCAACCCAGACAAAAAAACCACAGCAATTGTCCTCCTACAAACAAGCACAACACCTTCTAATGTTAGTTTGAAATTGATGGTGTCGTAGTTCTCAGGGACATTTCATCAAACAAATTGTGAACCACATACCTTCCAACCCGCACACCTGATAGAACCTTCGCCCTCTACTTGTTTCTTGATTCGAGATGTATACCCTGCACCTCTTTCGGCAAAAACATTCTGGAATATCGTAACACTCCACCATATTCAGTGAACGTCTCACACTAGATTGTCCGGTGCTTGTGTCACTCATCTTCTGCACTCTTTGAGTCCTCTTCGTGGGTGGTCGGGTGAAAAGAAGGGGGAGCCAATGGTGTGATGGGGGAGCTGACGGTTGTTGCATCCCAACGGTTTTGATGATGTCTCACACTATAAATCAGTCTGTTCCTATCTCTAGATCAATTCAATCTTCATCACTTGGGATAGTGCAGTTCATGTGGTTGTCATATAGTCATGCATTACTTGATCAAGTCTATACACTGCCAGCATACACGTTCAAAGTCTCTGCATTGAAGTCTGTACATTGGCCATCTCTGTACAGAGTCTTTTGCATTCCTTCATATCAAGTCTAGACATTGTGCATTCCTTCATATGAAGTCTATACACTGCATGCTACAAAGTCTGCACATCCCGTTTGCACTAAGTCTACACATTGGCAAAGTCTATACATCGCTTACGCAAGTCTGTACAGCCAGTGCAATCATTGATATCAAGTCTACGCACTGCATATAGGCAAAGTCTGCACATTGGCAAAGTCTATGCATCGGCCTGGCACTCGCAAAGTCTATACATCGCAGTCTTCAAGCTTTCCAAGTCTGTACATTGGCCTTCAAGATTCTCATGTCTATACAGCCTGCATTGTTGCTACAAAGTCTGCACATCCCATTTGCACTAAGTCTGTACATTGTCTGAGCATTCACATGTCTGGTTTCATGAGTCATTGAAGTCTGTACATCGCTTGGCATTCACCAAGTCTATACATCGCTTGGCGTTCACCAAGTCTCTACATCGATTGAAGTCTGTACAGCCAATAGATCAAGTCTATTCATTGGTAAAGTCTGCACATTGTGCTTTGAAGATGCATTCAAAGTCTATACATTGTCTCGCAAACATCTTCAAAGTCTGGACATCCGATCGTCTCTTCCAGCATCTCACGCTATCAAGTCTGTACAGCGTTTGCGTACAGTGCATCGTCATCCAAAGTTGTATAGCCAGCTCTGTCTCACCTTGCGTCTCTTCAAGTATGTACAACCTTGGCGTATGCTTTCATAAAGTCTATACATCGTGGGCTTCGAGTCTTCAAAGTCTGTACATTCTTCAAGGGGTAAGTCTATACATCGTTCGCTTAACTCCAGCCTGTGCATCATAAAGTCTGTACACTGCCTTCTCATGCACGCTTTCATCAAGTCTATACACTCCCTTGTTTTCATGTCTATACATTCGATTGCTTCATGCATTACACAGAAGTCTGCACATTCCCCTCTGTTATGTTAATGCATCATTCTGCAAGTCTGTACATTGGGGTCGCATGAAGGCTTTCAAGTCTACACATTCTCATGTTGTACAAACTTGCTTATTTGCTGCTTCTAAAGTCTATACACGCTGTGTTAAAAGCCTGAAGTAACCAGTTACATTTCTTTTGTCTCTGCCTGCAGATGATTCAGGTTGATGATTGGGCACGTGATCCGAGGATGATGCTTGGCACGTGATCCGAGGATGCTCTGGAAAAGGAGGGAACGAGCCCCACTCACGCCACTCATGTGAAGTCATGGTATTCAGGTCGGATGCCATATAAAAGGTGTCTTCTGCGAACTGAAGGACTGAACTGGAGGAAAAAGCTGAGAAGAAGAATCCCTGAGCAGAAGAAGAAAAGAGAGAGCCTCCACGTTCCAGAGAGAAGACAGAGAGAAATGAATTGAGAGTATTGTTCTGAGAGAAAAGTCTGAGTGAGAGAGAAGTGTCTAGTTTGCTTCTTCGGAAGCTACATTGTTTTGGTTTTCAGAAACGATTGTCTTCATCGATTGTCTTGTTTTTCAGTTTCTTTCTTCATATTTTTGATTCCATATTGTTACCCTCCAGTGTTTGGAGGAAGGGAGAGATACTCTGGTGTCCCTCTGGGCTGCAGAGGAAGAGATATCTGTGATCTCTGGTTTTGCCAGTGACGGGTTGTCACTAGCAGGTTCTCTCCGGTTTGGAGGAAGGGAGATTCATATCTGGTTCTGGTCTTGCGGGTAGCAGGTCTAGGTGTCAAGCTCTGTGGGTAGTAGAGTTTCGGTTGCGGGATTTGTTTTCCTTGGTTGGTCAAGCTGTGTGGCAGCATTTTGTTCGCAGACTGAGTCTGCTATTTCTAGCCGTGGCTAGTGGAAGCCTCACTCTAGTTGGAGTGAGGGGTGGATGTAGATTGTGGACTACAATCGAACCACCTTAAAAATACTTGTCTCTTCTGTGATTTGCTGTTATCGTTTGTGCTCTCCATCTGCTTGGCATTTTGTTTGACTGTGAACAGCCTTTTCAATCGCACTTACTTATTCTGTCTTGGTTATTGACTGTGTTAGCAACACTCTTTCGCTGTATCTGAAGGGTTGAAATTTGAAGTAGTGATTTTCAGCTGAAGTTTTTAAATCGGGAGTGATCTATTCATCCCCCCCTTCTATATCACTCTTCGCTGCGCATAACATTTGGTATCAGAGCAGGTTTGCATCATGTGGACAAATGGTCAGGGTGGAGGTGTTCATCAGGGCACAGAGCCACAAGCTGTGGAGGGTAATCACTACTGGGCCGTATGATCTGCCACCGAACGAGGACGCGTGGACAGATGATCATGTCAAGCTATCTTCACTTAACTGGACGGCGCTGAACTTCATCCAGTGTGCTGTTCACCCAGATGAATACGCCCGCATATCAGCCTACAAGATGGCCAAGTAAATGTGGGATGAGCTGCAACTAATCTACGAAGGTATAGCTCAAGTGAGAGCCTCGAAGGTAAATCTCTACACCTCTGAGTATGAATTGTTTAAGATGAAACCAGAGGAGAACATCACTGAAATGTATGCTAGGTTGTCTTTGATCATGAATGCTCTTAAGGGGCTAGGGAAAGAGATGGCTGAGGCAGATGTAGTCAGGAAGATACTTAGGTCTCTAACCCCAGCATGGCACACTAAGGCCATCGTGATAGAAGAGTCGAAGGATCTGATGACTATGACAGTGACTGAACTCATAGGATCCCTCATGACCTATGAGATGAACTTTAAAAAAGGTGGTGAAGGAAGTGACAAGATGGGCAAGAATATTGCTCTCAAGGCATCCCACAACAAGGGTAGCAGCAGCAGTAGCAGTAGCAGTAGCCCCGAGTCCGATGGTTTTTCCGATCTCGATCAGGAGGAGCAGGCAATGCTCACTCGACAGTTCAGTAAAATTTTAAGGAATAAGGGGAAGATCTTTAGGAGGAAGAAGCCATACTCCTTCAGTAAGAATGTTGAATACAGCAATGATAAGAACAGAAATACTAAGAGAGTGACTTGTTTTCATTGCAACAAACAGGGACACATGAAAGGGGACTGCCCAGATCTCCAGAAGAAGGGTCCCTACCTTCAGAAGAAGAGCTCAAAGGTGTAGAAAAAGAAGAAGCCACAGGCAATGGTCTGCACGTGGAGCGATGAGGAAGAAGATCCTGAAGACACTTCCTTAGAGGAGTATGAAGAAGGAACTTGCCTAATGGCAAACAACAAAGAGGAGGTAACAAATGTCTTTGAAAATTTTACTATTGATGACTGGGAAGATGCCTATGCTGAATTATTAGATAAGTTCAATTCACTTAGTAAAGAGCACAGGGTTCTGAAGAGAAAATTCAATACCAATGTTGAAGAGCAAACCCAAGTCTGTGAGGAAAATCAGAAGCTAAAAGAAGAATTAGAAGAAATGACTTCCCTAAGAAAAGAAAATGAAAAGCTCAAGGGAGAAAACCAAGAGAGTCAAACCCAGCTCAATGAACTCAAAATGAAAATGGAAGAAAGCCTGAAAGAAAATAGAGTAACCTCAGAGAAGTATGAAGCTGTTAAGAAAGTGAATGTTGAACTCTTAAAAAACTCTGAGTCTCTGCAAAAAGAGCTGGAAGACAAACAGAAGGTCTTAGAAAAATTTGTTCAAGGAAAAACAAGTCTAGATGCTATACTAGGAACAAGGGTTAACTTCAATAGGGAAGGTCTAGGCTATGACCCAACTAACAAGATACCCTTTCAATTTAAAACCACCACCTTCTGCCCAGAGAAGGGAAAGGAGAAGCTGGACACACCATCCAGCTCAAATAGCAGTCAAGGAGCTCAATGTCCGAAAGGAAGTTCAACAAACAATGCTGGTCGACCATTTAAAATGGGAATGAATTTTGTAAAGAACTTCACTAAGCCCACTCACCAGAACATAAATGGTAGATGGACCAAGCAAGTGGTTCAGAACAATAGCTGGAATTACTACCAACAGATGGGTCCGAACAGGATGTACTGGAGAATAAACTATCATCCTCAAAAAGATGCTAATAAACAAGCTCACAGAAGATATCCCAGGAATGGGAAGCCTAATGACTGGAATAGAGCTTACTTCTCCAGACCAGGAGGACATAACCCCGACTATAATTTCAATAAACCAGAAGTAAAGGAGCCAGGGAAAAACATGTTGAAGCAAATCTGGATTCCGAAACATCTGATTAGAGATTTGAATAATGTCTTTGGACCCAACTCATCTTGGGTTCCAAATCATTTTGCTTGACTTTGTTTGTGTAGGTTTGCCTGGCAGCTGAGAACAACAAGTGGTACCTCGACAGTGGCTGCTCCAGGCAAATGACAGGAGACCGATCCAAGTTCAGCAAGATAGAGATGAAGGTAGGGGGTCTGGTCAAATTTGGAGGAAAGGACAGAGGTAGGATCATTGGAGTTGGCACTGTAGGTAAGTCTTCCACAAACTCCATTGAAAATGTTCAACTTGTGGAAGGTCTTCAACACAACCTGATTAGCATTAGTCAATTATGTGACATGGTTGTGTTTGATGATAACTCATGCAAGATTTTTGAAATAAATTCCGATGTGGTTAAATTTGTAGCCAACGGGGTGAATAATGTCTACATGATAGACTTAGATGCTGAATCTGAACCTAACCTTTGTTTATCTGCTAATTCTAAAAATGATGCTTTTGAATGGCATAGACGTCTAGGCCATGCTAGTTTCTCTAATTTAAATAAATATGTCAAGCATGATTTAGTTAGAGGCATGCCAAGAATTAAGTTCAATTCTATTTCAAAATCATGTGATGCCTGTGCTCTAGGCAAACAGACTAGAAATTCTTTCAAGCTAAGATCTGAGCCATTGTCCTCTAGACCAATGGAACTTCTCCATATGGACCTCTTTGGTCCTACTAGGACTCAGAGTCTTAATGGGAACATGTTTGGCTATGTGATCATTGATGACTTCTCTAGATTTTCATGGATCTTTTTCTTAGCAAATAAAAGTGATGCTTTTCAAAAGTTTAATCAGTTTTTCAATAAGGTCAAACAAGAAGGAAAACACAAGATTTGCTCTATTCAATCTGACCATGGAGGTGAGTTTGAAAACTCCATGTTTTCTGATCTTTGTGAAAGAGAGGGACTAACACATAGGTTTTCTTCTCCCAGGACACCTGAACAGAATGGAATTATGGATAGAAGAAATATAACTATTGTGGAGATGGCCCGAACCATGCTGATTGAGAGTCAATTATCAAGGAAGTTCTGGGCAGAGGCGGCCAATACAGTAACTTATATAATCAACTGGGCCATGGTAAGACCTATTCACAAGAAAACACCCTATGAGCTACTAAAAGGTAAGAAACCAAACTTGGTTCATTTCAGAATTTTTGGAGCTAAATGCTTTATTCATAACAATGACAAGAAAGACTTAGATAAGTTTGAAGCTAAAAGCTCCCCTGGAATATTTTTAGGATACTCTGAAGTATCAAGGGCATATAGGGTCTTTAACAAAACAGACCAGAAAGTTGAAGAGTCTCCACACATCATCTTTAGTGAAAAGAAAGGTGTTACTAACATTGAAAATGTTGACAGGGATTCCAATCACGATGGGGAATTCCTAGAAGACCAAGAAGAAGAGAAGACTCAGCCGAGTGGAACATCAAATCCTCCCAACCAGGAAGGGCCAGAAGAAACAGCTAAGTCTTCAATAAATGTTAGATTTCTTAAAGATCATCTGATAGATAATGTCATAGGCAATCCTGAAGATCCTATTCGGACTAGGTCACATTTTAGGAATGTTAATAATCAAGACCTAATTGCTTTAGTCTCACAAATTGAACCCAAATCAGGAGAAGAGGCCTTGGTTGATCAAGCTTGGGTCAATGCTATGTGTGAGGAATTAGGTCAGTTCGAAAGAAATAATGTCTGGAAGCTTGTTCCAAGACCAGATAGTTTCAATATCATAGGAACTAAGTGGGTGTTTAAAAATAAAATGAATGAAGATGGAATCATTTCTAGGAATAAGGCCAGACTAGTAGCCAAGGGCTACTGTTAGGAATTTGGTGTTGATTTTGATGAATCCTATGCACCTGTTGCTAGGATGGAAGCAATAAGAATTTTACTAGCTTTTGCATGTTCCAAGAATATAAAACTCGAACAAATGGATGTTAAAAGTGCCTTCTTAAATGGAGTTATTAAGGAAGAGATTTTTGTTGAACAACCCCCTGGATTTCAATTCTCTCCTCAACCTAACCAAGTTTTCAGGTTAAACAAAGCCTTGTATGGTCTAAAGCAAGCTCCTCGAGCATGGTATGAAAGACTGACTGAATTTCTGATCAGCAAGGGCCACAAGAGAGGTAAAGTTGATCAAACCTTATTTACCAAGAGTACAAATACCGATCTCATCATAGCTCAGGTATATGTAGATGACATTGTGTTTGGATCAACTAGCTGTGAATTATGTGCTGAATTCTCTAAAATGATGTTTGCTGAATTTGAGATGAGTTTGGTAGGTTAACTAAAGTATTTTCTTGGCTTACAGATACAACAATTGGAGGATGGATGCTTCATCAACCAGACCAAATACACAATGAAACTATTCAAGAGGTTTGGTATGATCAACCTGAAGCATATAACAACACCTATAAGTACCAACACCTCACTGGATGCAAGTGAGACAGGTAAAGAAGTAAATGCCAAACTCTATCGAGGTATGATTGTTTCTTTACTCTACTTGACAGCTTCTAGACCTGATATATAGTTCAGTATAGGAATGTGTGCACGGTATCAGTCAAGACCCACTAAATCACACTTAGCTGCAGTGAAAAGAATTTTTAGATATTTGTCAGCTACACCCTCACTTGGTCTATGGTTTCCTGCTACACACTCACTAGATTTAATTGCATACACAGATGTAGATTATGCAGGGTGTAAACTAGACAGAAAAAGTACTAGTGGTCACTGTGAATTTTTGGGTGGGTGTTTAGTGTCTTCGGGCTCCAAGAAACAACATTATGTGGCCCTCTCCACTGTAGAGGCTGAATATGTGGCTGCAGGGAGTTGTGGTACATAAGTCATTTGGATTAAACACTAGCTTCAGGACTACCAAGTAGACCTGGGGTGCACACCTATCTATTGTGATAATACCAGTGCCATTAATCTTGCCAAGAATCCTGTTTTGCATTCACGCACCAAACACATAGAGATAAGGCATCATTTCATAAGAGATGAGATTTCTAAGAATAATTTTGAACTGATTCATGTAGGCACTGATAATCAGATTGCTGACATCTTCACTAAACCTCTGGATAATGAGAAATTCACTATACTGAGAAGAGAATTAGGCTTATTCAAATTGTCTTAATTATGAAGTATGTTCTTGTTGTGAGGGGGAGTTATGTGTGTCTGATGGTTAGCTTTCAGAAATGCTATGTTTAAGGGGGAGCTAGTTGAGCTGTGAGAGGGAGAGTTCTTTGACAGATTCAAAAAGACTGACCAGATGTGTGTCATTGCTGATTTTCATGACTGAATTAGTGTGGTTCTCTCAGACAGTAGAATCTCACTCATCTCTTAAGTCTATAAGTCAGTGATACTAAAGTCCAGCTAGAATCTTTCCTCTGGTATTCCTTCAGAGATCTTGATTAATTGTATAAAGTATATCTTCCTACATTGTCAAGTGATTCTGGTTCAGGCAAAAACCTGTGTGTCTTGATATCTGATCAAAACAACTTGAAATCTAGACTTCAAGATTCACTTCAAGGAATAGTCCTTCTAGTATTGTTTTCAATCATTCCATCTTCTCAACACAAGGGATAAACTGAATTAACAAAGGTCCTGATTTGTTCACTGAGAAACTGGGAGCTTCATCAATGAAATAAAGTTTTCTCCTATGTCATGAGGTGTCAAATGCTTAACAAAAATTGAAAAGTCATGACATTAATATGCTGACCTTCACAGAGCAATGGTGACTTGCTGGTGAGTAACTGGGGACTCTGGCCTCTAATCAAGGTGTTTCCTCATGTCAAAAGCCACAGTTACTAACTCTGTTCCTTTAAAAAAAAAGGAGGAGATAATGAGGTACTCACACTGAGTAACTGGGGATTCAGGCCTCTAATCAGGGTGTCTCCCTAATGTCAAAAGAGTGAATTACCAACTTACTCATTGCTCTTATTGAAAATCATCTCAAAAATCCCTTGTAGTTATGCACTAATGGATTGCTTGTCCTCAATACCTTGAGAACACCTTCTCTGACTTTGTCTCTTGTTGTCTTTTGGGATAGTTGCCTGTTCAGCTAAATCATGCCATACTTGTTAACTCCTGCTCTAAATCATGCACTATGTATGCTGATAAACTTTTCTATCATTCCATTTCTCTATTGTTTACTGGAGTTCAAGAATCTTCACTTGAGTTTAGCACCTCACTTATTCTCTTAAGATTTGCCCGTGCCTTTCTGCACTAAGATGTTTACTGTACTTCCTCCTCATGTCTCCAGCACTTTCATATATTCTACATTTCCTTTTGCTGATGTCAAGGGGGGAGAGAGGTTTTACAATATCAGTAGATCATGAGTTGTCATGAGTTGTGGGGGAGAATAGCTTGTCATGAAAATTTCTGAGAGTGAGTTGTGGGGGAGCTGAGAGTGAGTTGTGGGGGAGTGGTTTTGGAGAAAGAAGTGTTTCAGCAGTAGTGTTTATTTTGGCTCAACATGCACTTGCTTTGAATTTGCCTTGATTGTTAAAGCTGCTATTGATTTCTTTTTAAGCATTGATATTGCTTGATTCATAGTGTTACCATCATCAAAAAGGGGGAGATTGTTGCATCCCTACGGTTTTGATGATGTCTCACACTATAAATCAGTCTGTTCCTATCTCTAGATCAATTCAAGCTTCATCACTTGGGATAGTGCAGTTCATGTGGTTGTCATATAGTCATGCATTACTTGATCAAGTCTATACACTGCCAGCATACACGTTCAAAGTCTCTGCATTGAAGTCTGTACATAGGCCATCTCTGTACAGAGTCTTTTGCATTCCTTCATATCAAGTCTAGACATTGTGCATTCCTTCATATGAAGTCTATACACTACATGCTACAAAGTCTGCAACTCCTGTTTGCACTAAGTCTACACATTGGCAAAGTCTATACATCGCTTATACAAGTCTGTACAGCCAGTGCAATCATTGATATCAAATCTACACACTGTATATAGGCAAAGTCTGCACATTGGTAAAGTCTATGCATCGGCCAGGTGCTCGCAAAGTCTATACATCGCAGTCTTCAAGCCTTCCAAGTCTGTACATTGGCCTTCAAGATTCTCAAGTCTGTACAGCCTGCATTGTTGCTACAAAGTCTGCACATCCCGTTTGCACTAAGTCTGTACATTGTCTGAGCATTCACGTGTCTGGTTGCATGAGTCATTGAAGTCTGTACATCGCTTGGCGTTCACCAAGTCTGTACATCGCTTGGCGTTCACCAAGTCTCTACATCGCTTGAAGTCTGTACAGCCAATAGATCAAGTCTATTTATTGGTAAAGTCTGCGCATTATGCTTTGAAGATGCATTCAAAGTCTATACATTGTCTCGCCCACATCTTCAAAGTCTGGACATCCGATCGTCTCTTCCAGCGTCTCACACTATCAAGTCTGTACAGTGTTTACGTACAGTGCATCGTCATCCAAAGTCTGTATAGCCAGCTCTGTCTCACCTTGCGTCTCTTCAAGTATGTACAGCCTTGGCGTATGCTTTCATAAAGTCTATACATCGTGGGCTTTGAGTCTTCAAAGTCTGTACATTCTTCAAGGGGTAAGTCTATACATCGTTCGCTTAACTCCAGCCTGTGCATCATAAAGTCTGTACACTGCCTTCTCATGCACGCTTTCATCAAGTCTATACACTCCCTTATTTTCATGTCTATACATTCGATTGCTTCATGCATTACACAGAAGTCTACACATTCCCCTCTGTTATGTTAATGCATCATTCTGCAAGTCTGTACATTGGGGTCACATGAAGGCTTTCAAGTCTACACATTCTCACGTTGTACATACTTGCTTATTTGCTGCTTCTAAAGTCTATACACGCTGTGTTAAAAGCCTAAACTAACCAGTTACATTTCTTTTGTCTCTGCCTGTAGATGATTCAGATTGATGATTGGGCACGTGATCCGAGGATGATGCTTGGCACGTGATCCGAGGATGCTCTGGAAAAGGAGGGAACGAGCCCCACTCACGCCACTCGTGTGAAGTCATGGTATTCATGTCGGATGCCATATAAAAGGTGTCTTCTGCGAACAGAAGGACTGAACTGGAGGAAAAAGCTGAGAAGAAGAATCCCTGAGCAGAAGAAGAAAAGAGAGAGCCTCCACGTTCCAGAGAGAAGACAGAGAGAAATGAATTGAGAGTATTGTTCTGAGAGAAAAGTCTGAGAGAGAGAGAAGTGTCTAATTTGCTTCTTCGGAAGCTACATTGTTTTGGTTTTCAGAAACGATTGTCTTCATCGATTGTTTTGTTTTTCAGTTTCTTTCTTCATATTTTTGATTCCATATTGTTACCCTCCAGTGTTTGGAGGAATGGAGAGATACTCCGGTGTCCCTCTGGGCTGCAGAGGAAGAGAAATCTGTGATCTCTAGTTTTGCCAGTGATGGGTTGTCACTAGCAGGTTCACTCCGGTTTGGAGGAAGGGAGATTCATCTCCGGTTCTGGTCTTGCGGGTAGCAGGTCCAGGTGTCAAGCTCTGTGGGTAGCAGAGTTTGGGTTGAGGGATTTATTTCCCTTGGTTGGTCAAGCTGTGTGGCAGCATTTTGTTCGCAGACCGAGTCTGATGTTTCTAGCCGTGGCTAGTGGAAGCCTCACTCTAGTTGGAGTGAGGGGTGGATGTAGATTGTGGACTACAATCGAACCACCTTAAAAATACTTGTCTCTTCTGTGATTTGCTGTTATCGTTTGTGCTCTCCATCTACTTGGCATTTTGTTTGACTGTGAACAGCCTTTTCAATCGCACTTACTTATTCTGTCTTGGTTATTGACTGCATTAGCAACACTCTTTCGCTGTATCTAAAGAGTTGAAATTCAAAGTAGTGATTTTCAGCTGAAGTTTTTAAATCGGGAGTGATCTATTCATCCCCCCCTTCTATATCACTCTTCACTGCGCATAACAACGGTCTGATGATCTAATGGGGGAGTGAGGAAACGGGTGCCGACGGTGACCTGGGGTGGGCTTTGTTGCGAGATGGGGGAGAGGGGGAGCCAACAGTGTGGGTGCTGGCGGTGAGAGAGAGGGGGGCATCGAACGATGTGGTGGGGGGGGTGGGGGAAGGGGTGCCGGCGGTGAGGGAGAGGGGGCTACAGTTAAGGGAAGGGGGAGGGGGGGAGCCAACGGTGTGGTGGGGGGTTGGATTGTCTGGTGCCGGCGGTGAGGGAGAGGGGGGAGCAAACAGTGTGGTGGGGTGGTGGGGGGAAGGGATACCGACGGTGAGGGCTCTGCTGCGAGAGTTTGTTGAGAGGGGGGAGGGGATGGGAACAGTGACTGGGAGAGGGGGAGCCAAAGTGGGGTTTCCCCCCTGGCTCTCGTTATCTCTCTCTTCGAATAGAATGGTGTTTTAGTCAAATAACACATGACGATGGCATATCCCACGGAATATTCGCCATCCGTCGACGGTATCAAACAATAAGGGCATAACCGTAACATTTCTTCTACATCAAGGATATACGTGATAATATGATTAGATTAAGGGTATATATGCAAATACGGATATTTATGAGGGTATATATGCAAAAATCCCAAAATATAATAAGAAGACACTATCCCTTAGATCTGCTGATTTGCAGACTGTCAGGGGTGGAACTAAAATACTAAGAAAAATAGTAAATGAAGGCGGAATGACACGAGATTTAAACTGGAGATGAAGGATGACAGGAAGAACAAACCCTCAAAATTTGAGATCGAGCAGATCTACGAGTTGGAAGATAAAATTCCAGCCTCAGCTTGCTGTCTAGTAGAGAACAGACCGGAGACAGGTTGGCGGTGGTGGTGCGACGGCAGTTCGATGGCGGCTGCGGTGGCGGTGCTGAGCTTCTCACTCAGAGAGGGGTTGATAGGGAGGCTTCACACTTCTGAAGATCTGAGCTTTCACAGCTCCAAGGGGGAGAGAGGAGAGAGAGGGGCTGCGCCCTTCGGTGCTTGGAGCAAAATGCTAATTTTTTCTTCATTAATCTCATGAAATGTGCAAATACAAGCTGATATAGAAATAGATAAAAGACCTAAACTATCCCTAGATTTAGGGTTAGGGAGGGGCAAATGGGAGATAAGATAATAATCTCCCATATGGTCAAATGACCATTAATAAAAAAATTACAACATGAATTAAATACTATAAAAGGGGGGCGCCCCTTTGAAAAGGGGGTAACAATTTTGAATTTTCTTCTTTTTTTGTCCCCTTGGTCCAAGTCCTCCCTGGACCAAAGACCAGCCCATAGGGTTCATGATCCTAAGTGGACCAGTGGGAAAGAGGGTGGGGGACCCTGTTGGACCTACTGGCTTTTTGCAAAGAAACCCAAAGATTCCTAAGGACTAACATATTGGATTATAATTGCCATACAATTGCAAACCAATTAACCCAAGGATATAAATGCAACTAAAGGATACAAATGTAAAAACAAAATGTTTGTGCCCGGTGTTGATTCCCATCATGCAAGCGGCCACCACATCAGGCGGACGCTGTGCAAATATGTAAGTAAAATCTCAGGTGTGAGGTTCTCAAGAAAATGATCGGCATGGAAATAAGGTCATTTGACCGTTTGAATAATGTGGTGGCCGAAATTGAAGCCTTCCTAGCAAAGCATGCCTCGACAACAGCCAATGTCACTATGCAGAAGTTGAAGGCAGTAGAGCGGTGTCCGGGGCCCAAAGAAGCAAATACTATTAACATGAAAATATTTGAACAATAAAGAGATAAGGGCAAGAAGGCTGCTGCACCTCCGCCCGATAGAGTAGAAGAAAAGAAAGAGGGACCCTCACTCAGGGATAAGATGAAGAAGGCTTACTCTTTCCCCAAACATAAGACTAAAGTCCTGTTTGACTGGGTTACCCAGTATAACAAGATCACCCTGCCTGAGCCGAAGAGTTCGGAGGACTTGAAGAGAAGAGACAGTCCAAGATTCTGCCCTTATCACCAAATGTTGGGGGACCCCATTGAGGACTGCTATGTATTTAAAGATGTGATCGAAGGCCTTATAAAGAAAGCCGAATTAGAGATGGGGGAATACAAAGTCGATCCTCCACAACCTCATGAGGCACCACTGAATAGGGCTTTCGCCAATATGATATCTTTTGATGGAGGCATCATCCACAATTCCCTTTGGGAATGGGTCTTCTTCACATTCCAGCATCGTTTGAGTTCGGGCCTCTCTCTATAAAGGCCCACTTATCCTTTTTATGCTATTTACTTGAGTCATTTGATGTAATTTTCAGTTTATTTGAGTCATGTCCCTAGGTCTTGCATTTATTTTCCTAAGTATTGAGTGTCATTAGATTGTGTAATGTGCTATTGGGCCCAATTCTTCGGGCTTGGCCCATGAGCCCCCCCTACCCCTTCGGTTATTTGTTATTGAGTCTTTTGTAGGGGACTTATTGTAAAATGTGGGTTTCCTATATATAGGGCCTCATTTCCTTCATTTGGAGGTAATGAATGAATCAATGAAAAATGCCATTTGAGTATTCAAACTTAGTTCTAGAGGAGTGAATCCTATAGTTGGGTGAGAAACCCTAGGGGAGTGATTCCCCACCCCACCTCTCTCTCTTTCTCTCTCTTCCCCAAGTGGGGTTCGCCCCTTTCCTCTCTCCTCCCCTCTCCAACCACCTCCAACCCCCACCTACCCCATTAAATCCACTCCACTTCCCATAGCCATCATTACACCACTTCCCCCTAGTTCCAAGGAGATTCCTCCCCATTCCAACACCACCCTCCACATTCCAACACCACCTTCCCCATTCCAACACAATCACCCCTCTTCCCTACACAATCCCCCACATTCCAAAGCCATTTCAAATTTGAAATCCACCTTCCCTCCATGTTTTGGCCGCCCCCCTCCCCTCCCTTCTAGTTAGGGTTGCCCCTCCCACCTCCCTCCATTCTCATCCCTTGCACCCACCTTCCCCTACCTCTAGCTGAGAACCTGCGACCCCTTCCCCCTACCATCTCTTTCCTATCACCATTAGCATCCCCACCCCTCCCACAAACTTCATCTTTCACCCCCATCACCCCTTTCACACATACACATCCTCCATCTTCTTCTTTAGGTCATTTTGGTGGCTTCAACAAAGTCTGTAGGTTGCTGTCCAAATGATGCAGAGATACCAGTAGCTTCCAGAAGCCATCACAGGCAGATACCTGCTATTCTGAAGGCATAAGAGGCATCCACGGAAGCGGCTGCCTGTCCTCTTCGTAACGGAAGTGGTTTCGTCTTCATCCGAGCTGTGTGCTGCCCAAGAGCTTCGTTCTTCCACAATGGCACAGAGCTATCCCTGCTGAATACCAGAACCGGATTAGAAGCTCTGCAACGACTAACCTTGGAGGAATCAGCCCTCAAGCTCTTCTACAAAGTTCTTCTTCTTCCTGTCTCCTTTCATAAACAAGAAGCAGAAGTCCATTAAGCATCCGGGAACAAAAGTTACCAATTTTCTTCCACGATCGCGTGACTCTACTTCCCACAGTCGACACCGACCCCTTCTTTCTCTTCTGGTTCCACAGATCGTTACCGGCTGCTTCTGGTGTCCCCGTTTCTTCTGCGGGAAAGAGGACTCACCCACGGTTCTAACGGAACTGACGGCACCTAATTCGGAGTTCGGGAGCGACCGGGACAGCATCTTCGTCCTACTGTTGGTGACCTGCTACTGTCAGTCCAAGAACTAGAGGCCCTGTTCGAGCTCCCGCCCCGACCGGCAGAACCCCAGGTGAAATTAACAAAATTCTGAAGCATCCCTGATCCTGTAAAGAAGAGTTTCCCACTGGTCTTGTCCCAAGCAAAATTCTAGAGACAGATCTATAGCTCCGGCACCGACTGTCTATCCTCATTGGCTGAAATGAGGCAGATTCGGCATCTTCGTTTCTTCAACATCTTCGACTTAGTTTCCCCCTCCCCGCTTGGCCGGCTGAAGGCTCCTCCCTGTGTGGAGGTAGTTTTGATTGTAATCATTTAATCCCCACCCCAAGATCTCCCTCCTGCGAGAGGCGTAGTGTTGTAATTGATTTGAGCAGGTCAAGCTACACCGCCACGGCGTGTGGGGATCCACTCGCCTCCCCGCTCACCCTCGTCTCCGAGCGGGACCGGTTTCTTCAAATCGGTCGAGTAAGTGTTCAAACCCTCACTCCATTTAGTGCTTGTCTTTCAATATTAATTCTTAATTCCGCTGGTTATGCGAGTGAGAGCCCGATCCTCAAGCCCCGTTGTCTTGAGTGATCACCGTGGGAAAATAGCAACCGGTGCCTTTGGCACTTTGTCGGCCCCCTTGATTTGGGCATCCACACCCTTTGGGAATCAAGTCTTGGCCTTGCTGGCCCTCTACCAGCAAGGGCCCAACCCCTCAACCTCACCTTGGCATTGCCAAGTTACCCCGGGCTTGGGTGAGCGACGATAGAGCGGTGGCCCAATTCGGCCCATTTGAATGCGATTGTGCTTGCTTGCATTAGGTCCGAGGTTGTATCACATCAATTGGTATCAGAGCAAGTCATTGACTTTTCTCTATCAAGTCAAGTCCTAGGGCATGCTTGCATTCTTGTCCGAACCGTGCATTGTCAAACCATCATTGTTAACATTGAGTCTTGGGTCACATGGCCCCTCTCCCAATCATATCCCATGCATGCTTACCTAATGGAGAGCCCGTAGAAATTGATTTCATTGACCTAGAATCTAAAAATTGGGTGTCCCCCGATATCATTACCTCTCTTTGTAGGACCGGACAAATTGTGCACAATGGAGACCAAGTATTTATTGAATTCCATAAATGGTTCGGGAAGACTAAGTATTTGGATGGGGCTTGGTGTCAAAAAGGAACATTGGCGGGTCCATGTATAATCCTAGGTAAGAAATGGTTAGATGAAAGGAATGCCGACATCAACCCAACACGTCGGACTTGCCTAGTGCATCCGCCACACCTTTCGGGAACCTTTAAATTCAACAACCTTGTATTCTCCCACCCGCGGGAATCCCGCCCTTGTTCACCACCCCGGGTGCACCACACTTCGGCCATCATCACCCCACCATCAAAGAACCTTCCCACTCCATTAGCTTTGGAAGAAGTAGTCCACCCACTTTACCACATGAAGACAAATACCTCTCGGGAACCTATCCCCTCCATGGAGAGCACCCATGTCCCAATTGAAGAGGAAGCCTCGCACAAGGATCTTCACCCTCCACCACCCCCTCTAGATAAGGTCGAATTCATCTTGGAAGAGTCCCTTATTAGTTGGCTAAAGAAGAGCCCAATAAGAGAGATCACGGCCCACGATTGCCTTCCCATAAAGGAAAACCTTCCCATAGTGTCCTTCTCGTCCTATCACACCACAATCCAAGCATCCTATCAAGTGGGGACCTTAGAGGACCTTCTCAAGGGCATAGCATGGCAATTAGAGATGACTAGCATGATGACCCCTATGGTTGAACAACCTAGGAGCCTTAGCCTCCTACACCTATGCATAGGGTCTATCACCTCGGTTTACACCATTGGTTGTTACACTAGCGACCTCATTCTATTCCTCCCTACACCGGATGAGCCCAACCTTCTCCTCGATTTAGAGCTTCTTATCTCGGGTAGAAAGCCAAGCCCTCCACTCATGGCCGACTCACTTGTCAAGAACATTGGCCCAACTATAATGGAGAAGAATGACTTAGCACCTTTTAAGGATCTTGAGGACATGGAGTTCCTCCCCCTAGGTGACCCATTTTATGATCCATATGATACATTCCAATGGGAGTCAAGGGACTCATATGACCCAACCATCTTACCAACCACCCACCCTTTCCTACCCTCACCCACCATATTGGGCCAAACCCACCTCATCTATGACCCGGGTTACACCTTGGGAGCCATGACCTTGGGCCACATATCCCTAGGTAATAAGGTTGTGCCTCACCCCATGATGACCACCTTCTTAGATCCATTCGATCCTTTCCAATGGGAGTTCAAAGGTTGTCCCACACCTATACACATGGAGGTCACCTTTGGGAAACGCATGCATGTGTCTAGGCCTACCACACCACTTGGCATGAACGCTATGTTGGGTCCATTCATTCATACCACCCACATGTCAAGTAGAAAGCATGAGTGACCCATATTCAGATGTATTGGTCCACCTTCATTTATCATGGGTCTTAAGCATGTCAAAAGCATCTACGGATGTCCGGGTCCCCCTACATTCATCACCACTTTGCATGATAGGTTCACCTACGGGTGCCCCGACCCACCTTAGCCCACCAAAGTCTACATGACAACATTGCATGATAAGTCCACATATGGTTGCCCCGGCCCTCCAAAATCCATCAAAGTCTTCTTGGAATCAAAGCATGATTGGTCTACTTTTGGTTGCCCAGGTCCACCCATCACCCCTAGAATGTCAACATTCACAAGATTGCATGAAAGCCTTTGCAAGCACATAAGCAAAAAGAATGAGGCTTATAAGAGGCGGGCCGACTCTCATCGGCATCACCAAGAATTCCATGAGGGTGACTTTGTGATGGTAAGGACGGAGAGGCTCTCCCCGGGAGCCAACTCTAAACTGATGCCACGTGGTGCTGGTCCCTTCCAGGTCTTGAGGCGCATTGGTACAAATGCCTACGAGTTAGATCTCCCTGAGGAGTATGGAATAAGTCTCACATTCAATGTCGCCGACCTAGTGCCATACAAGGGACCCACGGTGGTACCTAGTAAGGAGATTGAGCCTACTTCTTCCATTGAGATAGCACCCACCCGTGAGGAGAGGCCACCAACCAAAAGAGCCCAGCGTGAACAAATTGAACAAATATTGGATGTACAAGTCACTACCACTCGGAGCAAGGTATATGAGCGCTATCTCGTCAGGTGGAAGGATCGTCCTCCTTCGGAGGATTCTTGGGTGAGTCGGGAGGATCTCCAGCAGTTGGATCCGGACCTCCTCGAGCAGTACCACAGCCGGATGGACCCCTACTCGACGGAGTCGAGCTCTTCACAGCCCAGGGGATTTGATGGAGGCATCATCCACAATTCCCTTTGGGAATGGGTCTTCTTCACATTCCGGCATCGTTTGAGTTCGGGCCTCTCTCTATAAAGGCCCACTTATCCTTTTTATGCTATTTACTTGAGTCATTTGATGTAATTTTCAGTTTATTTGAGTCATGTCCCTAGGTCTTGCATTTATTTTCCTAAGTATTGAGTGTCATTAGATTGTGTAATGTGCTATTCGGCCCAATTCTTCGGGCTTGGCCCATGAGCCCCCCTACCCCTTCGGTTATTTGTTATTGAGTCTTTTGTAGGGGACTTATTGTAAAATGTGGGTTTCCTATATATAGGGCCCCATTTCCTTCATTTGGAGGTAATGAATGAATCAATGAAAAATGCCATTTGAGTATTCAAACTTAGTTCTAGAGGAGTGAATCCTATAGTTGGGTGAGAAACCCTAGGGGAGTGATTCCCCACCCCACCTCTCTCTCTTTCTCTCTCTTCCCCAAGTGGGGTTCGCCCCTTTCCTCTCTCCTCCCCTCTCCAACCACCTCCAACCCCCACCTACCCCATTAAAGCCACTCCACTTCCCATAGCCATCATTACTCCACTTCCCCCTAGTTCCAAGGAGATTCCTCCCCATTCCAACACCACCCTCCACATTCCAACACCACCTTCCCCATTCCAACACAATCACCCCTCTTCCCTACACAATCCCCAACATTCCAAAGCCATTTCAAATTTGAAATCCACCTTCCCTCCATGTTTTGGCCGCCCCCCTCCTCTCCCTTCTAGTTAGGGTCGCCCCTCCCACCTCCCTCCATTCTCATCCCTTGCACCCACCTTCCCCTACCTCCAGCTGAGAACCTGCGACCCCTGCCCCCTACCATCTCTTTCCTATCACCATTAGCATCCCCACCCCTCCCACAAACTTCATCTTTCACCCCCATCACCCCTTTCACACATACACATCCTCCATCTTCTTCTTTAGGTCATTTTGGTGGCTTCAACAAAGTCTGCAGGTTGCTGTCCAAATGATGCAGAGATACCATCAGCTTGCAGAAGCCATCACGAGCAGCTACCTACGATTATGAAGGCATAAGAGGCATCCACGGAAGTGGCTGCCTGTCCTCTTCGTAATGGAAGTGGTTTTGTCTTCATCCGAGCTGTGTGCTGCCCAAGAGCTTCGTTCTTCCACAACGGCGCAGAGCTGTCCCTGCTGAATACCAGAACCGGATTAGAAGCTCTGCCACAACTAACCTTGGAGGAATCAGCCCTCAAGCTCTTCTACAAAGTTCTTCTTCTTCTTGTCTCCTTTCATAAACAAGAAGCAGAAGTTCATCCAGCATCCGGGAACAGAAGTTACCAGTTTTCTTCCACAATCGCGCGACTCTACTTCCCACAGTCGGCACCGATCCCTCCTTACGCTTCTGGTTCCACAGATCGTCTCCGGCCTCTTCTAGTGTCGCCGTTTCTTCTACAGGAAAGAGGACTCACCCACGGTTCTAACGGAACTGACGGCACCTAATTCAGTGTTCGGGAGGGGCCGGGACAGCGTCTTCTTCCTACTGTTGGTGACCTGCTACTGTTAGTTCGAGAACCAGAGGCCCTGTTCGAGCTCCCGCCCCGACCGGCAGTGACCCCAGGTGAAATTAACAAAATTCTGAAGCATCCCTGATCCTGTAACGAAGAGTTTCCCACTGGTCGCATCCCCGGAAAAATTCTAGAGACAGATCTATAGCTCCAGCACCGACTGTCTGTCCTCATTGGCTGAAAGGAGGCAGATTTGGCATCCTCGTTGCTTCAACATCTTCGACTTAGTTTCCCCCTCCCCGCTTGGCCGGCTGAAGGCTCCTCCCTGTGTGGAGGTAGTTTTGATTGTAATCATTTAATCCCCACCCCAAGATCCCCCTCCTGCGAGAGGCGTAGTGTTGTAATTCATTTGAGCAGGTCAAGCTACACCACCGCGGCGTGTGGGGATCCACTCGCCTCCCCGCTCGCCCTCGTCTCCGAGCGGGACCGATTTCTTCAAACCGGTCGAGTAAGTGTTCAAACCCTCACTTCATTTAGTGCTTGTCTTTCAATATTAGTTCTTAATTCCGCTGGTTATGCGAGTGAGAGCCCGATCCTCAAGCCCCGTTGTCTTGAGTGATCACCGTGGGAAAATAGCAACCGGTGCCTTTGGCACTTTGTCGGCCCCCTTGATTTGGGCATCCACACCCTTTGGGAATCAAGTCTTGGCCTTGCTGGCCCTCTACCAGCAAGGGCCCAACCCCTCAACCTCACCTTGGCATTGCCAAGTTACCCCGGGCTTGGGTGAGCGACGATAGAGTGGTGGCCCAATTCGGCCTATTTGAATGCGATTGTGCTTGCTTGCATTAGGTCCGAGGTTGTATCACATCATCTTTGTATCAGGCGTTGCATGAAGAAATTGCGGAAGCTACCACTCAGCATGCTTACGAGGCGTGCTTTCTGACACCTATGAATGAGTAACACGGATGGCAGTAGGTCCCTACAAAGAGAAAGAAGAAGCCTTCACTCCATCCGGTGGTAGGGGCACATATCTGTGGTGTAATGCCATGACCCACTCCTCCAGCTCTAGCACCGGTGTGGATCACTCAGTTGGCCCTGATCAGAATACCCACCCTCAACCTGACGAGACAGACTCCGTTGCCAGTGAACCACAAAATCAACCCGGAGATCCGGTGGCTTCAGGCTTATATAGATGGGTTGGAGGAATACAAACAGCCCCAGTTGCAGCCATTGCTGATAAAAGATCATGTCCCATGGGAGGAGTTAGAACAACTTTCTCTTGAATAGAAGGAAGAGCCAGGAAAAGTAACAGAGGAAGATAACATCCTATTCTGTGGGCAGGCACCATCCAAAAAAAAATAGAAGAAGAAGATAAAGGCATGTAAAGCCAAAAGGAAGACGGTACTCTCCTGTAATACTCTATCGGCCCTCTTAAACCTGCCCGGGGAGGAAGATGAGGAGGACTTATGCTTCACGCCCGCAACTGAGGTGAACCAGGCCGAAGCCGCAACTACTGCCCATGTAACTCGGTCGGGCTGAAAATGGGGACACCCGCCGCCCGCCTACCATCATATTATCTTCACAGGGGAGAAAGCCTACAAGATACCCTCCCTGAAGGTTAGGGGAATTCAAATCCCTCCTCCGCCAGGGCTGTACAATAAAAGTGAGGGCAATGGTGGCATCCCTTCTTTCATTGAATTCCTAAAGATGGCTAAGGTTAAGTAGCCCTACCAAGACACCATCTCTGCAACCCGAGGCACCCTCCCATAGCCTCATCAACCTTCTAGTCTGCCAAATGAAGATAAGGACAGCCCGACAGCAGGCACCAAGGAACAGCAAGACAATGACACCGTGCAGCAAAAAGGTTCAGACTCAGAGTTCGATGAAGCAGGTCCATCAAGAACTGCAGCGCAAGGTTCTTCCAAGCCAAGGTGGGTGGAAGAGATGAAGCTATCAAATGTCTGGGCCGGAAGCCGGATAATAAAGCTACTGAAGAAGCTCCCGGCAAGGTTCACCATTTGGGAGATCCTCTATCTAAGTGAGGAGACCCGACGAGCAATTATTACTGCCCTACGGACGCTTGCACAATATGAAAGTTGTCTGGCTGAGACACTACTTGGAGCAAATGTGACCTTCATAGAGGAGGATATTCTACTTCCTACCATCATCCATAATAGACCATTGTATATGAGGGGATAGTTGAACAGGATTCTAGTAGACCCCGATGTAGCTGTCAACATCCTTCCCTACAGGGTTTACCATAAGTATTACATTGATGTGCACCTTCATAAAATCGGAGATATGCGTATCGTCGGCTTCAACCAAAAATTCAAAGTCCCATTGGGAGTGGCAGAGTTCACCCTCACCATGGTAGATTTCACCACGAGAGTGCAGTTTCATGTTATCAACTCTAGCACCATGTACAAAGCATTGCTCGACCGCCCCTGGCTGCATGAAAATTTAGTGGTGCCATCTACATTCCACCAGTGTATCAAGTATAATCAAGATAGGAAGGAGGAGCAGATATACGCTGACCTCCATCTATTTGGGGTATTTGAATGTCACTTGCTTGATGCCTCCTTATATGTGGAATAGCCACGGGAGACCCCCAGGACAAAGACTCCCGTCAAGGCAGTAAAAAGCACCTCCGGTGATGACTGGTTTCTACCACCATCGCCAGGTTATGTGAGTCCTAGGGTGGTGTAACACATTGCCGGCATAGCGGACGTGGGCAGAACTACACCTCCTCCCACTTACCCATAAGTGAATGAAGCCAAAGTTGACAAGTTCTACAACCATATTAAGATCCCTGGGGGTCTCATCAAGCCGATAGCCAGTCTCGACCATTCCATTGTCGAGCCTCGCAAGACACTAGAGGTGGCCCAGCCTACAGGTCCCACCAGTCTATTTTATGTGGCTGAAGAGCATGCTGTATAGGAGGACACTGACTGTCACCTCCTTGAAGATCTGAAAAACTCGACAGTCCCCATTCAGGTGCTAACATTCACATCAGACAAGGTGGCTAAGATGTTCAGGAGACAACACATCCCCTCCTGCCAACCTCGTAAAGAAAGTGAAGCATTCAAAGAGCTTTGGTATCTTGCCAACCTGGATAAGGAGCTGAAGCACATTTCTGAGCACCCAGGACTAGGGTTTACCCTTGAAGAATACTATGACAGTGGGCGCTATGAGGTGGACACCATCTCTGTTTTCTTTTCAGCAGACGCCAGTTCACTGGGGACAACTTATGATGAGTACCCGGTGGAGGCAGAGTATGCCAGGTCACCTCGACCAGAACGCCAAAAATCAAAAACTGTGATCCCCTGCTGGTGCTGGGAACAAGTTTGTTATGAAGAAACGACTTTACAAGCAACATTTGACACATCAAACAATCGCGAAGCCGAAGATAGTGAAGAAGGAGAAGCTTGCTTCTCCTTCGACCCACCCGTAGCGGTAATGTTAACAATCCCTAGACCGATTGAAGAAGCTTCTGTTGAAATCGATCGGGCAACACCCATCATTGAAGCTATGGCCAAGAAAGAACAAGCCACCTCTACTAAGGATATGCCGGCCTAAGGCAGCATGGTAGCAGGATCATCCCTATGCACTACGGAGCCAAAATACCATCCCTCTAAGCCAGCAATGGACACATGCCAGTCCCTCGTAGCTGCTGACACACCAATTGAAGCCAAAGTGGTAGAAGCTCTAGTAGCAGAATAGCTCATACTTCTGCCACAAGCTGAACTATAAGTCCTAGAGGAGGTCCAGGGATGACAAAATGAAGAAATGGAGGTACTTAAACTTGAAGATGATATTCAAGGTTTCATTGACCTACAGTCGGCACCTCTAGAGATCAAAGATGGAGGCCAAGCCACGGTCGATGAATTGATAGAAATCAATTTGGGAAGCGAGGATGACCCTAGGCCGACTTTCCTCAGTGCCCAGCTCTCCTCATAAAAGCAGAAGCTATACATCCAACTGCTACAGGAATTCAGGGATTGTTTTGGCTGGAGCTACAATGAGATGCCAGGACTTAGCCCTACAGTTTCACAACATGAGTTGGCTATAAATCTCGAAGTGCAGCTTGTGAAACAACCACCATGGCGCATGAGGCCAGAGCTTATCACCCAGATATGCAAAGAAGTTGACAAACTCATCGATGTAGGTTTTTTCGAAGAAAACTAATACACCACTTGGCTGGCCCACATTGTGCCTATCAAGAAGAAGAATGGGCAGATTCGGATATGTGTGGACTTCTGAGATCTGAACAAGGCATGTCCGAAGGATGACATGTCGGTGCCGATAATGGAAGTCATGATCGATGCTACAACCGGTCACGAGGCCCTGTCATTTATGGATGGATCGTTCGGTTACAACTAGATATGGATCACGGAGCATGATCGGGTCCACGACACCTTCCGAACCAGTAAGGGCATCTTCCACCACAAAAGGATGCCGTTCGGTTTGAAGAATGCTGGCCCAACCTACCAGCAGGACATGACCAAAATCTTTGATGAGCTGCTCTACCATAAGGTTGAGTGCTACATAGACGACCTGGTAGTCAAAACCAGAAGGAAGAAGATCATCTGCAGGACCTCCGAGTTATATTCCATACGCTCAGGCAATATGAGTTAAAGATGAACCTTATGAAGTGTGCCTTTGGAGTGTCCAACGGCAAGTTCTTGGGTTTCATTATCGGATATCTGGGGATTGAGATAGACCCCGCAAAGATTAAAGCAATCCAGGAGCTACCTCCCCCGAAGAATCTCACCAAGCTGAGATCGCTGCATGGCTGTTTGGCTTATATCCAGTGGTTTATATCCAATTTGTCGGGTCGGTGTTACCCCTTTCACAAATTGATGATGAAAGATGTATCCTTTTACTGGGATGAAGAGTGCCAAATGGCCTTTGATAGGCTGAAAGATTATCCGAAGACTCCTCCTGTGCTTGGGGCACTAGTGAAAAGGCGGCCGTTGATCCTGTACATAGCAGCCATGCATTACTCCCTGGGGGCAATGTTGGCCCAAAATAATGAAGAAGGAAAAGAACAAGCGCTCTACTATCTCAGCAGAAGGCTGGTGAGAACTGAGGAAAGGTACACCTTTATCGAGAAGGTCTGCTTAGCCCTGGTCTTCGCAGTTAAGAAACTTTGACACAATATGTTGTGACACGAAATAAAGTTAATATTCAAAGCGGATCTGTTGAAGTACATACTATCCCAGCCGAAGCTCAAGGGCCGCTTAGGCAAATGGGCAGTGATTCTCATGGAGTTTGATATCTCGTATATCCCGTAGAAGCCCGTTAAAGGATAGATCATTATAGACTTCTTCACCACACACCCTATGCCTGAAGATTCTCCACTGGTGAGATAACTCCCTGAAGATGAGACCTTGGAGGCAGACCAAGCGCAGCCCACCCTATGGTAGTTGTCCTTTGATGGTGTATCCAGAACAGACATTCCAGCTACCGGGCCGGTTAAAGTCAGAGCTGCTGCAGGCATAGTCCTGAAGTCTCCCAAAGGGGAGGTCATATGTACTTCCTGCTTAATAAACAAGCCCTGCATGAACAACGAGGCAAAGTATGAAGCCTTGATTATTGGTCTGCAAATTGCCCTGTCCATGGAAATCCAGATGCTTGAGGCATTCGAGACTCCATGCTGGTCGTGAAGCAAGTGGAAAGACAATTTGATATACAGAAGCCGGAGCTTCTTCCTTATCACCAGTTGGTGCTACGCCTGATGGTGATGTTTTACTTCATTGAAGTGAAGCACATCAATTGAGGATGAAATGCTCAGGAAGATGCCCTCGCAAAGTTGGCCAGTTCTTTTGCAGTCTCGCCAGATGAGAGCCTAAATGTAACTATCATCAATAGGCGTCAAGTCCCCAGCATGATGGATGTCCTAGCAGATGAAAAAGAAAATGAAATAATCATAGTGGAGAAAATCCAACAACCTGACCGGCGAGAGCCGCTCTTGCAATGGTTCCGACATCACCAGCTGCCGAAAGAAAAAGAACAAAGAATGAACCTACTTAAGATCAAAGACTCCTATGAGATGAGAAATAGAACTTTGTTCCAAATAATGGTGGACGCCCAAAAGAAAATCCTACTTCGCTGCCTTTCTACGGAGGAAGCCTGGAAGGTGATGAAAGAGGTTCATGCCGGGTCAACCGGGGCACACCAGGCGGGTTCGAAAATGAAGATTGAAATAATGAAATTAGGCAACTATTGGCCTACTATATTTGACGACTATTGCAAATTTGCCAAGTCATGTCAGACATGTCAAGAGCATGACACCGTGCCAAGACGGCCACAGGCACCGCTACACCCCACTGTCCCTAGCTGGCCTTTTGCCCAGTGGGGCACGGACGTGGTCAGCCCGCTACCAGCATCATCACCGGGGTGCAAATATATCATAGCGGCTGCAGATTACTTCTCCAGGTGGGTAGAGGCTGTGGCACTACATGAAGTAACGGGAGAATTGGTCACCAGGTTCTTCCATCAAAATATAATATTCCTTTTTGGAACACCCAGCCAAATTATTTCTGACAACGACAACAATTTCAAAAACCAGAAGGTGTACAGGCTAGCCAACAAATACAAGATTGATTGGAGGATATCGTCCCCCTACAATCCTCAGGCCAACGGGCTCGCAGAAGCATTCAATAAAACCCTCTGCACCCTGCTAGCAAAAATCATCAACTTTAGTAAGAAGGACTGGGAAGAGAAAATGTACGAGGCACTATGGGCATATCGTACAATCTACAAGACCTCAACTGGCTGTTCACCATTCTCCCTAGTGTACGGATCAGAGGCGGTGGTTCCAATAGAGCTGGAGGTGCTGTCCTTGCGAGTTGGTATTCAGCATGGCTTGGCTAGCGGTGAACAAACAAATATAGAAATAAGACTGGAGGAGCTCACTGAACTCGAGGGGAAACGACTCCGGGCGCAACAAAACTTCTAACTATATCAAGCTCGCATGGCCCTTGCTTTTGATAAGCTGGTCAAAGAGTGAGAGTTCAAGAAAGGTGACCTGGTGATGGTCAAAAGAAGGGAAGTGATGGCAGCCAACCCCAAAGGAAAGCTGACTAAAAATTGGGTAGGCCCGTATGTTGTTCATCAGGTCTACGAAGGAGGTGCTTATGTCCTTGTAGATCACAAGGGTGCAGTTCAGTTCTCCCTTCTCAATGGGAAACACCTGAAGCTATATCATGCAACCTTACCGGCGTTTGAAGAATGACCGAAATTTAACTTGGTCTAGTGGCGCCCCGCCCTAGCCGAGCTCTCTGAAACATATCCCCCGCTCAAATCAACCTGAGCCTGTTGGCCCGTGTTGCATGTGATGCCCCCAATACACAAATCGTCAGGGTCCCAAGAACCCCAACATAGTCCCATTGGGCTACTATTTCATCGTCAACTTGGACCTTACGTCCAGATCGGTTCATAAACCATTTCCTTTGCGCTGGTGTTATCCCCGCGCCTGCAAATATACATCATTTGGCTAACAGCTTCGTGCCCTAGCCAACATTTACACAACTACCACCGTGCTGGACCATACTTCCGCATCGGTGCATAAACCTTTTCCTTTGCGCTGGCGTTATCCCCGCACCTGCGAATATACATCCTTCGGTGAACGGCTTCGTGCCCTAGCCGACATTTACACAACTACCACCGTGTTGGACCTTACGTCCGCATCGGTGCATAAACCATTTCATTTACACTGGCGTTATCCCCGCGCCTGCCAATATACATCCTTCGGCGCAAGGCCTCGTGCCTTAGCCGATATTTACACACTATTGCCATTCCGGACATTACGTACGAATCGGCGCATAAACTCTTTTCCTTGTAGTGGCATTATCTTCTTACCAACGAATATACCTCGTTTGGCGCAAGACTTCATGCCTTAGCCGATATTTACACACTATCGTCATTCCGGACCTTACATCCGAATTGGCGCATAAACTATTTTCCTTGCATTGGCATTACCTTCTTGCCAACAAATACACAACCTCCAGCGCAAGGCTTCCTGCCCTAGCCGATATTTACACGTAATCGCCATTACGGACCTTATGTTCGAAACGACGCATAAACTCCTTTCCTTGCGTTGGCATTAGCTTCTCACCAATGAGCATACTTTTTGCGGTGCAAGGCTTTGTGCCCTAGCCAATATTTACACATAATCACCATTCCGAACCTTATGTTCGAATCGGCGCATAAACTCCTTTCCTTGCGTTGGCATTACCTTCTTGCCAACGAACATACCTCATTCGGCGCAAGACTTCATGCCCTAGCTGACACTTGCACATTATCGCCATTCCGAACCTTATGTTCGAATCGGCGCATAAACTCTCTTCCTTGCGTTGGCATTACCTTCTTGCCAACGAATATACCACTTCCGGCACAAGGCTTTGTGCCCTAGCCGACATTTACACATTATCGCAATTACGGGCCTTACACTCGAATTGGCGCATAAACTTTTTCCCTTGCATTGGCATTACCTTCTTGCCAATGAACATACTTTATGCGGCGCAAGGCTTCGTCCCCTATCCAATATTTACACATTATAGCCATTCCAAACCTTACGTTCGAATCCGCGCATAAACTCTTTTCCTTGCGTTGGCACTACCTTCATGCCGACGAATACACCTCCTTCCGGCGCAAGGCTTCGTGCCCTAGCCGATATCTATACATTATTGCCATTCCGGATCTTACATCTGAATTTGCGCCTAAACCTCCTCCTTTTCCATTGGGCATTATCGCCCCGTGAACAACTGAAGCACTCAGGATCGAGCACCATGCATCGACCCGTGAGCGCACTCTTACCTATTATGTTTGTTAAAGAAAAATGGGGGCTTAAAATAGAGGTGCCCCACCGGACTTGTTCATGTAGAGTCTATGGTATGCTCTGCTATCGATTGTTATTTTGTGAAGACTTGGTGCAACGGTGCAGACATGGATTCAGAGGGGGGGTGATGTGACACGATCCCTCAGACCTAGATTCGCAAGCAAGCAATCGATCGATGAACCCACTCTAGCAGACTCACCCGTGTAGCGCACACTCGGATCCGTAGATAGATCGGCGATAGTGGAGAGGGTCTGAGGAGGGACCTCACCTTTCTGGGGATTTGACTAGCTTGGGATGAACCCCTAAGGGCCTGGGATTCCCAATTCCATGGGCGGCCAGCACGCCAAGGGCATGGGTTGTAGGGTCGCACTTTCAACTCACTCCGTGGTGGTCACACAATTCAATGGAGTTTGAGATCGGGCGCTCACCTCACCGCCGACGGGCAACTAGAAACAATACTAAGACAAGCAAAAGTAAAACCAGCAGAGGAAGTGACCAGAAGCTCACCGGATCGGCGTGAGGAAGCCGATCCCGGCCGGAGACGAGGGCGAGCGGGGAAGCGTGGGCTACCCGCACGCCGCGCCGATGACGCTTCGGCCGCTTACCTGCTAGTACAATCACTACGCCCTCACAGAGGGGGTGGAATAGGGGTGGGGATGATTAATTACAATCAATACTACCTCACGCAGGGAGGGGCGGTCAGCCGGCCAGGCAAGATCGGACGGAGAGCTAAAGGAGTCGCCGAAAGAGGACTTCACCGATTCTGCCCGCTTTCAGGAACTGCCTGATAGGTACTCGCTGTTGGCGCTGCCACGGGTTCTCCCGAACTTGGAATTTGTCGAAACCAGCGCTCAATCTTCACTGACTGATCCGGGAGGGCTGCTGAAATTTCTTGTGGGTTCGAGTTGTCGTTGACGGCCGGGGCAGGTGCTGGACCGGTGCTGCTCTGTTCTGGCTCTGACTGGTCCTAGGACTCTACAGCAGGTTGACAAACTCGCCACGAACACCCCCGAGATTCGAATGATGCGGGACCAGAACAGACGCGAGCGTGAATGAGTCTTGTTCGATCCGTAACCAAGAAGAGCACCAGAGGAGGTCGGAGTCGAGAGAACCATCCCGAAGAGTGGGGGGGTATCAGGACTGTCTCTGACTGGCCAGACCTGCGTACCTGAGGGAAAATAATTGGAATGGGTACTCCGAACTCCAAACAGGGCTCCACTTGTTTTGATGGATAGGGGACTGGTAGAGGTTCGTCCTGGTCAAATGGTTCGCCATGGGGAGCCGGGGTGTGGTTGCAGCAGCTTCTGAACTGAGGCTCTGGGCTATGCTCAGGTGCCGGATGCGCAGTCGGGCAAGAACGGACGTCGCGGATGCCTCCAACCTCGGAATGAGGCGGGATCACCTCGCCTACGAAGCCGACTGAAAGAGCTTTCCGAAAATAGGCACCCAAGATGTCTTCCCAAGACATGGGGTTTTGCAGGTGTGCCTTGGTTTATTAATCATCCTTGTGCCTTGTATTCTTTGATCTCCTTTCTAAGCTCATCAACTTTTTTAGATTCGTCTGTACAGACGGTTTTCCCTTTTTCCATTGTGAGAAGCCTTTCAGATATAGCAGAGTTCAGCTATTTTAACTTCTCATTTTCTTCCTTAAATTTATCATTTTGAATTAACTCATTGATGTGACACAACCTCGGACCTAATGCAAGCAAGCACAATCGCATTTAAATGGGCCGAATTGGGCCACCGCTCTATCGACACTCACCCAAGCCCGGGGTAACTTGACAATGCCAAGGTGAGGTTGAGGGGTTGGGCCCTTGCTGGTAGAGGGCCAGCAAGGCCAAGATGGGATTCCCAATGGGTATGGATGCCCAATTTAAGGGGGCCGACAAAGTGCCAAAGGCACCGGATGTACTTCTCCCATGGTGATCACTCAAGACAACGGGGCTTGAGGACCGGGCTCTCACTCACATAACCAGCGGAATTAAGATCAAATATTGAATGACAAGCACTAAATGGAGTGAAGGTTTGAGCACTTACTCGACTGGTTTGAAGAAACCGGTCCCGGTCGGAGACGAGGGCGAGCGGGGAGGCGGGTGGATCCCCACACGCCGCGCCGGGGTAGCTTGACCTGCCCAAACAAGTTACAACACTACACCTCTCATAGGAGAGGGATCTTGGGGTGGGGGTTAAGGGATATTACAACCAAAATTACCTCCGCACAGGGAGGGGCCTTCAGCCGGCCAAGCGGGGAGGGGAAACTATGGTTAAAATCATGGAACGATGAAGTCACCGGTTCTGCCTGCTCTCTCCGAACAGGGACATGTAGACAGTGTTGCTGCTATAGAACTCGTTCAAGAATTTCTCTGATGATGAGACTAGTGAGGAAATTTCCGTATCTGGGAAGGGAAGGCCTCAGAATTTCTTCAATTTCTTCTGGAGCCGCTGCTGACCAGGATGGAGGTTTGAACAGAGCTTCAGATTCTCAGACCTACAGTTGCAGACTTCTAACTGCAGATTGCAAGGAAGACCCCGGCAGCTCCCAACCTCGGAATCAAGCGCCGTCAAAGTCGTTGGAATCATGGACGAGTCCTCTTCGCAGCAAAACTAACGAGGAAGCCAACCGATGTCGAGAAGACTAGGGGATGCAGAACAATGGCGACTGGTCGGTGCAGACTATGAGTAGCAGATCTGCATAGCTGAGGGAGAAAAATGAGAACTCTGGATCACGAATGCCGAATGAAGTCTGTTTCTTGATTATGGAAGTAGACTGGGTGATGAAGAACTTTGAAGAAGAACTCATGGACTTATTCCTTCAGGGTTCGTCGTGGCAGAGCTTCTAATCTGGCTCAGGTCCTCAGTCGAGGTAGAACTACGCAGTTGTGGGAGAATGGACCTCCTCGACGGCTCGGAGATCGGAAGAAGATGAAACCACTTCTGTTGCGAAGGAGACTGGTAGACGCTTCCGACGATGGCTCTTGGGTCTTCAAACTCATCCGGAGGAAGTCGTGGTGGCTGCTGCAAGTTGCTGTTTCATCTGCAACCTCTGGACAGCAAACTGCAACTTCGAAGTAGCTTCCAATGACCAAGAAAGAAGAAGGGGAAGAGGGTAGATGAGTGTGGGAGTGACCCCTGGTTGTAAGGGGGTCTTGGAGGGGGTGTTCTAAGGTGTGGGAGGTGGAGAATAAGGTCTGGAAGAGGGTCCAATAGATGGTGGTAGTGGGGGCTACGAATTTGGTTGGAATGGAGAGAGGGAAAGGATATTCGAAAATAGGTTTAAGGGTGTGGTTAATTTTTTGTCTTGGGAATGGGGGGGTTGTGTTGGGGAAGGAAAGGGGTGCTTGGGGTAGTGGGAAGGGTGCTTGGAAAAGTGGGAGGGGTAGTTGGGGGTTGGATGGTGAGGAGAGGATTGGTGGAGGGGGTCTTCGGAAGGGGTGGAGTATTGATGAGTGTTGTGGGGAATGGGAAGAGGCTTAAATAGGGTAGGTGGGGAGTGGAGGTGGTTGGGAAGGGAGGAGGGAGAAGAAAATTCGAATTTGGGTGTTGAGGAGAGAGAAAGTGGAGTGAAAAAGAGAGATTAAGAGAGGGAAGGGTGGGGAATCTCTCCCCTAGGGTTTCTCACCCAAAAAATAGAATCTCTCCACTAGATAAGAAGTGTAAACTCTCAAAATGGCAAGTTTTTTCATTCATTGATTCATTAAGTTGGAATGGGGGGAATGGGGTCCTATATATAGGAAACTCACATTTCTACAAAAGTCCCTGACAATTGACTCAATGACAAATAACCGAGGGGGTAGGGGAGAGCCCTTGGGCCAAGCCCAATGAATTGGGCCCAATAGCTAACTAGACAACCTGATGACACTCAAACTTAGGGAAATGAACACAAGACCTAGGAACATGACTCAAATAAAAGAGAAAATACATCAAATGACTCAAATAAAAATTACATAGGACTCAAAATTAAATGACTAGAACATTCCGGATGCAACCGGGGCGAGGAGACGAGCTGTAAACGTGGGCATGGGAGGTGATGTCCCCATCACTCATTTATTAGAACCTGATCCTCTGAGTTAATTTCATGCTTTCTTCTAGTTTCAAATTCCTTCAGATCTCTTTCCTATTTTTCAACATTTTTCTGTAACTCCATGTTTACAGACTTGATAGCATCAAATTTTTCAGCAAGCAGATTCTTCTCTTGATTGAGTTTCTCAAATTTTTCTTCATTTTATTTAACATATTTTCTGAGAGATTCGTTTTTAGATTTCAGCTTGTTTACATCTGTGTTAACATGTTCAAGATCCTTCAGCAATTTTTCATTCTGAACATGATTGTTGATAAGAATCTGATCATCATTAGTTGAGCTAAGTTTTTCTTCCCTCCTCGGAGGGTGTAGAAGTGGTACTTCCCTCAAGTCTTCCGAACGAGACCGATCTATCCACCTGCCGAGATAGCGCTCGTATACCTTGCTCCTGGTGGTAGTGACATGTTCATCCAATATTCGTTCAATGTGCTCACACTGGGCTCTCTTGGCTGGTGGACTCTCCTCACGGGTGGGTGCTCTCTCAACAGAGGGAATAGGCTCAATATCCTCACTAGGTACCACCGTGGGTCCCTTATATGGCACTAGGTCGGTGACATTGAATGTGGGACTTATTCCATACTCCTCAGGGAGATCTAACTCGTACGCATTTGCACCAATGCGCCTCAAGAGCTGGAAGGGACCAGCCCCACGTGGCCTCAGTTTAGAGTTGGCTCCCGGGGAGAGCCTCTCCGTCCTTACCATCACAAAGTCACCCTCATGGAATTCTTGGTGACGCCGATGAGAGTCGGCCCGCCTCTTATAAGCCTCATTCTTTTTGCTTATGTGCTTGCAAAGGCTTTCATGCAATTTTGTGAATGTTGACATTCTAGGGGTGATGGGTGGGCCTGGGCAACCAAAAGTAGACCAATCATGCTTTGATGCCAAGAAGACTTTGATGGATTTTGGAGGGCCGGGGCAACCATATGTGGACTTATCATGCAATGTTGTCATGTAGACTTTGGTAGGCCTAGGTGGGCCGGGGCACCCGTAGGTGAACCTATCATACAAAGTGGTGATGAATGTAGGGGGACCTGGACATCCGTAGATGCTTTTGACATGCTTAAAACCCATGATAAATGAAGGTGGACCAATACATCAGAATATGGGCCACTCATGCTTTCTACTTGACATGTGGGTGGTATGAATGAATGGACCCAACATAGTGTTCATGCTAAGTGGTGTGGTAGGCCTAGACACATGCATATTTTTCCTAAGGGTGACTTCCATGTGTATAGGTGTGGGACAACCTTTGAACTCCCATTAGAAAGGATCGAACGGATCTAAGAATGTGGTCATCATGGGATGGAGCACAACCTCATTACCTAGGGAAATGTGGCCCAAGGTCATGGCTCCCAAGGTGTAACCCGGGTCATAGATGAGGTGGGTGAGGGTAGGAAAGGGTGGGTGGTTGGTAAGATGGTTGGGTCATATGAGTCCCTTGACTCCCATTGGAATGGATCATATGGATCATAAAATGGGTCACCTAGGGGGAGGAACTTCATGTCCTCAAGATCCTTAAAAGGTGCTAAGTCATCCTTCTCCATTATAGTTGGGCCAATGTTCTTGACAAGTGAGTCCGCCATGAGTGGAGGGCTTGGCTTTCTACCCGAGATAAGAAGCTCTAAATCGAGGAGAAGGTTGGGCTCATCGGGTGTAGGGAGGAATAAAAGGAGGTCGCTAGTGTAGCAACCAATGGTGCAAACCGAGGTGATAGACCCTATGCATAGGTGTAGGAGGCTAAGGCTCCTAGGTTGTTCGACCATAGGGGTCAACATGCTAGTCATCTCTAATTGCCATGCTATGCCCTTGAGGAGGTCCTCTAAGGTCTCCACTTGATAGGATGCTTGGATTGTAGTGTGATAGAAGAAGAAGGGCACTATGGGAAGGTCTCGTTCTATGGGAGGGAAAACATGGGCCGGGGTCTCTCGAATTGGGCTCTCCTTTAGCCAACTAACAATGTGTTCTCCTAAGATGAGCTCCGCCTCAACTAGAGAGGGTGGTGTAAGGTAAAGACCATCGTGTGAGGTTCCTTCTTCAGCTTGGACTTGGGTTTCCTCCAAAGTAGGTGGTGGGTTTAGAGTGCTCACAACTATTGGATTGGGTATGAGTTCTGCTACCAAGGAGGTGAGAGAGTCTTTTGGGGTGATGAGGGTTTGTGTGTGGTGTTCCCAGGGTAGAGGGTAAAGGGAAACTTGGATTGGGATTGGTAGGATGTGGTTTGGGAGTGGAAGTAGTGGAGGTCTAGGTTGGGGTAGGATGGGGTTTGGAAGTGGAAGGTGGGTTGGGCGACAGGATTTGGGTTGGGTGGTGGTGGCCGTCATGGTTCTAGGTGGAGGGATGGACACGGGGTCTACTTGGGTTTGAATGGTGAGAATAGGGTGAGTGGTGGTCCCTTTTGGGGAAACCGGGTCGGTTAGGGGTCTCTTCCCCTTGGGATCGGCTGGTTGTGGAGGGGTGGTAGTGGGGGCCAATTGAGTTTGGATAGATAGGTTTGCAGAAGGAGGTTTTGGTTGGAGTGTGAGGATCCTCATGGGATTTGGTGGAGAGGTGGTTGTTTGGTTTATTTGGGTCTTAAGGGAGAGGACTTGGTCGCGAAGTGTTGTTATGATGGTTGAGAGATGAATTGTTGGGGGTGGTGGGGGTGGAGACCAATGGTCGGTCTCAAGTTGGCCGGGTGGGGGTGGAGGAGTGGTAGTGCTCCTCGGGTTAGGGGTGCTTGAGTAGGAGGGGTGGAAATGTTTGGGGATGTAGATCTTCCTAAGTTCTACCTTCATCTCTTCCCATGAGTGAATAGGTTCTTGTCTTCTAACCCTCCTTAAGCCCTCTATGTGTTCCCACTTACTCTTGGCTTGACCCCGAAGTCGTCCCTTGGCCTTTCGGATTCTCGCGCATCCATATACCCAAGTCTTTTCAAAGTACTTTTCTATGGTAGCCTCCCACCTAAGATAGTCACTAGAATGCGATCCGTCAAAGGTAATATCCCTATCTAGGATGAAGTCCATGGGTGGTGAGTAGGCTAAGTAGGTGGCCATGATGATCGGGGGAATCAATGCAAGGGTCGGATTGATGATGACTCCAATGCAAGTATGCCCTAGGACTTGACTTGATAGAGACAAGTCAATGACTTGCTCTGATACCAATTGATGTGACACAACCTCGGACCTAATGCAAGCAAGCACAATCGCATTTAAATGGGCCGAATTGGGCCACCGCTCTATCGACACTCACCCAAGCCCGGGGTAACTTGGCAATGCCAAGGTGAGGTTGAGGGGTTGGGCCCTTGCTGGTAGAGGGCCAGCAAGGCCAAGATGGGATTCCCAATAGGTATGGATGCCCAATTCAAGGGGGCCGACAAAGTGCCAAAGGCACCGGATGTACTTCTCCCACGGTGATCACTCAAGACAACGGGGCTTGAGGACCGGGCTCTCACTCGCATAACCAGCGGAATTAAGAACAAATATTGAATGACAAGCACTAAATGGAGTGAATGTTTGAGCACTTACTCGACTGGTTTGAAGAAACCGGTCTCGGTCGGAGACGAGGGCGAGCGGGGAGGCGGGTGGATCCCCACACGCCGCGCCGGGGTAGCTTGACCTGCCCAAACAAGTTACAACACTACACCTCTCACAGGAGGGGGATCTTGGGGTGGGGGTTAAGGGATATTACAACCAAAATTACCTCCGCACAGGGAGGGGCCTTCAGCCTGTTGGGTTCGGTGCAGTATTCAGAGGGGGGGTGAATGAATATAACCCGTTTAAAAAACCTTTCGCCCAGTTAAAATATGATGCTCACTAGAATTACTAGTTCGCAAACTAGACAAGCTTAAAAGCTAATAATCAGTTGCAGAACAAAAACAAGCATACAGTGAGATCACTAGGATGCTAACTAGGCTGAATTAGACAAGGAGTCGCTCAACTAGAATTTCGCTCTCTTGACAGATTAAACTATTCTAAGAAAAGTAATCCACTCTTCTGCTCAACCAGAAGCCAAACGCTTAGAGCGCCCCTATGCAATCATCTAGCGGAAGCAAAAGCAGATAAACCAAACCACAATGCACAAGGGTTTTTAGGTGGTTCGGTCCTTCAGACCTACATCCACCCCACACTCAACCCGAGTGTGGCTTCATTAACCGCTGGGCAACACAGCTTGCCAACAATCAGCTGGGCCTCACAGCTTGCCAACCACTGAGCATCACAGCTTGCTTCCGCTGGGCAATACAGCTTAGCCATCGCTGACTCACAGCTTGAACCCGCTGGGGAATACAGCTTAACCCGTCCGAGACCAAGTCTCGCCAGCTGAGGATTATAGCTTTACCTATCCAGTGGAAACCTCCACTGCCCGCTGAGCTACACAGCTTGCTGTCCAGAGGCAGCACCTCTGCAAACCGCTGACAAACAGCTTGAAGAAATGTATAAAGGAAAATGAAAATAGAACAAGACAGCAACGGAAAGCTGAAGCAATAAAGCACAAAATATAGCTCAATAATGAGCAACTTCAGATCTGGTTTTGAACCAAAGATCTGAGGAACGAACTCCTTCTCTCTCTCTCTCTTCTTCTTCTTCTCTTCACACTCTTCTCGAGCTCTCTGCCTCTCTTCTTCTCCTTCTGCTCTTCTTCTTTCTCTTTTCTCTTTCTATCTGGATCGTGGCTCTCTGTATGGAATTTTCTTCTCGCCAACTCGATCTCTCTTCATCTGTGGACGAAGACCTCCTTTTATAACAGCAGCTAGTAGGAGGGCAGCACTGGGTGCGTGTGGCTTCCACATTTCCCGCCCAGAACTTTTGGTCACGTGTCAGCTTTCTGTCAGTCCTTCAACCTCGGATCATGTGCCCTCCTTAAGCTTCACGATCAAAGCACTTGTTAAACAGAGTATCGGATAAGTCATCAGTTTAAAGAACAACTCTGTATAGACTTATCAGAAGAACAACGTTTTAGAAGAAACCTGGACGAGGTTAGAACGAAACAACAGGAAGACAGAAATAACAAAGAAGACTCAGACGCAGAGACAGCACGAAGTGAAACGAGAACGACACGAGGTGCAGAGGTGACAGAAACACACACTACACAGAGAACAACACGAAGACAAAACAGAAACCAACACGAAGTGTGGTTTCAACATACGAACGACACGAGGTCTAGGAAGAACAACACGAAGACATAATACGGAAACGACACGAAGTGAAACAAGAACGACACGAAGTGCAGTAGTGACAGAAAAACACACTACACAGAGAACGACACGAAGTGGCACAGAAAGCAACACGAGGTGCTGCGATGTCCTGCACGCAATAGAACAAAAATGACACGAAGATGATGAAAACGACACGAGGTGAAGTCACAAAGCGACAAAGACACGAGGTGTAGGAAACATGACACGAAGACATGAAACAACACGGAGACGAAACAGTAACCGACATGAGTTGAAAACAACACGAAAACGAAAACTGAAATCGACACGGAGTGTGGTCAAAGCGAGAAAGACACAAAGTCTAAAGCAAAAAACCAACACGAAGATAGAATACAAAGAAACGACTCGAAGTTAGGACAACACTAGGAGAAGACTGCACGAAGTGAAAACAACACGAAGACAGAAGATGCCACAGCTATCACGACACGTGATGAAGCAGTGGGACCAGAAAGAAACGACACGAGGAACAACAGTGAATGACACGAAGACACAATAAAGGGAATGACACGTACACGAAAGGAACAGTGCAATGTATAGACTTTAAGTCCAATGCAAAAGGTTGTACAAACTTCATGAACAGTGCATGATTGTACTAGACGATGTATACACTTAGCCCATGCAGACTGTCCACTGTCTAGACTTGCGATGCCTTCGCCAAATGCATACTACAGTCCAATGTATGGACTTAGACGAATGATGCATGAGACGCTCAATGTATCGACTTTGAGCTTGCTATGCAGTGTATAGACTCAAGGCATAAACCCCACGATGCAATGTATAGACTATGCACATACCAGAAGTCTAACACAAACAATATATCAGTCATACACGTGCATTCTCCAGATGATATACAAATCACAATCATGAAGCTATCATCAAAGCACAATGTCATCAAAACACTCATTGTGTTGCTATCATCAAAACAAAATAGCATTGCTATCATCAAATCAGCATAGCACATGCTTGTGCCTAGGGGGCATAACATTCTCCCCCCTTTTGATGATGGCAACACACTGTGACAGTGAGTGACAGTGAGTCACACACAAATTCTTCTCCCCCTTTGACATGATCAAAAAGAGAAAAACAGTAAAAAATATGAGTGCAATGTGCAATATGCATGCAAATTCCTCTAGAACATTCTCCCCCTGAATGTAAGACTCCCCTGAATTATTTCTCCCCCTAAATAAAAGCTCCCCCTTTGAGAAGGAATATGAACAGATAAACAAGGTAGAGAAGGTAGGAGGGTCACTAGATAACAGCTGAATCATAGGTCCAGAAAGGAAGCATGATTATAAACAACTGTTAAAGTATAAGAATCATCAACCTACAATTTTCAAAAATTTAGGTTTAACAGTGATAAATCTAGAGTAAAAGATCTGACCTCTGAAAAAGAGTTATAGATTCCATTTATAGCAATGAATCTAAGGCACATGGTATTAATAGATAAGTCTAAAATAATACCCTTTTGTGATTAAACAAGGAAATTCAAGAGAGGTAACTTGAACATGTATTGAGAAAAATAATTTTCACTCAATGACTTTTGATTTTCGAAGGGTTACAGCAGTTTGATTTTCACTTTTTAATTTTCAGAACCTGAACTAAGTGAATAGACCTGTGGCATTTATGCTGTTGACATTAGGTGTACACCTTGATCAGAGGCAAGTACCCCTAGTTACTAGGCATAAACTACTAGACCTATTTCAGATCAAAACCCATAAAGAATAGTCTTCACTTTTGACATTAAGGGTATACCTTGATTAGAGGCCAGTACCCTCAGTTACTTGGTGAGGACTCCCCCTATAGATTTGACCCTATGAACAGAGATAGTCTAAAGCACTTCATGACATGTGAATTTTTCTACTTCTTTGGAGGAGTTCACAGTTTCTCAGTGCAATCAGCTATTGCTCTGTCACTATGTTCAGTTCTTAACATTAATGAACTTATTTACTGCTGCCCTTAATTCTTTTAGAGTGATTGTTTGAAAAATAGTACACACTCTTATTCACCTTTTCTAGACATATCCAGTTCAACACATTTAGGCATTACAAAAAACTTTTTCTATTTTAGCTATGAGACAAAGATTAAGAGCTATAAAAGTTTTCCTTTTATCTCAAATTCTGAAGTGCAGACACTTAGCTCTCCAGTTTATAAAGGTTAAACCTTTAGTTCCTTTCAATTTGTAAATGTGATTCTTATAAGTGAACAGTTGCAATAATCACCATTCAATGTACTAAACCAGATGCAAAGCTGTTGTTTAGTGAAAAAATGGGGAAAGGATAGCAATAAGCATTATGATCCATAGCATCTGATGACAGTGAATATGAATGAGTTGAAAGGGGACAATGAGAAGTACCAATGATTCAATGAATTGAATAGAACTCTCAGCTCCCCCTGACACCATGATGCAAAAATATGCTATGCATTAGACTGTTCTACATGCAGACTATGCAACATTAGTCAAACTCCCCCTGACAAAGTGCATGAAATAGAATTAATGAACTGCTCATAATTTTAGAATATGCTCAAGAAGAATTCATGCTTTGTTCAATCAGAGAGAGAATTTATCAAATGCATCATCTTCATTTTAAATTTTCAGATTTTTTCAACATATGATGCAGTACACTGTTCTACATGAAAACTAGACCCATGGTACTAGGCGGAGGACCTAGTCTCAAAGACCATCTCATACATGGTAGGAACCTCCGGGCAGATTTCCCTGCCTTTTAGTAACATACCATTTGATATACCAGGGTTAACAAGGACAATGCAACATAAAGCAGTCCTTCATGCATTGAACAGCATCATTGACACATGCAATGACAATCAGTCTATACACAATCAGTCCAAGTATGCATTCAATAACAAGCATGCAATGCATTAACACAAAACACATGCATGGACACAGAGTCTATATAGTGCATCAACTGTATACACTAAAGAAGCATTCAAATTCAGTTCAACATATAGCAAGAGAAGAGCATCAGATATGCAGAATTGAATTCAATAGCTGAGTCTGGAATGCAGACTGATCAACTAGACATGAAGAGTTCATTAAAAAAAAATCAACCAAGCAAATCAACATGAAACTCACAATTTTCATGCTCACAATTTCAGATAATGGAATTTAAAAATAGATTTCAGAACTGACCTGAATTGAGTCCTGGGGTTTTCTTTCTTGAGTGCCTTGGTTAACCCCTTCTATTCATTTCCAAGGCACACATGCAGCATGTCATTCACTGTGATTTTGCAGGAACCCAAGCAGTCTTGGGTCCTGTACTGCCCCTATCAGGTGTACTGAACAGTTTCTTAGCAGAATTATCATCATATTCCATCAGAAAACAATCAACCATAGAATGCCCAAATAGCCCACAATAATAACAAGAAGCAACATGCTTTGTTTTCTTGTTATGCACACAAGTATTAGCATGAAGTCTTTGTGCATTAACATGAAATTTTCTATTGTTGGCATGAGCATATTGTTTTCCATAACCTGCCATCCAGCAGTCAGAAACTTTGTGGCCAGATTTTCCACATTCAAAACAAGAATCATAGAGAGCAGGGAATTTTACAGACTTAGAGTTCAATCTATTTTCCTGAGCATGCCAGCAGTCCTTAACTGTATGGCCATGCTTTCCACATTCGAAGCATGCTGGGGTTCTTTTACCAGAAGCAGTTTCACTTGCAGGGAAATTTACAAGTTTTAAGTTGACTTTCTTTCCCTGGGCATGCCAGCAATGAGCTGCAATGTGGCCCATCTTGCCACAATGGAAACACTCTATTTTCCTTCTTTGAAAAACATAATTTCTAGCAGAAACTTTCTGTGCAGTAGTAGCAGCTAGGTCATCTAATTCAGACATCTTACACTCATGCATCATATGACCTATCTTATTACAATAAAAACACTGCACATTCTTTTCCTTTTTAAATTGAATTTTATGAGAAGATTTTTCACAGCAATTTTCCTTTTTCTTTTGTTCAGCCCTGTGCTTATTGTTCTGAGATTTCTTAGATGAAATACATTTTAAGGTACTAACACATTCTGAACTTTTCACATTTGAGCCAAGTAGTTTATTCAAACTGTTTTTACCTTTGATAAATTTAGACAGAGTGTTTTTCAGATTTTCAATTTCAGAATTCAATGAAGCAATACTCACTTCATACTTGGATAGCTCAGATTCACATGCAATTAGCTGCTGTTGCAAAGCATCATTCAGGTTCTTCAGAGTTTCATTTTCTTGTTGAACCTTTATTTCAATGTTGTTTTCATTTTCCTTCACAACAGATTTTCCTTTTTCAATTGACAACCATTTCTCAGAGAAGATAGTATTAAGAACCATTAGCCTTTTATTTTGATCCTTCAAGTAGACATTTTCTTCTTTTAGAGATTTGATTTGTTCTTTTTGAAGAATGTCATCAGAATCAAAATCATTAATCATGTCTTCGAGAATGGCACATACTTTACAAGAATTATTTTCACCGATGAGTTTGTTTCTAATATTCTCTTTTTTAGATTTCAACCTGTTTAACTCATCTTTTTTTTAATCATTTCAGATTTCAAATTATTGATTTCTTTTCTTAAATTTTTATTTTCAGATTTTAATTTCTTGGACACTTTAAACATATTTTCATACATCACTATCAATTCATTAAAAGAGTATCCATCTGATTCGGATTCAGAATTTACCTTGGATGAGGATTCCTCATCATCCCGGTTGGCCATTAAGCATATTGACTTTCTTCCTTCTCTATCAATGTCCGAGGTGTTCCCTTTGAGTTTCAATACCTCTGGACAATCATCCTTCGTGTGACCAGCCTTCCTGCATTTGTAGCAAACATTAGTGTCAGCAATCTTGGCAGGATTAGAGTTATACCTTGTTTGCTGGTTGCCACCATCAAGCTTTCCTTCTCTCGTTCTCAGAAATTTCCTGAAATTACTAATCACCATTCCCATGTAGTCTTCATCAATTTCAGACCGCGAGAGGCTACTTTTCTCGCTTGATGATCCACTGTGGCTGGATCTGTTTGCTTTGCTGGAGCTAGCCTTCAGCACGATTGGCTCCATTGCAAACAATCTGAAAGCTCAGAACAAACTGAAGCACCTAAACCAAATAAGCAAGACAAAGCACTAAGACGGAGAATCAAAGCTACGAACACAGAAAGCACACTCTGAAAAGCACCAAACAAACCAGCAGGATCCTCTGTAGATTGTTAGATCTGATAGATCAGAGACCCGGTCTGATACCAATTGTTGGGTTCGGTGCAGTATTCATAGGGGGGGTGAATGAATATAACCCGTTTAAAAAACCTTTCGCCCAGTTAAAATATGATGCTCACTAGAATTACTAGTTCGCAAACTAGACAAGCTTAAAAGCTAATAATCAGTTGCAGAACAAAAACAAGCATACAGTGAGATCACTAGGATGCTAACTACGTTGAATTAGACAAGGAGTCGCTCAACTAGAATTTCGCTCTCTTGACAGATTAAACTATTCTAAGAAAACTAATCCACTCTTCTGCTCAACCAGAAGCCAAACGCTTAGAGCGCCCCTATGCAATCATCTAGCGGAAGCAAAAGCAGATAAACCAAGCCACAATGCACAAGGGTTTTTAGGTGGTTCGGTCCTTCAGACCTACATCCACCCCACACTCAACCCGAGTGTGGCTTCACTAACCGCTGGGCAACACAGCTTGCCAACAATCAGCTGGGCCTCACAGCTTGCCAACCGCTGAGCATCACAGCTTGCTTCCGCTGGGCAATACAGCTTAGCCATCGCTGACTCACAGCTTGAACCCGCTGGGGAATACAGCTTAACCCGTCCGAGACCAAGTCTCGCCAGCTGAGGATTACAGCTTTACCTGTCCAGTGGAAACATCCACTGCCCGCTGAGCTACACAGCTTGCTGTCCAGAGGCAGCACCTCTGCAAATCGCTGACAAACAGCTTGAAGAAATGTATAAAGAAAAATGAAAATAGAACAAGACAGCAACGGAAAGCTGAAGCAATAAAGCACAAAATATAGCTCAACAATGAGCAACTTCAGATCTGGTTTTGAACCAAAGATCTGAGGAACGAACTCCTTCTCTCTCTCTCTCTTCTTCTTCTTCTCTTCACACTCTTCTCGAGCTCTCTGCCTCTCTTCTTCTCCTTCTGCTCTTCTTCTTTCTCTTTTCTCTTTCTATCTGGATCGTGGCTCTCTGTATGGACTTTTCTTCTCGCCAACTCGATCTCTCTTCATCTGTGGACGAAGACCTCCTTTTATAACAGCAGCTAGTAGGAGGGCAGCACTGGGCGCGTGTGGCTTCCACATTTCCCGTCCAGAACTTTTGGCCACGTGTCAGCTTTCTGTCAGTCCTTCAACCTCGGATCATGTGCCCTCCTTAAGCTTCACGATCAAAGCACCTGTTAAACAGAGTATCAGATAAGTCATCAGTTTAAAGAACAACTCTGTATAGACTTATCAGAAGAACAGCGTTTTAGAAGAAACCTGGACGAGGTTAGAACGAAACAACACGAAGACGGAAATAACAAAGAAGGCTCAGACGCAGAGACAGCACGAAGTGAAACGAGAACGACACGAGGTGCAGAGGTGATAGAAACACACACTACACAGAGAACAACATGAAGATAAAATAGAAACCAACACGAAGTGTGGTTTCAACATACGAACGACACGAGGTCTAGGAAGAACAACACGAAGACATAATACGGAAACGACACGAAGTGAAACAAGAACGACACGAAGTGCAGTAGTGACAGAAACACACACTACACAGAGAACGACACGAAGTGGCACAGAAAGCAACACGAGGTGCTGCGATGTCCTGCACGCAATAGAACAAAAACGACATGAAGATGATGAAAATGACACGAGGTGAAGTCACAAAGTGACAAAGACACGAGGTGTAGGAAACACGACACGAAGACATGAAACAACACGGAGACGAAACAGTAACCGACACGAGTTGAAAAAAACACGAAAATGAAAACTGAAATCGACACGGAGTGTGGTCAAAGCGAGAAAGACACGAAGTCTAAAGCGAAAAACCAACACGAAGATAGAATACAAAGAAACGACTCGAAGTTAGGACAACACTAGGAGAAGACTGCACGAAGTGAAAACAACACGAAGACAGAAGATGCCACGGCTATCACGACACGTGATGAAGCAGTGGGACCAGAAAGAAACGACACGAGGAACAACAGTAAATGACACGAAGACACAATAAAGGGAATGACACGAAGACGAAAGGAACAGTGCAATGTATAGACTTTAAGTCCAATGCAAAAGGCTGTACAAACTTCATGAACAGTGCATGATTGTACTGGATGATGTATACACTTAGCCTATGCAGACTGTCCACTGTCTAGACTTGCGATGCCTTCGCCAAATGCATACTACAGTCCAATGTATGGACTTAGACGAATGATGCATGAGACGCTCAATGTATCGACTTTGAGCTTGCTATGCAGTGTATAGACTTAGAGCATAAACCCCACGATGCAATGTATAGACTATGCACATACCAGAAGTCTAACACAAACAATATATCAGTCATACACGTGCATTCTCCAGATGATATACAAATCACAATCATGAAGCTATCATCAAAGCACAATGTCATCAAAACACTCATTGTGTTGCTATCATCAAAACAAAACAGCATTGCTATCATCAAATCGGCATAGCACATGCTTGTGCCTAGGGGGCACAACACAGCCGGCCAAACGGGGAGGGGAAACTATGGTTAAAAGCATGGAACGATGAAGTCACCGGTTCTGCCTGCTCTCTCCGAACAGGGATAGGTAGACAGTGTTGCTATTGTAGAACTCGTTCAAGAATTTCGCTGATGTTGAGACTAGTGAGGAAATCTCCGTATCTGGGAAGGGAAGGCCTCAGAATTTCTTCAATTTCTTCTGGAGCCGCTGCTGACCAGGATGGAGGTTTGAACAGAGCTTTAGATTCTCGGACCTGCAGTTGCAAACTTCTAACAGTAGATTGCAGAGAACGCCCCGGCAGCTCCCGACCTCGGAATCAAGCGCCGTCAGAGTCGTTGGAATCGTGGACAAGTCCTCTTCGCAGAAACACTGACGGGGAAGCCAACCGATGTCGAAGAAAACTAGGGGATGTAGAACAATGGCGACTGGTCGGTGCAAACTATGTGTAGCAGATCTGCATAGTTGAGGGAGAAAAATGAGAACTCTGGATCACGAATGCCGAATGAAGTTTCTGTTTCTTGATTCTAGAAGTAGACTAGGTGATGAAGAACTTTGAAGAAGAACTCATGGACTGATTCTTTCGAGGTTTGTCGTGGCAGAGCTTCTAATCTGGCTCAGGTCCTCAGCCAAGGTAGAACTGCGCAGTTGTGGGAGAATGGACCTCCTGGACGGCTCAGAGATCGGAAGAAGATGAAACCACTTCTGTTGCGAAGGAGACTGGTAGACGCTTCCGACGATGGCTCTTGGGTCTTCAAACTCGTCCGGAGAAAGTCGTGGTGGCCGCTGCAAGTTGCTGGTTCATCTGTAACCTCTGGACAGCAAACTGCAACTTCAAAGTAGCTTCCAATGACCAAGAAAGAAGAAGGGGGAGGGGGTAGATGAGTGTGGGAGTGACCCCTGGTTGTAAGGGGGTCTTAGAGGGGGTGTTCTAAGGTGTGGGAGGTGGAGAATAAGGTCTGGAAGAGGGTCCAATAGATGGTGGTAGTGGGGGCTGCAAATTTGGTGGGAATGGAGAGAGGGAAAGGATATTCGAAAATAGGTTTAAGGGTGGGGTTACTTTTTTGTCTTGGGAATGGGGGGGTTGTGTTGGGGAAGGAAAGGGGTGCTTGCGGTAGTGGGAAGGGTGCTTGGGAAAGTGGGAGGGGTAGTTGGGGGTTGGATGGTGAGGAGAGGATTGGTGGAGGGGGTCTTGGGAAGGGGTGGAGTATTGATGAGGGTTGTGGGGAATGGGAAGAGGCTTAAATGGGGTAGGTGGGGAGTGGAGGTGGTTGGGAAGGGAGGAGAGAGAAGAAAATTCGAATTTGGGTGTTGAGGAGAGAGAAAGTGGAGTGAAAAAGAGAGATTAAGAGAGGGAAGGGTGGGGAATCTCTCCCCTAGGGTTTCTCACCCAAAAAATGGAATCTCTCCACTAGATAAGAAGTGTAAACTCTCAAAATGGTAAGTTTTTTCATTCATTGATTCATTAAGTTGGAATGGGGGGAATGGGGTCCTATATATAGGAAACCCACATTTCTACAAAAGTCCCTGACAATTGACTCAATGACAAATAACCGAGGGGGTAGGGGAGAGCCCTTGGGCCAAGCCCAATGAATTGGGCCCAATAGCTAACTAGACAACCTGATGACACTCAAACTTAGGGAAATGAATACAAGACCTAGGAACATGACTCAAATAAAAGGGAAAATACATCAAATGACTCAAATAAAAATTACATAGGACTCAAAATTAAATGACTAGAACATTCCGGATGCAACCGGGGCGAGAAGATGAGCTGTGAACGTGGGCATGGGAGGTGATGTCCCCATCACTCATTTATTAGAACCTGATCCTCTGAGTTAATTTCATGCTTTCTTCTAGTTTCAAATTCCTTCAGATCTCTTTCCTATTTTTCAACATTTTTCTGTAACTCCATGTTTACAGACTTGATAGCATCAAATTTTTCAGCAAGCAGATTCTTCTCTTGATTGAGTTTCTCAAATTTTTCTTCATTTTATTTAACATATTTTCTGAGAGATTCGTTTTTAGATTTCAGCTTGTTTACATCTGTGTTAACATGTTCAAGATCCTTCAGCAATTTTTCATTCTGAACATGATTGTTGATAAGAATCTGATCATCATTAGTTGAGCTAAGTTTTTCTTCAAGTTCAGAAATCTCATTTGCAAGTTCTTGATTTTCATTCTTTAACAATCTAATTTGTTTCTTAAGCACTTGGATATCAGATAAACAAGCATCATGCGTTTGTCACAATTTTAAACAGTTTTCACATGAATAATTAGAACTATTCAAGCTAGTTGACTTTTTTAATTTTTTATATTATTTTCTTAACATCTCATGTGACTCTAATAAATCACCATATGCATCCTGCCAATCATCTAGAGTGAATTTTTCAAAGGGGTTTACATGATCATCGTCCTCTTCTTCATTTTGACTACTACTTTGATTACTGCTATTAGCCATCATGCATCGGTCTTCATTTCCAAGGCTGGTAGTCTTCAGCTTGTCCAGTATCTCCTTAGCTGACCTACAATTATGGAAACAAGGGTGAAAAGCCTTGTTAGTAGCTGTCTTCATCAGTTCCATGGCTCTTTGATTTTTAACGCACATAGATCTCTGACTATCAGTCCATTTGGACTTGTTGTTTGGTAGTCTGTGAGGACCGTGTGAGATGATCTTCCATAGATCAGAATCAATAGAGTTGACAAACATGCGCAAGTTGTTAAACCATAGATTGAAATCAGTACCATCAAAGACCGGTGGATGACCCATAGGAGTTCAGAAGCAATCAACCTAGAGCAAGAAGCAGTAAATGGAAATGGCACCAAGGATCACCAGGAATCACTGCAGATCGTTGGATATGTAGAACAAGTAACCTGCTCTGATACCAATTGTAAAGTCTATGGTATGTTCTGATACTTATTGTTATTCTGTGAAGACTTGGTGCAATGGTGCAGACATGGATTCAGAGGGGGGGTGAATGAATCCTCTTAGAAAATTTTGGCCAATTTAAAGTTTAAACTACAAACAGTAAGCTATGCAGAATTAAAGACTGATTAGCTTAACTGAATGTGATCTATAATGAAACACACGATCAAGCAGATGATAGCTTACTATAGGCTATGATGAGACACACTGTCAAACAGATGGTCAATGTATGCAATGAACTACTCAGCAACTTCTAAGCTATTTGCAGAAATAGACTAAGCACACTATGAGTTCTAGAGGCACTCAGGCAGAACTATCAATTGGAGCGCACCTAGGCATTCATCTAACGAAAAATAGATATGCAATCAAACCACAGTGGACAGGAAATTTTTAGGTGGTTCGGTCCTCTAGACCTACATCCACCCCACACTCAAACCTGAGTGTGGATTATCGCTGCCTAACAGCTTGAATCCACTGGGCCTCACAGCTTGCGTCCACTGGGCCTCACAGTTTGCCAACCGCTGCGCAACATAGCTTGCGTCCGCTGGGCCTCACAGCTTGCTGACCGCTGATACACAGCTTAAAACAAGAATTTAAATGAAAATAAGAAATGAAAACTACTGCACCGAAAAGCTGGAGATAAAACACAGATAAAATGTAGCTCTCGCAGGAGTAGACTGGCTTGGATCTGATCCAAAGGCCAGTAAGAGACAAATTTTCAATAAACTGCTTCAATTGCTTCATAATCTCTTCTCTCGAGATCCCTTTTCTTCACTATCTCACGATCACTTTTCACTCTCGGACTCACACTCTTCTTTCTTTCTGATTTCTACTGAATTACGACGCTCTGTTTTCTTCTCAGATTTCTTCTTGTCTTATGCTCTCTCAGACTGCTTCTAATCTTTCTCCCTTCGAGCTTCCTTGCTCTTCTCTCTGATCATCTTGATTCCCTTCTTCTATTTCTCTATTCTTCTCTGTCTGCCTCACTAAATACTTCTAATTCCCCTTTTTCTTGTTCGCTATGCTCAATCTGCCTTCTCTATATCGCTCTTTATCTATCTGTGAGATCTGGTCCTCTTATGTAGCCTTGCGAGAAGAGGGTGCGTGGGAAACACGTTTCCTGCCCAAAAACTCAGTAGAAGAGGCTCTGGTGAAGCTCCACGTGTCAGAAGATGTAGATGCTCTTTCCACGTGACAGATGATGGAAGCACGCGGCTCAAGTGTCAGATAAACCTGATTGGAGAACCACCTTGGATCACGTGCCACTTATTATCCTAGGATCACGTGACCACTTTGTAGATATGTTCTTTCCCTCCCTAACTCAAAAATATGAAATGCACTAAAGGGGGAAAAGAGTGAATGAGTGTGTGCGAGTGAATAGCATGAAAAAGACAAACGATGCAAACCATGAATCACTCACCAGCATGGACAAGTTGTGATCGCCCCCAAGGTATTATGTGCAAGGAGAGGGCACCACGTACATTGGAAAAGGGGAGACGAATGAGGCTACTCGCCAATGGGTACATCGCTGGTATAGGATGAAGATGGTCCTTTGGAGGCTGCTGAAGGACGTAGACGGCCGAACTATAGACCGTCTCCAACGCTGAAGTAGGAACGTAGGAAAAGGCCTGAGGTGGATACTAAATGGTCTGAAGTCAGCCGCACACGGGAGCAAGACGGTCTGAGGAAGGACGCACACCCCGGTATACGGTCAGTGTTGAACTGCGTAGAACCTCTAGATCCCAAACTATGGGACTAAATCCTCCACCCCTTCTAGCCGGCCAGAGGGGATGGGCCTCGTGCTAAAACTCATGTTGACATGCAAAACACAGCAAATGACCAGAAAGCACAACCCAAATTAGTTTATGAAGTGCAATATCTATGAAGAATGAACGGTGAATAATATGCATAAATGGAAGGGCGTGTACCTGGGGGTTGGGTTTTTTAAACCCCTATTGGGCGTGGAAAATAGTAGGAAGGTGATGAATGTGAAGATGACAGTGAAAAAAAAACGTGGGAGAACGTGAAAGGATAATGACGATGCAATGATGAACGAATAACGAGGAATGACTAAATAAAGACACTAAACACCAAAGACTCGAACTACTCCCTGAAACGAAGGCTTGGTGGACGTCGAAAGCCTTCCTCCCTGGCCGGAACTCGCTCAAGAAAGCAACAGCACTTCAACGCAAATTCCAAAATCTCCCCCCCTCGCGAGCTTGGACTAAGGGTGCTATTTATAGACCATTGAAAGTCCACTCAAAAATGAGGGGTTTCTAGCAAGAATTAGGCCGAGATTCTTCAAGATAAATTGGAGATAACATCACCAATTTTCTCCAGGATCAAATGGCACCCAATTTGGTTAAGAATCCACAGAGAAATTCGAGAACGAAGTAGCTAACTTAACCACAGATGGAGAAAGAAAAATCTGTTAAAGCAAGGAGTTCGGCCTCATATGCGGTCGAACGATGGGTCGCCCACACATATAAAAGGCCCATTGGAAGACCGCATATAAGGTGTCAGTGGAAATTAATAAACAGATAAATAAATCCATTTATCCAAAGAACGGACCGACTCAACTGTGAACATGTCACAAAGACATTTAAAAATAAAGTAAATTTAAATTTTTTAAGAGGGACTTAAGAAAAGATGGATAAGCTAAGCATGATATGTGGGAAATAAAAGAAAGGAGTGAAAAGGAGCATGTGATGCTCTAAGGAGGGTGATCGCCAGAGGGGATACCTTAAATATTAAGGGATGATCGCATGTACCTTGTGAAGAAGCGGGTGAGAGTGTGAGTCCTTCCTTCCTCCTTCTACCGATCGGCTGATGAAGGGGGTTCTTATATTGATTACCCTGGTGAAACAAGCAAAGATGAACAAATAAGATGGATTAGCCCAAAGTGTAGTATCAATGCTCTAAGTAAATAACACCATGCAATACCGACATGAACACACCTGGTGCGTTTTTTTGTTTAAACCCCTAAGAGGAGTAAAAAAGGTGGAGATATGCTATGGATGCAAACAAGAGTAATATGTAATATGCAGGGAAGTTATATGCGACTGTTCTAGCAGAATAGCTAGAGTACGTGCAGATGAGATGAAAAAAAAACTAAAAGAGAAAAGGGGTGCCCCTTCTACTGTTGTCGCAGTAGTAAGGGAGAAACAAAGAGGGAAAAGAAGAGAGCTCTTCAGCCGTGGGAAGAAGAAGACGCCGGAAGAAGACCGTCGTGAGAGGAAGAAGACCACCGTGAGAGGAAAAACCTGCAGGAGAACTATTAACAAGGCCAAAAGAAACTCTCTTTTACGAAAAATGGTCTCTCTCTCTCTATATTAAGACTCCTCTCTCGCGGGTGGCCTTCAAGGGGGAGTATTTATAGAGCTTAAAATCTAGTTCTAACAAGATTAAAACTAGAAATAAGCTTCTAAAACATGGATGGATTTCCAAGGAAAGGATCGAGATCGAATGATAGAAGGATTGCTCTGTAAGGAAGAAGCAGCAGAAACGGACACGGAAGCTAAAATGACGACATCAGGAAAGTCGCTAATTAAAAGGACGACTGCGCACGTAGCTGTTAATTCCATGATCAATTTATAGAAATAAAGGACTTTCCATATTTAAAAATAGGAAATGACGCCTTCGTGGAATGGCGGTAATTAACCAGCGCCTCAAAAGCTGACGTCAATTCTTTGAATTTTATCTTAAATGAATTTTGTAAAATCAGGAAATAACGCCTGCACACACGGTCGTTGATTTATGAAATAATGACACCTAGACCGCTGTCGATTAAATGACGCCCTGCTGACGGCCGTGAATTATAAATATGATAAAAAATGCTAAATAGATTAGAAAAACTTCATATTAAGCCAATATTGAATCCACTTTGGGGCATCACGTGGTGACATGAGATTTACTCATCATAGTGTCGATTTTAGCGTGTCTACCACTGCCCCGCCTTGGCGTCTGCTTTGCAAGGGAGTGAGATGGAATGAGGCGAAAGTGCAACGAGTGGAATGAAGTGGGAGCAGACTAAAAAGTAGATGCCAAGGTGTGATGTGACAAGTTTTGACACTAAGCGTTGAAAATCTTTCCATAATTCTGAATGAAACAACCTCGGATGATCACGAGAAAGTAACAATCGACTGGATGAAAGAACTAAACTAATGAACAAAATGTGCACGCAGGCACGAAAGGAAAGACACCATTGGAGAGCGGTTACCAGCCAATGTGGACGTGCTACATCCAAGGTGAGTTTGCATAAAAGTAAAGTGAAGTGAAATAGGAATCCAATGAATGAATGCTTTCCAAGAAATAGCCTGAGCGGCCTCAAGGAGAACTCAGTACTCGATTTTGAATGGAATATCTCATGTCAACTCAAATCAAGAGCAAGCGGCTCTCACTACTGGCTTAATATGAGGACTTTCATCTTTAAAGCTCAAAGTCCTACATGATGTATGCTGGGATAAAAGAACAATTAAAATAAATAAAAATAGAAAATAATTAAGGATAATATTGCTAAAGCATCCAGAATTGGTCAAGAATCCAGATCTCTAAGCTGATACTAAGCCGAAGCCTGTTTATCCACGCATCAACTCAGAAAGTTGAGCCATCGTCCCAAACCTTAGATGACCTAACGGCCTATCCGTGTGATCAAGACTCTCTTGGAACTATCACTATTTTTGATGAAGGGGAACTCAAATTCCAGGTTCATCAGAATCACAAGGTCCTTGATATGCTATAATAGCGTAGGTATCATATAGTAAAAATGCATGCATGAAGTATACAAAGGTTTGTTGGGTCCCGTGAGGTGTAAATGGATCTAGAAGGGGGGGTTGAATAGATCCTATCAGAAACTATGGCCTATTTAAAACTCTTAGCTAACAGAAACTTAAACCACTCTTATTAAGTGAATGAATCACTTAGGCACGATGCACAGCGGAATTAAGTAGAGTGGCTCAAATGAAAAGACTTGAATTACAAGCTATGAAACATCCACACTTCTTTAAGCATATTTGTGATCTTGAAGGAAATAAGCCTTGTAGTGTAGAGATCATAAAGCATAACACTAAAGCATGCAATAGCTTGCAACAACCGTGCGTGTGTGTGTATGCTATGTTGATCACTCAAAGTGCATATGTGTGTGAACAATATAACCAGGTGTGGAAGCACACGAACCTGCGAATGGGGTTAGAAGATATAGATCAATCACACACGATAAACAACCCACAACACACGGATTTTTAAGGTGGTTCGGTTGAAACCCCGCAACCTACGTCCACCCCTCACCAAAACCCAGTGAGGCTTCCTTGCTGACTCACAGCTTGACCGGGGGACGCACCCTAAACCACAGAACAGAGAAAACCCTCTTTCTGTCTTCCTACACACAAAGCCGGCAGGGACGGCTACACCGCAGATCGGAGAACTCCCGATTGCCTTCCTACTAACCACCGATAGGGACGTCAACACTGCAAATCAGATAGCCTCCGATTGCCTTCCTACTAACCACCAGTAGGGACGATTCTCAATTCCAAATGTTTGAATGAAATGGAAAACGAACAAATATGAAATCACTCAAACAAGATATAGAATATGCTTAAGAGAAAAGATCTTGTCTGAGGTTTGTTGGAGCTTAAATCTCTTGAGGATTTGATGAAGAACTTCTTCCCGGAGTACTGTTCACAGCTACAGTAACTCGAACTCCTCTTCCTTGAACACACCCTTGCAGCCTCCTTTGATTTCCCTTGTTAGCCTTGCTTTCTTCTACTCTTCCTTGGAGGTTGCTGGATTGAGATATGAGCTTGAATCACCTTCAGTTGATGGAGAGATTGTTGGATGTAGCTTTGATCTTCTTTGAATCTCCTTGAGTTGATGAAGAGGTGTATGGATGTAGCTTTGATCACCTTTGCAAGCCTTGAATGCTTCTTGCTTGATTGGAGGTTGCTTGGCTTCAGATCTCACCTTGAATCACCTTGGAAGGATGAAGAACTCCTACCCGAAACACTGTTCACGGAGGTGCTACAGTGCTCTCGAAATGGCCTCCCTTGATTCACTTCATCAACTCCATCAACTAGGGCTTCTAACCCTCTCATGTTGGTTTTATAACCCTTGGAATGGTCCATGGACACCCTCCAGACCAGATCCACAAATCATGGGAAGTTAGGTAAGGTTTGATTAAACAAATCCATGGAAAGGGGCTGGCCACGAGGTGGATTTCGAAGTCAAACATGGCTGCATCGGGGCTGGCGGTCGACCAGAATTCATGGGCCGGTCGACCGGAACCTGCTGCAGCCAGAACTTTTCAGCTCTGGCAAAACCGGTCGACCGGAATTCATGGGGCAGTCGATCGAAATGTCACAGACCCCGAACCTTTTGGTTCTCGAAAATTCGGTCGACCTAGCTACAGTGTCGCCGGTCGACCTAAAGCTACAGTAAATTCCAGATTAACACAATTCAGGCCCAAATGTCATTGTAACCCTTCCGAACTCTGTGGCATCAAACTCCTTTGATCTTGGGGAATATATATTGAGTGTTTTGGCCTACAAAATCATATAAAAAGGATTAGAACTTTAGCTCAATAATCCATATAATAAATGTATAAATACACATGAAATCTCATGAATTAGTTATATGTGAACACTTTTAATCACAAGTGTTCTGAGCTAAAGATCAAGAAATAAGAGCTCAACCACCCCAAGTAAAATATCCATGAAACACACTCATGGAATTTCAATAACAAGAAGGATAGAAAAGCTCATTCCCAAATTAACCATCGATATCAAAAGAGCAAGTTCATATGACAATGAATTTAAACGAATGGATGATCATCAAGTAACCTAAAGTTTCAAGATTGATGTGAGCATTCAAGAACCACATGTTCCTTGGTATTAATGCAATGTGAGAACATATAATGCAAGTTGTGAATGGGCATCATGAAACCAAATACATGAAGAGTGATAAACAACAATGACTAATAGTGTTAAGCCATTATCAAAACCAAGAATACCACAGAACTCATATGACTATAGAATGATGTCGAATGACCCAAGAGATCACAGAATGACTCAAATGACCTCAGAGACACAACATTCTCCCCCTTTTTGATGATGGCAACTATGAGTCATTCTGAACTATGAGTCATTATAAACTCACAGGGCAACTATGAGTCTGAAGAATAAGAAGAGGAATCTTACCACATTCACCACATGCATTGAGTAATGACTTCACATAATCTTACCTTCTTACCTTACCACATCCTTTGATGAATGACTCACATAATCTTCTTTGATGAATGACTCACATAATCTTCTCCCCCTTTGACAACATCAAAAGATCCAGAAAAGAGAAAGAGAGACGCACATTAATGACGCATACAAAATGATGTGGAAATACATGCCAATGGATGTACACTTATTAAGATTGACAAAATAATCAAAGAGAACAACCAATTGTGGAAAGCCAGTTATAGGACTGAGACCAATGAATGATATGGAGGTCTCGAACATGGTGGTGTCCCGTGACTTGGCAAAGACAAAGTAAGTGTGAGAGGTGGAGCCACAGCAGCATGATTCAATTCCTCAAATAGGAGATGGATAGAGCAGCCATGGAGCAAATTTTGATTTCAAATTTTGCATATTTTTAGTGGTTTTATAGTTTTCAGATTTTTTGGATTTGCTACGCAATGCATGGAAATGATAGATGCAAGATACAATTGTATGAAGTCAAGACATGCATGCCACCCTATTACATGAAAACATGATGCCAATGATGCTAGAACTTATGCCACATGCCAATGAATGAGAAAGCAATGTGATATCACTGGACAGAGGACACAAATGATTTTGGATGCGACTTGAAAGGTGCATCAAGATGATACCACTTGTTGGATTATAGCACTTGTGAAGTATGGTGATGTAATCATGGCAGCCTGAATGATTTATGTAGATGTGACAGATGAAGGCAAACAATAAGGAGCATCAAGATATGACTTCTCAAGAATGATTGGAGGTTCTTTAATCTGAAACCGAGTTCATAAATCAGAGTTATGGATTTTTCAGAATTTTCAGTTATAGAACCCAAATGAACTAGCTCTGACGTTCAGATTGGTTTAATGCTAATGAGTTCTGGCCTACTCAGTAGAATCACATGAAGACATTTGCATGCAAGTTTAATAGTAGTGAACCAGAAATTCATGTCAAAACCAGATTAACCTTCTCTTATCTTACTCATTCAGTTTCATTGGTTCCCTTGAGAGTGACCACAATAAGTATTGAGGCTAAACACTTAGATGACTTAGATTTGATTCATGAGTGCTACACATTCAGATTTTTCTTTTTGAAATCATTTGAAAGATGATTGTCATCATTTTATGAACAGTCAAGTGTAGCAATCACCTTTTGACGTGAGTGTGCACGTTTACCAGACGCAAGCACCCCCAGTTACTCAGTGTAGCTCACGATTTTGCTTCACTTAGAACAGAGATAGCATAGTCACCTCATGACATATCGAACCTAATTTTCTTTGATGAGGAGATATATTTCTCAGCAACAGTGCCATTGCTCTGCCTTGAGCTTACTTTAAGTATAGCCACTTTTGAAATATATAGATTCAACAAATGTTTAAAAATAATACTTAGCTGAAGTTTCTCAATCAAGGATGCCTTAAAAAAAATCTTTCAGATTCAAGACGGCATAACAATTGAAAACATGAGTAACTAGTTTAAGTTTATTAAGCCCGACCACAAACATTTTCAAGACCATTAAACTTCAAGACTCAAAAATCATTAATGTTAAACCAAAATCATTCATGTTCAAGGCAATCACAAGACTCTATAAAAGAAAATTCTTCTTGAAGATTTACTCTGATAAACTACCTCAATAAAAGATAGGGAATCCTCCAAGAAGTTCAAGGCACTTTGAATCTAAGTTGAACCACAAAAGGATTAAGCAATATGATGCAATGGTTTGATATAGAAAGAGAGTGTTACATATGAGTGGAAACTTGAGAATTAATGGTGAACACTCCCCCTGAGGTTATGCACTGAGCTCAGACTGGAATGCAAGAGATAAAGTTATCAGGTGGATAGAGCTATGGGGTCGACCTGTCAAAGGAATGAGGTCGACCGGCAGTATTTTGACTGGATTTTCATTATGAACAAGCTCCCCCTGAGAAGATGCATTCTATGCCATGATGTCAACAGAATGAAGATGAAGAATATGCATGAATGCTGTAAACAACCAACTCCCCCTTACTCTATGGCTTATATGTGACATTGGCGCATGGTACGTGGCGGAGATGAAACCTCACGCATATTAAGTGCTTCTAGGCAAGCATAACCTGCCTTTCCATACATCAACATTTGATATACCATGGCCATGCAAGAGTGAAATGATGTGAAATGATTCAAACTAGATTGATGTTGACTCCCCCTGAACGCATGCATGGGTTGGCAATGTACTATGCGACCTAAGACTTATTTGAGTGCATAATGCAATGAAGATGTTGCATGATGATTGCACATTCTTTGTGTTTTCCTAAACATGATTTGCATAGAAGTACATGAGATCACACGATGATGCAAACACAAATCATTCACAATTGATTTTGAACTGAATGCAACTTGATGATGATGCCAATCGCTAGACTCCCCCTTTGAACAATGCTAACATGAATAACGAGTTGCAAATGCAGCCATGGTATGCATTATCAAACCCAAAATCTAAGCATTTCATGTGGCTGATAGCAAGACTTAAGCAACTCATCATCACATCAACTTCATCAGCATAACAAGTTTTTCATGAGTTAAATAGCTGAAATAGAGCATGGTGTGAACAAGTTATCTAGCTCAAAAGTTCATCTCTCAGCATGGGGGTTTTGCATTTCAAAAAGTAATTCAGTTTACAGAATCTAATGACATTGGGCAGACATATGATGTACTATCTACATGTCAAGACTAAACATGCAAGATGAGTGAACTTAAAGGTTTATGTACATACCTGTGCCTTGAGCTTTTATTTACCTTAGGATTCATTTATCAGCTCTAAGGCATCCTGCACCCAAAAATCTCATTTTGAATTTTTAGGTACCCAAACTTGCTTGGGTCCTTGTGGGTTAGCAACATGTTTAACATCTTGGCCCATCTTTTTCAGGGCAATCACATCATCCTCCCTCATTGTGAGGCAATCATATATCTCATGCCCATTTTTTCCACAATAGAAACAACACATAAAAGATTGATTTTTCTTTTTATGTTCATGTGCGTGTGCATGTGGACTATGCTTTTGTGGGCGAGCATGATTCTTACCTTTCATGGTATGAGGGTGGTGTCTTTCTTTCTTTCCTTGTTCTTTCACTTGCTGTCCTGCTCTAAGCTCATCATTTCTCAAGATAAAACAATCATGCACAGTGTGACCATGTCTACCACAATAATAACAATGGACATTCTTTTTGTGGAAAACATGATATTTAGCATTGAACATGTTATGGTGCATGTTTGGATGAAAATGTTGAATTTTGCTTTTCTTTTGATCAGTATGCCCTTTTCGGTGACCACATGAAGTGGTGGCTTCCGGTGAGCCAAAATCTTGGATTTGGGCAAACATTGACAGGAAATCATTCAAACCTTGAATTTCATTTTCAAGTGAGAAAATATGCTGTTTAGATTCAACAAGGCCCTCTTCGCATGCTGACAATTGCTCATTGAGCATGGCGTTTATTGCTTTAAGATTTTGATTTTGTTGTTCTATAGCATGCAAAGTTTTAGAGTGATCTTCAATGACAAATTTGCCTTTATCATGTGCAACCAATTTTTTAAGCAATTCTTCTTCAACTTTTTCATGTTCAATTTTCTTTTCCAACAATTCTCTATTCTCTTCTTTCAGAGAATCAATCAAATTTTGTTGCCATTCAAGATCATCATGAAGACCAACATTTATGTTTCTCAAGAATGAACATTTTTCACATACAAAGTTAGCAGAGCATGAAACAGAATTTTTATTTTCTTCAATCAACCTCTCATCGTAGATTAGCCCATCGGCCATAGTTTGATCATTAGAGATTGACTTAGGTTGGTTTTGAAGTTTTATTACAATTTCTTCCAACCTAGTGATTTCATCATGAAGATTTTCATTTTCATCCTTTAGACATGCAATGCTTTGTTTATGCGTATCTAGATCACAAGAAAGAGTGTTATTACGCTCTTTAAAAATAGAACACTTTTTACAACACGAGCTTTCATTTTGGTTGATTTTCTTGAGATCCTTTTTCAAATTTTTGTTTTCTATTTTTACCTTTTTGTTTTGTGTGATCAATTCAGCATAGGCTTCCATAAGCTTTTCATAAGTGAATTCCTTGGAGTCAGAGTTTACCTGTGATAAGGATGCATTGCTAGACTGTTCTGCACGGTCGGCCATGAAGCATTCTTGTTCTTGTTCCTTCCCTTCATGAATTTTCACCAACTTGTCGAGTATTTGCTTGGCTGTGCTGCAAGAGGACACAAGATGAGTTAGTCTTAGATCAACTACAGCTCTAATTAAGTTATATGCAAGATGATTATCATTGTGTTTGGTCTCATGTTCAGCTAACCAGTCAATTGAATTTGATGGCAGCTCATGAGGACCATTGTATATAAGAGTCCACAATTGTGGATCTATGGAGCTAACATAGATGAACATTCTCCCTACCCATGTAGAAAAATCTGAACCATCATAAATGGGCGGAGAAACCATCGAAGTAAGTGTAGCATGTGAATCCATTTAAATAACAAACACCGGGATCTTTCCCTGCAGATCGTTGGATCTAGCAATGACAGAGCCTCGCTCTAATACCATTTGTTGGGTCCCGTGAGGTGTAAATGGATCTAGAAGGGGGGGTTGAATAGATCCTATCAGAAACTATGGCCTATTTAAAACTCTTAGCTAACAGAAACTTAAACCACTCTTATTAAGTGAATGAATCACTTAGGCACGATGCATAGCGGAATTAAATAGAGTGGCTCAAATGAAAAGACTTGAATTACAAGCTATGAAACATCCACACTTCTTTAAGCATATTTATGATCTTGAAGGAAATAAGCCTTGTAGTGTAGGGATCATAAAGCATAACACTAAAGCATGCAATAGCTTGCAACAACCGTGCGTGTGTGTGTATGCTATGTTGATCACTCAAAGTGCATATGTGTGTGAATAATATAACCAAGTGTGGAAGCACACGAACCTGCGAATGGGGTTAGAAGATATAGATCAATCACACATGATAAACAACCCACAACACATGGATTTTTAAGGTGGTTCGGTTGCAACCCCGCAACCTACGTCCACCCCTCACCAAAACCCAGTGAGGCTTCCTTGCTGACTCACAGCTTGACCGGGGGACACACACCAAACCACAGAACAGAGAAACCCCTCTTTCTGTCTTCCTACACACAAAGCCGACAGGGACGGCTACACCGCAGATCGGAGAACTCCCGATTGCCTTCCTACTAACCACCGGTAGGGACGTCAACACCGTAAATCAGATAGCCTCCGATTGCCTTCCTACTAACCACCAGTAGGGACGATTCTCAATTCCAAATGTTTGAATGAAATGGAAAATGAACAAATATGAAATCACTCAAACAAGATATAGAATATGCTTAAGAGAAAAGATCTTGTCTGAGGTTTGTTGGAGCTTGAATCTCTTGAGGATTTGATGAAGAACTTCTTCCCGGAGTACTGTTCACAGCTACAGTAACTCGAACTCCTCTTCCTTGAACACACCCTTGCAGCCTCCTTTGATTTCCCTTCTTAGCCTTGCTTTCTTCTACTCTTCCTTGGAGGTTGCTGGATTGAGATATGAGCTTGAATCACCTTCAGTTGATGGAGAGATTGTTAGATGTAGCTTTGATCTTCTTTGAATCTCCTTGAGTTGATGAAGAGGTGTATGGATGTAGCTTTGATCACCTTTGCAAGCCTTGAATGCTTCTTGCTTGATTGGAGGTTGCTTGGCTTCAGATCTCACCTTGGATCACCTTCGAAGGATGAAGAACTCCTGCCCGAAACACTGTTCACGGAGGTGCTATAGTGCTCTCGAAATGGCCTCCCTTGATTCACTTCATCAACTCCATCAACTAGGGTTTCTAACCCTCTCATGTTGGTTTTATAACCCTTGGAATGGTCCTTGGACACCCTCCAGACCAAATCCACAAATCATGGGAAGTTAGGTAAGGTTTGATTAAACAAATCCATGGAAAGGAGCTGGCCACGAGGTAGATTTCGAAGTCAAACATGGCTACATCGGGGATGGCGGTCGACTAGAATTCATGGGCCGGTCGACCGGAACCTGCTGCAGCCAGAACTTTTCGGCTCTGGCAAAACCGGTCACCGGAATTCATGGGGCGATCGACCGGAATGTCACGGACCCCGAACCTTTTGGTTCTGGGAAATTCGGTCGACCTAGCTACAGTGCCGCCGGTCGACCTAAAGCTACAGTAAATTCCAGATTAACACAATTCAGCCCCAAATGTCATTGTAACCCTTCCGAACTCTGTGGCATCAAACTCCTTTGATCTTGGGGAATATATATTGAGTGTTTTGGCCTGCAAAATCATATAAAAAGGATTAGAACTTTAGCTCAATATTCCATATAATAAATGTAAGAAATACACATATTAAATCTCATGACTTAGTTATATGTGAACACTTTTAATCACAAGTGTTCTGAGCTAAAGATCAAGAAATAAGAGCTCAACCACCCCAAGTAAAATATCCATGAAACACACTCATGGAATTTCAATAACAAGAAGGATAGAAAAGCTCATTCCCAAATTAACCATCCATATCAAAAGAGCAAGTTCATATGACAATGAATTTAAACGAATGGATGATCATCAAGTAACCCAAAGTTTCAAGATTGATGTGAGCATTCAAGAACCACATGTTCCTTGGTATTAATGCAATGTGAGAACATATAATGCAAGTTGTGAATGGGCATCATGAAACCAAATACATGGAGAGTGATAAACAACAATGACTAATAGTGTTAAGCCATTATCAAAACCAAGAATACCACAGAACTCATATGACTATAGAATGATGTCGAATGACCCAAGAGACCACAGAATGACTCAAATGACCTCAGAGACACAACAATGGAATGATGTTACCAAGGGTAGATCCAAGCATCTCAAGACTTACATAACCTGTTCTTTTCTGCACTCAAAGATCATTAGCTCAACAAATGAATACATCAAGATATAAGTGCGTAAGCTTAACAAATATCCTCAATAATTTAATCTCTGGAAATGACGACTCTGTACAAAGGCGCTAGAAAGCAAAATGACGACAGCCTTAGTGTCGCTAATTACTATCAATGTTTAATTTGGAATCGGACTGGAAATGACGCTCGCATGAGAAGGCGTTAAATAAATGACGACACCTTCTGTGTCGTGATTCAAGAAAATGACGACAACAGCTTCGTCGTCAATTAACTGCAAGTTCCGATGCTCCGTTCCTTGCTCGGAAATAAAACTCCAGATCCTTATTTCAACTCAAACTCAAATTACTTTGTTCGACCGTCTGCCATAGCTTCAAATGTTATAAAAAGAGTGCGCCCTCTGCTAAATACATCAAACTGACAACTGAGACCAAGATACCAACAGAGAACTACAAAGTGAAAACAGGGAACAAAGATTTTTCTCAACATAGAGAAGAAGATGGATAGGATGGTGCAAAGGCCTTTGAAGAAATCCAAGATGACATTTCCCAGAATTTTTGAAATTGCAGGCCACATCAATGGAAGGATTGCCAAGAACCGAGTAAGTATGAAGAATTGTATTGAATTTCTATTCTACCCCTTTCCTCCTCTTCCCCAAATTATGATCACACTCTTCCTCTTTCTTCTTTTATCTTTCAGGATTATCCCAATATTTCTGGTGCAAGAAGGTATACCAAAAATAAATGGCTACCCCTCCTCCTTTCTAAATTCTCCCTAGACATGAGGGCTTACCTTTCTAGATGGCATCTTCTAGGATTAGCGACCCATGCAAAGCATTATGACAATGTACACCTAGAATGGGTCGCCATGGGAGCCCTCATAGAGATATGGCACCATACCACTCACACCTTCCTATTTCTTACTTTTGAAGCCACCATACTACTAGAAGAAATGGAGATGCTCCTAGGCTTAAAGAGGATGAAGCAAGGAGATGAAGAGAAGATGGCCAACATGACAAGGAGCATGAGTGCTCATGAAGTCTTATCAAGCTTAATTCCAAGCTCCAATATGGTGAATCAAATCAAGGCCACCAAGGGAATCAATCTCATGAAGCTTGCGGCATGGGTCTACAAGAGAATGGATCAAGTCAAGGAGGATGAACTAAAAAAGGTAATGAAAGCTTTTGTAATATGCTTGGCGGGAGCACTACTCTTCCCTTCATTGGATGATTTTCTAGAAGAGGCATAATTGAGTGCTATTGCTAGCATTTGGGAGGGGGAGAGAATAGGACCGGCGGTGCTAGCCTATCTCTATAGTGGGCTTACCTCGGCGGCTATGGGGAGGCATCTATATGGACATATACTTTTGTTTTCTAGTTGGGTAGACCTTCACTTGAAGTTTGACCCATGTGAGGAAACTCAACAAGGATCTACGATTTTCTCTAAAAGTCCACTTCACTATATGACGGGCTCACTAGGATTATGTGAGAGAGTGGTGAACCGAGTACCAAAAGTGAAGAAGAGAGTGGAATGGAGAGATCACCTAAAGATCATGCCTAAGAACCTCTTCACATGTGTACCGGGGTTCCTCAAGACTCAAGATATCTAGACACAGCTCTCATCCGGAGTGGAGCTTCGTCTATTGGGTGCCACTGAGCTAATCCTCTACAATGCTCACCGGTGTCTACCACAAATCGGCCTACCACGTCATCATTTTGAAGAAGCATCTCACCTCCCACCTATCAAAAGGAGAGACCTTGGTTCCAACGAAGATGAAGAAGAGGTCAAGACCATTCAAGCCCTATGGAGGATCAACAAGCTACACCAACCCATGGAGAGGATTGAAGAAGACAAAGAGCAATGGAAAGCCTATGTAATAGCTCTCAGGGGATTGAGACCCAAAGTGGCTCATTGAAAATGTAATGATGCTTTTCTTTTATAAAATAAAAGATTTTTCCTTAATTGAGCCAAGAAAAAGTATTTAGAATGATCAATTCTCCCAATTACTTCAGATTCTATCTTTCTGTTCTGAGCCGCGATGACCATGGAGTCGCTAATTCATAAAATAACGCCCTTGACCTTGTTGTCAATAACGTTAATCAATTTTCTTAAAATAAATAATAAACAGTAATTGGCGCCTTCGCAAACAGGCGTTAATTAATTGACTCCCTACCAATGGGCGTTGATTCCTTTAAAATTCTTTTTAGATATTCCCTTAATTTCATGAAATGACGCCTTAATAGAAGTCGTGCCTTAATACAATGACGCCTTCGTGCATTGTCGTCAATCATAAAAAAATATCATTACACTCGTCACATCAATCATATTCATCACATTATTATTCTAACGATAATTCAATTTCCCATGCAATATTAAATGACGACTGCGTGCGCTGTCGTCATATCCAGGAATAGCGCCTTGTACGCAGCCGTCAATTGTCCAAATGACGACACTCCTCATGGCGTCAATTCGTTTCGAATGTAACCGCCTCCCTTTCCATTTTTCTTCTCCTTCCTCCGTTACACATCTTCTTCTTCCTTCATTCTCCCTCATTTCTCTGCTACCGTGACCTTGCTTTCATCTTCCATCTCCCTCATCCATTCCCATTCTCATCTCTATCCTATGGCTGGCCCTAACAAACGACAGTGGGTCATGGTCCCCACTGTCGTTGACCTAGGCGATGATCAACCCAACGGTGAAGAAGTTTTTCCCACGGCGGCCGAAGGTGCTCCAGCGACGAAGCACGGCGGAGAAGAATAAGCAAATGAAGAAGAAAGAGGAGAAGGAGCAGACAAAGGAGAAGGAGAAGAAGACGAAGGAAACGATGAAGATGGCGAAGAAGAAGACGGTGAAGACGGTGATGAGGATGACGATGATGATGAGGATGAAGAAGACGAAGAAGAAGATGAAGATGCTCCCCTTCCCAAACAACCACTTCATGGAGGACTGCTAGCACCAGAGCCTAGCAAGGTAGGCATCTTACCCTCAGTCATCATTCATTTTTTTATTTATTTCCATTTTTTTTTCAAATTTCCATAGCCATCGGGGATGGGGGAACGATGAACCAGAAAACCCAGAGAAATGACGCCTTCAGGGGCGTCGTCAATTCAAATGGCGACCTAAGGCAGGTCATTAATTCATTTTCTTTTTAGTTTTGAAAAATAGAAAATAAATAAATAGTGCCCTATTCCATGTCGTTATTTATTTATCATTTCCGTCCATCACATCAACTGCCATTTTTTTATATGCAATGTCGGGACAGTAAAACCCTTGGAAAATAGCGCTCCCCACAGGGGCGTCAATTCAACAAATAACAACCACTAGGTGGTCGTCAAATTTATTTTTATCATAACTGAAATTCTGGACACAGAAACACCCTTTGAAATAGCACCCCCAACAGGGGCGTCAATTCATCAAATAACGGCCACTAGGTGGTCGTCAAATTTTATTTTTAACATGACTAAAATTCTCGACACAGAAATACCCTCTAAAATAGCGCCCCCAACAGGGGCGTCAATTCATCAAATAACGGCCACTGGGTGGTCGTCAATTAAAACAATGAAGAGATTAAACAGCATATGAATTTCTTTTTTTTAGCTTATGTATTTATGTGTTGTATCTGTTTGGCAGGGCTTGATGCAGACTCGAATCTCATGGGTCCAAGTCCGGGCAATTTATTATGGGTTACCAGACTTCCAGAGAGCTAGGGTAGAGGCAATGGGGTTCGGCCCTTTCCTTATAATTGAGCCCATATGCCCCGACCTACCCCTGATCCAGGTTTTGAGAGAGAGGTGGGAGAGGACTAGTCGGGCATTTTTGATGCCTTGGGGGCACATGGTGCCGAGTCTGGTGAGGGTAGACGGGGAGGCTCTCTGTGGAGTGACCCTTCCAGACTACGTGGAGCTAGCCCAGAGACTGTTAGGGCTAGAGATTATTGCAGAGACGCCTAGGGAGTGTAGGACCATCTACCGCACAGATCTGACCATAGCTATGGGATTAGGGGATTCTAGACAGAGACCAAGAGAGTCCATGGAGGAGTTTTCACAGAGATTGATAGGGAGAGCCCGGGCTATCTACTGCCAGGACCCGACTCGGAGGGAGCAAGTGGACCGAGATTTGAGGAGGTTTTTGTTCTTGTTGCTCAGGAGGCTATTGCAGAGCACGAAGGGGGCTATCATCAATTGCAGATTTCTAGGCATCCTCGAGGACCTAGAGGGAGTTGGGAGGTACGCGTGGGGAGCCACCCTACTGGCACACCTGATGGCCGATCTGTCCACGGGGACAGGCCGAGAGACGACGGTCAGTGGCTTCTCACCTTTTCTTCAGGTATGCATGCCCTTTTGTTTATTTAAATGCTTCTGAATATGATTATGCATATAAATGTTGACTGATGCAACTGATGGATGTAGGTGTGGAGCCACTTATAAATGCCGATGGGCTGAGCCGACCCGCGACCTGGAGACGAGAGGGCCTTCCCACTAGCACGACGGTGGCTACCTCTTCTGACTGGAGCACCGCACGCTTACGAGTTGCGTGTTCTTCGGTGAGAGTTGCGCGACTACCCCGCCTCACTGGTACGTGTGTTAGATGTGATGCAATTTCCTTTTATTTCCTGCCTTATGAAATATGATGATATGATATGCATATGAATGTAAGTGGTTTGGAGGCCCTACCAAGGTATGACCGAGGAGGGTCAACCGTGGGTCGTAGCGGGCCGACCTCATTTTGGACGTGATCTTTGGGTTCACTGCCTGAATGAGATCGAGCCGCTACGGCTCAGACTGGCGATGAGGACCCTTGGCATGCACCAGGAGTGGGTCGAGGTTGGAGAGCCCCGCGGGATCGGGCGAAAGACCCGCGGACGCACGAAGGCGACCGACTAGAGGATCTGGTTCCCAGACCAGTACGCTGACTGGCAGCATGGCGGGACATGGGTCACCTCCGAAGCGGCAGACAGCTCAGAGTACCTCCGGCGCTACTGGGAGGTTTACGCCGGCCGACCCCAGATGAGGGTCACAAGGGTATGTATGAATGCATTTTTTTCTCTTTTTCAAAATGATATATGTCTATTATGCAACTAATATGTGATGAATGCAGGATGCGCGAGACATGGCGGTGATTGACATGCAGGTCCATCTTCGCAGCCTGGAGGTTCAGCCTGCAGCCACACGGGCAGATCGTGAGACCTTGGTAAGTGCAACTGTCTATATGCAAATGATTTCTGATTTATTGATGTTTAGCAACTGACAATCTTAATGAATACAACGTGCCCAGCAAGGGGCGGTAGTAGGGAGAGAGATAGGAGGAGCCTCGAGTTCGAGAGGGCCGAGTGTGGAGGTTGCTGCACTAGACGAGTGACTCGCGAAAGCGGTTGCTCGGGCCGAGGCGGCGGAGCACGACCTCGTAGCACGGGTAAGTCAATAAAATTATTTCAAATGTTTATGTAATTGAATAAGGAACTGATAATTGACTGAATGAATGATACAGGTTGCAGAGCTGCAGGACGCGCTTACCCAAGCTACTCTAGCCGGCACCGAGCTTGCCATCCGCGATCAGCGGGTTGTAGAGCTTGAGGAGGTTCTGGGGCGGCGATAGGAGCTGCCCAGGGACGTGACCAAGCTGCGGGTCCTCCTCGAGGTGGAGCGGAGGGAGCACACCTGAGAGAGGGAGAAGCAGACGGCGCGCGAGCGCGAGCTTGCGGACACGAGAGCACAGCTAGCCGTCGTACAGGAGCGGCTACGAGCGACAAAGAAGCACCTCCAGAGAGGCCGAGAGCGGGTGCGAGCTGCGGGACACTCTAGCACCTTCGCCAGCACGACCTACATGGCGGGTTCCTCGACGAGACAGAGGAACGAGGTAGAGGAGTAGTCTCGAGCTTCTACTGCTTCCCGGGGGTCCATGCCCCCTCCACGGGCTCGTCGCCAGGACGAGGGAGAGGTAGAGAGTAGGAGAGAGGAGGGTGGAGGTGAGAGCTAGAGAGAGACACTTGTACTCCTCCACCTACATGCCTTGTACTCAGATATTTATATATATATATGAGATTTTGATGTTACCTGAGTTGTCATTTTGAGCACCTATGTACTTGTCTTCCTTCTTTCCCCTGTTCCTATAGTTCACACTTAAAAAAATAGATTAATTCATCTATTCGGCTTGGCCCCTTGCTTAATAAGCAAGGGGTTGTCACTATTTTGACTTTGATGACGGGTCAAGGGGCCAAGCCTTCAATTAATTAAGGCAAACAAAAATGTATAAAAATGTAACATGCAAGCAAGCAATGCAAACTTGGAATAAAATAATGCCCACACATAGACGCAACCAAGCATATGACATGGCAAAAGGAAGAGCAGTGGGCTTAATTCAAGAAATTCTTCTCTTTTCTTTATTCTCTTTTCAATTTTCTCTCTTTTCTCTCTTTTTTTATCAATCAAAGAATTGATGCCCCCTCGTGCGGGCGTTAATTGAAAAAACATTTTATTATTATTTTTATTAAAAATGATGGCATGCATTATGCCGCGCATTATTGAAATGACGCCCCTGATCGAGGGCGTGAATTGAAAAAAACATATTTTTTTTAAATGACGACATGGAGACTGATGCTAATTATTCAAATGACGCCCCCTCGTGAAGGCGTTAATTAAAAAAACACATATTTTTTTATTATGAGGCCTAGCATAGTACAAAAGGTCTTGAAACCTCACGCAATCACCATCTTAAATTCATTAACCATTCTTAAATGATTTAACAAAGGGTCAACGTGATCAATGACTTATGTTTTTACACATATCCTCTTGCGGGACATCCTCCTTAGTCGGTCTTTGCCATCCCTTGAACTCATAACATACCATAGAGGGGGAAGTGAAGAATAAGTTGAGGAAGTTCATGAGAGGTTTCGGAGAACTAGGAAGCTTCCCTCCCCTACCCTAGTACCTGTTGGGGTTCGGTCTTTGGCTTAGGGAAATCTTTGTTGCGTTTTTACCCTTATTCATGCATGCTTACCACCAGGGTTTTCCCTGCGGATACTTTGCCCTCTTGACACGCTTTTCTTTTGTAACTTTGCACCTCTTTTTTCTCTTTTCTTTTCTTTTCTTTTAAACAAAATAAAAACCTAATTATACTTGGGCTTTGCAGTGTTGTTCCCTTTTTGGGCCCTGACTTCCACCTACTAGGGTGACGGGTGGGTTTGGTGGCATTCCCTGACTCGCACTCCCTCTCATGAATCGAAGAGAAGAGAATAGGTAAAGTTTTTACACTCTTAGTTTGGCTCTAACTTTCCTCGAATTCTGAACCGCTTGAGTTTAAGAGCAAAGCGTGTAGTGTGTGCAAGTATTGACCCTAAATTAAACCATCCAGACTGAAGAATAAATTAGGGATTTTGATTTTTCAGGTTCTGCGGCCTATGCACCATGCCAGCCTGCAATTTTCAATTTTCTCTCTTTTTTTATTTTTCCTTTATTTCATTTTATTTCTTTTTTCTCTTTTAAGACATAAGGGTAGTATTTCTTAAGGTACAATCCATTTCAAGGGTGAGCCAGTTCTTCCCCTTCAGCGTTAACCAGTTTGTAAGCATTGCCAAGATAAACTTCTTTTATTACGTAGGGCCCTTCCCAATTCGGTTGGAGTTTTGAACGAGGTCCACCTGGTTTTTCAAAGATTCTTTTGATCATCATTTCACCGACTATAAATTTTCTCTCAATTACTTTCTTTGATAAAATCGTGAAAGTCTATTTTGATAAACATGCGCATGCTAGGCGGCGACCAGACGTTTCTCATCCAAGAGTTCCAACTAAGCAAGGAGAGATTCACGGCGTTCATCAATAGAGAGCTCCTCGTCCAATTGTACCCTAAGAGAAGGAATAGGAATCTCATAAGGGACTATCACCTCCATTCCATAAGTGAGGGCGAATGGGGTTTGCCCAGTAGGAGTACGAATGGAAGTGCGGTAAGCCCAAAGAGCTTCTACCAGCTTTTCTGACCAATCCGTGAATTTATTAGCCTTACACGTTTTCTTGATGATTTTGATCAAAGTTTTATTTGTTGCCTCTGCTTGTCCATTGCCCTGCGGATAATAAGGAGATGAATGATGCAATGCAATGTTATACCTGTTGTAGAGGTCCTAAAGCTCCTGAGAGATAAATTGTGGTCCATTATCGGTGACGATGGTACTTGGGATGCCAAATCTTGCAATGATATTCTTCATTATGAACTTGCAGATGGTTGATGCTTTAATTTTTACGTATGCTTCCGCTTCCGCCAACTTGGTGAAGTACTCCATGGCCGTGAGTATAAATGATTTTGATTTTGTGAGGAGGTTTGAATCAGCAAGAGGTCTAATAATATCGAAAGTCCACATGGAGAAAGGCCATGGGGAGGACATAGGATGGAGTGAAGAAGCAGGAGAATAAATTTTATCGGCATGCAGTTGGCACTTAACACACCTTCGAACATAAATAGAACAGTCCTCTTCTAGAGTGGGCCAGTAGAAGCCTAATCTAAGGATTTTCTTAGCTAGCATCTGGCTATTGACATGACCACCACACACTCCTGAATGTGCCTCTTCCACGACCTTCCATGACTCATCATCGTCGAGGCATCTAAGCAAGACTCTACTCAGACCTCTTCTATAGAGCACTCATCCAACCAGAGCGTATCTCTGAGTAACTCTTCTGATGGCTTTCTTCTCTTCAGCCGTGGCCTCTCCAAGATAAGATTGATCGTGACAATACTTGGCAATCTCATAATACCATGACTTTTCTTCATCATCCAGTTCTTCCTCTAGATCTAATAACATGATCTCCTTGTTCTCAATGATTCCACCTCCCTTAAACTTCTTGAGCACCTCCTCCTTAATACTAAGGAATGCTGGATCTTTAATAGAAGGAGTGAGATGCTTATGAACAATGATTGAATGAAAGTCCCTTTCAGGTAGGAACATCAAAGAGGAAGCAAGAGAATCAAGAGCATCATCTAGAATGTTCTGATCTCGAGGAACATGGAAAAAAATTAGTTTAGTGAAAAGCTTGGCATAAGCGGAAGCCAGTTCCTGATAGGGCTTAAGTTTAGGATTGAGCGTGCGACATTTGGTGAGCACTTGTTGAAGAATAAGCTGACTATCACCTACAATCCGTAATTGGGTAACACCGAATTGATGAGCGGCCTGTAGTCCGGCCAGAAGAGCCTCGTATTCGGCTATATTATTTGTGACTGGAAATGTGAGCTAAGAGGAAAGTGGAATAGTGACACCCTCTGGTGATAGAAGAACAATGTCGATCCCCTTTCCTTGTGAATTCTGAGCTCCATCAAAATGTAACATCCACATCGAATCAGGTTGACTGACGGACATCAGTTCCTCATCTGGAAACTCCGAGCGAATACGATCGAATCTAGGGAGAGGGTGATGAGTAAGATGTTCTACTATGGCATAGCCTTTAATTACTTTTTGCTGAATGTAGATGATATCAAACTGGGAAAGAAAGCTTTGCCATCGTGCCAATCGGTCAGTGAGGACATATTTTTCAAGGAGAAACTTGATAGGATTCATGCGAGCAATAAGATGAACCTCGTGAGCTAAGAAATAATGCTTCAATTTCTGCACTACCTAGACCAAAGCTGCACAAGTCTTCTCCATAGCTGAGTACTTCTGCTCACAGGGGTTGAGAAGCTTAGACAAGTAGTAGGCTGCCCTCTCCTTTCCTTCCTCATCAACTTGCGCAAGGACAGCACCTATAGAGTCATCTAGGACAGAAATATAAAGAACGAGGGGTTTGCCTGGAACTGGCGGCCTCAGGATAGGAGGATTGGCTAAATAATCCTTTAGTACGTCAAAAGCTGCCTGACACTTGTCATCCCAATTAAATTTGACTCCCGGTTTAGTAAGCTCGTAAAATAGCCTACACCTTTGTGACTGCTTGGAGATAAATCGGCAGATAAATTGCAACCTCCCGATCAATCCTCGAACTTCCTTCAAATTCCTGGGAGGAGGCATATCCCTTATTGCCCTTGCCTTATTGGGATCGATCTCAATACCCCTCTTGCTGACGATGAATCCAAATAATTTTCATGATGAAACACCAAACACACAATTATTAGGGTTCATTTTTAATTGATACTCTTGTGCTCTTTGCAAAACTTTGGCTAGAACCCCGGGATGCTCAATCCTTGTTCTTGATTTCACAACCAGATCATCAACATACACCTCTATAAAAATGTGGATCATGTCATGAAAAATAGCCATCATGGCCCTTTGGTAGGTGGCTCCGGCATTCTTGAGCCCAAACGGCATGACCACATAATAGTAAGTTCCCCAAGGTGTAGTGAATGAGGTCTTATCATGATCTTCTTCAGCCAAGCAGATCTGATTATAACAAGATAAGCCATCCATAAAAGAGAGGGTCTCGTACCCTGCCATATTATCAATTAGCACGGCTATGTGAGGGAGGGAAAAATCATCCTTAGGACACACACGGTTAAGATCCCAAAAGTCTATACAAATTTTGACTCTTCCGTCCTTTTTCATAATCGGGACAATGTTAGCCACCCAATTGGGATAGAGGAGGACTCTAATAAATCTGGCCTTATGAAGCTTATCGACCTCCTCTTTCATCTTTAATGCCATGTGAGGGTGGAAACGTCTGAACCACTGTTTGACCGGGATGCATCCTGGCTTGAGTGTGAGACGGTGTTCAACAAGCACAGGGTCCAGACCTGGCATATCCTCATAACTCCACGCAAACGTGTCCTTATATTCTTGAAGAACTTGAATGAGCACCTCTTCTTCATAGGGTGGCAAATTTTAACTGATGAGGACAATCCTAGGGTTTTCCTCGGTACCCAAATTGATTTCTTTAGTCGGTTCTTCTACTGAGGCTGACGGTTCGTCGAATCTCCTCATGTCACTAGCAAAAGCATCAGCCTCGTCCTCATATTCTTCGTATTCTTCATCCCCCTCTTCAATAGGGTCTTCATCATTCATAATCTCATAAACACCAAACCCTTCATCTGTAGAACATATATCCTTACATTCTATCTCTGGCAGGAAGATCGGATCCTTTGGAAACTCGGGAAGAGCAAAGCATGCCCGGCATCTTCTAGCTAGATCTAGCAAAAACCTACGGGGAATCTGTCTACCCTTTGCCTTCTTATGAGTAGCTACCCCAAGACTCTTATCAGAAGAAGAGGGAGAGGAACAAGATGACAATCTAGACGAACTACCCTGACCTAAAGGAGGAAGAGAAGAAGAGGAAGATGCAATGGATACAGGAGAAGGTACAGGATAAGCCTCCTCATCGGAGGAGAAAAAGAGGTCCGCTAACGAACCCTGAAAGAGTGGCCCTTGGATCGGGGCACACTCCGGAGCAAGATAAGAGGTCTCTTCAACAGAGATGGAAGATTGGAAAGTTTGAATTTTGGCATTTTTTTCATTTTCAAGAATAAAGCAATGGTAGGAAGGAATAGGTGGTGGTATTGAAATTGAAGGATTAGAGAAAGATTGATTAAAAGATTGCCCACGCGAGGGGACAATAGAGAGTTGAGAGAATTGCTCGAGGAGCAAAGGAGGAATTGAGGAAGCTTGGAACAAATCTGGAGAAAGAGTAATCAAGACCGCGGGTGGTCTAGGAATATTGAAGACAAATAGTTTGGAGCACCAGAAAATGATATGTGAGGGGTGTATGGAATTAAGAGAGAAAAGGCCGGCTCACAACCTATCCACAGTGAAGCCTTTCTCGAACGGTACATCTAGCTCCCCAGTATTTGTGTAGTTGCTTAACAACTGCCTCTTATCAGTAATCACTGCCGATTTTTCTATCAGCTCATGAATAAGTGGCGGCCATTCCGGATCAGTCGGCATGAATAGACAGCTTAGAGCAATGGTAATGTCATTCAGGCCAAACCAACGGTATCATTCACATTCCAGATCCTCCATCTTTCTTCTTTTGAGTGGCCTTGCAGATTCTAGGGCCTTATAAGTGACTAGCGGGGCGATGTGGTGAGCAAACTGATGTGCATGTACATTTTGATGATCTAACATAGAAGTGACCAATGTGGTTTGCTCATCATGTTGAGTAGGCCCTTTCACAATGTGTGTTTACAGAGTCCATGTGAGTGGCTGTCTATCTGTCGTGAGAGTGGAGGTCATAACAGCCCATGGCTCTCTTTCATCTTTACCATATTCTTCTCTGCTCACCCCTTTATAGCCTAGGCCACCTCGAGGAATAAGCTTGTGATTCTTAATGGGCTTTACCCTACCCTGGAGGTTAACACCTAGGCCTTTACCAATTCTATACCCCATTTTCAGCAAAATATTTCACCCTGGGGTATTCACCATATTTTTCTTTTTCTTCCCCTTGGGGAGTAGGGGTGATATCAAAGCTGGTGCAGGTGTTGTAGATGGAGGCCTTAACAAATCCTGCCGCGGATCAGCAAGAACTAGCACTGATAACAAAGGCCTAATAGCCGGCCATATGGAAGGTACTGATGTTGCTGAATGTATATCCTCTGACGGCAAAATAGGCATGCTTGTGACTTTGATGATGCGCCCTTTATGGGGAAACTTTATGCATTGGTGATTCATGGAGGGCACGGCATCAAGTTCTTGGATATAAGGGCGTCCCAAAATGCCATTGAGGGTTGGATCCATGTCAAGAATGTGGAAGTCTGCTATAATCGAGATCGGACCCAGCCCAACTTTTAAAGTAATCATGCCCAGAGGAGGTTTCTTTGTATTATCATAAGCCGTCACTGTAATAGTAGATGGCCGAATCAGACTATCCGGAATGCCACATATTTTCAGAGTGCTGGGAGGAAGCAAATTAATGGATGCTCTAGTATCCACCAAGCATTGTTTAACTGCCACCTTGTTAATGTCAACTGTAATGCACAAGGCATATTTCCTGGCTGGCTTCGGAGCTAATTCATGCTCATGGAAAACAATGGCTGGCTGAGCACTTACTGGTGTCAATACTGATGTAATCTTGATGGGGACATCTCCGACCACTCCACATTTTTCGAGTCTCGTTGCTCGCCAGCTGTTCTTCATCTTGTTCGCCACATTTTTCTTAGTCCTGGCATGTAATTTTTATATTTTATTTGAGTCATAAAACATGTAATTTTTCTTTTATTTGAGTCCAGTACCTGGGTATAAGAGTTATTACCCTAAGTCAAGTGTCAATAGATTGTCTACTTTGGTTATTGGGCCCAATTAGATGGGCTAGGCCCAGGGGCGCCCCCACCCCCTTGGTTTCTTGTTAGTAGTCCAAAAGTCAGGGACTTATGTTAAATTGTGGGAATCCTATAAATAGGACCCCACTCCCACCATTTGGAACTAATGAATTGTTGAATGAAAGTTTGAAATCCACCAAAATTGTGTGAGATTCTCTCTCTCCCTCTCTCTCTCTAAGGGGTGGATTTCCCTCTCTCTCTCTCTCTCCTTCTCTCTCTAAAGGGGCGACCCCCCTTCTCTCTCTAAGGCGCACCACCCTCTCTCTCTCTCCTCTCTCCTCCACCTAAACTCCACCTCATCCAATCTCCTCTTGCCACATCACCCTGCCCCTACACCTCCCTAGAAGCAATAAGTCCTCCCATCAATTCCCTTCCCCTTTCTAGGTGACCTTTGACACTCCCCTTACACCCTTCCCTCTCCCAAGGGAGAATCCCATCTCTCCAGGCCACCCTTCCTCTTCCCAAGCCACCCTTTCATTCTCCCAAGCACCCCTTCCCCTTCCCAAGACCAAAATTAACCCCCATTAACCACCCATTCAAACCAAGAGAGAAGCCTCCACCTTCCCCCTAGGCCAACCTGCGCCCTCCATCCTCTCTCCCCCTCCACCTGCTAGCTGCGACCCAGCCCTCTTCCCAGCCTCTCCACTATCCCATTCCACCCCCTAATCGATCCCCTACACCTTCCACAGCCATTAGACCTCACCCCATCACAACCCCTCACCTCTTGCCACCACTAGCAACCACTTTCTCCAATCTGCTCAACCCAGTTCGCAGGCAACAAATCAGGGTCCTGGAAGTAGCTTCATCTTCGACCCTTCCCCAAACATTCTGGTGGAAAATCATATACCTCTGGAAATATCGTTTAGAGATCTTTCCAGGCGAGGTGGTTTCATCATCGTTTGAGCACCGAGCTACCCGTTAGAGCCATCCTCCCTAGACTGCGCAACCCAACCCCTGCAGAAGACCAGAGGCCCAGTAATAGTGCGACCACGGCCGCTCCTGTGGGAGTTTGGATGTGATTCTTTGGCTGAAGTCTCCTCCTACATGTCCCCTATCATCTCCAAGAAACGGAGCGCCGTTTGAAGCCCGAAGCACAAAGTTATGATTTTTCTACCCCAGGTGCGCAGGTCTGTTCTGTCAGGGCCTGACAAACACCTCTTCACTCTACAGGCTCTATCTCTCTGCTCCAACCTCCTCTGGCATTCTTCTTGGTTGGTGCTTGAAAAGGACCCTCCCACGGTCTTATTGATATAATATGCGTCACCTTTGGAGCTCTGGAGTGTTTGTGGCAGCTTCTTCTTCCTGCTATAGAGTTCTGGAGTTAGTCCGAGCCAGAACAGAACGGTCTAGTTCCTGATTCGGCCCTGGCCGTCGGTGACATCCAGAACTCACAAGAAAATTCAGGAGCCCTCCCGGCTCAGTCAGTGAAGATTCAGCGCTGGTTTCGATGAATTCTAAGTTTAGAAGAACCCGTGGCAGCGTCAACACCGAGTACCTGTCAGGCAGTCACAAAAGCAGACATAACCGGCGAAGGGACCAATCGGCTTCTTCCTTAGCTTTCCTCCCTATCCCGCCTGGCCGGCTGACCACCCCTCCCTACGTTGTGGTAGTTTTGATTGTAATTAGATTACCCCTACGTCTAGTCCACCCCCTCTGTGAGGGCGTAGTGATTGTACTAGCAGGTCATCGGCTGAAGCGTCATCGGCGCGGCATGCGGGTAGCCCACGCCTCCTCGCTCGCCCTCGTCTCCGGCCGGGATCGGTGTATTCACGCCGATCAGGTGAGCTTCTGGTAACTTCTCTTTGCTGTCATTCCTTGCTTAATATGTATTGCTTCTATGTTGCTCGTCGGCGGTGAGGCGAGTGCTCGGCCCGAATCTACCATCCAATTGAGCGACCACCGCGGAGTGAGTTGAGAGAGCAACCCTACAACCCACTCCCTTGGCGTGCTGGCCACCCACGGAATTGGGCATCCCATACCCTTAAGGGTTCAGCCCAAGCTAGTCAAATCCCCGAAAAGCGAGGTCCCACTTCGGACCCTCTCCACTATTGCTGGTCCACCTACGTACCCGGGTGTGCGCGACGCGGGTGAACCCGCTTGGGTGAGTCCGCCGTTTGGTTTGGTTGCTTGCGAATCTAGGTCCAAGGTGTCATTTCACATCAATTGGTCGTGTCACATCAAATCTGTTCAGCCGTAATGTCCTCATTAACCATCACCTTCTGTAAGTATTCCTTCAAAGCTTGCTGGTGGATGGTGGATCTCTTTATCAATTCCTAAATAGAAATCCTTGCCGGGGTTTTGTCTAAGTGCTTTAGCAAATCATACTGAGTGCCCGGTATAGATTCATGTTCTTGCTCCAGTTCTTCTTGCCCCTATGTGGGCTCTGACTCCCTTTGCGGAAATACACGATGGAACATCCGTCCACTGCGGAGCACCATGGTTTGTGATGATCCCGCCTCTGTCAGGTTGCGGTTAGGCGGAGTATTGATGGATGAAGAAGATGGGATGTTAGTGTTAACGGATGTTAAAGGTGTGGCCAAAGGAGGAGCCCTTATGAGGGATCTCGTTGGCTGAGAGATTGTGGTAGTTGGAGGAATAGGGGGTGCGTGAATGGCTGGAGGAGGCGTAGGCCGAATGAGGAGGGGTCTAGGTAAAAATGAGGGATTTACGGGTTGCGGTGTGGGAATCCTTACTAGTGGAGGGTTGGTGATAGCAGAGGGATTAGGTGTTGGTGAGGGACGGATAAGAAGTGGCCTAGATATGAAAGGCGAAGAGTTGATGATTGGAGGGATAGTTTGTTGTGGTGTGGAAGATGGTAAAGGGTGGATGTGGAGAGGCCTAACTGGTAAGGGATTAATGGTGGTGGAGGGAATTTGGTTAGTGATGCATAAAAGGGGACGGGATGGTTGGGAAGAAGGCGTTTGATGGAGAGGTGTTCTTAACAGACGAGGTGGTTGAGTTGAAGTTTGGTTTATGGCCCCGACAGAGGTGTTCTCTTCATGCCATCCTTGTCCTCTTTACACTTCATGGAAGGAAGTAACAGGGTTCACTTGCTGGTTCGGAGGGTGCTCCGGTAGTGGATTATGGACAATTCCCATGTTAGGTTGAGGTGCGGGAGCTTGCTGCTGTTGAGAGGAGGTGGAACTTGCTGCTGAGGCGGCTGCTGAGCATGTTGCTGCCAGGGAGGTCTTCGTGTCTTCAATGTGGTAACAAACTACCTCATTTCATCCCAATTAATACCACCTTGATCATTCAAATCATAGATATAATCTTTGAAATGGAAGCAATGATCTATATTGTGACTAGGCTATCGGTGGAAGACATAATACCAAGAGGTATCCACATTAGCAGGCCCGGCCGTTCTTTCTTTTGGCAAGGTGAGCATGTTGGCGGCCATGAGTGTGTTAAAAATGTTGGGAAGACTCTCTGGTAATGGAGGGTATTGGGCCCTTTTGGGGCGTTGTGGTCTTCTTGGCTGCTGGGGACCATAATTAGTAGGTGGCGGCACTTGGTGGTATTGCTGAGGAACTGGTGGGTTTGGGTGGACTGCTTGATTTTGTGGAGGAGGATGGAAGGGTCGAGGGGGGACATTTGTTTGGGGAGCGGGATTAAAGAAGGGGAGTTGTTATGGAGGTTGTTGAGGTCTTGGGTTAGGGTGGCAGAAAGGTGCGGGGTTGCGAACTATGCCCACCTGCTCATTGGTCACGGTGCCCTCGATTGTGCCACTACTATTGTTAACATTAGTGTTCTTTCTCACCAGCCTTGGTTTTTGTTCAAACATGCCTATGATGGGCGAATCTTTCATCTGAGTTTGTATGTATCTAGCTCTCTGATAGAGCTCTTCCATAGTGCTCAGCCTATTCATGGCCAAAATGTGACGGAATTGCGGAGTAGAGTTTGATATAATCATCTTTACTTGCTCCATCTATGAAAGCGTGTCTTTTAATTTCTCGGCCATAGTTCTCCATCTATCGACAAACATGATGAAGTCCTACTCGGGCTTCATTTTCTCATCAACAAGATCTGTGACTGACAAAGAAGGGCCCACACTGTCCTTATATTTTTGTAAAAATTTCCGCTGAACAATATCAAAGTCCATAGCTTCAGCCGGTTCCAAAGAATAGAACCATTCAAGTGCTGGACCATTTAGAGACCTTCTAAAGAGATAGTCCAAGGAGATCTTATTGTCCTACCAGAAGGAAGTTTCATACATAAAATCTTTCAAATGGATGAACAGGTTACCCGTTCCATTGTAACGTCGGAAATTCGGCATCTCGGAAGGAGGCAAATGGAAAACCGGCAAAGTGGGGAGAGCAATCTCTAGAGCATTCTTCGGTGCCGTGACCTTCTTGAGCTGCTCCTCCATACTAGCTATCTTTTGGAGGAGTATAGTGTTGGTATCAGACTCGACTAGGACCGGATTAGAGAGGAGTGGATTTGGCATAGGCCTCCTTAAGATTTGGGGAGGTGGAGGATATTGGGGCATAACCACTAAATGGCTTGCCGGTTGAGCTGGCGTAGCCATGATAGGAGTTGATGGATGTGAAGGATTCTTATGTGAGACTGCCTGGTCATTAAAAGATGGATGGCCACCCACGGCCGGAGGAGGGTTTGAGGATGAATGGACAGATTTCCCATTTAAAGCGGCCTGGACCGCCTGACGTTGGGAGTCATCCAGTTGAGACAAAGCATGGATCAAATCATTGAAATTAAAGGATGGGGAAGCGTCCCCAGATGTGTTTTGTGTGGTAGGTTGAGCTTGGGAGGAAGGCTCAACCTCTTGAGTAGTAGTATCTACCACATGAACTTGGGAATAATAGGCATAAGAGGGAACATAGTTTCCCTCATAATGGGTGGAATCCTAAGGGGGAACCTCATAGGATGGGTCAAATTGACCATCCTCATAACCATCATAAGAATACCCATAGTTGGCCATGTTACTGATTTTACCTGAACGAAGTTGCATGTTTAAGGAGAGAAAAATATCTCAAGCCAAGAAATATAAGTAAGAGATAATCACCTAATCAAACAAATTGTTCACTGAAGTTGTAATGAACCCAAGATTTTAAGGTTTCTCTTAAGATTACAATGGATTTTAAAGGTGTAATCAATTCTCACTTTTTAATGTGGGTCCTAGTTGCAAGTTTGGGTGCAATCTCCAGGTCAACTAAGTTCTTTCTCTCTCCTCACCAACGGATGGGTTAACTAAACTCCGGGTACTTCAAATGGTACAACTGGCCTGGCGTCCGTGAAGGAATCCACGGGTGCGGAGACTTACGGAGGCCTTGGAAGAGGAATTTCCAGTCCAAAGAGACGGAATGCTCAATGGAGTGTCATTCCAATTCCAAGAAAAGGGTGTGGGATCCTAGGAGTGTAGAGAGAGGAGGTCTCTCAAACAAATACCCTAGAATGCAAACTAATGCTGGCAGATCAAGCAGTAACAATCAGATAATCAGTAAATGCAGCCAATAGGTGAATATAACAGCAATAATGAAGGTTCTGTAAAAATAGTACAAAATAGCGACCTGACCGCAGTCGCTGTTTCAGAAAATCGTGATTGTGTGACAGTCGCTAATCACTATAAACCGTGGCAAATAGTGAACAGCAAAGTAGAATAGCGCCTTGGTGTGAGGCGCTGAATATGCAAATAACGCCTCTTTAGAGGGGCGTCAAATATCAGTGAACAGTGATCAGGATAATGAAGAAAATCAACAGTAACCACAGAATTGACGCCTTAGTGTGAGGCGTTGAATTCAGGAATGACGCCTCTATGGAGGGGCACTGATTATAAAAATAATAAAAAATACTGAAAAGTAAATGCAAGCAGCGCCTCTGTGAGCATTCGATGTATGTTGAAATAGCGACTGGAGGGCAGTCGCTGATCAGTTCCAGAGAATAGAAATCAATAAAAACTAACAAAAATCAAATTTCCTTTATTAAAAATGTTATGGACAGTTCAAAAATTGGCTAATCCAGTGAGAGATGTGCACGTGGTGCACAAAGGGAGTGTGCTACGTGGAGCATTAGGGAGGGGCACATGTGGGTGCCAAAGGAGGGGCACGCGAGGGTGCCAAAGGGAGGGGCACACGTGGGTGCCAAAGGAAGGGTAATCAAAATAAAAATATCAAGGGACCCACCGTGATCTCCAATTTGTGAACATGTCACAAAGACATTTAAAAAGAAAGGAAATTTAAATGTCTTAAGAGGGACTTAAGAAAAGATGGATAAGCTAAGCATGATATGTGGGAAATAAAAGAAAGGAGTGAAAAGGAGCATGTCTTAGGAGGGTGATCGCCAGAGGGGTTACTAAGGAGGGTGATCGCCAGAGGGGTTATCTCAAAAATTAAGGGATGATCGCATGTACCTTGTGAAGAAGCGGGTGAGAGTGTGAGTCCTTCCTTCCGCCTTCTATCGGCCGGCCGATGAAGGGGGTTCTTATATTGATTACCCTGGTGAAGGAAGCAAAGATGAACAAATAAGATGGATTAGCCCAAAGTGTAGTATCAATGCTCTAAGTAAATAACACCATGCAATATTGACATGAACACACCTGGTGCGTTTTTTTGTTTAAACCCCTAAGAGGAGTAAAAAAGGTGGAGATATGCTATGGATGAAAACAAGAGTAATATGTAATATGCAGAGAAGTTATATGCTATTGTTCTAGCAGAATAGCTAGAGTACGTGCAGATGAGATGAATAAAAAAAACTAAAAGAGAAAAGGGTGCCCCTTCTACTATTGTCGCAGTAGTAAGGGAGAAACAGAGAGGGAAAAGAAGAGAGCGCTTCAGTCGTGGGAGGAAGAAGACGCCGGAAGAAGACCGCCGTGAGAGGAAAAACTTGTAGGAGACCTATTAACAAGGCCAAAAGAAACTCTCTTTTACGGAAAAGGGTATCTCTCTCTGTATTAAGACTCCTCTCTCGTTGGTGGCCTTCAAGGGGGAGTATTTATAGAGCTTAAAATCTAGTTCTAACAGGATTAAAACTAGAAATAAGCTTCTAAAACATCGATGGATTTCCAAGGAAAGGATCGAGATCGAATGATAGAAGGATTGCTCTGTAAGAAAGAAGTAGTAGAAATGGACACGGAAGCTAAAATGACGACATCAGGGAAGTCGCTAATTGAAATGACGACCGCGCACGCAGCTGTTAATTCCTGATCAATTTATAGAAATAAAAGACTTTCCATATTTAAAAAATAGGAAATGACGCCTTCGTGGAATGGTGTTAATTAACCAGTGCCTCAGAAGCTGACGTCAATTCTTTTAATTTTTTCTTAAATGGATTTTGTAAAATCAGGAAATAACGCCCGCACACACGGTCGTTGATTTATGAAATAACGACACCTAGACCGCCGTCAATTAAATGACACCCTGCTGACGATCGTGAATTATAAATATGTTAAAAATGCTAAATAGATTAGAAAAACTTTATATTAAGCCAATATTGAAGTCCACTTTGGGGCATCACATGGTGACATGAGATTTACTCATCATAGTGTCAATTTTAGCGTGTCTACATCAACCGGCGTAGGACTCTTAGGGGAAAAATGACTTTTCGATGTACCGCCCAATGAATTGAAACTGCCCATCACGAGGTCGCCTCACAGATGTCGGTGGAAAATCAGAAATAATGAGATAAATAGCCATTTATCCGGAAACCAAATCGAATTAGGACTCTTGCTTAAAAATGGTCAATTGATGGGCCGCCCGACCAGTTTAAACGGTCTAATGCTAGACCGCTTACCTGGTGTCGGCGAAAATTAAGAAAAATAAGATAAATAGCCATTTATCCAGAGGCCAAGCCGTTGGGCGACAAAAATGGTTTTACTATAGACCGCCGATCCTGATAAACGGCCTATCGATAGATAGCCTTTGAGCTGGAAGGTAGAAAATAAAAAAATAGGATAAATAAGCCCACTTACCCCAAAGACTAAGTTAAATCAAAACCCATTAAGCCCAAACTTGAGAAATTTGGGAACAAGTCCAGCCAGGGAGGAAAATACCCATAAAATAAGCCCAAAGAAATGCCAAAACCTGGCCCAAAGAGTAATGGACAACTCGAGGCATCGAGAATAAAGGCAAGAAAAATGACTCAACCCAAAGTAAAAAAATGGGTGTCAACAGATGCCCCTCCTTAATGTCCTCTTTGTAGGGGATCGAGCGGAGGTGAAGCGAAAGTGAAATGGAACACGAAGATGAACCAGAAATGAAGCAGAGCGGACTGAAAAGTGGGCGTTAAGGTAAACGACACCCGTTTTCTTGCCAACGAGCGATAGGAATCATCTGGAAAACTTCGAACCAAACACGGGGAATGATCGAACCTGATGCGGGAAGGACAACGAACCTGGGACTCTAGCTTGCAACTGATCCCTAAGTGAGGGAAACGCGGGATCGTGCACGGTTGAGGAACCGGCAGTGAGTCTCGGGTATTCGGCTCTTCCGCGTGTACTTGGATTAAGTCATGGGACGGGTCACACTCACTCTCTCGCAGCGGTGATAACAATATATCGGTCTAATAATCCTATCACTCGCAGCGGCATATACAAATAAATACGAGTAAAGCAAATGCCGAGATGGGGAGTGGACACGATACCTCCGCGCGCCGGGCGTGGGGAAGACGACCCCGGCCAAGTACGGTAACTCCCGGTAAAAATATTACAATAATTACAGAAGTTAATTTGCTGCCCACTCCACGCAGGGAAGTAAAGGGCTACAATATGGGCCCGGGAGGACCGATCTTGGGTTGACGGGCAGCAACTTGGACAGCTCCATCGGTGCCGTCCGGATGACGCGTGCTACGAGTTGTGGGGCCCACGTGCTGGCTGGTGGGCCGAGTGGGCCGGGAATGGTACTACTGCGACGGTGGCTCCTGGAGGGACGTTCCCTGGGAAGGCAACATGCTGGTGCTGCTGGTGGGAGACCGGGCGGCTCCGATCGTCGGGCGGTGAAGATTGCGGCCCCGGGTCTGTTCTACTGTTTCAGGGTTGTGCGACCCGACGAGATCGGCTACTGTGAACAATCTAGACGTCAGATCGATGTGAAATTTACGCCGTTGGAAAGCTCTTTCAGAGAGCTACGACCCAAGGTCAGAGAAAGAATTTTGACTGTCTCTGTAATGACCTTGGTTGAATTTACAACCTGCTGGTTTACAGAACCAGATCTGGTAGGACATATTTGGATCTGCCTGAGAATGGGCATTGACCGAAGAGAAAACATCAGATCTGGGAGTTGGGCTCTTTATGAAAGCTAAAGAGGGGGAAGTAAGGAAGAGGCCAATATTTTTTGTGGATTTTCTAAAGGTGGGTTGACATGGGAAATAGATTTTTGACTGGACAGGGGTCGGATCTGGACTGCACAGGAAAGAACAGATTTTGGCTTGAGTTTTAATTTTCCAGAGGGGACAAAGAACTCATAAATTCGTGGAAAAGTTTTTGGAGGTGGGTTTTGGTGGGCAGAACACCCAGCCCAAATTTGAACTCAATCAGAAAAGGTAAAGGGGGTCGAACAGAGGAAGAACATGGCTGCTATAACAGGATCTGCACAGAAGGCAGATTGCTAGGGGTGGAAAGATAGAATTGGGAAAAAGAGCTAAAGTGTGATAAAGGACCTGTATTTTTTTGTGAAGGATGGGGGGACGTAGGGGACTCACCGTCCAATTTTGGGCACGACCTGAGCTCCTGATGGAGAGGTAAAATCCGTGCTTTACTGTTCTGTCCAGGGGTGGACAGAATACCGAAGAAGTGGCGATGGAGGTGCGATGGCGGCTCGATGGCTGTGGCGGCGGCGGTGCTGAGCTTATCACTCAAGAAGGGGGTAGACGGGAGGCTTCACACCTCAGAAGAAGGAGGCTTCACACCTCTGCAAGGGGGAGAGAGGAAAGAGGGCACCCAAGGGCTTGCTCTTGGCAAAAATGCACTAATTTTTCATTAATTCTTCATTAATTCTACAAATGACACTATACATCTTCTTATATAGAGCATGGGAAGTGGTGGTGGGTGGGCATGTCATGGGAGAGAGGGGAGGGACCAAGGGGGGGGGCAAGGAAGCTTCCTTCCTTTGAATTTTCAAAAGAAGGAAGTCCAAGTTTGGTAGGTTGCATACCTTGGACAAAGAAAGGGGAGAGAATATGGACTGTTTCCTCCCTTTGTCCCCTTGAATGGTCAAGCTTTCTAGAAGCCCACCTTGGATATTTGACCATCCCCACATGGGCCCTATGGCTTAGGTGGACCAATGGGAGAGTGGATGAGGGGCCCCCACTGGACATATTGGACTTTTACAAATAAACCCACTAAAATCTAAAGACTCACATTTTGGCTTATACTTGACATACAATTACGTACCCAATTACACAAGGGTATAAATGCAAATAAAAAGATAGAAATGCAAAAGAAAAGTATTATTGTCCGGTGTTGATTCCCATCAATTCTCCCTGGGTGGGAAGAACTCGACCCCGTCGAGTAAGGGGTACGGCTGCTCGTGTAGCTCCCGCGGATCCGTCACTGAACCTGGAAGTGCGGAGTACACTCCACTCCAATATCGACACCTGCTCATCCCGTATAGATTTGATATGCTCACGCTGCTGTGAGAATGATGCTAGAGGTGGACACTCCGGGGTGGGGTCACTCTCAAAAGAGGGAGGCGGCACGAAGACTCACTAGGAATCACTGCTGGGTCCCTTTTTGTGACTAGATCTGATATGTTGAGGTGGAGCCGATCCCAAATTCTGGCAAGTCTACAACGTATGCAATAGATCCGACTTGCCTCACACACGAAAGGGACTAACATCGCCAACTGACATGAGACTGACTCGACTTGATGCATGCAGACTCACTATGCACTCAACAAGAAAAAAAAATACGGACTCACACAAGACCCTAGACGAACCTACGGTTAGTCTGACCAAAACTTATGCATGGTGGTCCAAGACACCCGAATGTATGATGTGCATACACTAGACTCAACAGGAGGTTGGTGGAATGTGGAACTCTTAGACATCCTAAGATGCACCAGTCATGCACATTGGACATGGATGTGGGAGGGCCAGGAGGACCAAATTCACCTTCTTCCTTACCCCATGCGATGACCATGGAACGGGCTCCAGGCTGAGTGCGGGTGGACTAGCCCGTGGGGAAGGGGTGTGGAAGTGGGCTTCCCCGACAAGGTATAAAGGAAGTGGTGGGTCACGAGGCCCACTAGGGAAGGGGTCGAATGGATCAAAGAATGTGTGACCCCTAGTGGCGGGTTCCTCCATTACATAGTCCCATGTTTGAAATTCATGAAGGTGTAAAGGGTCACCTTCATCCATCGTGGTAGATGGGACAATGTATAGAAGATATGGTTCCTCCCTCGGGATAAAGGGAATGTAGTTAGGCTCGATCGGCATGGGGAGGAACAAAAGAACCTCCGTGGTGACATGACCCACGGTGTACACGGAAGTAATGGACCCCAAAGCGGGATGGGTGAAGCTACGACCTGTGGGTCAGTCGAAGCCTGGGGCCAATAAGTCTGTCAACTTCCATTGTCGGTCTAACCCCGTAAGAAGGTCATCCAATGTATCGACATGGTGACTAGATCGGAATGTGGTATGGAATGAGTTGACCGGCACTAATGGTAGTGTAGGGTCCATGGATTGATAGGAAGGTGGGACCAAGCCATTCTTGAGGCAGCTAAGTAGTGGCTCGACGATGAAAAGCGTTCCTATTAGAAACACAGGTTGCTCGGGCTGAGGTGGCTCCAAATGAGATGGCTCCAGATGAGGGTCGGAAATGGGTGGCAAAGTAGCACTCATGGGCGGGGAAGGCATGTCCTCCTCGAGGGGAAGAGGTCCTTGGGGTGGCACCGGGTTGAGGGGCTCGGGCAGGAATCTGTCAATTTGAGTACACATCCTATCCAACTGATCTGAAATGGCATTGAAAAGTTCGGCAATGGTCAGGGTTTAGAGTAGGGGTATCATGATGGACTCACCCATAGTCACTCGGCCTAGGATCGGGCTTAGGCTCGTCTACATGTGGGGCTCTTTGCCTCCGACTATGACCCACTTTGTTGGAAGAGATTGGGTGGGGTCGGTGGGAGGTGACTGGGCCGGGTAGGTAGACCCTCCTAAGCTCGCCCTTCATCTCTTGCCACGACTCTATAGGCCTTTGCCTCCTAATTTCCCTCAAATATTTTATGTCCCTCCATATTTTGACGCCCTCGTAAAAAAGTCACCTTGTGGCAAGGTCAACATGCATGGCATCGGACATGATGTAACACTCAAAATATGTGTCCATAGCGGCTTCTCACTCTAGGTAGTCACTCGGGACTTTGGAGCCATAGAAGTCCTGGGTTGCGGACCTACGGGAGTGGTGGGGTTGGTCTTCCCATCTTTGGGCCTATCACAACCATGCATACGATGCGGGCGTTTGGTAATCCATGGGACACGGGGAGCTATAAGATGGCCATGTAGGAACTCGGTGACAAGGCGAACCCAAGACACTAGACACGACTCTAAACACTGATGCAAAGTTCGAATGCTGACTCAACTACAAACCTAGACTCAACCAATAGAAGGTAGTTGGCGGAGTTATGGGATCTGAAGATCTTCTCTCGCAAATGTGTAGCCTTCCCGATAGGCGTAACCTAACGTTCGGGTAACACCTTTTGATATACCGAATAAAGGAATGCAAATGCGACACCTAGACTTTAGACACTCTTTTTTGTTTTTTTAATCAAAGACTACCCTAGACTCGACTCGCTCTGATACCAATTTGATACGGGAAGGACAATGAACCTGGGACTCTCTCTCGCAACTCGTCCCTAAGCGAGGGAAACGCGTGATCGTGCACGGTTGAGGAACCGACAGTGAGTCTCGGGTATTCGGCTCTTCCGCATGTACTCGGATTGAGTCACGGGACTGGTCACACTCACTCTCTCGCAGTGGTGATACAATATATCGGGCTAATAATCCTATCACTTGTAGCGGCATATACAAATAAATACGAGTAAAGAAAATGTCGAGATGGGGAGTGGACACGATACCTCCACGCGCCGGGCATGGGGAAGACGACCCCGGCCAAGTACGGTAACTCCCGGTAAAAATATTACAATAATTACATAAGTTAATTTGCTGCCCACTCCACGCAGGGAGGTAAAGGGCTACAATGAGGGCCCGGGAGGACCGATCTTAGGTTGACGGGCAACAACTTGGACAGCTCCGTCGGTGCTGTCCAGATGACGCGTGCTGCGGGTTGTGGGGCCCACGTGCTGGCTGGTGGGCTGAGTGGGCCGAGAATGGCACTACTATGATCATACTATTAGATAATTAGAGTTTTGTTATTTAGAACTTTTTGTTCCCAATAGTATCATCTTCTTACCCTCAACATTTGACGTCCTTAGGTCAAGAGACTGATGAGCTAGGGCAACGTGAAGTTGCTAAAAAAATCCCAGGAAAGGAGAGATTAGGGTGTGTCTTGCAGTCATAAATTGGAAAGTTAAAGCTCAGTTAAAAGGTAGGCCATCACATGATCGGTGAAAACATCTTGTTAGGGATAAAAGCCCTCTGATTGTGTTTGATTTCATGCACTTCATGGATTTTATGTTTTAGTAGAGTCATGCATACATGAGTATTCTTAGCCCTAATTAAGTTAAAAAGGAACTTTCTTGTCAAATTCACATAAAACCGATGAATGCTATTAGCTTAGCCTTCATTCTGTCATGTGGAAGTTAATATATGATTTCCAGACATGATGTAAGTTGAAACCTTAGATCTTTTTATCTATTGCTTTCAACAGAAGCTCTGACGGACTAGGATAGGACTGTCAGAACACTGTAACGGCCTTACGATAAGCCGGCACACCCTCTATTGCATTTTAATTATTCTGTTGTCTCTGACACACCATAACAGGAGCATTACACTACTGTAATGGCCCCTTGATAAACCGTCACAGGTACTGTGACGCGCTCTTGTTAGACCGTCAGACCTTTGTGTTCTGTCAGCCCGAGACAGAATGGTAACCAGTTAAGTTTACTTATAAATAAGCTTAGATAGCTAAGTTTGGACCTGTTATCATGACTTTAAGTTTAGTTACTGATTCATAATAGAAATTGCATGATTACGGTATCTTATGTTATTTTAAGTTATGTTAATTTCATGTGTCAAAATTCTATAGCTTTATATCTTAAATCATGATTTTCAATGATGTATTGATGGAGTTTTATTTTAGTTTCACGTTGCTACACATTCTCTCTATATCAATAGAGTCATTTTCTTTAAGTACATGGCATATATTCCGGTATATGACCATTAGTTTACACTTTTGTACTATAGGAACATATTCTTGAACATGAGGACCTCTCTATTGGATATTCCTTCCAATGGACTAGGAAATCTTGTTTGAAGGCCTCCATAATTCTCCGCGAGCCTAGGATTCCCACTAGGACACCGAGTTGGTTGTACCATGAAAGCCCAATCATTAGAAAACACTATCGATGGTTTCTGGTTTCTGGAGATGTAACGGATCAATGTTGGACCATCAGGCTCATCCAACGGCCCAATAAACGACCGCCACATTGTACTGAGTCTAATTCTTGTTTCGGGATTCAGATCATTGTAACGGCCCAATACTGGAGCGTCACGTTATGTAACGGCCCAATACAAGACTGTCACAGTTCTTGAGTACATTAACCTAAGGGTTGATATTCTAAGTTCCTAGGTGGCTTGATAATGGTCTAGGACTTATCATATCGATCAAGAAACTTAATATAATGAATGGAAGTTAAGAAATGTACCATTATGCTGCCGAATTATTTCCATGAGCATAACATAGTATAAGTCATTCTTGATCGCTCATATTCTTAATTGAAGCATCCACTCTTTGATAGTTGTTGTCATGATCTTATTGATTGAAATTGTTATATTACTGGCCACGCTTTATTGATACACTCATGGAAGTAGCTTGATTCATATGTGAAGATGCAGTTCGGGCGCTGATTGTGTCCAAGGGCTCTATGCTAGTCTCCTCGACTGATTGCCGGAAACATACTATTATAAACCATGGGGTATGATGCTACTGGCGTCACATTGCGCTGTGAGTACTTTCTTTATAAATAAGTGAAATCCATGAGCACTCATGAAAATCTAGTGAATTGCTACCTGATTGACGTTCTAGTGCATAACCTTTATGGTTATGAAAGTGAAAAGTGAAAGTGCATTCTCGTTACATTCTTGTTCATGAAAGGCCATGCTACACTCTTGTTACATTCTTGCTAGTTCATACTTGTTCATTCTATCTTACATGATCATCTTGTTACTTTGGTTTAATCGCGTGATTCATCGCATTCGCATGATTTTACCTTATTCCTATAGAGCTAAAAATGTTAATTACTTTAATAGTGCCTTCATGTTTATGCGAAGATACCTACTGGGCAAGTGTGCTCATTACCTATTTTCAATCTTTTCAAGAAATGGAAGTGATACGAATTCGGATTCAAGTTATACAAGTAGCGGGTCTGAGAGCGAATGAAAGTCATATCAAATTGATAGTGAAGACTTAGGAAAGTCTACATTGTTTAGATTGAGTCTATGTAATATTCTTATTTATTGAGTCTAGTATGATGGAAGTTGAATTAGTGATAGTATTTGATATTTGATTGATAATAAATTTGAAAGTTGAAAGTTGAGTAATTATTGTGTAATTGCATTATGTGTGATTGTCTTGCGCCCTGATCGCTCTTGCTTGCAAGAGGTTTACCATGTCGGTTGTTTGCGTTCTTCGAGCGAGTCTTCCGCTGTAATAAAGGCTCGGGGCATGACATAATACCTAATTCAGAGAGTAAACTCTGCCAGCGAGCCAGCCTACTAGAAAGGATGGGTTTCTCTAGGAGATAGCAGATTGGGTCCATTCTAGAGATCAGCTTAACCTCGTGGGCAAGAAAATAGTGTTTCAATTTCTGGGCTACCCAAACTAAGGCTGCGTAGGTCTTCTCTATGGTGGTGTACTTAGCTTCTGCAGGATTGAATAACCTAGAGAGGTAATAGGCTGCCTTTTCCTTCCCTTCGTCGTCCACTTGTGTCAGGATAGCTCGTAGGGAGTCCTCAATAACAAAAATGTATAAAATCAGGGGTTTTTCAGGAACAGGGGGTTGCAAGACTGGGGGATTAGACAAATAAACCTTCAAGTCCTCATAGGCCTTTTGACATTGTTCATTCCATTCAAATTTGGCTCCCACCTTCAGCAGTTCGTAGAATGGGCGGCATCTTTGCGAATGTTGACATATAAACCTTCGGATGAACTGCAAACGTTCAATCAGTCCTCGAAGCTCAGTAATGTTCTTAGGCGGTGGCATATCCATAACGGCCTTTACTTTGTTCGGATCAATTTGAATCCCCGGCTTGCTAACTATGAAACCTAGTAACTTCCCTAATGATACCCCAAACACACATTTCTTTGGATTCATTTTTAATTTATACTCCCTAGCCCTTTGTAACACCTTGGCCAAGATAGCGGGGTGCTCTTCCTTCGACCTCGATTTCACCAGGATGTCATCCACATACGCTTTCATATAAACATGCATCATGTCGTGGAAGATTGTCATCATTGCCCCTTCGTATGTGGCACCCGCATTCTTCAGTCCAAATGGCATGACTACGTAGCAGTAGGTGCCCCAGGGCGTGGTGAATGAGGTCTTTTCTTGATCCTCCGGACCTAGACAGATTTGGTTATATCCTGAATGTCCATCCATAAATGAGAGGGCTTCGTACCCGTCCGTGTTGTCCACCAACACGTCGATATGAGGAAGAAGAAAATCATCTTTAGGACATGCTTTATTCAAGTCCCAGAAATCGATGCAAATTCAAACTTTTCCATCCTTTTTCATCACAAGGACTATGTTTGCCACCTATTGAGGATACAAAACAACTCTAATAAATCAGGCCTTATGCAATTTATCCACTTCTTCTTTTATCCTCAAAGCCATATGGGGGTGGAATCTTCTTGATTTTTGCTTAATGGGCGTTGCCCCTAGTTTGAGTACGAGTCTGTGTTCCACCAGGGCGGGGTCAAGGCCCGGCATGTCCTCCTAGGACCAAGCGAATGAATCATTGTACTCCCTTAAAGCTTGAACTAGCTCCTCTTTAACCTGATGAGGGAGATTAGCGGAGATACTTATGAGCTTGGGATCCTCTTTTGTTCCAAGATTAATTTCTTTCGTGGGTTCATCCACTACCGATGTCGATTCTTCGAACCTCTTCAATCCTTACGCGTACAAATCAGTAGTGTCATCCACGTTGCTATCCTCATAATCGATCGGGTCTTTCTCATCTATGATCTCGTAAACACCTAATCCATCATCACTCCATGCCCCGTCTAGCTCCTCATCATCCTCCAGGACGATGGCTGTTTCTACAGAGTCAGGACATTTAAGGAGAGTGTGGCAACACTGAGCAAGATCTTGTAGGAACCTATCAGGAATGGCTTTAGACTAACGCGTCACTGGGCGTGTGGCAAGCATGGAAGGGTTGGAAACACTGGAAGAAGACCCTACTTCACTAGACCTGACCAACTCTACTTCCCTAGACTCAACAAGACCTACATCTAACTTAGAGGCTAGAAAATCTACAGGAAGGGAAACATGGGCCGCGTGCCCCTGGGAAGAGGACTGACAAAACATAGCATAATCCTCCACTGAATTCTCCGTTTTAAAATTGGCATTTTTTTTGGAGACTGGTGGAGACCACACAACAAGATGGATCAGAGGGGGGAGGAGGAGGTAGTGCAAGGGGGAAAAGAGACGGAATAAGAACATCAAAGATAGGATTGGATGAAGAAAACCACATGGTTGACAGATCGACAGGTGGGCAGTGCCCACATGAATATGGCACAATCAACACCTACGTTGGCATTTCCGTAAAAAACGGATCGACCATGATAGGAGGTGAGCAGGGTATGGGCTCCAGCTCTTGAAAAAAGGCAAGCAAGGCGGGATGGTGACCAAGAAAAGGTAACGAGAGAGCTCCCCTTCGTCCGCGGATAGCAGGCGGGCTCTGCTGGCGTGTACTTCACAAGCTGCATCTCGGGTTTTCTCATATAATCTTCTTCATAAAACAGCTTCTCAAAACTCTCACAGAAATCTTCCATATCATCTACCGGCCCTTTCAGCTATGGTGGCAGGCCAGAAACAGTGTAGGCAACATCTTCCTTCTCATCAGGATGGGCTGGTGTCTTCAGGGTGCCGGGTTGCAACAGTCCCTTCACAAAATGCTAACGGTAGTCCCATGTCAGCGGTCCTGAATCACCCAGAATTGATAATGCGGACTTCCAATACCCAAGGCCCCTTCTGCCCATTTTTCTGCCCTTAGGGATTGGCTTAGTCCACCCTTGTAATTGAGCACCGAGGCCCAATCTCGGCTAGTAGCCTAACCTCAGTATCATACTCCAACCTTTGGAGTCTGTTATTTTGGGCTTCGCCTTGACATTAACTGACGCAGTGGCGGGCTTGCGTGACGCATATGCCCATGGAAAATCAAGGTCGAGCACTGAAATAACCGGCTTGTTACTCAGCCAGAGAGTCGGCAGAACTTTATTGGAGATGGCTTCAACAGTGTGCACTGTGGAGATGCTCTTTACCTTCACCACCCGCCCCTAGAATGGGAACTTGAGACACTGGTGGGCAGTAGAGGGTACGGTATGAAGGGTGTCGATCCATTTTTAGACCCAAAATGGATTTGAACATTGGATCAATATCTAACACATAAAATTCTACAGGCATCGACAATGGCCCAAGCTCATCTTGAACAGTAATCACCCTATGGCATGCTCTCCTGGAGTTGTCATAAGCTGCTATAGTTGTTGGAGTTGGCCTCAGCAATTCTTCAGAAATATTACAGGCGCGGAGGGTGCTGAGTGGACAGACATTTATAGAAGCCCCGGTGTCGACCAAAGCCGCATCTATAGACACCTTATTCAAGGTGATGGAGATGCAGAGCGGCATTTGGCATGCCTCGGGGGGCGCCAATTCAGTCTCAGAAAACATAATGGCCGGCCCATTCGTCAGTGTCGCTAGGGCTGATGGAAGGCTGTCACTGCCATGTCCTCGCTGACCATGACTTTTTGGAGAAGAGCCTTCAGAGCATCCTGGTGTAGCGTGGATCACTTGATCAACTCCAATATAGAAATCTTGGCCGGCATCCGGTCCAAATGCTATAGTAAATCATATCGCGTGCCAGGCAGCGGGTCTGTCTCTTCCGGTTCAACTATTGGTGACGGAACTTGAGGGTTAGGTGCAGGTACACCGATGGTGGGATAACTTCTCTGGAACAAGTACCCGCTCCAGAGGGCTAGGTTTTGCACCGGCACGGCGTTGTACGGACTCATATTGGGTGACTTGATGGGCCTAGTGAGGTAAATAGGGGGAGTAAAAGTGGTGGTGGTGACGGTGGAGGCAGGCCTAATGGGCCCTAGCGGAAGGATGATGGGTGATGGGCTAGGTGAGAGGATAACAATAGGGGGTGTGACAGGTGTAGAAGTTAGAACGGTGGGTCGAATGATGGTGGGAATAGAAGGCGATGAGGGGCTATTGTAGGTGTGGTGGAGGGCCAAAAGGTGAGCGAGAGTCTCGTCATCATAAGACCACCCAACATTGGGAGCGGGGCAGTGGACAATGTTCACTTGAGCTGGTGCCGGCGGCTGTAGTTGTGGAACGGGCGGGTGGTTCGGCATCGAATTCTGTTGAATCCCTAATTCTGGCGCAGGCTGATGCTGCTGCAGGGGTTGGGGTTGTTGTGGCTGCTGCTGCTGCAGCGCCGGCTGCTGCAGCCTCGGTGCATGTCTTCTTCTTCCTTTAATCCTTGTAATCAACTTATGCATTATTGCCCAGTCAATCTGCTATCCTTCCTGCAAATCATAGACAAAATCATGGAACTGGTAGCACCTCTCAATCGTGTGCCCGGGCTGCCGATGGAATATGCAGAATCTGGACGGGTCGGCGGCGGGGTTCCAGTTCGGGCGTTCCGGTGGAAGCTGAAGATCACCGGTGTGCATAAGGGCTGAAAAGATATCAGACAAGGTTTCAAGAAGGGGAGGGTAATGTGCTCTCTTGGGACCCGGGTGTGCAGGTGCGTAGCCATTTGGTGGAGGGACATTATGCTACACTGGTGGCTATTGAGGCTGTTATGGCAGTGGTTGCCGAGGAGTGGGGAATGATGGTTGGGTAGTTGGTGGAGCGGTGAACTGGGGTTTGCGGGGAGGTTGCTGGAAGCGAGGTGGAGTGGATTGGTTGGGGAAGTGGACAGCTTGCACTTGCTCATTCATTTGGACTCCCTCAGTAACTAGGACTTGAGGTTTTCTAGCGGGTTTGGGCTTCTGGGCCTCGAACAAGGAGTGAAAGGGGTAGCCTTTGAACTGGGTCTAGATAAATCGGGCCTTGCTATTCAATTAGTGCATATTGGAAATGTCATTCATAGCTAAAATGTTCCTGAATGTGGGGGTGGCATTGGAAATCAACAGCTTAACCTTTTCCTCCTCCGGAATCTGCCCAGGCACACGCGAGGCCATCTACCTCCATCTATCAGCATAGGTGGTGAAGTCTTCATCGGCCTTCATCTTTTCGGCCATCAGATCAATAAAAGAATACTCCGGGCCCACCCGGTCTTGGAATCTCTGTATGAACTTTTCTTTAACAATTTTGAAACTATTCGCGTCTTCCAGTGGTAGAGCATAGAACAACTCCAAAGCTACCCCGTCCAATGAGCGTTGGAAAAGATCCGCCATGAGGCGATCGTCATATTGAAACTGCACTGACTCATATAAGAATTCTCGCACATGAATGAAGGGGTTACCATTCCCATCATACTTCCGGTACGTGGGGAGCTACGACTGGGGAGGAAAATGGATGTCACAAAACTTGGGAACTGGGATATCAGCTACGGACTGTGGGCCGACCCGCTTGTAAAGGAGGTCGAGCTGCTGCTGCATGGCGGCCCATTTATCAAAAATTTTCCGTTCCCTGGATGGATGAGGCAGGACTAGAAGTGCTGACCCCGTATAAGGGGTCGAAGGATAGGTAGCCGTAGGGGGAAGCCTGTAAGAGGGATAATGGGCCGAGGATGGGCCCACATCCGCATGAGCCAAGTGGGCCACCCCTGCTTGAGAGCGTAAGAAGTCGTTTGGGCCTACAAGAGCTTGAGGGGTCGGAGAGGTGGTCCCATAAGGATCCATGTAAGAAGGCGGCGAGAGCGGAGTCTTCCCCTTATCGAGCATCAGATGGGCCAAGCTAGAAGCTTGGCCCACCTCTGGATTGGTGAAGTGGAGGACCTTGTGCTGGACAGGGGTAAGATCGATGGGAGCAGCAGACGAGGCCCCTAGCCCACTAGCCAAAGATAAAGAATGGGCGGAAGCAGACACGCCCTGAGGAGGAACTGAAGACGGGGCGCCCGGCTCCTGCAGAGCCTGGCGAAGAATGTGGAGCTGGGTCGAATCCAGCTGGGCCATCATATGGAGAACATGGTTGGCCGAGTTGTGAGTGGTAGAATCAGATGGGGAGGGTTGACTACCCCTAGTAGCAATGGTCGGAAGTGGAGGGGCAGACCCCTCTCTCCCCTGCACAGTCATGACCCTAGGCGGGTCCTCCAAGAGTCTTTGAGGAAGGGAGTCCTCGCGGGAGTGGGAGAAATCATAGGAAGACATGTCGAAAGAGGAATTGAACAGAGTGTTGAAATAAGAAAAGAACGGGGAATTGGCCCTAGGAGAAGGTCCTGTGGGTGTGAAGCAACTCCACATGCAACGAGCACCTTAAGAAAGAGAACACCTAATGAGCACCTGAATTGAGATGACTAACAGAAAGGCACAAACAAAGAGGAGAGGAGAGGCACCCAATAATCAACCAAGTTGCAATGATGCGACAAATTTTTATGTGTTTTCTCTTTAAGAACCTTAGTGAATTAAATTAAATGAGGGTTCTCTTAATAATGGGATTCCTGATAGGGGTAGAATGGGGAGTTGGTTGACTGTAAGTTTACTCTCTCTCACACATGCAACCTAGACTCGGGGTGGTAAGGTACAACCTACCCGGCATCCGTGTGGGAATCCACCGCTCACGGGGACTTACGGAGGTCCGAGATAACACCTTGTCGGCTCCAAGGAAAATGGAGACGAGACGATCCCCTACCAAGGTAGGAATGCAACTAGTATGGTGAAAATGTATGAACATATGTGCACCGGAGTGCATGCAAATTCTAGCCTAAGACTGACAATCAACGATCAATCAATGGCTAATATGACAATAATAGTGCAAAGATGAATGACAATCAGAGGGAAATAAGTGGCACCCAAAACAAGTATGAAATGATATGAAATAACACACAAATACAAATCTCGGGGTGCACTGTAGCAAAGCGGCTGTATGATGGGAGACCGCTCAGGGAGGGTAAACGGCCCTGGGCAGGACCACAAATTAGTAGGGAACAGTAGATAATAACAACATAGAATAACCAATCAACAGTGGTAGGAATAATGCACAGTGTTTCTGAGTGAAATATGCGGCCAGTCGAATGACCGTCAACAGAGCCAAACGGCCCTGACTGGACCACAGCAGGTAATAGTTTATCAAAGAATGCCAATGCCAAGAACGTACCTGAGGCCAAATTACGCGGTCTATCGTCCGACTGTTGGATGCAAGAGATAGCCCGCAATAAATCGCAAAAACTAGCAGGCTCATAGAGATATGAACGACAGAAATAAGGGGGATCAACATACCTGATACGGAAGAAGGCGGTCTGTCGACCAATCGCTAGATGCTATATACGGCCCACCGAGGACCGCAATTCACCCATGGATAGAAAAAAACAAAATAGCAAACCCGAGATAACTACAACCAACTCAAACAAGCAGGTCAACAACGCCAGCAGCACGATAGGCACAAGGTGTCCCACCGTGATCGCTAAAAAAGGGATGTAGATATGTTCTTTCCCTCCCTAACTAAAAAATATGAAATGCACTAAAGGGGGAAAAGAGTGAATGTGTGTGTGCGAGTGAATAGCATGAAAAAGACAAACGATGCAAACAATGAATCACTCACCAGCATGGACAAGTTGTGATCGCCACCAAAGAATTAAGTGCAAGGAGAGGGCACCACGTACCTTGGAAAAGGGGAGACGAATGAGGCTACTCGCCAATGGGTGCAGCGCTGGTACAGGATGAAGACGGTCCTATGGAGGCCGCTGAAGGACGTAGACGGCCGAACGATAGACCATCTCCAACGCTGAAGTATGAACACGAGAAAAGGCCTGAGGTGGATACTAAATGGTATAAAGTTGGCCGCACACGGGAGCAAGACGGTCTGAGGAAGGCCACACACCCCGGTATACGGTCGGTGATGAACCGCGTAGAACCTCTAGATCCCAAACCGTGGGACTCAACCCTCCACCCCTTCCAGCCGGCCAGAGGTGATGGGCCTCATGCTAAAACTCTTGTTCACCTGAAAAACACAGCAAATGACCAGAAAGCACAACCCAAATTAGTTTATGAAGTGCAATATCTATGAAGAATGAACGGTGAATAATATGCATAAATGGAAGGGCGTGTACCTGGGCGTTGGGTTTTTTAAACCCCTATGAGGCGTGGAAAATAGTAGGAAGGTGATGAATGTGAAGATGATAGTGAAAAAAATGTGGGAGAACGTGAAAGGATAATGACGATGCAATGATGAACAAATAACGAGGAATGATTAAATGAAGACACTAAACACCAAAGACTCAGACTACTCCCTGAACCGAAGGCTTGGTGGACGTGAAAGCCTTCCTCCCTGGCTGGAACTCGCTCAAGAAAGCGATAGCACTTCAACGCGAATTCCAAAATCTCCCCCCCCCTCGTGAGCTTGGACTAAGAGTGCTATTTATAGACCTTTGAAAGTCCACTCGAAAAGGAGGGGTTTCCAGCAAGAATTAGGCTGAGATTCTTGATGTTAAATTTGAGATAACATCACCAATTTTCTCCAGGATCAAACGGCACCCAATTTGGTTAAGAATCCACGGAGAAATTTGAGGACGAAGCAGCTAACTTAACCACGGATGGAGAGAGAAAAATCTGTTAAAGCAAGGACTTCGGCCTCATATGCGGTCGAATGATGGGCCACCCACACATAGAAACGACCCATTGGAAGACCGCATATAAGGTGTCAGTGGAAATTAATAAACAGATAAATAAAACCATTTACCCAAAGAACGGACCGACTCAATTGACGTAGGACTCTCAGGGGAAAAACGGTCTTTCGATGGACCGCCCAAAGAATTGAAACGGCCCATCGCGAGACCGCCTCACAGATGTCGGTGGAAAATCAGAAATAATGAGATAAATAGCCATTTATCCAGAAAGCAAATCGAATTAGGACTCTGGCTTAAAAATGGTCAATTGATGGGCCGCTCGACCAGTTTAAACTGTCTAATGCTAGACCGCTTACTTGGTGTTGGCGGAAATTAAGAAAAACAAGATAAGTAGCCATTTATCCAGAGGCCAAGCCGTTGGGCGACAAAAATGGTTTTACTATAGACCGCCGATCCTGATAAACGGTCTATCGATAGACCACTTTTGAGTTGGATGGTAGAAAATAATAAAATGGGATAAATAAGCCCATTTACCCCAAAGACTAAGTTAAATCAAACCCCATTAAGCCCAAACTTGAGAAATTTGGGAGCAAGCCCAGCAAGGGAGGAAAATACCCATAAAATAAGCCCAAAAAAATGCCCAAACCTGGTCCAAAGAGTAATGGACAACTAGAGACATTGAAAATAAGGGCAAGAAAAATGACTCAACTCAAAGACAAAAAATGGGTGTCAACAAACTTAAGTGAGGCATGCTACCCGTCACGCATTTGATCTTGTGTCCTTTAATGACTTGAGTCCCTGTCAATCAAAATAAAAGGCATTTTATCAAGCAGCTCGTAAGCATGAAAATTTGATAAGTACGAAATATGCACAGACTTGATATGAAGGCTTGACACACTAGCATCGACCTTTGCATTGGTATGCTTAGACTATATGTAACAGCTTGTGTCGAGACACACCTAGTGTGCATAGACCTTACTTGACTGCATGTGATCGGAACACACATATATGCACTGACCTGACATGAATTCATGTGTCGAGACTCACAAGTGCACAGACTTAATGAGATATGCACTGACCTTTTTGCATTTGGCAAAAAGTGTACAGACCTCTATATGCAACATGTATGAACATGCACAGACATTAGATGCCATGAACCAAAACGTGCTCAGACCTTAGTTACTGTAGAGCAAGACTAGTATCAATTTTAGATGCTTGAAACCACAACTAGCTTCGACCTTAGTATGCACTACAGTAATGTGCACAGACGTCAGTATACAGTGTTGGGTCCCGTGAGGTGTAAATGGATCTAGAAGGGGGGGTTGAATAGATCCTATCAGAAACTTTGGCCTATTTAAAACTCTTAGCTAACAGAAACTTAAACCACTCTTATTAAGTGAATGAATCACTTAGGCACGATGCACAGCGGAATTAAGTAGAGTGGCTTGTAGATCGTGATAAATCCACACATGAAGAAGAGTTTAAATATGAGAAAACATAAGGGGGAGATGATATAATAAAGAAAAGAGGCACGTGGTGCTACTAAGGAGGGTGATCGCCAGAGGGGTTACCTCAAGAAGAAACAAAGAAGATCGCGAATACCTGGTGGAAAATAGAACGCGGGATGGATTGTGAGTTCCTCCTCCTCCTCCAATCGGCCGGCCGATGAAGGGGATTTTCCTTTATTGATTACCCTTGCAAAAAAGACAAAAAAATAAACAAACAAAAGAGGTGGATCAGCCAAGTGAATGTAGTATCAATCCCAAGTAGATGATATGATGATGAATAGAGAACAACATGCGCACCTTTTTTTTTATTTAAAAACCCCTAAAGAGTTAGGGAAAGGAGAAGGATATGACGAAACTAATGCAAAAGAAGAAAAACGTATAATGATCGATGAAGAAAACACAATTAGACGAACAAAGACCCCTGCTGTCCCTGACGACAGTAAAGGGGAACCTAAGTCGATGCTGTTGACAGGAAGAACAGGAAGCAGAGAGCCTTTTAAAGATTGTGCAGGAAGAAGATGGATAGCCTCCGTAAATTCAGCATCTATGCATAAAAACTCTAACCTCGGTAACCTCTGATCTCGTCTATTCTCGTAACTTGCCAACCCCGCGCGAGGTCGATCAAGACATCCCTATATAGGGTTCTAGATCCAAGATAACCTCAGATTCGGAAGGATAAGAACGGGCAATGATCAAAGAAGGCAGGACTCTAGTTCCAATTCGAGCAAGGAGACTAATGGAGGCAAGGAACTACTCAGGAAAGGCATACTCAAACACGACACCGAAGGATAAAACACGACCTTCAGAAGGGCCTCAAATTACAAATAGACGACCTACATGAAGACGTTACTCAAAACACGACCAGGATCAAGGGCGTCACTTCTCGGATTTAATTTTGGCAATAAAACTTACTTTATTTAAAAATTATGAGAAAACGCCTGAGATGAAGGCGTTACTTGAAAACACGCCCTGAGGAAGGACGTTAATCAATAATTTGAATTTATTTCGAAACCGGATAATACCAGGAATTGACGCCCTGACATTTGGTCATCCTTTCTTTAGAACACACCCTAGGTAAGGTCGCTATTTAAAAAAACGCCCCTCATCAGGTCGCGAATCATAAAAATGCAAGAATAAATAAAAAACACACAAAAAATAGAAAAACTTCATATTATGAATGTATTGAAGTTCACTTTGGGGCGTCAACATAGTGACATGAGATTTGATCAACATAGCGTCAATTTTGGCGTGTCTACAGCTGCCCCGCCTTGGCGTCTGCTTTGCAAGGGAGTGAGACGAAATGGAGTGAAAGTGCAACAAACGGAATGCAGTGGAGCGAACTGATAAGTAGATGCCAAGGTGTGATGTGACACGCCTCAGACACTAAGCATTGGAAATCTTTCCAAGATTCAAAGTGAAACAACTCTGAGTGATTCCAAGGAAGCATCGATTTGCTGGATAAAGGAGATTAAACTAAGCAAGTAAAAATGTGCGCATGGCACGATAAGGAGACACCATTGGAGAGCGGTTACCAGCCAACGTGGACGTGCTAGAACCAAGGTGGATTTGCAGAAAAATAAAGGGAATTGAGACCCAGCAAAGGGACATTTTCAAGGAATCAGCCTGAGCGGCTTCAAAGAGAATAAAGTACTCAATTTGGAATGGAATTTCTCACGTCAAATCAATCAAGAGCGAGTGACCTTCATTACCGCCATAACATGAAGATTTTCAGCATGAAGCTCAAAGTCCTACATGATGCATGCTGGGCTAAAAGAAAAAGATAAGATAAACTAAAAGATAGAAAATAATCAAGGATAATATTGTTAAGCCATCTAGATTTGGTCAAGAATCCAGATCTCTGAGCCGACACTAAGCCGAAGCCCGTTTATCCACGCATCAAATCAGAAAGTGAAACCATCGTCCCAGACCTTGAATGACTCAACGGCCTATCCGTGTGATCAAGACTCTCCTGGAACTATCACTATTTTTGATGAAGGGGAACTCAAATTCCAGTTTTATCAGAACCACAAGGTCCTTGATATACTATAATACCATAGAATACCATATAGTAATAATGCTTACAAGAACAACATGATGTTACGTCCACAGTGATCCGGGCATCTCGAAACCTGTAATCTTCTGCACTTGAAAGTTCATTAGCCTTCCTATAATATCAATAATCTTCAATTCAAAGTATGACATGATCATAAGTGCTTAATAAAATAAAATTCCAACGAAAATAATAGCACTTAAGTTCATCGGAGCATGGAGAGCAAATTCATAAATTCACAAATTCACGCCTGTATTGAACGGCGTCAAAACATGAAACGCGCCTTGTTATGAGGGCGTCAATAAGAGAAATACGCCCTTCACTAAGGCGTTAAATGCACCAAGAGCTCAAGGAGAAAACGACCCTCTCAAGGGCGTTAAATAAAACACGACCTCAGTCAGGTCGTCAATTCAACAATTGACGCCCTAACAGAAGGCGTTAATTAAGCACAAGCTTCCGTTTCCGATTCGAAAGCTAAACCCAGCCCTAATAGCCATAAACTTTCTAACTCCGAACAGCCTTAAGACTCCCCGGACTCCTATAAAGGGAAGGCACTTCCTCAAATCAATCAAATCCTCCGAACTCTGTTTCTTCTGCTACTTCTTCTGTTCTTCTGCAGACACCGCAACCGTCCGAACTTCTTCCTGCAAACCGAAGATGGAGAGGGCGATTAAGAGGTCCAAAGCTTCCACTCCCAGGCTAACCGAGATTAATGGGCACATAAGCAGTAGAATCTCCACGAACCAGGTAAAGACTGAGTCTTCTGTTCTTTTCCACTTTTGTCTTAAATGTTCTTCTCTTCTGCATGCTCATTTATCCTTCTTTCTCTGCATTGTTCTTCCTTTCTTCCTTCCACAGGACTACCCGAATGTCCCAGGAGCAAGGAGATTTACAAAAATTAAGTGGCTACCTCTTATACTCTCCAAATTTTCTTCAGATATGAGGGTGTACTTAACAAGATGGCACCTTCTAGGTCTAGTGACCCATGCCAAACATTACAATCAAATACACTTAGATTGGGCTGCCATAGGGGCTCTTGTAGAGATATGGCATCCTTCTACTCATACTTTCCTTTTCTCAACTTTCGAAGCCACAATCCTATTAGAAGAATTGGAGATGATCTTAGGCTTAAAGAGAATGAAGCAAGGGGATGAGGAAAAGATGGCCATCATGCCAAAACCAATCTCCTGTCACGAGCTATTAACAAGCTTGATATCTAGCCCCAATTTAGTGAGCTAACTCAAAGCCACCAAAGGAATCAATCTTCTAAAGCTCGCCTCATGGGTATACAAGAGAGCAGATCAAGCTAAAGAAGATGAAGAGATAGAGCGGGTGGCAAAGGCCTTCGTGGTGTGCTTGGCAGGAGCAATCTTATTCCCATCCACGGAGGACTTTCTAGAAGAGGCCCAATTAAACGCTATAGTGAGCTTATGGGAAGGAGATCGAGTTGGACCGGCTATTTTAGCCTATCTCTATAGTGGGCTTACCTCGGCGGCGATGGGAAGGCCCATCTACGGATGCATGCTAGCATTCTCTAGTTGGGTGGATCGCCACTTCAAGTTCGATCCATGTAACGAAGCCCAACAATCCTCAAGAATCTTCTCAAAAAGCCCACTCTCTTATATGACCGGTTCACTTGGGATAAGCAATAGAGTGAAGAACCGAATTCCTCAAATCAAGAAGAGAGCGGAATGGAGAGAGCACCTCCAAGTAATGCCAAACAATCTCTTTACTTGCGCCCCGGAATACTCAAGACTCAAGAGCTCCGTGCAAGATTTTCTCCCGGTACGGACCTTAGACTCATAGGCGCTTCAGAATTCATCTTGTATAACTCACACCGGTGCCTTCCTCAACTCGGGCTTCCACGGCAAGTATTCGAGGATCCATCTCACCTTCCTCCTATCAAGACACGGGACCTTGGCAGCAATGAAGATGGTGAAGAAACAACCACAATCCAAGCTCTGTGGAAAATCAACAAGGCTCATCAACCTGTAGAAAGCTTGGAAGAAGACAGAGATGAGTGGAAATCTTATGTAATATCTCTGAGAAAACTGAGACCCAAAATGGCTCATTAAGCAATGCAATCTTTCTTTCATATAATCAATGACATTTCCTTTGATTGAGCCATCTTACTGTGTTTCTGATCAAATCTTCCAACGTTCTGTGATTATGTTGCAAATAACGCCTCAAGCAATGTCGTGAATTCATAAAAGGACGCCTCAGACAATGTTGCTTTCCACATTCTAGCTCACAAATTTGACGCCTCCATAGATGGGCGTTAACTGAATAACGACTTAAACTAGGGCGTGGATTGATTCAAATTCCAAAAATATATTCGTTGAAATTCCAAAAGTAACACCTCCAAGTAAACCACGTTTCTCCAAAATAACGCCTCAAGCTCAGACGTTAATCATAAATAGCAATTATTACTTCCATCACATCAATCAACCCATATTAAATGCGTCTGACGACGGTTATCATTCCCCATGCAAACAAAATTAACGCCTCAAGAAATGTCATCAATTATCATTAAGCGTCCTTGTTTCAGTCGTTAATTCCATAAGAAGCGGCCTTACTTAAGTCGTTAATTCTTTTTGACCGTTCGACTTAACTTTCCCTTCTTTCTTCTTCCTCCTTCGTCCTCTTTCCCACTTTCTCTCTGCAAGCCCTAACCGACCTCCCCCATCTCTCATTCTCTCTCTCTATCTTTCTCCCTTCTACACACCCTAACCCTAGCCATGGCCAGAGGAGGCTTGAAACGACAACGTGTGGCGGCGCTTGAGGTGGTGGACCTGGGCGAAGATGCCCACGAAGAAGACGCCGTGGAGGCTCCGTCGGCGGCGGCCGAGGAAGAACCGTCGGCGATGGCCGGCGACGAAGAAGAAGATGAGGGAGGTGAGGATGATGCTGATGAAGCCATAGAAGAAGAAGAAGGCGAAGATGGCGAGGAACAAGGTGGTGGAGAAGAAGAAGGAGGTGGTGATGAGCCACCGCCCACGGCGGCGGCTCCTCCCCGTGCCGGCCAACTACGGCGACCGCGTCAGCCACGGCCTCAGCCACAAGGACCAAAGCACAAGAAGGTAGGCCCCCCAAACCCAATTCTCATTTTTTATTTTCATTTTTTCTATTTTTCCTGTAATTTCCATGGCTCTCGGGGTATAAACCCTGCAACCCAGAAAGAAGACGCCCTCAGGGGCGTCACGTTTTAGAAATGAAACGCCCAACCCAAGGGCGTTAATTAAATTATTTCCCTGAAAAATAATTAACCCCATGAAAACACGCCATGCATCATGCCGCCCATTTAAATTCATCATTTTTTTATATCATGCTGTTAATTCCATTAATTCTCATGCTTTTATTTTTTTCATGAATTATTCGCATGCTGTTATTTTTATTTCATTTTCTGAAAAACTTGAAAACAACACCCCCCACCAGGGCGTTAATTCAACAACAGACGACCAAACCAGCGGTCGTCCATTCATTAATTCCTGATTAAATTAACGGACCCATTTTGGAAAGCGCCCCACCCAGGGGCGTGACCTGAAATATTTTTTAAGAATTCAAAAATTAACCATAGAACCACGCCCAACACAGAGGCGTTTCTTAGGTAACAGCGACCTAGGATAGGTCGTGAATTCAAAGCTCACTTAGAACCACGCCCTCCTTAGGGGCGCTAATTCAACAAACCACGACCTGAGGATGGTCGTTAATTAAATCAAACATCAACATTTCAAACCAAGGCAGTTAAATGAATTTCAACAAGAATAATTGAACAATTAAACCAAAATTTCTTTCTTTATGCGTGCAGGGGTTGATGAGGACATGGATCTCCTGGGTTATGGTCCGGGCAGCATATTACGGCCTCCCCGAGTTTCAGAGAGCCAGGGTAGATGCTATGGGGTTCGGGGCCTTCCTTAGCATAGAGCCAGTCAGACCCGACCTACCACTTATCCAGGTTCTACGGGAGAGATGGGATAGGACTAGCCGGGCATTCCTGATGCCATGGGGACATATGGTTCCTACCCTGGAGGATGTGGCTAGGATCACCGGGTTGAGGGTAGACGATGAGGCTGTGAGCGAGATTACCTACCCTGACTACACTGAGTTTGCCCAGAGGTTGCTAGAGCTAGAGATGGTCTACGAGATGCCTAGCGAGTGTAGGACTATCTTCCGCACCCACCTGACTACAGTGATGGGTTTAGGGAACGCTAGGCATAGGTCCGGGGAGACCCTAGAGCAGTTCTCTCAGAGGTTGATAGACGGGGCTAGGGCGGTCTATTGCCAGGATCCAGCTGACAGGGAGAGAGCAGACCGGGACTTGAGGAGGTTCCTTCTGCTGCTACTAGGGAGGCTATTGCTCGGGATGAAGGGCGATGTCATCAACTGCCGATTCCTGGGGATACTCGAGGACTTGGAGGCAGTCGGCAGCTACTCCTGGGGAGCGGCACTGCTGGCGCATATGATGGCCGACCTGTCCTAGGTATGCATTTTTCCTCTTTTCTTTTCTTTTTATTATGCTTGTGAATGCCTCACTAATGCTATGCATGGATGCAGGTTTGGAGCCATCTATACATGCCGATGGGGAGCGTTGACCCACGGCCTGGAGGTGAGGGAGCCTTTCCCCTAGCGCGGCGCTGGCTGCCAGGGGTGTTTGGAGCCCCACTGGGATACGAGTTGTGGGTGCTGCGGAGAGAGTTCCGAGACTTCCCTCCCTCGATGGTATGTATGAATGTTATGCGTCTTTCTTTTGCATTTATTTTGAATTTTTTATGATGATGATGAAATGATGACATGTATGTTTATGAATGCAGGTGCAATGGAGACCATATGAGGGAATTACATACGAGGGCCAGCCGTGGGTCGTAGCGGGCCGACCTCGTTTTGAGCGTGAGCTTTGAGTTCACTGCTTGAGCGAGATCGAGCCGTTACGGCTTAGGTTGGTGATGAGGGCGCTGGGCCTCCACCAGGAGTGGGTAGAGGTCGGTGAGCCACGCGGCATTGGGAAGAAGACGCGCGGTCGTACGAAGGCGACCGACTGGAGAGTGCGGTTCGAAGAGCAGTACGCCGACTGGCAGCGAGGCGGGACCAGAGTCACCTCTCGCGTGACCGACAGCTCCGAGTACCTCCGGCGCTACTGGAAGGTATACGCCGGACGACCTCGGATGAAGGTCCTAGGGGTATGTATGAATGTAATTATTTCTAAATGCGAAGGCTTATGTAACCCTATCATGTAACTAATATGCAATAGATGCAGGATGCACGAGACATAGCAGTGATGGATGCCCAGGCCCACCTACACAGCCTGGAGGACCAGCTGGCCGCCACACGGGCCGACCTAGAGACCCTGGTGAGTGTTTAAATTATTTCTATATGCAAATATATATATTTTTGTTGAATTATTGATGATTATCTACTGACGATCTCAATGAATGCAGCGTGCCCAGCAGGGAGTAGTGAGGAGAGACCCCGGGGAGGCCTCCAGCTCGAGAGGGCCCAGTGCAGAGGTGACTGCACTGGCAGAGCAGCTGGCAGGAGCGACCGCACAAGCCGAGGCAGCAGAGTACGATCTCGCTTCACGGGTAAATTCCAAAACACAAATCCATTCAAATATTGATTATATAATTGTGCACTGATGAAAATTCATTTTACAGACTGAGGAGCTTCAAGCCGCTCTTACCTGCGTTGATGAGGGCTTCCGTGCGACGAGCACACAGGTGAGTGGTTCAATCATGTATTGCTAGATTACTGAATCATTGCATTTAATTATGGAACTGATGATTTGCTTACCTGTTTGCAGACGACTCAGCTTCAGGCAGTACGTACCGAGTTGGCGTTCCGTGATCAGCGGATCTCAGAGCTAGAGAGGTCCCTGAGGCGTCGAGAGGAGCTGCCTCAGGATGTGGCCGAGTTGCGGGTGGCTCTTGAGTTGGAGCGACGAGAGCGTGCCCGTGAGCGCGAGGAGCGTGCTCGTGAGCGGGAGGAGCACCAGGCGGAGCGTGCCCGGTACCAGGAGCAGATAGCAGCACGCGAGCGAGAGCTGGCAGACTCGAGGACTCAGTTGATCCTTTCTCGAGAGCGGCTACGAGTGGCTGAGGAGCGTCTCCAGCGAGGGCGTGAGCGAGCAAGGGCTACGGGGTACTCCTTCACCAGCTCCACCTTTGTGGCGGGCTCTTCCCTCCGAGAGAGGAGCGAGGCAGGGGGTCAAGTTCGGGTTCCAACTTCTTCACGGGGGCCCATGCCTCCTCCACCAGCGCCAGCTCGGGACGGCGAGGAGGAGGTTGAGAGTAGGAGAGAGGAGGGTGGAGGCGAGAGCTGAGGGACTTACTTGTACTCCTCCACCCTCATACCTGTACTTAGACATTCATGATGTATATATATATGAGATTGACATCTTTGTTACCTGAGCACTTGTGTGGTTTGTGGCCTTGTGTTTGTGTACTTCGCTCTTTCCACGTTCTTCGTCTTTACTTTGCTTTGCCCTGTTTCTGCGACTGTAATCCACACTTTGAACAAACAGGTTAATTCATCTATTTGACTTGGCCCCTTGCTCAATAAGCAAGGGGTGCCTTTACTTTTGACCTTAATGGCGGGTCAAGGGGCCAAGCCTTTAATCAAATAAGGCAAAATAAAATAGCTGATAATGGGGAGATGCATCATGCAAGCATGCATATGAAAACCATAAATAAAAGATGCCCATGCAAAAGAATGCAAGCATACATCGTGAAGAAATATTTTTTTTTCTTTTTCCTCTCATTTATATTTTTTTTGTTATTTTTCCTGAAAAACGCGCCTTAGAGAAGGTCGTGGTTCGCATAAAGACGCCCTAGAAGACGGCGTGAATTTGAAAAGGAAATCTGATTTTTGAGAAAGTAACGACCCGCTTAGGGACGTTATTTGGAAATAGACGACCTAATCGAGGACGTCAATTCTATAAAAAGCGCCTTAGCCAAAGGCGTTAATTGAATTATTCTGCAAAAAGGGGTGACAAGGCTATCAAGACCACGGGTCCTACACGGTCACCATCTAAAATTCATTAACCTTTCTTGAGTAATTAAAAGGGGGTCGACGTGATCATAGTTGACTTGTATTCGAGATTTCACACAGTGCAATTTCTTAGGTCGGTCTTGACCATCCTGCCAGTTCGTGACTTGCCACATAGAAAGGATGGAAGAAAATATAAGGGAAGCCCATAAGGGATTCTGAGATGCTCAAGGTAAAGTTACCTCCCCTACCCTATGCCTGTTGGGGTTCGGTCTTTGGCGTAGGGAAATTTATTGTCTTTTTGTCTCTTTTATATTGCACGCATACGCCCAAGGTTTTCCTTGCGGAGACTTTGCCCTATTGACATGCTTTTCTTTTATCAACTTGACTTTCACTTTGGAATTGATTTGCATTGATGAAAATAAACCTAATTGTACTTGGGCTTTTGTGGCATTTGCTCCCTTTTGGGCCTTGACTTCCACCTACTAGGGCGGCGGATAGGCTTGGCGTGTCTATCCCGAGGTCTCCCTTCCTCCCTTATGGGCCGAAGAAGAAAAGAATGGGTATTGTCTTTCACTTTTAGTCAGGTTTTTGACTTTCCGTCGGATTTTGCACTGCTTGAGTTCAAGAATAAAGGGTGTAGTGTGTGCGGGAGTCAACCCCCTTTTAAGTTAGCAAGACTGATGAATGAATCTTGAATTTTGACCTTTCGGACCTTGATCATTCGTGTGCCATGGCACCAATTTTGATCTCTTTTGATTTTGAAAAATTTTCTTTATTTTTTGTTTGCTTTTTGTTGGAATTTCTATTTTTTTTGGTTTTTGGAAATATTCCACTTTGTTTTGGATTTTGAAACAACATTTCTTTTGGATTTTGAAAATTTCTCTCTCTATATATATTTTTTGGATTTTTGAATCAAGCGTAGTATTTCTTAAGATACAAACCATTCCAAGGGTGAGTCAACTCTTCTCCTTCAGCATTAATCAGCTTATAAGCATTGCCTGGATAAACCTCTTTTATGACGAACGGTCCTTCCCAGTTAGGTTGGAGTTTTGAGCCGGGGCCACCCGGCTTTACAAAAATCCTCTTAATTACCATCTTACCGATTTTGAATTTTCTCTTAATCACTTTCTTTTGATAAAAACGCGAGAGCCTGTTTTGATAAATGCGCGCATGCTCAGCGGTGACAAAACGCTTCTCATCTAGGAGTTCCAATTGGGCAAGGAGTGAATCATGACATTCATCAATAGAGAGTTCCTTGTCAAATTGTACTTGCAGAGAGGGAATGAGGATCTCGTAAGGGACTACCGCCTCCATTCCATAAGTAAGGGCGAAAGGGGTTTGCCCAGTAGGGGTTCGAATGGAAGTGCGATAGGCCCAGAGAGCTTCAACTAGCTTGTCTGGCCAGTCCGAAAATTTATTAGCCTCACACGTCTTTTTAATAATCTTGATCAAAGTTTTGTTGGTTGCCTCTGCTTGGCCATTGCCCTGCGGATAATAGGGAGAAGAATGATGCAATGCAATGTTGTACCTGTTGCAGAGATCCTTGATCTCTTGAGAGATAAATTGAGGTCCATTGTCGGTGATGATGGTGCTCGGGATGCTGAACCTCGCGATGATGTTCTTCATTATAAACTTGCAGACGGTTGATGCTTTAATCTCCACATAAGCTTCCGCTTCTGCCAACTTGGTGAAGTACTCCGTTGCCGTGAGGATGAACGATTTTTGCTTGGTCAGGAGATTCGAATCTCCAAGAGGTCCAATGATATCAAAAGCCCACATGGAGAAAGGCCATGGGGAGGACGTAGGATGGAGTGAAGAAGTAGGAGAATGAATCTTGTCGGCGTGCAGTTGGCACTTAACACACCTTCGAACATAGATGGAACAATCCTCTTCTAGAGTTGGCCAATAGAAACCTAGCCTAAGGATCTTCTTAGCCAGCATCTGGCTATTCACAAGACCACCACACACTCCAGAATGCACCTCTTCCACAACTTTCCAAGATTCATCATCATCGAGGCATCTTAATAAAACACCGGTGAGCCCTCTCCTATAGAGCACACCTCCAACCAAAACATAACGCTGAGTCACTCTTCTAATTGCTTTCTTTTCTTCTGCAGTGGCTTCCTCGGGATAGGACTGATCATTGCAATATCTGGCAATCTCATAATACCAAGGCTTCTCTTCGTCAGCCAATTCTTCTTGCCAATCTAAAAGCATGACCTCTTTGCCTTTAAGAGATTCCTTCTGCTTGTCCTTCTTAAGCACCTTATCCCTAATATCGAGGAATGCACGATCCTTAATAGCTGGCGTGTCGTGCTGATGAATCAGGGGAACATGAAAATCACGCTCAGGAGGGAAGACTAAAGCCGAAGCTAAAGAGGCAAGGGCGTCAGCCAAGATGTTCTGGCTACGAGGAACATGGACGAAAATCAATTTGGTGAAGAGTTTGGCATAAGCTGAAGCAAGTTCCTGGTAGGGTTTGAGCTTAGGATTGATAGTGCGGCACTTGACCAGCACCTGGCGCAGAATGAGCTGACTATCACCCACAATTCGTAGATGAGTGACACCATATCGATGAGCGGTTTGAAGACCTGCCAAAAGAGCCTCATACTCAGCTATATTATTGGTGGTGGAAAAAGTGAGCCGAGCAGCAAATGGGATGGTGACCCCTTCTGGTGTTAAAAGAACCATGCCGATCCCTCTTCCTTGAGAATTTAGAGCTCCATCAAAATGTAATGTCCACATAGGATCACGAGGTTGATTAATGGACATCAGTTCTTCATCTGGAAACTCCGAATTGACAGGATCAAAACAAGGTAGAGGGTGGTGAGCAAGATGTTCAGCAATGGCGTAGCCTTTGATTGCTTTCTGTTGAATGTAAGTGATGTCAAACTGAGAGAGGAAACTTTGCCAGCTTGCTAATCGATCAGTGAGGACAGATTTTTCAAGGAGGAATTTAATCGGATTCATGCGAGCAATGAGGTGAACCTCGTGAGCTAGGAAATAGTGTTTTAACTTCTGAACTACCCAGACTAAAGCAGCGCAAGTTTTCTCCATGGCTGAATACCTCTGCTCACAGGGGTTAAGAAGTTTAGACAAATAGTATGCTGCCCTTTCCTTACCTTCTTCATCCACTTGAGCTAGGACAGCACCTACAGAGTCATCCAGGACTGAGACATAGAGAATATGTGGTTTGCCTAGAATTGGCGGCCTCAGGACAGGAGGATTGGCCAAATAATCCTTCAATCCATCAAAGGCTGCCTGACACTTGTCATCCCAATTAAACTTGACTCCCGGCTTAGTAAGCTCGTAAAACGGCCTACATCTTTGTGAATGCTGGGAGACAAAGCGGCGGATAAATTGTAACCTCCCGATTAATCCTCGAACTTCCTTCAAATTCTTGGGAGGAGGCATATCTCTAATGGCCCTCGCCTTATTGGGATCAACTTCAATTCCCCTCTTGCTAACCATGAAACCAAGTAACTTCCCTGAAGAAACGCCAAATACGCACTTCTTGGGGTTCATCTTCAATTGATATTCTCGTGATCTTTGCAAGACCTTAGCTAGAACCCCAGGATGCTCAATCCTTGTCCTTGATTTCACAACCAGGTCATCCACATACACCTCAATATAAATATGAATCATGTCGTGAAAAATCGCCATCATAGCCCTCTGATAGGTGGCTCCAGCATTCTTAAGTCCAAAAGGCATGACCACATAGCAATATGTGCCCCATGGTGTAGTGAATGATGTTTTCTCTTGATCTTCTTCAGCCAGACGAATCTGATTGTAACCTGAAAAGCCATCCATAAAAGAGAGAGTTTCAAATCCTGCCGTATTATCGATCAAAACATCAATATGAGGGAGGGGGAAGTCATCCTTAGGACACGCGCGGTTAAGATCCCGGAAGTCTATACAAATCCGAACTTTTCCATCTTTCTTCATAACCGGGATGATGTTAGCCACCCAATTGGGGTAGAGGACAACTCTAACAAATCTAGCCTTATAGAGCTTGTCGACCTCTTCTTTCATCTTTAAAGTCATATTAGGGTGGAAACGCCTCAACCGTTGCTTGACCGGCACAGACCCTGGCTTAAGTGTAAGGCGGTGTTCAACGAGCGCAGGGTCTAAACCAGGCATATCTTAATAACTCCATGCGAACGTGTCCTTGTATTCTTGCAGAACCAAAATGAGCACCTCCTCTTCGGAGGGCGGCAAATTCTTGCTGACGAGGACAATCCTAGGGTCTTCCTCGGTACCCAAATTAATTTCTTTGGTATGCTCTTCTACAGAGGCTGATGGTTCGTCGAATCGTCTTATGTCACTAGCAAAAGCATCAGCCTCGTCCTCATATTCTTCATAACTTTCATCCCCCTCTTCAATAGGGTCTTCATCATTCATAATTTCATAGACACCCAAACCCTCATAGGAAACAACAGCATCCTCATATTCTAACTCTGGCAGGATGATTGGATTCTCTATAAATTCAGGAAGAGCTAAACAAGCCTGGCATCTGATTGCTAACTCTAACAGAAACCTATGGGGAATCTGCTTACCCTTGGACTTCTCATGAGAATCTACCCCATGAATTTTAGCGTTAGCAGAAGAAGAGGAGGAGCAACTAGCTTGATCAGAAGAAGGAAGGGAAGGAGGTAAAAAAGTGGATACATGAGGTAATACAGAGGAAGTCCCCTCACCAGAGGGGGAGAAAAGATTTAGCAATGAATCTTGAAGGAGCGGCCCCTGGGTCGGGACGCACTCAGAAGAAAAATAGGAGGTCTCCTCAACAGAAATGGAGGTTTGGAAAGTTGGGGATTTGGCTTTTTTTTTGTTTTTGTTTTTTTCTTCATTTTTATTTTCTGTTTCAAGAAGAAAGCAGTGTGAAGGGAGGATAGCAGGTGGAGTGGAAATTGCCAGATCAGAGAAAGATTGAATTAGTGATGGCCTGGGCGGGGGCGTGATGGAGAGTTTAGAAAATCGCTCGAGGAGCGAAGAAGGAATTGTGAGAGAAACTTGGATTGAATCTGGAGACAAATTGATTATAATCGGAGGCGGTCTTGGCACGCGACCAAACCGATGAGAATATAGAGAAGCAAGCACAGATGGATGCATGGAAGTGAGAGAAAAGAGGCCGGCCCACAGCTTGTCCACGGTGAAACCTTCTTCAAACAGAACATCTGGCTCTCTAGTATCAGTGTAGTCACTTAGCAGCTGTCTCTTGTTTGTAATCACAGCAGGTTTCTCAATCAAATCATGAATGAGCGGCGGCCATTCCTGATCAGTCGGCATAAAGAGGCGGCTCAAGGAAATAGTAATGTCCTGCATATCGAACCACCTGTACCAGTCACATTCCGGATCATCCATTTTCCTTCTCTTGTCAGGCCTTAAGGACTCCAGGGCTTTGTATGTGGCCAACGGTGCGATACGACGAGCAAACTGTCTAGCATGGACATCCTGACAGTCTAATATGGAAGTAATTATGGTAGTTTGCTCCTTATTTTGAAAGCCACCTGTGACAAAATGTGTCTTCAATGTCCAAGTGAGCGGTTGGCGATCTATTTTTAATGTAGATGTCATAAATGCCCATGGTTCATCTTTGTTTTTATCTGGCCCTTTGTAACCTAGGCCACCTCGTGTAATCAGCTTCTGAGGTTTAACAGGCCTAATCCTGCCTGGACAATTGGCACCCAGACCTTTGCCATTTTGATACCCCATTTTCATTAAGATGTTCCAGCCAGAGGTCTTCATCATTATTTTCTTCTTTTTCCCCTTGGGAGGCAGGGGTGTCATAGCAACTGTCGTGACTTTTTCTGGCATTGGTCGCAGACAAGGGACGTCCAGCATAGATAATAGTGGTTTGTTGGCCGGCCACATGGATGGAACTGATGAAGCCACATGAATATCTTCCTCTAGTAGAATTGGCATACTGGTAACTTTAATAATGCGGCCGTTGTGTGGGAATTTAAGGCATTGGTGATTTGTGGAGGGCACCGCATCGAGTTGCTGAATGTAAGGGCGTCCCAAAATGCCATTAAATGTCGGATCCATATTCAGAATGTGAAAATCTGCTGTGATGGCGGCAGGACCCAAACTTACTTTTAACGTAATCATGCCTAGAGGGGGCTTCTTCGTGTTATCATATGCAGTTACTGTGATAGTAGATGGCCAAATTTGGCTTTCCGGAATGCCACACAACTTTAAGGTGTTAGGTGGCAAGACATTGATGGATGCCCCAGTGTCCACCAGATATTGCTTAACAGCCACCTTATTAATGTCAACTGTGATGCATAGAGCATACTTTCTTGCTGAGAGTGGCGCCAGTTCATGTTCATGGAAAGTAATTGCCGGCTGACTGCTAGCGGGTGTTAGAACCGTGACTATCTGCTCAACTGGAATGTCCTCATTGACCATCACCTTTTGCTGATATTCTTTCAAAGCTAGCTGATGAGTGGTGGACCTTTTAATTAATTCCAGGATTGAAATCCTTGCTGGGGTTTGGTCCAAGTGTTTTAGCAAATCATACTGAGTCCCTAGCACTGACTCTTGTTCTTGTTCTTGCTCTTGCGGCCCCTGCACGGGCTCTAGCTCTCTCTATGGAAAAATACGGTGGAACATCCGTCCACTGCGGAGCGGCGCCACGCCTTGACGTGCCTCTGTCGGGGCAAGTGTGGGAGGAGGATTAGAAGAAGAAGAAGGTGTGTTGGTGTTAAGAGGCGGTGGAGTGGGAGTTCCCGCAGAGGGAATCCACGTACGGGGTGTTGGTGCCCCGGTAGGAGGCGTAGGAGTAGAAAGGGATACCCGAATGCGGGGGGAATTGGTGGGGGGTGGAATGAGAAGAGTTCTCGGTACAAAAGGTGGTGGAACCGATGGTGGGGGGGTGGAATGAGAAGAGTTCTGGGTACAAAAGGTGGTGGAACCGATGGTGGGGGGATCCTTGCCGGTGAAGGAGTAGTGGTGGCGTGTGCAGTGGGCGTTGGCGATGGGCGGATGAGTAGTGGCCTAGATGGCAATGGCGAAGGGTTGGTGGTGGATGGGTTTTGTTGTAGCGTAGGCTGTGGAGGTGGTGAGCGTGTAAGAAGGGGGCGAACCAGCAAGGTCGGAGAATAGGCGGAGGTAGGTGGATTAACGGGGCGCAGAAGAGATCGGTTCAATTGAGGGGTAGGAGAAGAAGAAGGGGTGCGCAAAGGGCGTGGAGGTTGATTTTGATTATGACGAAGTGCCCCGACAGAGGCATTTTCTTCATGCCATCCGTGCCCTCTCTCCACCTCATAGAGAGACGTGACAGGGTTTACGTGCTGGTTTGGCGGGTGCTCCGGCAGTGGATTGTGGACGATCCCCATATCGTGCTGAGGCGCTGGAGCTTGTTGTTCCTGCTGTGGAGCTGGTTGCTGTGGCTGCTGAGCCTGTTGCTGCCGAGGAGACCTTCTTTCTTTCATGGTGGCGATGAACTATCTCATCTCATCCCAATTGATGCCACCCTGGTCATTTAGGTCATATATGTAATCTCTGAAGTGGAAGCAACGATCAAGGTTATGACCAGGTGCATGATGGAAAGCGCAGTAGCGGGATGTGTCAACATTAGCGGGCCACGCTGTTCTTTCCCTTGGTAACATGAGCAAATTGGCGGCCATTAAAGCATTGAAAATATCCGGGAGACTTTCTGGTAGTGGAGGGTAGTGGTCCCTTTTGGGGCCAAGTGGTGGTCTCCGTTGTTGTTGTTGGCCATAGTTGGTAGGTGGTGGTACCTGGTGGTACTGTTGCGAAGCTGGAGGGTTAGCGTGGGGCGCTTGATTTTGCGGCGAAGCAAAGGAATGTTGGGGTGCGAATTGACGTTGTGGAGTGGAGTTGAAATGGGGGTTTTGTGGTGGAGGTGGGTTAGGCCGTGGGTTAGATTGATGGTGGGGGTGGCCAACTACACCAACTTGCTCGTTTGCGATTGTGCCCTCAGTCGTGGGCCCGCTGTTGTTGACATTTGTACTTTTCTTAAATAGCCGTGGCTTCGGCTCAAACATGCCCATAATGGGCGAATCCTTCATCTGCGACTGGATATAACGAGCCCTTTCATAGAGCTCCTCCATGGTTGTTAATCTGTTCATGGTCAGGATGTGTCGGAACTGAGGAGTTGCATTGGAAATTATCATCTTGACTTGTTCTTGTTCCGACAGTGTATCTTTCAGCTTCTCGGCCATCAACCGCCATCTATCAGCAAACATTATGAAGTCCTCCTCGGGCTTCATTTTTTCCGCAACCAGGTCCGTGAGTGAGAGGGAGGGTCTGACCCGGTCTCTGTACTTCTGCAAGAACTTCCTCTGAACGATATCAAAGTCACCGGCATCAGTAGGATCCAATGAATAGAACCATTCAAGGGCTGGCCCCTCTAGAGATCTCCTGAATAAGTAAGCCAAGGAGGCCTTGTTGTCTTGCCAAAAGGAGGTCTCGTACATGAAATCCTTCAAATGAATAAAAGGGTTACCAGTCCCATTATATCACCGAAAATTCAGCATCTCAGATGGTGGTAAGTGGAAGACTGGCAATGTAGGGAGGGAAATTTCCGGGGCATTCTAAGCCGCAGTGACTTTCTTAAGTTGCACTTCCATGCTAGCCAACTTCTGAAGCAGTAGAATATTAGTATCAGACTCGACTGGGGCCGGATTTTGAATAAAAGAATGCGGTATAGGTGTCCGTAGAATTCGGGGAGGTTGGAGAATTTGGTGCCTAACCGCAGAGTGGCTCGCTTGTTGGGCCGGTATGGCCGTACCGGGCGTTGGTGGACGGGAAGGGGGTTTATGCAGGACCGCCTGGTCATTAACAATGTGATGGCCACTCTCGGCCGGAGGGGGATTGGGGAAGGATGAAGAAGGAACGGACTTCCCTTTCAAAGCGGCCTGGACTGCCTACCGCTGGGAGTCATCCAACTGAGATAGTGCATTAATTAAATCCGTGACATTGAAGGATGGGGAAGGGTTCCCCGAAGTGTTGGAGGGTAAAGTTTGAGAAGAGGGCACAACCTCTTGAGGTGTGGTATCAACCACATGGACTTGAGGATAATGAGACTGAGGAGGAGGGTAATTTCCCTCATAATAGATGGAATCTTGGAGGGGAGTTTCATATTGACCAAAAACATTCTCATCCCCATCATCATAAGAATATCCGTAGCCTGCCATGTTGATGATTTTACCTGAACGGAGTTGCATACTTAAAAAGAGAGAAAGCTTATAAAGGAACTATCAAACAAAACCCACTCAATCCAAACAAGCCAAATCAACCCAAGCAGGTTTATGCAACCAAGTTGAGATGAACGCAAGATTTTAGTGTTACGCTTGAGATTAGAGTGGATTAAATTGCAGAATAATTCCCTCTTTCGCAAAGTGAAACCTAGTTTATCCAAGTGTGATCTCCGAGTTAACTAGATTCTTTCTCTCTCTTCACCAACGATAGGTTCTCTATACTCCGGGTACTTCAAGGGTACAACCAGCCCGACGTCCGTGAGGGAATCCACGGGTGCGGGGACTTACGGAGGTCTTGGAAAAGGGATTTCCGGTCCAAAGAGACGGAGTGCTCAATGGAGGGTTGTCCCGATTCCAAGAGAGGTGTGTGGAATCCTAGTGTAGAGAGAGGAGGTCTTTAAACCAAATGCCACAAGATGCAAAATAATATGATCAGATCACAGCAATATAGGCCAGCAATGTAATAATCAGTCCAGCAATCACAGACAGCAACAGGAAACAGGTTTCTGTAAAACGCAGGAAAGAGACGACCTGGGGCAGGTCGCTATCAACCAAAGAGACGATAGAGTCACTGTCGTGAATCACTGTGAAAGCCCACGAGCCAGCAGTGAGAAAAAAACAACACGTCTCTGGGTGAGGCGCTATAAGAGGAAAGGACGCCTCTGTAAGAGGGCGTCAAATATCAAAACGTGCCTTGACGTGAGGCGCTATGCACTAAACGGGCGCCCTGGGGCAGGGCGTGAATTCACAGATAGTGTGATAAAAGTAGTAGAATAATGAAAGACGCCTTGGCAGAAGACGTAACACAGAAAGAACACGCCCTGGATGAAGGCGTTAAAAGAAAAAACACCTCTGGTTGAGGCGTTAATTAAGGAAATAATCAAACAATCACAAACTGGCTGATCCCGGGAGTGTGCAGTGTGCACGGCGGAGGGTGCCCGTGGGGCACAAAAGGAGGGGTACCGTGGGTACGGAGGGGACAGGGCACACGTGGGTGCCAATAGGAGATGGTAATCAAAAGAAAAATAGTGGAGGTCCCACCGTGATCGCCAATTTGTAGATCGTGATAAATCCACACATGAAGAAGAGTTTAAATATGAGAAAACATAAGGGGGAGATGATATAATAAAGAAAAGAGGCACGTGGTGCTACTAAGGAGGGTGATCGCCAGAGGGGTTACCTCAAGAAGAAACACAGAAGATCGCGAATACCTGGTGGAAAATAGAACGCGGGATGGATTGTGAGTTCCTCCTCCTCCTCCAATCGGCCGACCGATGAAGGGGGTTTTCCTTTATTGATTACCCTTGCAAAAAAGACAAAAAAACAAACAAACAAAAGAGGTGGATCAGCCAAGTGAATGTAGTATCAATCCCAAGTAGATGATATGATGATGAATAGAGAACAACATGCGCACCTTTTTTTTTATTTAAAAACCCCTAAAGAGTTAGGGAAAGGAGAAGGATATGACGAAACTAATGCAAAAGAAGAAAAACGTATAATGATCGATGAAGAAAACACAATTAGATGAACAAAGACCCCTGCTGTCCCTGACGACAGTAAAGGGGAACCTAAGTCAATGTTGTTGACAGGAAGAACAGGAAGTAGAGAGCCTTTTAAAGATTGCGCAGGAAGAAGATGGATAGCCTCCGTAAATTCAGCATCTATGCATAAAAACTCTAACCTCGGTAACCTCTGATCTCGTCTGTTCTCGTAACCTGCCAACCCCGCGCGAGGTCGATCAAGACATCCCTATATAGGGTTCTAGATCCAAGATAACCTCAGATTCAGAAGCATAAGAACGGGCAATGATCAAAGAAGGCAGGACTCTAGTTCCAATTCGAGCAAGGAGACCAATGGAGCAAGGAACTACTCAGGAAAGGCATACTCAAACACGACACCGAAGGATAAAACACGACCTTCAGAAGGGCGTCAAATTACAAATAGATGACCTACATGAAGACGTTACTCAAAACACGACCAAGATCAAGGGCGTCACTTCTCGGATTTAATTTTGGCAATAAAACTTACTTTATTTGAAAATTATGAGAAAATGCCTGAGATGAAGGCGTTACTTGAAAACACGCCCTGAGGAAGGACGTTAATCAATAATTTGAATTTATTTTGAAACCGGATAATACCAGGAATTGACGCCCTGACATTTGGTCGTCCTTTCTTTAGAACACGCCCTAGGTAAGGTCGCTATTTAAAAAAATGCCCTTCATCAGGTCACTAATCACAAAAATGCAAGAATAAATCAAAAACACACAAAAAATAGAAAAACTTCATATTATGAATGTATTGAAGTTCACTTTGGGGTGTCAACATAGTGACATGAGATTTGATCAACATAGCGTCAATTTTGGCGTGTCTACAGCTGCCCCGCCTTGGCGTCTGCTTTGCAAGGGAGTGAGACGAAATGTGTAGGGATCATAAAGCATAACACTATAGCATGCAATAGCTTCCAACAACCGTGCGTGTGAGTGTATGCTATGTTGATCGCTCAAAGTGCATATGTGTGTGAACAATATAACCAGGTGTGGAAGCACACGAACCTGCGAATGGGGTTAGAAGATATAGATCAATCACACACGATAAACAACCCACAACACATGGATTTTTAAGGTGGTTCAGTTGCAACCCCGCAACCTACGTCCACCCCTCACCAAAACCCAGTGAGGCTTCCTTGCTGACTCACAGCTTGACCGGGGGACACACCCCAAACCACAGAACAGAGAAAACCCTCTTTCTGTCTTCCTACACACAAAGCCGACTGGGACGGCTACACCGCAGATCGGAGAACTCCCGATTGCCTTCCTACTAACCACCGGTAGGGACGTCAACACCGCAAATCAGATAGCCTCCGATTGCCTTCCTACTAACCACCGGTAGGGACGATTCTCAATTCCAAATGTTTGAATGAAATGGAAAACGAACAAATATGAAATCACTCAAACAAGATATAGAATATGCTCAAGGTAAAAAAGATCTTGTCTGAGTTTGCTGGAGCTTGAATCTCTTGAGGATTAGATGAAGAACTTATTCCCGGAGTACTGTTCACAGCTACAGTAACTCGAACTCCTCTTCTATGAACCGACCCTTGCAGCCTCCTTTGATTTCCCTTGTTAGCCTTTCTTGCTTCTACTCTTCCTTGGAGGTTGCTAGATTGAGATATGAACTTGAATCACCTTGAGTTGATGGAGAGAATATTGGATGTAGCTTTGATCTTCTCTTGATCCTCTTGAGTTGATGAAGCGGTTTATGGATGCAGCTTTGATCACCTTTGAGAGCCTTGAATGCTTCTTGCTTCCTTGCAGATTGAGATAGCTTTAGATCTAGGCTTGAATCTCTTGGAAGGATGAAGAACTCCAGCCGAAGTACTGTTCACGGAGGTGCTACAGTGCTCTCGAAATGGCCTCCCTTGATTCACTTCATCAACTCCATCAACTAGGGTTTCTAACCCTCTTGTAATGGTTTTATAGACTTTGAATGGTCTATAAACAAGCCCCAAACCAGATCCACAAATCATGGGAAGTTAGGTGACTTTTGATTAAACAATTCCATGGAAAGGGGCTGGCCACGAGGTGGATTTCGAAGTCAAACAAGGTTGGCTCGGGGCTGGCGGTCGACCTGCAGCTCCTGGCGGTCGACCGCTACTGAGAAGTGCTGTAGACGGATGGCCCCTGGGATTTCCGGTCGACCGCCACTGGCTGGCGGTCGACCGCCACTGAAAGACTTTCAAGCTAGCCTTCTCTGGCTGGGGCGGTCGACTGCCCCTGTGCTGGCGGTCGACCGCCAGCTGGGCAGAACCCGCGACCTGACCACGCAGGTCGATCCGCGTGCGAGGGCGCAACATTGAGCTTTCATATTTGCATTGAGCTTTCACATTTACATTGAGCTTTCACATTTGCATTCACATTTGCATTGAGCTTTGACATTTGCATTGAGCTTTCATGTTTGCCTTGAGCTTTCACATTTGCCAATTCTACTTCATTCCTTGGATTATCTTGTAGCATGCTATCGAGAAGTTGCACCTACCTTGAATCATCCATAAGGTAAGACATGCACTGACCATATGAAGAATATGCAATGACCTTATGTGTGATGCTATTCAGCTTGATTTCTGTGCTTGAAACATGCTATATTTTCATGCATCCAATATTGTCATATGCCTTGATATCTGTCAATTCAGTTGTCTAGATTGGTGTGCCATTCTTGAGCTTTTACACTGGAAGTATAATGACCTGAAATGTATGAACATTAACATTTATCAAATGCAGGTATAGTTCATTAATGACTAAAGAGGCAGACATCATCAAAACCATAAAATGATTTAATCATGTTGCACACATGTTCAACATACAGGATGGAGAATGTGCACCGACCTATCGTATGAACATGCACTGACCTTATATGCAACAAACAGTAATGTGCACCGACCTTAGTTGTATGTGCTACTGTCACGCCCTAATGTGGAAAGTTGGTACGCGCCAGTTATAATCATTCATGTCAATCAGTGCATTCATGCCACAAGATAACATAGGCTAAGATTCCAATAATAAATTAAGAAAACCAACTTTACTTAATAATCAAAGTCACACTTATTACAACGACTCTTGTGGACTTTACTATCTATTACATCGACTAAAAGAAAAAAAAACTACATCAGTCCTGACTCAACATAACTAGGACATTGACTCCAACACACTAAAAGGCTCGCTCCACGGCTACTCGCTCCCGTTCCTATCGGTGTGCACATCTTCATCCATGCTACCTGAAAAGGATTGGAAACAAAGGGGGGTGAGCGAAACCTTAGTAGGAATTACACTCTATCATCAGGCAGAGTTTAAGTAATTAACCATTTTACATATTCATTGATATAAGAATTGAACATAACTGAAAAAGTAAATGAACAAAATGATTTAGAGAATGAATTGTAGAGATAACATTCAAATGATTGGCCGACAAGTGCACAAGTACAACAAGTCAAGAGTTTTCCAAGCAAGAAAGATTTGAATGAATGTCATAGACCATGAGTTTAACAAGCACTCGGTGCAATGCCACACCTAGTCATTACAAACTCCCCGAGGCACAAGTACTTTCGGGCGCTCCTCCCAGGACCAGACTGGGCCCTTTAATGATGCCTTGGCATTGGTTAAGTGGATCATCGATCCCAAGTAATTGTATAGACATTCAAGTAATTCGGCCATGAAGTTCCAAGATTAAGCTCATGAAACCCATCTTCTAAGATCATGAATTTCCCTAATAAATTTGGAAGGAAGAACTAGAACAGGCTCACTGGCCCGGTTTAATAGATGATAGGACAGAAAAATAGTCCCGGAGGACTATCACAATCATTTTCTCATCACAAGAATCATGAAGAAAACACTAAATCATGGACTGCTTACGGCATAATAGGGAAACGCAAGGGGAAACAAAATGGTCTAACACAGGACTGCCTCCTCCCCGCCCACGCTTGCCTCAATGGGTCAAGCCAGAACGCACAAACGGTCTATCGTTGGACCGCATGCAGGCTAAAAATAGTCTCCGAAGTGACTGCTAAGAAGCTAGACCACCATAGATCAAAAATCGATTTGAAATAGGTCCCCACTTGACTAGAGGTATGACTGGACCAAGCCGGGGTATGGTCCCTGATCCCAGGGTCAAGTGAGAGATCTCAATTAGCTAAAAAAATGATGCTTAAAAACGACTTAAAATCGTATCGGGTCGGACCCACGAACCAGCCCAAAGATTGATCATACGGTCAAGGATATGGCCACTTGGGTTGGCTTGCGGTCCTAGGCACGACCGCATGCTGTTCCTAAGAAGCAGGTCCAGCAACTTGGTCTGCCCATCATGAAATCCTTGGGACAGGCTTTAATAGTACAACCTGCCCGGCATCCTAGTGGGTGTTCTGCCCCTGTGGTTTTGATGATTGGTTTTGATGGGAGTCAAACACTGTGAGTCACCATGTAATGCTCAGTCCTTTTATCATATCTTAATGCAGTCACTCATATGTTCAGTCCTTTTATCTGACCATAATGCAGTCATTCATATCAGATCATAATGCAGTCATTCATATCAGATCACAAAGCAGTCATTCATATCAGATCATAATGCTATCATTCATATGTTCAGTCATTCTGTATGGTTTATGCATTTCTCTATTTATGGAAGTCCTACACACTGCATACACTGCATTGGTGTCATGCATACACTGCATTGGTGAACTGCATACATTGCCTTATGCACGCAGAGTCCATACATTCTCTGCTGTTACGTTTATGCTGCAGTTCAGCAAGTCTATACATTCCTTGCAGCATGCACCCACACATAGTCTGCACATCGCATAGCCTACACGCATTAAGTCTGTACAGGGCCTTGTTGTACGCACGGCAAGTCTATACATCCATTAGCCTTGCCTTATGCACACAGCAAGTCTGTACATCGTGGCATAGCATCTTGTGCAAGTCTACACATCCTGTCTGGTCGCACTCCAACTCTATACAGCGTCTAGTTGCAGACACTTCATAGTCTGTACATTGCACAGCATGCAAGACTTCAAGTCTATTCATCGCTCTTCATGCAAGCCACCAAGTCTATACATCGCATGCATTACTTAAACTCTATACATCCGTTTGCCTTTTATCATGCACGCATTACAGCAAGACTGAACATTGTGTGTTGCTTTGCTCATGCATTGTTTCAGCATGTCTGTACATTCGAGCGTCTCATGTTGCATCTCACTTAGCAAGTCTGTACAGTATTCATTTGCATTTCATCAAGTCTACACATCGTGTAGCATGCACGCATAGCAAAGTCTATACATTGCTGCATTGCAAGAGTTCAAGTCTGTACATGCATCATTTTATCAAGTCTGCACAATCATAACAGTTAAGTCCACACACTTGCTGCTGGCAAGTCTATACATAGCATGGCATGCACGCGTCGAAGTCTGTACAATGTATCATCTGGCAGCCTGCACAACAAGTCCATACATTGCATTTGGGCATCAAAGTCTATACAGCCAAAGCCTTTACATTGAAGTCTGTACAACCCTTGCATTGCACATACATTGAAGTCTACACATTGCCTTGTTGCATTGCACTTCAAGTCCATACACTCTCTGAAGTCCATGCGTTCATTCATGATCAAGTCTATACAGACTTAGCGAAAGCTTAGCAAGTCTGTACACTGGTGTCATCGTCTGCATGATCAAGTCTATACAGACTTAGCAAAAGCTCTGCAAGTCTATACATTGGTTTCTCATGCACGTAAACATCAAGCCTATACAATCCCTTGTTTCATGTCTATACATTCGGTTGTTAGCATACCTGCACGCATGAATGAAGTCTGTACATCGCTTAGTGCATTACATGCATTCATCAAAAGTCTGTACACTCATGAATGTAATGTATGTACATTCATTCTCATTGTACACACTTTCTCTTCTATTGCACATGCATCTTTCATACCAAGTCTGCACATCGCTGCATTCTAAGTCTACACGTTCTAACATTGTACATACTTGCCTAGATGCTGCATCTGAAGTCTGTACAATCCTTTCGATGCATTCATGCTTTGAACGTTAAGCAGCAACTCTGTACACCCTTCTAATATCCTCTTATGACTGCTTGACAGGTACATCCTTCGAGAAGAAAGATGTATGGGCACGTGATCCGAGGTAGGCACACGGCACGTGATCCTAGGTTATCTGGATAGAGAGGGCACAAGCCCTACACACGCCCTAGTTGCTGATATAAATATGGAGCCTCTTCCATCAGAAGAATAGATCGAGCAAGAGAGATCGAGACTGTGAGTGAAGAAGGAGAGAGCAATAGAGAGGTAGAGAGCAGAAGGAGAAGAAATAGAAGGATCGAGTGCTGATCGAAATAGAAGCAACAGAGTCTGCACGATCCAGCAAGAAGAAAAAGAAAGAGAAGAGAAGTAGCAGAAGAAAAAGAAGAGTGGCAGAGTGAGAGAAGCATCAGAAGATCGAGCAAGAGAGATCGAGACTGTGAGTGAAGAAGGAGAGAGCAATAGAGAGGCAGAGAGCAGAAGAAGAAGAAATAGAAGGATCGAGTGCTGATCGAAATAGAAGCAACAGAGTCTGCATGATCCAGCAAGAAGAAAAAGAAAGAGAAGAGAAGTAGCAGAAGAAAAAGAAGAGTGGCAGAGTGAGAGAAGCATTAGAAGAAAAAGAGAGAGAGATAGAGCTCGCGAGGATTAAGAGAAAAAGAAAGATAGTGAGAGAGAAGAAAAGAGGAAGAGAAGCTTGTAGACACGCCAAAATTGACATTATTTTGAGTATATTTCATATTGCCTTGTAATGCCCCATTTGACCCTCAAAATAGCTTATTTGAGTGTTTAATCCATTTTTCATGGATTTTCTCCCCTTTCCCTCTTTTTTAAAATTAACGCCCTGGAGAGGGGCGTGTTTTTAAAACGCGGCCTGATCCAGGGCATGTCTCCCCATTTTATCTATTTCTCCCCATTTTACCTATTTTATAAATTTGTGACCTGGTGAAGGGCGTTTTTTAAAACATGACCTGACCTAGGGCGTTTCTTGATGAAAGGACGCCCTGAGATGAGGGCGTCAATTCCTGGAATTATCCAATTTTTGAAAAAAGAATAAATGTTTGAAAAATGTTGAATCACGCCCTACCATGGGGCGTTTTTCAATTCACGCCTCTCTCTGAGTCGTCTTTCACAATTTCCAAATAAAAGAAATATTTATTTCTAAAATTAATCCAGGAAGAAATGCCCTGACCCAGGGCGTGTTTTGAATTAACGCCCTATGACAGGTCGTCAATTCTTGAATTGACGCCCTGACCAAAGGCGTGTTTCATCTTCTGTCTTCGCACCCCTTTCCCCAGAGAGTCCTTGCTTCGTTAGACACCTTCTTTGATTGGGGACTAGAGTCTTGCCTCCGTAGGGCTCTTGCCATTCTTATCTTCTCTTATATTTAATCTGTTCTATTTAATAGAGCCGGCGGCTCTGTTAATTGGGTTGGATTTCCTCTTTTTCCTCCCCTCGCTGATTCTTCTTTTTTTCTTTTTTCTTCTTCTTCTTCTTTTCTTCTTCTGCCGTCTTCTTTCTCTTCTTATTCTTCTTCCCCGTTTTCTTCTTCTGTCTCCTTCTTCTTCTTCTTCTTCTGTCTCCTTCTTCTTTTTCTCCTTCTGTCCTTTCTTCTTCTGTCTTTCTTCTTCTTCTTTTCTTTTTACAGGAACCGAAGGTAGAAGGGGCTTTGACTAAGGAGGATTTCCAACGTTCAACATCTTCATCCCTTGGGAGGCTTCCTCCCATCGAGCATTCAAGCCAAAGGAGCCACCAAACAAGATTTTTCTATCTTATCTCCCCTTATTTGTATTTTTCATTAGTTCATGATACATGCATCATGTTTCATTGTTATATTGATTTTTCTCAACCATCATATTGAGATCTCCCCATAGTGCAACTCATGCACTCTTTCCCCTTAATTTTTATTCATATTTTCATGCATCATTCATCTCCCATACCCTCTTTGCATAGGGGTTTAAGGGCCAACACCCACAAGGTGTGTTCTTGCACAATTTTCATGCTCATCTTTACATATAGAATTTGATGCTACACACCATATTCTAATCCATATTTTTTATTGGTATTTATCTTTTTTTTGCAAGGGTAATAAAAGCAAGAACTCTCTTCATCGGCCGGCCGATTTGAAGAGAAAGGAAGCACTCACATCCCCGCATCTTTTGAGGTACTTTTCGCGATCATTCCTCCTATTCATTATTTGTTATATTTTTTAGGCCTAGCGTCTCTGGCGATCACACACTCCCCTTGTGCACCTCGTGCATATATTTTCCTCCATATTGATGATTATTGCATGTCTTTTCTTTGATATTTTTCTTAAGTGGATTAGTCTAAATTAGAGATCTACAAATTGGCGATCACGGTGGGACCCTTTGCGTTCTCTTTATTACCCCTTTTCCCCTTAGGCACCCGCGTGTGCCGTCTCCCCTATTGCACCCTCGGTGCATCTCCTTTTGTGCCCCTCGGGCACCCTCCATTGGCTTTGCTTTCTTCCCTAAAGTGATTTGCCATTTTGTTGTCTTTTCCTTAGAATCTCCACTTATTTAAAATTCTTGATGAGCATGTTATTGTTTATATTGATTGCCTTGGGGTTGTGAGTGTTCCTGTTAATATTGCTGGCCGTGGGGTCTTTCTGGGAATTAACGCCTCTGTCAGAGGCGCTTTTTAATTTCACGCCCTCACCCAGGGCGTTTTATGCATGTCTAACGCCTTCTGACAGGACGTCTTTTATCATACCCTTCTTATTTGTGAATTCACGCCCTTCTCCAGGGCGCCTTTTTATATTCTAACACCTCACACTAAGGCGTTTTATTGATTCGGCCATGCATACCCCTGAGAGTTGACGCCCTCTAGCAGAGGCGTCCATTTGATTTGTAGCGCCCCATACCAGGGCGTGTTTTTACCTTGCCTGTGTGGGCTCTCACAGTGATTCACAACAGTGACCCTGTCGTTTATTTTCTGGATAGCGCCCCTCTCCAGGGCGTCTTGTTATTTGATAACGCCTCACATCAAGGCGTTTCTTTCTCTCGGCCGTGCGCACCTCTGAGAGTTAACGCCCTGCCCCAGGGCATGTTTTAGATTTGACGCCCTCTCTGTGAGGCGTCCTTTCCTCAGGTAGCGCCTCAGACCAGGGCGCGTTTTTATTAGTAACGACCTTTCCCAGGTCGTCTCTTTCCTGTGATTTCACAGAGCCTCCACTTCTTCGTGCTTCTTTGATTTATATTGATTATCTGGCTCTATTAGTGATTTGCATATTCCCTTGCACATATTGCATTTCTTTCATTCATTTGCATTGGTTTGGGAGACCTCCTCTTCATTAGGATCCACACACCCTCTTGGAATCGGGATGACCCTCCATTGAGCATTCCGTCTCTTTGGATTGGAAATCCCTTTTCCAAGCCTTCGTAAGTCCCCGCACCCGTGGATTCCCTCACGGACGCCGGGCAGGTTGTACCCTTTTGAAGTCCCGAATTAGTTGGCCTAAACGTGGTGAGAGAGTGTTCCTAGTTGGCATTGGAGTTAAATCATATTTGAAACTAGGTTCCTCCCCTTGTGTGAATCATATCAAGTTGCATAAAATCATTAATTCACCAAGATTCAAACATAAGAAATCAAGGTAACCATTTCAACTTGGGTGTGTTTCTTTGCCAATTGTTTGCACATTAAATTGCTTGCATGGCTTACTTTGATAGACAAAACAACATGTTCAATTCAATTAATGTTCATGAGGATGCACAACCTAGCACTTCTTATAATCCTCACTTTCAACATGTTCAAAATTCTCACCATACTTTCAAAGGACCACGTCCTCACTCTTATGGTGTTGCCCGACCCTTGGGCAATGTCCAATCCAATGGTCCTTCAACTCAATTTCGAGCCACTATTCCCATTAAGCCCTCTCGTCCCAATGATGAGAAGGTCTCCCAGATTTTGCATGCATTAGATCATCTTACCCCTCAACAGATCCAAGCCCTTAAGGCCGCCGTTGAGGGTACATCTCATGCATCTCCCTCCAATTCTACACGGGTGGCCCATCACCCACCTCCTCCTTCCAATCCTGATCAGGTAGCCCATTACCCATCTCCTCTTGTTCATTCTACTCGGGTGGCCCATCACCTGCCTCCTTCTATTCCTCCTCCATCACGGCCCCGAGGCCCATTCACTCCTTGCAATCCGGCCCGTCCGGGTTCTTTTACGGGTCATCCCATTAATTCCCCTCCACGGCCTTTTTATACGGCCCTTCCTCCTTCAAGGCCCTGCCAACCTTCTGTTGCTCAGGTCACACCCCTCCAACAGTCTCTGCTTGATAAGATTACTTTGATGGAGGAACAAATAAAGAGGGTCACGGCTCCTCCTACTATAGTCAATCCTCTCCATGCCGCTTTGGACGAGATTATAAAGATGGAGAGAGAATGGAAAGACAGGAGGGATGATTACGGCGTCGGCGGTTCAAGTGAGCAAGAGCCGGCATTCGAAGAATCCGAGGCAATATACGATGATGATGAAGCTCCGCAGGCACCCCTTCCGAGTTTCCTTAACTTTTCGCTTTCCCCATTTTCATTCGATGAACCCCCTGCTCAGGATGAAACCATCCCTGATCCAACCCCTATTTATGAGACTAATTGGTGTTACGATGATGGGTCGATACTTCAATCACCCACACCGGCACATTGTAAGTCTCCTCCTATCCGTGACACCGCATACATTACACCTCTTCCAGTTACACCATTAACCTCCGCAACACTGGCCTCCCCCAAGCCTTCCACTATTAAACCTCCACCCGTTAAGCCATCTACCTCCACACCATTAGCCTCCATCGAACCCATCATTGAACCTTCCCCAATTAACCTCCCATTACCGCCACCTCGGCCTTCCATTATCCCTTTAAAACCCACTTTACCTATTCCACCATTTAACCCTTTACCCTTACCCATGGCTAATCCTGGGCAGGATCCCCCCCTTTTTGCACCCGAGCTAATCCCAACTGCTTCCGAGCAAAGGGAGAAACTCGGCGTGTTTGAACCCCCGCTTACGCTCACCCATTTGCCAACTCTTTCCATTATACCTCCACCACTCACAAAGCCTTCCGCCTCCGCTTCACCTCCCCTTACTACTCGGAATGGGGGGCCTTCTACAAGCACAGGTGCCGAGGACGATCAAGAGCCGGGCAGTAAGGATTTGGCCGCGCCATTCAAGATTCAAGAATTCATTTGCCGGATGCCAATCCGGGTTATTGTGCCAAGCACGGTCGAAGAAGCCAAGACGCCGACATGCCAAGCATTGATGCTGTGTAAGGGCCGGGCAGGGCACCCTTTGTTCCAATTTCCAAATTTTGAATCTTTGGGCAACATAATGCTTCCGAGCCCAACTTTCCAACTCCCTCACACCATTACTTTGCACTCTCCAAGGGAGTTGACATTCACCATTGAAGCTTCGGCAGGGGCTATTTCTCATACACTTTCACTGCCGTGGAGGGGCAGTTATCTTAATGCTAAGGGGCCATCCCTTATTTGTTCCACTTTCTATTCATCCATCTCTATCACTTTTTCTTCATGGGCGATTCCCAGGGTTAGGAGGAGGATCTCATCCTCTCGCCCTTCACATTCTTCATATTCTTTGCATTTCATGCATTCATCGCATCCATCCCATTGCATGCATTTGCACCTCCTGCTTCCCGGGTTTCCAAACCCGTATCTTCCCCGCCTTCCGGCACCTCCGGATATTCCGCACTTCCCATCTTATTCATCTTCATCTTTTTATCCACTATCCCTGGGGCATCGCGTCCCTATTCCTGCTATCTCCCTGGAACCTCCAGGAATTTTATCCCTCCTCCTTGGGCATCACGCCCCTTCTCATTTGCTACCTCCGGACTTTCCCCTCGGGCATCGCGCCCCTTTCCATTCTCTTCCTCCGGAACCTCCGGACCTTTCTCTCGGGCATCGCGCCCCTTTCCTCCTTCCTCCTCCGAAACCTCCGGATTTTCCCCTTGGGCATCGCGCCCCTTCTCATTTGCTACCTCCGGAACCTCCAGATTTTCCTCCTGATCCTCCTTCATTCCTCTCTCTTGGGTATCGCGCCCCTTTCTATATTCTTCCTCCGGAACCTCCGGATTCTCCACCTGGTTGTCTCCATCTTTTCTCCGGGCATCGTGCCCCTTTCCATTTGCTTCCTCCGGAACCTCCGAATTCTCCGTCTTATTCTCTCTATCATCTTCCAGGGCATCGTGACCCTCCTGATTTCATTCCCCCAGAACCTCCGGACCATCCATCTTTCTTCCAGTTCATCTTTCTGTTCTTCCAAGACATCACCTCTTTCGTTCTCTTCTTCCTTTTTTATCACTCTTTTCCAGATTTCTTCTCAGGGCATCGCGTCCCTTCTTTTGTCATCTCTCCGGAGCCTTCGGATTTTTCCTCTCATGATTCTCCTCTGCCTCCGGACCCTCCGGATCCGCCTCTTTCCATCTACCAATTTCTTCTTCTGATTCCTCCTAATTCTGGGTCCGACCCAACTTCTTCCACATTCACTGCCTTGGGCATCTGCCCATTCTCCCATTGCTTTCGAGGCTTTAGTCCTCATTCCTCCTTCTAATTCTCCTCTCCTTCTGTAGACTGTTCCATGTGATCAGGGTCTCCGCGCCTTAGTGAGGGAGTTCTAGCCCTCGCCTCTTTTTCTTTTTTTTTCCTTATTTGTCTGAGTCTGGTCTTGGCACCACTCCTTCTTGTTAAGCCACTTTCAATCCTTTGCTTCCAATCCTTTATCTGCCTAAGAGGACTATCCCACGATGATCAACCTCTCGCGGCAGCTGCTTTAACAAAGATTGCAAGGTAACATATTGGCGCAAGTACTCATTTCATGATATCATTACCTTATTACTTCACGCATGATTTTCAAAATGAAGTGCTTCCTAACAAGATTTAAGAGTGGTGTTTTAGATCTTTATCTTAGGCTTTTGTTAAATTAAATCATTGTTAAAAAGAGTCTTTAGGCTTGCTTATGCAGCACCTTGGTTAATAAGAACCCCGCGCTGGGAATTCAACATTCTCTCCCTGCTTGTTAAGATCAACCCTCAGCTGGGCATTCCACACACTTCACGGCGTCCTTAGCCGGCTCCTTTGGGTAAACACCGTTGCTACCTTGGCCATGCCATGTGTATATCTGAAAGTCTTTTCTCTTCTTTATTCGGCCACATGCAGGGGCAAGAGGTTGACGGATGAGATGACCAACCTAGGTAATCCCCAATACGAGAGGAGTCTCAAATAGGGGCAGTCTTGACCCAAACTAGATATGAATTTCATGATATACATCTCGCCAAAAGGGCTATTATGAAAATCAAGTCAGAATTTCGGTAAATCCAAGATTGTGAATTATGGCATGACAAGAGTGGCAAAGTCCCCGCAGGGAAAACCCTGGTCGTATGCATGTCAAGGGTCTAAAAATCAAAGGCACAAAGCCCCGGCGAAACAGACTACCTCTTTGAGGGTAACACCTTGGAAAGAATTCAAGTCCCGACATCTCCCATCCTGCATAAAGCTTGTCACAATTGTTCTTCTCTTTTCCCTCTAAGACCGAATGTTTCTCGGGTATGGCCTTGGTAGGGGCACCGTTGATCAAAGACGGTCGGTTATAGGATGCCACTTTCAATGCACGCCCAGCTTTGGGCAGTTTTTAGCGAAAAAGGGAAGGAACAAGGACCCCTAGCCAGTGGTTCAAAATAACCCTTTGATGCTGCATTAACAATGTCTAAGCCAAAATCCAAAAAAAAAAATTGAATATTTCCCGATCAAAATCCCAACAAAAATTCAAAATATTTTCCAAAAATCTCCATAAAAATTCAAATATTTTCAAAACTCATAAAAATTTGCATATTCCAAAACTCATAAAAAACTCATAAAAATTTGCATATTTCCAAAATCTAAAAATTTGCATTGTATTTTCTGATGGTGTTTTGCAGGAACAGCTTTGCAGAGACCAAAAGCACGGGATGGGTCCTCTCTCTACTTATTGCTATCAATCCATTGATTCTTCCCAATATTCTCATGACATGCCACCCAGGGGCATCATCTCCCTATATCATTCTGATTATCATATCTCATGATTATTCATCTCCAAATCTTTCAATCAACTCCTACTCGTTTCATCTGATTACTCCGCCGATGGGCATTATCAGATCCTGATTATTTAACTCCAAAACTTGATTAGCCAGATTGTCATCCTCATGACAAACAATAAATAATGATGCTTTGCTATGCCATGATTTGACTTATGTTGTTCATGATATATGCTATGATTGGTTGCTTTGATTCATGCTATGCATGCTATGATTTATTCATTGCTTGTTATATCTTGGCTAATGAATTTTTGAGTGCAGGAAGAGGCTCTTAGTCCCGCCGGCAGGGCATCATCACTCAAAGCCCCACGGTGCTTGCAGCTTATTTCTCAGTTCCCATGCTTATTGTTATCACCATCTCCTGTATGCATTCTACTATATGTTACATACGCTACTAGATTATATCAAGGACCTTGTGACTTTCGTAAATCTGGGATTTGAGTTCCCCTTCATCAAAAACAATGATGATTCCAGAGAAGTCTTAGTCACACGGATAGGCCGTTGAGCCGTCCAAGACTGGGGACGATGGTTCCCTTTTACGAGTTGGTGCGCGGATAAACGGGCTTCGGCTTAGTATCAGCTCGCAGAAGTCGGTTTCTTGACTCAGTCTGGGCAGCTTAGCAATATTATCCTTGATTATCTTATATTTTCGTTTGATTTAATTTTTCCTTTTAAACCCAGCATGCATTCATGTAGGAATTTGAAACAATTGTTGAAAAATCATTCTGATAAGTTGATTTTGAGGGTTGAATTGATCTTAATCTTCAATATGAGAAATTTCATGCCGAATTGAGTCCTCAGTTCGTTTTGTCGTTGTTTTGGGTCATTTTCTCGAAAGCTCCTTGTTTGGATTTTTATCATCTTTTTTTTTCACCTTGGCTGCAGCACGTCCACTGGCTGGTAATCGCTCCCCAATGGTGAAACCTACAGGTTTGTGACCTGGGGTACTTCCACCGTGTTGGAAGTTGATCATTTATTTTATCTCCCTCGTGCACCGCGTGCACAGCTCCCCTTTTATCCAAACATTGTTGATTTCATTGAATTTCCCGAGATTTGCTTCATCTCGTACTTTTGATTTGATTCTCATCAAGTGATGTTGATTGCGTGTCTCATTACACCTTGGCATCTACTTTTCAGTTTGCTACGCTCCCTTGCAAAGCAGACGCCAAGGCGGGGCAGCTGTAGACACGCCAAAATTGACATTATTTTGAGTATATTTCATATTGCCTTGTAATGCCCCATTTGACCCTCAAAATAGCTTATTTGAGTGTTTAATCCATTTTTCATGGATTTTCTCCCCTTTCCCTCTTTTTTAAAATTAACGCCCTAGAGAGGGGCGTGTTTTTAAAACGCGGCCTGATCCAGGGCGTGTCTCCCCATTTTATCTATTTCTCCCCATTTTACCTATTTTATAAATTCGTGACCTCGTGAAGGGCGTTTTTTAAAACACGACCTGACCTAGGGCGTTTCTTGATAAAAGGACGCCCTGAGATGAGGGCGTCAATTCTTGGAATTATCCAATTTTTGAAAAAAGAATAAATATTTGAAAAATGTTGAATCACGCCCTACCATGGGGCATTTTTCAATTCACGCCTCTCTCTGAGTCGTCTTTCACAATTTCTAAATAAAAGAAATGTTTATTTCTAAAATTAATCTAGGAAGAAACGCCCTGACCCAGGGCGTGTTTTGAATTAACGCCCTATGACAGGTCGTCAATTCTTGAATTGACGCCCTGACCAAAGGCGTGTTTCATCTTCTGTCTTCGCAGCCCTTTCCCCAGAGAGTCCTTACTTCGTTAGACACCTTCTTTGATTGGGGACTGGAGTCTTGCCTCCGTAGGGCTCTTGCCATTCTTATCTTCTCTTATATTTAATCTGTTCTATTTAATAGAGTCGGCGGCTCTGTTAATTGGGTTGGATTTCCTCTTTTTCCTCCCCCCGCTGATTCTTCTTTTTTTCTTTTTTTTCTTCTTCTTCTTTTCTTCTTCTGCCGTCTTCTTCCTCTTCTTATTCTTCTTCCCCGTTTTCTTCTTCTGTCTCCTTCTTCTTCTTCTTCTTCTGTCTCCTTCTTCTTTTTCTCCTTCTGTCCTTTCTTCTTCTGTCTTTCTTCTTCTTCTTTTCCTTTTACAGGAACCGAAGGTAGAAGGGGCTTTGACTAAGGAGGATTTCCAACGTTCAACATCTTCATCCCTTGGGAGGCTTCCTCCCATCGAGCATTCAAGCCAAAGGAGCCACCAAACAAGATTTTTCTATCTTATCTCCCCTTATTTGTATTTTTCATTAGTTCATGATACATGCATCATGTTTCATTGTTATATTGATTTTTCTCAACCATCATATTGAGATCTCCCCATAGTGCAACTCATGCACTCTTTCCCCTTAATTTTTATTCATATTTTCATGCATCATTCATCTCCCATACCCTCTTTGCATAGGGGTTTAAGGGCCAACACCCACAAGGTGTGTTCTTGCACAATTTTCATGCTCATCTTTACATATAGAATTTGATGCTACACACCATATTCTAATCCATATTTTTTATTGGTATTTGTCTTTTTTTTGCAAGGGTAATAAAAGCAAGAACTCTCTTCATCGGCCGGCCGATTTGAAGAGAAAGGAAGCACTCACATCCCCGCATCTTTTGAGGTACTTTTCGCGATCATTCCTCCTATTCATTATTTGTTATATTTTTTAGGCCTAGCATCTCTGGCGATCACACACTCCCCTTGTGCACCTCGTGCATATATTTTCCTCCATATTGATGATTATTGCATGTCTTTTCTTTGATATTTTTCTTAAGTGGATTAGTCTAAATTAGAGATCTACAGAGCTTACCTGAAGATCGTTCCTACTGGAAGCTGGATCTGATCCACTCCAGTCAGCTCCTGCGGGAGCCACATTATGATTTCATTTTCTAGCTTTCTGATTGCTGTACTTTTCATTTTATGTTTTTCTTTTTAACTATGATCAATGTTCTTCCGACTCTCTAGATTGAGGTCGGGTTCCTCCTGTGGACTCAGGAGATGGGAGATCTGATCTCCGATTTGCTGGTGACTGTGTGTCATCAGTGGTTCCCTCCTGGTCTGGAGGAAGAGAGGTATATGACCTCTGGTTTGCTAGTGACGGGGAGTCACTGGTGGGTTCCCTCCTGGTCTGGAGGAAGAGAGACTTCGTCTTTGGTTGCTAGTGACTGTGTGTCACTAGTGGTGTCCCTCCGGTCTGGAGGAAGAGGGGAGGTTGTTCCCCTGGTCAAGCTGTTTGGCAGCACCTGTTGCAGACTGAGTCTGCATTCTAGCTGTAGCTAGTGGAAGCCTCACTCCGGTTTGGAGTGAGGGGTGGACGTAGGTCTGTGGACCGAACGACCTAAAAAATCTCTTAAGCAGTGGTTTGTCTGTTTGATTACTTCCGCTAGATGATTGGATAGGCGCGCTCCAAGTGTTTGATCATACGATCAATTGATTTGGTTTTATTCCGTAACTGTGTCTAGATCTGAGTTTAATTTGGGCTATATTCGTAGAGGGATACATTCACCCCCCTCTGTATCTCGGCCTAGCACCCTATCAATTGGTATCAGAGCGGACTCAGACTTCCAGATCCAACGATCTGCAGAGGATCCTGCTGATTTGATTTCATGCTTTACAGTTCCAGTGCGGTGCATTCTTCTGATATTGCTTTCTAGCTCATTGATCTGAGTCTATTCGATTGCTTTATAATGGCATCACCTGTAGTTTTTGATGGTTCTAACTTCGAGAAATGGCTACGCAGTCTATGTGGTTTTATAAACTCTATATATCCAAAACTGTGGGTTCTCGTTGAATATGGTCCACATGTTTTGCCTCGAGAGAAGAATAAATGGTCCCAGAAGGATAAACAATTGAATAGTGAGAATATAAGAGTTCGGGACATTCTGAAGAATGCTATAGATGCTAATGTCATTTCCTCTATTCTTACAAGTAGGACTGCGAAGGAAATCTGGGATTCAATGATCACATTTCGTGAGAACCAGAAATGTCTAACAGCAAGAAGAAGCACTTCAAACAATGAAGAAGAAGATCAGGTAAATTCTGAATCTGATTCTGATGAAATGACTTTTGATGATTTAAAGGAAATGTATGCCGAATTGTATGAAAAATATAGAAAAGTAAAATCTGAAAATAAAAGATTAAAGAAAAAGATTGATCAAAATTGTTCTGATTTATCATGTGAAAATTGCTCAAAATTGAAACAATCTCATGATGCTTATCTGATTGATATTCAGAACTATAAGAAGCAATTGGAAGAAGCTGAAAATACAGGCTCAGAAATGAATCAACTGAAGCTTGAAAATGAAAAGGCTAAAAGGCTTCAACAAGAATTTCAAGCTGAACTTGGCAAGCATAAAGAACAAATTTCTGTGCTGAAAAACAAAAATAATGAACTTACTGTTAAGATTTCTGAACTAGAGAATGAGCTGAATTCATTTGGAAATGATCAAATCCTAATTGATGAAATAGTTCAGAATGAACAAATGAGAAAGGAGAATGAAGAACTGAAGCTGCTGAATTCTGCTATTTCTGAGAAGCTTTTAATGCTTGAAAAAGGGAAGAGTTCAATTGAAAATGAACATGAGAGAGCAGGTGCATTAATAGAAGAGATTGATAGCTACAAAGCCATTAATGTCATACTTAATGAAAAGATCACAAATTCTAAAATGCTCATTTCCTCTCTCAAAAATGAAATCACTGAATTGAACAAATCTCTGTCTAAGTCTTCCAAGAATGAAGAAAATCCGAAAGTTGCTAATGGAAGGAGTAAACAGGAAGTAAGAAAAGGATTGTACACATCTTTTGTACGAAGCTCTGAGTTAACTAGCACTTTAGCTTCTCCCTCAAATCTGCCTGTTAATCAGAAAGAAAAATAGAAAATAGAAAAACAAAAGAAAACCAAAAGGGATAAAAACTTGCATGTTAAATACTCTCAGGCCAATAGATCTCATGCCACGAATATTCATTGTTTTTACTGTGGAAAGGTTGGCCATGAAATGACTGATTGCCTTGTCATGATGAAAGATGATGATAGATCTCATCCTAAGACTTCTTATGCTAAAAAGTCCTCCTCTGTTCAGAAAAAGAAGTTTAAATATTTTTACTGTCATAAAGTAGGTCATCTCATGTATGAATGCAAATTAATGGAAATAAATGACCTATCTGCTGTTGGAATGCATGATAAACTGTCCCATGCTAAAAATCATGCATCTCATAAAAAGAAGCTTCAATGTTTTCATTGTGGCAAATTGGGCCATATTGTTGTATATTGTTGGTATGCTAAGGGAAGAACACTTAACTCCAAACACGCTAAAATCCCTGCAAAAAGGCATGCATTTTATGAGAATTTTGACAGAATGAATTCTTCATGTTTTGAATGTAGAAAATATGGCCATATAGTCAAGGACTGCTAGTATGCTCAGGGAAAGAAATCTAACTCTGAATTTGTTAAATTCCCTGTAAACGGAAATGATTTTGGTTACAATAAATTTCTTGTAAATAATGCTTCTCATGGAAATATCCTTGTTTCAAAAGTTCAGCATATTGCATGCTTTAACTGTGGAAAGCCAGGCCACAGAGCTATTAACTGTTGGCTGGCTGGTTATGAAAAGAAAAACTTCCATGTCAATAACAGAATTAATCATGTTCACTCACACCAAGCTCATGCCAATGCTAATGTATACAAGGAGAACATGAAATCTGTTATTCCTTGTTGTTATTGTAGACAGTTAGGACATTCCAAGGCTAACTGCTATTTGAAGAGGGTTGATGACTCTCAAGTGTTGAACATGAGGAGAGCACCATCCAAAGGTGTAACTGCTAGCTCAGGACCCAAGACATCTTGGGTACCTATTTGTGCAAAATAATCCAATTGTTGCAGGTGTGCCTTGGGGATGAGGGGTAAATAAACCAAGGCACCCAAGTTGATAAAACCCCATTCAGGTAAATTCTTCACATCTGTTCAAATGAAATTTATGCTTGATCTAATGAGTCATAGTTTCACGCATACATGTTTACATCTGAAGTTAACTTCAATCATGGCATCTAGATAGGAGGAGTGTTTCATGCATATTTGGCTTCTTGTGCCCTGATAAATTCTGATTGTTTGGCTACTTGACTTTACAATATTATTCTTCAGGTAGATGTATATATCTTGCATGATCTGTTAGTTGACATCTAGTGCATGCATGCTCACATTTAAATTTAATAATCTGCCTTATTTCTCATGAGGACATGTTGAGCAATCAGTGCATATTTCAGACTGATAATAGATTGCAAATCTGGACTGCATATTGCATTAACATTCTTGACCACTATGGTAATTAAATAGTAAGCTACTAAAAGGCAGGGAAATCTACCTGGAGGTTCTTACTATGTGTGAAGTGGTCTTTTAGACTAAGTTCTCCGCCTAGTACCATGGGTCATAGTGCTTGATAGGGCACTCTGAATGAGCATGAATCACAAAACCATATGTTCAGTTTTCATGGCAAACATTGTATGCTTTCAGGGGGAGTTTATTGAGTCTTTGCATGTTTTTGCATGGCAATCAATGTTGAGTCTCTGCATGTCTTTGCATACATATAGTTAATTGTATATCATTACATTGAAAATGCTAAAAAGATTGATTGAATGCATATTGTCAGGGGGAGTCAATGCATTGCATGCAGGTTGTCAAATACACTTGTCAGAATTCATTGCATATCCTTCCTTATTGATTTTGTTGACAAACCTTGATCATATTTTGAAAACACTGGGCTTCAAAATCTCTTCTATCAGTCATTCATGAAGATTTCAATAGGGCATATCTCGATCATAAATCTGAAAACACTTGAACTGGGAATCTTCTATTATACGATTTTATGAATGCCTGAAATAACTTAGGTGGTTTAAGTTTAATGTATTCATTTAGTTTATCTTTAAATATCTTAAAAATATCTGAATCATGTTTAATAAACTTTAACCAACTGTTTCATGCTGTGTCTTGTAAAATCTTCTGAAATCTGCATTATTGAATACATGGCTTTATTTGGTTAAGTACATGAAATTAGTATTGATTTGAAGGAAATGAGTTTTTCTGAAATGTCTAAAGGGTAAATTATGTCAGAGCAATGACTTTGGTCACTGAGAAACACATGTCTAAAGGACTGTGTCATGAGGTGCCATAGTTAACTCTGCTTAAGAATGATTGTTAATCTGGCAGAGCAATGACATGCACACTGAGAAACACATCTCACTCATCAAAGAAATGAGTTGAGGTATGTCATGAGGTGTAAATGTTAACTCTGTTAATATAAAGTATGACTGTTAGTCACACTAAGTGCTTAGGGATATTGGCGTCTGATCAACGTATATCCTCTAGTTACAAGGTGTGCACTGAACTAGAGTGCTCGTAAAATTTTTAGCATGAAAATTTGTTGAACAAATTGCAATATTTGAATATTGATGCTAAAATCAATTTGCTACAACCCTAGATAAAATCACATGACTTCAAAATTGCTTGATCTCTATACTAGTGCATGTAATTCCAAAAGAAGTCAATAAATTTGATTGTGTAAGAGAAAGGGAGGTTAATCAAGATATATGTATGAGGGCTTGGTTCATTTTTATTAAACCATGGTTTTAGATATCAATACAAAATTTTATTGATAAACTTTGCATACATCATGTTTAAACCATGCTGATCAATAAAATTCATTCATAAGCCCTTATAATGGAAGACTTTGAAAATTTATGTTTTGGATTTATGAGATTGATATCTCCTTGAAAATCTTGTTGAATTCCTTCTGTTGAAGCTTATTTGAAATTCTTTGCTCACTATCCTTGATTCATCATGACTAGAATTTATCCTTGATTGCCACTGTGGTCTCCTTCTCATCCATTTCATAAGATTCCATTTATTCAGGGGGAACTTCCTTGTCATATGAATCATGTTGCATAGATATTTTTATTGGGGGAGAATTGTGATCTTGCATTCATATATTTAGAGGGAGGTATTGCATTTCTTGTTGCATCTGCATCTCTGCATTCATACCTCTCCATGGTTCATCTTGATAATAGCAAGGGGGAGAAATTGGCTGAGTCATAAATATGTTTGAACTTCCCTCTCAAACTATTTCCTCTTTTTGATGAAGTCAAAGGGGGAGAACAGTTTGAGTCATCAGAATGACCCACAGTGTTGAGAGTGTTGCCATAATCAAAAAGGGGGAGATTGTTGTGCCCCTGTGATTTTGATGATTGGTTTTGATGGGAGTCAAACACTGTGAGTCACCATGTAATGCTCAGTCCTTTTATCAGATCTTAATGCAGTCATTCATATGTTCAGTCCTTTTATCAGATCATAATGTAGTCATTCATATCAGATCATAATGCAGTCATTCATATGTTCAGTCATTCTGTAAGGTTTATGCATTTCTCTGTTTATGGAAGTCCTGCACACTGCATACACTGCATTGGTGTCATGCATATACTGCATTGGTGAACTGCATACATTGCCTTATGCACGCAGAGTCCATACATTCTCTGCTGTTACGTTTATGCTACAGTTCAGCAAGTCTATACATTCCTTGCAGCATGCACCCACACAAAGTCTGCACATCGCATAGCCTACACGCATTAAGTCTGTACATGGCCTTGTTACAGGCACGGCAAGTCTATACATCCATTAGCCTTGCCTTATGCACACAGCAAGTCTGTACATCGTGGCATAGCATCTTGTGCAAGTCTACACATCCTGTCTGGTCGCACTCCAACTCTATACAGCGTCTAGTTGCAGACACTTCATAGTCTGTACATTGCACAGCATGCAAGACTTCAAGTCTGTACATCGCTCATCATGCAAGCCACCAAGTCTGTACATCGCATGCATTACTTAAACTCTATACATCCGTTTGCCTTTTATCATGCACGCATTACAGCAAGTCTGAACATTGTGTGTTGCTTTGCTCATGCATTATTTCAGCATGTATGTACATTCGAGCGTCTCATGTTGCGTCTCACTTAGCAAGTCTGTACAGTATTCATTTGCATTTCATCAAGTCTACACATCGTGTAGCATGCACGCATAGCAAAGTCTATACATTGCTGCATTGTAAGAGTTCAAGTATGTACATGCATCATTTCATCAAGTCTGCATAATCATAACAGTTAAGTCCATACACTTGTTGCTGGCAAGTCTATACATAGCATGGCATGCACGCGTCGACGTCTGTACACTGTATCGTCTGGTAGCCTGCACAACAAGTCCATAAATTGAATTTGGGCATCAAAGTCTATACAACCAAAGCCTTTACATTGAAGTCTGTACAGCCCTTTCATTGCGCATACATTGAAGTCTACACATTGCCTTGTTGCATTGCACTTCAAGTCCATACACTCTGTGAAGTCCATGCGTTCATTCATGATCAAGTCTATACCGACTTAGCGAAAGCTCAGCAAGTCTGTACACTGGTGTCGTCGTCTACATGATCAAGTCTATACAGACTTAGCGAAAGCTCTGCAAGTCTATACATTGGTTTCTCATGCACGTAAACATCAAGTCTATACACTACCTTGTTTCATGTCTATACATTCGGTTGTTAACATACCTGCACGCATGAATGAAGTCTGTACATCGCTTAGTGCATTACATGCATTCATCAAAAGTCTGTACACTCGTGAATGTAATGTCTGTACATTCATTCTCATTGTACACACTTTCTCTTCTATTGCACATGCATCTTTCATACCAAGTCTGCACATCGCTGCATTCTAAGTCTACACGTTCTCACATTGTACATACTTGCCTAGATGCTGCATCTAAAGTCTGTACAATCCTTTCGATGCATTCATGCTTTGAACGTTAAGCAGCAACTCTGTACACCCTTCTAATATCCTCTTATGACTGCTTGACAGGTACATCCTTCGAGAAGAAAGATGTATGGGCACGTGATCTGAGGTTGGCACCTGGCACGTGATCCTGGGTTATCTGGACAGAGAGGGCACAAGCCCTACACACGCCCTAGTTGCTGATATAAATATGGAGCTTCTTCCATCAGAAGAATAGATCAAGCAAGAGAGATCGAGACTGTGAGTGAAGAAGGAGAGAGCAATAGAGAGGCAGAGAGCAGAAGAAGAAGAAATAGAAGGATCGAGTGCTGATCGAAATAGAAGCAACAGAGTCTGCACGATCCAGGAAGAAGAAAAAGAAAGAGAAGAGAAGTAGCAAAAGAAAAAGAAGAGTTGCAGAGTGAGAGAGGCATCAGAAGATCGAGCAAGAGAGATCGAGACTGTGAGTGAAGAAGGAGAGAGCAATAGAGAGGCAGAGAGCAGAAGAAGAAGAAATAGAATGATCGAGTGCTGATCGAAATAGAAGCAACAGAGTCTGCATGATCTAGCAAGAAGAAAAAGAAAGAGAAGAGAAGTAGCAGAAGAAAAAGAAGAGTGGTAGTGTGAGAGAAGCATCAGAAGAAAAAGAGAGAGAGATAGAGCTCGTGAGGATTAAGAGAAAAAGAAAGATAGTGAGAGAGAAGAGAAGAGAAAGAGGAGCTTACCTGAAGATCGTTCATACTGGAAGTTGGATCAGATCCACTCCAGTCAGCTCCTGCGAGAGCCACATTATGATTTCATTTTCCAGCTTTCTGATTGCTGTACTTTTCATTTATTGTTTTTCTTTTTAACTGTGATAATTGTTCTTCCGACTCTCTGGATTGAGGTCGGGTTCCTCCTGTGGACTTAGGAGAAGGGAGATCTGAGCTCCGATTTGCTGGTGACTGTGTGTCATCATTGGTTCCCTCCTGGTTTGGAGGAAGAGAGGTCTGTGACCTCTGGTTTGCTAGTGATGGGGAGTCACTGGTGGGTTCCCTCCTGGTCTGGAGGAAGAGAGACTTCATCTCTGGTTGCTAGTGACTGTGTGTCACTAGTGGTGTCCCTCCGTTCTGAAGGAAGAGGGAGGTTGTTCCCCTGGTCAAGCTGTTTGGCAGCACCTGTTGCAGATTGAGTCTGCGTTCTAGCTGTAGCTAGTGGAAGCCTCACTCCGGTTTGGAGTGAGGGGTGGACGTAGGTCTGTGGACCGAACAAACTAAAAAATCTCTTGAGCAGTGGTTTGTCTGTTTGATTGCTTCTGCTTGATGATTGGATAGGCGCGCTCCAAGTGTTTGATCATACGATCAATTGATTTGGTTTTATTCCACAATTGTGTCTAGATCTGAGTTTAATTTGGGCTATATTTGTAGACGGATACATTCACCCCCCTCTGTATCTGGGCCTAGCACCCTATCAGTGGGAACCCTAGGCTCGCGGGGACTTATGGAGGCCTTGAAACAAGAACACCAAGTTCGGCAGAAGGAGTATCCGACGGAGAGGCATTCATTGCTCAAGATTTAAGCTAACAAATCAAGCGAAAAACGAACGTAATCGGTCCAGTCACCTCCACCGGAGTGGTATGACCTTAAAATAATTCTAAATTTATTCATGACATCTATAAGAACTAAATTAAACCATTAACAAGGCATTAATCTACTTCCTCCTTAAATATCACAAAAGATATGAAAGATGGACATGAATGGAGCAATTAATAAGGAAAGACTTAGTTCATGTATTCCATAAGCCCTAATTTTAGTGCGTTTAACCCTGACCAACAAGTGTACTAACCAGATATAACATGCCGGTATATTTTAAAACATGCCATTGAAACAGGGTAGAAAATGGTCATAGAACATGCCGCCAGAGGCCATAAGCGGTCAAGACATGGACCGCTTACGCACTGGAAAACCCCTTTTTAATTTTTAAATTTGTTGGCTAGAAACAGTCTATCGTTGGGCCGCTAGACCACGGCAAACGGTCTATCGTACGACCGTTAGTCACCTGGCGGTCCCTGGAAGGACCGTTACTTCTAACCCGAGCCCCAAAACGTGAACAATAAGGCACCAGTCCAATAAAAGCATGATTAAAACATAGATATAGCATGAAAATTAGGCTATTTACTATCAAAATGTAGGTAACTTAAAAACGTACATCATGGCATGGTCAATTTAAGGATTCCACTACGATTACTTGATGTAAACTAAACAGAAATAACGTAAGTAAAAACCCTAATTGCATGCTCTACAAAAAACTAGGAGTATGCCCAAATTAGATAGTCAAAATTGGGCAAATTGGACTCAAAAGAAAGCTAAGAATGAGATCTATCTATCCATGTTATTTAATTAGATTGGGCCTGAGAGAAACCTACCATAATTGAAGAACAAAAGAGGAGACGCGCTCACCGGAACCCTAAAATGTGCCTCCGCCAACTCCAAAATTCTCCTAGGTTCATCCACGAAACCATGCATCGCCGGTTGGATCGTCAAACATGGTCATAGGGTCCCAAAAGCCCTCTATTTAAAGTGGTTGAAGAGGCTTCTAGAGATCGAATTGGACTCAAGAGTCCACGGAAAAAGAAATGGTGAAATCTTCGGTCCTTGACCTACTCCACGCCGCCGCCGTTGGAAGGCTCTAGAGCCTAGGGTTTTAGGGTCAAAACGAACCTCTAAGGTAGATCTATCCATTGGGCCTGGTTTGGGCTCGGTTGGTTAAGAATTGGGTGAGAATTGATTAATCTAGGATTGCCCAATAAAAGTGATGATTTTGGCTAGAAATTCTTTTAATTCGGCCTAATACCATTTTTATTAGAGATTGGTTCAGTTGTCATTATTGCTAAACTCTTCGTTCTCTTTATGAAAATAATTTTTCCATATTTTTTATAAATTACTTACGATTTGACCTCTTCTATAACATTAAGAAATTAGGCGTTAGGCTATTTAATTAGTATTTAAGAAAATTCTGGGTGGTACACCCTCCCCCACTTTAAGGAATTTGGTCTCCCAAATTCACCGAACCTTTCGTAGGGGTGAAGAATCATAGAAACTGACCTTGGAATAAATCGGGATATTACCTCTTGATCGCTTCCTCAGATTCCCAAGTAGCTTCTTCCACTCCACGTCGACTCCACTGGACCTTGATCATCGGAATCGACCGATTCCTGAGTTGCTGTTGCTTTCGATCTAAGATTTTAACATGCTTCTCTTAATAAGATAAATCTTATTTTAGTTCTAAGTCTGCGTGCTGGATGACATGAGAGGGGTCGTACACATACTTCCTCAGCATAGACACATGGAAGATATTATGAATGCCTGCCAATTGAGGTGGTAAAGCCAGTCTATAGGCAACCTCGCCCATTCTCTCTAGAATATCAAATGATCCCACATATCTTGGGCTCAACTTTCCATGAATCTCGAACCTTCGAATTCCTCTTACAGGTGAGACTTTCAAGAATACATGTTCTCCTACTTGAAATTCTAAATCTCTTCTTCGAATATCAGCATAACTCTTCTGTCAGGATTGTGCTCCTTGCAAATGGTCTCCAATAATCTGAATGTTCTTAGAAGATTCTGAGCCAAGATCTGGTCCCATCCATTATTTTTGGCCAACTTCACTCCAGCATAGAGGTGAACGACAACTTCTTCCATAGAGAGCTTCGAATGGTGCCATCTGAATGCTAGACTGATAACTGTTATTGTAAACAAATTCTATTAGGGCCAAATGCTCATGCTAACTACTGCCAAAGTTGATTATGCAAGCCCTTAACATGTCTTCGACAATTTGATTAGTTCTCTCAGTCTGCTCATCTATCTGAGGATGAAATGTCACGCTGAAGTTCAGACAAGTACCTAAGGATTCCTACAATCCTTTCTAAAAATGGGAAGTAAATCTAGGATCTCTATCTGACACAATGTTCACAGGTATACCATGCAGTCTCACAACCTCTTTCATGTAAAGAGCAACCAAAACATCCACTGTCCACTTCGACTTGATGGATAAGAAATGCGCAGACTTAGTCAATCTGTCCAGAATTACCCATATTGCATCAAAACCTCCACGAGTTTTTGGTAAACCCATTATAAAATCCATGCCGATGCTCTCCCACTTCCACTGTGGTATATCAAGCGGTTTTAACTTTCTGATAGGCTTGAAATGCTCAGCCTTCACTTGTTGGCATATCAAACATTTACTTACAAACTCTGCCACTTCTCGCTTCTTATTCGGCCACCAAAAGGTCCTCTTTAAATCCCTGTACATCTTAGTGGCTCCAGGGTGAATGGTATACTTGGACCTGTGGGCTTCCTCAAGGATCTTGCCTTTCACTTCGGCTATATCAGGAACGCACGTTCTTTCTCGAAACAATAATCTGCCATCATCGGCCAATCCAAAATCTGGTCTATTGCTCAGACTTTCCTTGATCTCGACTATCATAGGATCGTTATCTTGCAGGGTCTTAATTTCTACTAACAGCTCGGGGCAAACCTAAACCTGAGCTATCATAACTCGATCCTTGCTAACATTAAGGTCTAGATTAGCCAACTTTTCCAACAGTCTCCATTCTTGCAACATAAGACTAAATAATTTTGCTATCGGCTTGTGACTTAAAGTATCTGCCACCGCATTGCCTTTACCAGGATGATACTCTATGGAGAATTCAAAATCCTTTAAATATTCGAGCCATCTTCTCTGCCTCATATTAAGATCCATCTAAGAGAATAGATACTTAAGACTCTTATGATCAGAAAATATAGTAAAAGTCTCCCCACACAAGTAGTGCCTCCAAATCTTTAAAGCAAACACTACAGTCGCAAGTTCCAAGTCGTGGACAAGATAATTTTCTTCATGCTTCATCAGCTGTCTAGAAGAGTAAGCTATCACCTTACCATGCTGCATAAGCACACAAGATAGGCCAATGCCCGAGGCGTCAGTAAAAACTTCAAATCCTCCTTCTCCAAAAGGCAAAGCTAAAATAGGGGCAATGGTCAAAAATCCCTTTAGAGTCTGAAAGCTTCGTTCACAGTCTTCTAACCACTCAAATCGATTCTCCTTGCAGGTTAATCGGGTCAGAGGTACCGCAATCTTGGAGAAATCCTTAATGAATCTCCGATAATAACCTGCGAGACCTAGAAAACTTCTCACTTTAGTTACATTTGTAGGTCTATCCCAATTTTTTACTTCTTCCACTTTAGAAGGGTCTATAGAAATCCCATCTGTAGTAATAATGTGTCCTAGAAAAGACACTTCCTGCAACCAGAATTCACACTTACTAAACATGGCATATAACTGATGATCTCTCAATATCTGCATCGCCATCCTCAAATGCTCTTCATGCTCCTCCTTGCTCTTGAAGTATATTAAAATATCATCAATGAATACTATGACCCACTGATCTAATAGGGTCGGAACACATTGTTCATCAACTACATGAAAGCTGCAGGAGCATTTGTTAGTCCAAAAGGCATTACTACGAATTCAAAATGCCCATACCTACTTTTGAATGCTGTTTTAAGAATATCTTCACTCTTGATTCATAATTGGTGATACCCCGATCAAAGATCAATCTTGGAAAAGTACTGTGCTCCTGTTATCTGGTCGAACAGCTCATCAATTCTTGGCAATAGATACTTATTCTTAATAGTAAGCTGATTTAGTTGACGATAGTCAATGCACAATCTAAGCGATCTGTCCTTCTTCCTTACAAACAACACTAGGGCTCCCCACGGGGATGTACTCGGACGAATGAATCCATCTCAAGCAAGTCAATTAATTGCACTTTTAATTCCCTTAACTCTGCAAGAGACATACGATACGGAGCCTTAGAAACTGGGGATGCACCTACTACTAGATCAATAGAGAAGACTACCTCCCTATCTTGTGGAAGTCTTGGCAAGTCTTTAGGAAACACATCTGGATAATCTCGGACAATAGGGATGTCCTTCAATTCCAACTCCTTCCTATCGGTCAAAGAGACCAAGGCCAAAAATGCCTGACATCCTTTTCTTAATAACTTCTCAGCTCGAAGTGTCGAAATAAGTGGCATAAATCTAGAGTGTCTAACCCCAACAAAAGAAAGTCCAGGTTTATCGAATAAAGTCACGGAGCCAGATTTGCAATGGACACTAGCCTCATATTTAGCTAACCAATTTGCTCCTAGAATGACATCATAATCCTTCATCTTCATACAGTCTAAATCGATTGGCATATCCTGATCACCAACCAAAATCTGACTAGAGGGATAATAATGATTAATAGCAGAACCCGAACCAACAGGGGTTGATATTTCCAATTGAAAGTTCATGAACACAGGTTTCACAGATAAAGACTTAGCAAAACTTTAAGAAATAAAAGAATGCGTTGCTCATGTATCAACGAGAAAAAATGCCGGCTTATTGAAAACAACAAGTGTACCTTCAACCAATCCACCCTCCTCGGTGGCTTCTCTCTCGGTCTCCTGAAGGGCTTGGAGCCTGGCCTGCCGCTTCTGGCTTCCGGGTTGCATGTCTGGTGTAACTTGATCTGACAGAAGAGGACATTCAGGGATACGGTGGTCCTTGCTCCCACAATTTAAATAGGCGCCTAGCTTGCGCCAACATTCTTCCATCTTGTGACCCGGGCAATCACAATACTTACAAAGAACCTTGGATGAAGCAACCGGACTACTCTTCTTGTCATTACTTCTTGGCTTCTCGTCCTTCGAATTACTTGGCATGTCATTGGGCCTCTTCTTGCCATTATTGGTTTTGAAATTCCCAGAACTAGTGGTCTACTCATTCTTAGAGTTCCTAACTCGGATCTTTTCAGTCATTTCTATGGTATCTTCTAGAACTTGAGCCTTCCTTACAATCTCGGCATAAGTGTGGATCTCCAAAGGTGCCAACTGGTTAATATACTAAACCTTCAAGCCGTTCAGAAATCGTTTAGCCTTCATCTTCTCAGTAGATACCAAATGTGTCGCATAGCGGGACAATCTGGCGAATTGTGCCTCATACTCAGCAATAGATAAACTCCTCTGCTTTAGAGCAGCGAACTCCGCTGCTTTCTTCCCTTGCACACGATCTAAAAAATACTTGTTATTAAAATGTTCTTTGAACTCTTCCCATGTTGCACGCCTATTGCCCAATGTAGCTTCCACGGCTTCCCACCAAGCACGTGCATCACGTTCCAGCTAGAAGGTCGCTAAAAGAACTCAGTCCTGATCTCTGCACTGCATAACTCTAAAAGCTCACTCTATCTCCTTTAGAAAATGCTCGGCCTCGTCTGGGTCCGTAGAACCGCCAAATCGAGGGGGATTCAAGCCTTGGAAATTCCGATGGAGATTGCCAGCTCCTTGATGCGTCGCTCCACCTTGTGCTACTTGCTGGAGGGCCTAAGTCAAACCCTACACCGTGCTTTGCATATCCCTCCATTGTGCACGTTCGGCTGCCATCGAAGCGAGTTTCTAGACGCAACAAGATAAGTTAGAACCAATCTAGTGGGAATCTTTTAGAGTTAATTAATTAACTTAACCCAAATCACTACCCGATCTCACCAGGTTGGACCTTTGACTTTAACAAGTTTATGGGTTCTATGACACCACTTAGATGCCTAGGACTTAGAAAACCTAGGCACTGATACCACAAAAACTGTCACGCCTCGATGCGGAAAATCAATACGCGCCAGTTATAATCATTCATGTCAATCAGAGCATTCATGCCACAAGATAACACAGGCTAAGATTCCAATAATAAATTAAGAAAACCAACTTTACTTAATAATCAAAGTCACACTTATTACAACGACTCTTGTGGACTTTACTGTCTATTACATCGACTAAAAGAAAAGAAAATTACATCAGTTCTGACTCAACATAACTAGGACATTGACTCCAACACATTAAAAGGCTCCCTCCACGGCTACTCACTCCCGTTCCCATCGGTGTGCACATCCTCATCCGTGCTACCTGAAAAGGATTGGAAACAAAGGGGGGTGAGCGAAAGCTCAATAGGAATTACACTCTATCATCAGGCAGAGTTTAAGTAATTAACTATTTTACATATTCATTGATATAAGAATTGAACATAACTGAACAAGTAAATGAACAAAATGATATAGAGAATGAATTGTAGATATAACATTCAAATGATTGGCCGACAAGCGTGCAAGTACAACAAGTCAAGAGTTTTCCAAGCAAGAAATATTTGAATGAATGTCATAGACCACGAGTTTAACAAGCACTCGGTGCAATGCCACACCTAGTCATTACAAACTCCCTAGGGCACAAGTACTTTCGGGCGCTCCTCCCAGGACCAGACTGGGCCCTTTAATGATGCCTTGGCATTGGTTAAGTGGATCATCGATCCCAAGTAATTGTCTAGACATTCAAGTAATTCGGTCATGAAGTTCCAAGATTAAGCTCTTGAAACCCATCTTCTAAGATCATGAATTTCCCAAATAAATTTGGAAGGAAGAACTAGAACAGGCTCACTGGCCCGGTTTAATAGATGATAGGACAAGAAAATAGTCCCGGAGGACTATCGCAATCATTTGCTCATCACAAGAATCATGAAGAAAACACTAAATCAGGGACTGCTTATGGCCCAATAAGGAACCACAAGGGGAAATAAACGGTCTAACACAGGACCACCTCCTCCCCGCCCACGCTTGCCTCAATGGGTCAAGCCAAAACGTACAAACGGTCTATCGTTGGACCCCATGCAGGCTGAGAACGGTCTCCGATGTGACCGCTAAGAAGCCGGACCATCGGAGATCAAAAATCGATTTGAAATAGGTTCCCACTTGACTAGAGGTATGACTGGACCAAGCCAGGGCATGGTCCTCGATCCCAAGGTCAAGTGAGAGGTCCCAATTAGCTAAAAAAAATCGTGCTTAAAAATGACTTAAGATCATATCGGGTCAGACCCACTAACAAGCCCAAATATAGATCATACGATCATAGATATGGCTGCTTGGGTTGGCTTGCGGTCCTAGGCACGACCGCATGCTGTCCCAGACAAGCTAGTCCAGCAACTTGGTCTGCCCATCATGAAATCTTGGGTATAGGCTTTAATGGTACAACTTGCTCGGAGACTTATGGAGGCCTTGAAATAAGAACACCTAGTTCGACAGAAGGAGTATCTGACGGAGAGGCATTCATTGCTCAAGATTTAAGCTAACAAATCAAGTGGAAAACGAACGTAATTGGTCCAGTCACTTCTACCGGAGTGGTATGACCTTAAAACAATTCTAAATTTATTCATGACATGTATACAAATTAAACTAAACCATTAACAAGGCATTAATCTACTTCCTTCTTAAATATCACAAAAGATATGAAAGAAGGACATGAATGGAGCAATTATTAAGGAAAGACTTAGTTCATGTATTCCATAAGCCCTAATTTTAGTGTGTTTAAGCCTGAACAACAAGTGTACTAACCAGATATAACATGCCGGTATATTTTAAAACATGCCACTGAAACAGGGTAGAAAATGGTCATAGAACAGACCGCCAGAGGCCATAAGCGGTCAAGACAAGGACCGCTTACGCACTGGAAAACCCCTTTTTCATTTTTAAATTTGTTGGCTAGAAACGGTCTATCGTTGGGCCGCTAGACCAGGGCAAACGGTCTATCGTACGACCGCTAGTCACCTGGTGGTCCCTTGAAGGACCGTTTCTTCCAACCCGAGCCCAAAAATGAGAAAAATAAGACATCGGTCCAATAAAAGTATGATTCAAACATATATATAGCATGAAAATTAGGCTATTTACTATCAAAATGTAGGTAACTTAAAAATGTACATCATGGCATGGTCAATTTAAGGATTCCACTACGATTACTTGATGTAAACTAAACAGAAATAACGTAAGAAAAAACCCTAATTGCATGCTCTACATAAAACTAGGAGTACACCCAAATTAGATAGCCAAAATTGGGCAAATTGGACTCAAAATAAAGCTAAGAACAAGATCTATCTATCCATGTTATTTAATTAGATTGGGCCTGAGAGAAGCCTACCTTAATCGAAGAAGAAAAGAGGAGACGCGCTCACCAGAACCCTAAAACGTGCCGCCGCCAACTCCAAAATTCTCCTAGGTTCATCCACGAAACCTCGCGCCGCCAGTTGGATCGTCAAACAGGGTCGTAGGGTCCCAAAAGTCCTCTATTTAAAGTGGTTGAAGAGGCTTCTAGAGATCAAATTGGACTCAAGAGTCCAAGGAAAAAGAAACGGTGAAATCTTCGGTCCTTGACCTACTCCACGCCGCCGCCGCCGCTGGAAGGCTCTAGAGTGTAGGGTTTTAGGGTCAAAACGAACCTCTAAGGTAGATCTATCCATTGGGCCTGGTTTGGGCTCGGTTGGTTAAGAATTGGGTGTGAATTGATTAATCTAGGATTGCCCAATAAAAGTGATGATTTTGGCTAGAAATTCTTTTAATTTGGCCTAATACCATTTTTATTAGAGATTGGCCCAGTTGTCATTATTGCTAAACTCTTCGTTATCTTTATGAAAATAATTTTTCCATATTTGTATAAATTACTTACGATTTGACCTCTTCTATAACATTAAGAAATTAGGCGTTAGGCTATTTAATTAGTATTTCAAAAAAATTCGGGTGCTACAGCTACAGTACATGCACAGACTTGTATACACAAGGCAAAAGGTGCACCAAACTTTATATGCGTACGGCAAAACATGTACCGTCCTCTTTCATGCGTAAGGCAAAACATGTACCGACCTATATATATGCACGATGCAAAAATTGCACTGACCTTTATACGCTTAAGGTAAAACATGCTCTGACCTTAGGTATGCATGAGACGCGGCCAGCACCGACTTTGGGTATGCATGTAACGCTGCTAGAACTTACCTTGGGTATGCATGAAACATAGCTAGCATTGACCTTATATGCGCGACAATGCACACTGGTATTGACCTTAGTGCATGTGACTCTGCTAGCTGACATTGCCCCTAGTAGACTAGCACATGTTGTGACCCCTCTATGTTGATGATGTTGACACTTGCTTTATTTCATTGGCAACACCATTGTTTTGATTGATTGGCAACTGCTTTTGATTTGATGAAATTGCTCTATCAGATTGACTATGTGTTCTTTGCATTTAATACACTGCAGTCTGCATTTCTCACTGTCATGGGTCGACACATCAGAGGATGGGTCGACTCCTCCAGCAGACTTGTTCAGATAAAGTCCACACACTACATTTCATTTGAATTGGTTAAGTGTGTACAGCGTCAACGCATCTCACTGGCTCATGTTACAGCGTCAACGCACTTCATTGGATGTGTGGACAACGTCAACTCGCTAAGTGTGTACAGCGTCAACGCATGAAGTCTGTACATCAGTCTTAATATTCTAAGTATGTACAGCCGTTGGCTTTGAACCTCAGAGTCTGTACATTCGAATTGCCCTTGATCTGGTCAAGTGTATACACTCTTACACTATAGCTTTCACATATTCAAGTCTACACATCGTGAAAGTCTATACATTCATCACTTACCTTTCGCTCAAGGCAAAGTCTATACACTGGGGTCTTCTCCTCTGTTTCTTAAATGAAGTCTGTACATTGTCCGTCTTCCTTGGCATCTTAATATTTGAAGTCTATACATCCATCAGGAGCTTCAAGTCTACACATCGCTTTGCTCCATGAAGTCTGTACATCCACAGTGATACTTGAAGTCTGGACATTGGTCTTCAAACTCAAAGTCTACACACTAGTCGGTGGCAAGCCTGTACACTTGCCTCAACTCTTCAAGTCTTCACATTGGCTTCCTTGCATAAAGTATATACACTGGGCTGTTTGGCAAGTCTATACATCGGCCCTTGTCTTCTATGTCTGTACAGCCCTTTAGCTTGGTCAAGTCCATACATTGGCTTCAAGACTTTCAAGTCTATACATTGCACTCGTCTTCTAAAGTCTATACACTGAAGCCTTCACATTCGTTTGCATTACATGAAGTCCGTACATTGGGCAAGTCTGTACGTTGCATTCGCCTTCACAAGTCTATACAACGAAGTATATACACTGCAGTGTACATACTTAGATCTTCTGACTTCATTCTTGTTGCTGAAGGGAACAGGGTCGACGCTTGGAGCTTAAAGCGTCCACGCATCAGTTGACGAAGCCTTCACGATATCTTCCACTGCGTCAACGCCACAAGCGAGCAGCATCGACGCAGCAGCTAAAGAGACAAAGCTAATGGCTACTGGAATGCCTCACTGCGTTAACGCCATTGATCGACATCGTCGACGCAGCAAGTCAGATTACTGTCATTAAGTACGTGAACGGAGAACTCTATACATCGGACTGAAGAAGCTAATGAGGGGCACGTGACCCGAGGTACCTGGCTCATGATCCTAGAAGGATAAGGTATCCAGATGAGGACACGTGTACTGACACTCCATTGGATGTTGCCACGTGGTCCAAATTGCTGGGCGGGAAATGTGGAGAGCACACGCCTGCTGCTGTTGCTGCTATATAAACAAGCCTTCTTCCACAGAAGAACTTGATCGAAGGAGTGAGCCTTCGATCCACGGAGAGAAAAGAGAGAAGAAGAAGATACAGAGAAGAAGAAGAAGATACAGAGAAGAAGAAGAAGAAATAGAGAAGAAGGAGAAAAAGAGAGAGGAAGAGATCGAGAGAGATTGAGTTGAGAGAGAGCTGATCAAGAGTGAGAGTGAGAGAGTTTGTATCTCAGTCTCGTGGTTCAAAACCAGAGCTGAGCTTTGCTCTTTAAGAGCTACATTGCTTTTGGATTTTGCTTTTTTGTTTTGATTCTGTCTTTCATTTCCGAACATTGTTTCTTCAAGCTGTGCGTCAGCGGTCTTGCAGTGGTAGTCTCCACTGGACGGGTTAAGCTGTATTTCCCCAGCGGTTGCAGAGGATCAGATCCTCTGGTCGGCAAGCTGTAGTGCCCAGCGAAGCTGTGTATCAGTAGATTGTTTGGCCAAGCTGTAAAGCCCAGCGAACGCAAGCTGTGCTGCGCAGCAGGAAGCCATACTCGGTTGAGTGTGGGGTGGACGTAGGTCGCTGACCGAACCACCTAAAAATTGTGTGTGCAGTGTGTTTGTGTTTTTATGTGATCTGTGTGTGATGGGAATTTCTTGCTTAGCTTATTTGATTGCATCGCTTATGCTCATGTCTAGCTTTCGACATTTTGCTTAGCATTCTTCGTTTAGCTTAACTGATGTTTACCTAAATTCCGCTTTAGAACTTACAGTAGTTTTAAATTAAGCAAGTTGATCTATTCACCCCCCTCTAGATCCACACTTAGTGGAGATAGACTGCGTCCATCTAACCCAACACCAGGTATCAGAGCCTAACTCTTCTACAGGGACTCAGCGCCCGAAGAGAATAGGCAGAGATGGATGCTCGAGGGATGACTGCCGAAGGTCACTCAACAACGAAGCCCCCATTCTTTGATGGATCAAACTACGCATACTGGAAGAACTGTTTGCAAGTGTTCCTCAGGGCTAAGGATTATGAGATTTGGAAGATTGTCAGCAAAGGACCTTATGAGCTGTCCCCGAATGAAGAGGTATGGACCAAGGAGGAGATCAGAAGGTCCACGCTGAATTGGAGTGCTATTAATGCTATCCAGTGCGCTCTGCATCCTACAGAATTCTCTCGTGTACCTGTTTACAAATCAGCTAAGGAGATGTGGGATGCGCTGAAAGTAATTCATGAAGGTACATCTCAAGTAAGAGAGCAGAAGGTCAATCTTCTTGTATCTGAGTATGAAGCCTTCAAGATGAAGCAGAACGAGTCCATCAGCGAAATGTACGCTCGGCTGACTGTCATAACCAATGGCCTCAGAGGTTTTGGGAAACCTCAGGCAGTGTATGATGTAGTGAGGAAAATTCTGCGCTCCCTAACTCCCAATTGGCACACCAAAGCAACAGTGATGGAGGAGTCAAGGGACCTGCGTAATACTAAAGCTGATGAGCTGATTGGCTCACTAATGGCATATGAGATAAACATGCCAAGGACAGATGAAGCCGAGAGGAAGAAGAAGCCGATAGCGCTGAAGGCTAGTTCCAGCAAATCAACAAAATCCAGCTCCAGCAGCTCTTCATCATCAGAGGAGAGCCTAAATGAAGAAGAAGATGTGACTCGATCTGAGATAGCCATGATGACTAGAGAGTTCAGGCGATTTCTCAGAAAGGGAGCAGGACGTTTCGGCCAGAAGAAATACAGTGGTGGCCGAAAGGATAAAAGGTATAAATCTAAACCTGCAAAGAAAGATGAAGCTAATGTCTGTTATCAATGCAGGAAACCAGGGCATCTGAAAATTGACTGTCCAGACAATTAGAAACATAAGGACAGGTCAAAGAAGAAAATCAAGAAGGGAAGAGCTATGATCACCACATGGAGTGATGAAGATGAAGGCTCTTTCAGCAGCAGCTCAGATAGTGAAGCCGAATCTGAACAGCCCATTTTCCTTATGGCAACAAGCTCCGAAGATAGAGAGGAGGACACAGATGAGGTAATCACTAGATTTGAAAACTTCACAATTGCTGATTGGGTAGATGCTTATCATGACATAGCTGATAGAGCTGATGATATTAGAAAAGAGAATAGGTATCTTAGAAGAAAAATCAACTCCATGCAAAATGATAAAACTTTATCTGATAAAATTGCATGTTTGGAATCTGAGATTGATGAATTGAAACTCACATGCTCTGAAGAAGATGAAATCAAAAATGAGTTAAAAGCTTCTAAGGAAGAGAATCTAAGGCTTGAAAATGAAATTGATGAATGGAAGCTGAAGATTCAGAAATGTGAAAGTGAAGTCAAAATTATCTCTGAAAAATATGAAGCTGTCCTCAATGTCAACAATGAGCTGAAAAAGGCTATTGATGAACTTCAGAAAGACAATGAGGATAAAATGAAAACCATTGAGAAAATGACCCAAGGAACAGATAACGTAAATGCTTTGTTAGGGTCAAAGGTTAATTTCAGAAAAGAGGGCCTAGGATTTAATTCTAGTGCAACAAAAACTTTCGGAATGAAAACAATTTCATTTGTTGCTCAAAAGGAAAAGGGACCTCTAATTAGCATGAACTCAACAAATTTAATGAACAAAACTACTAATCTGAAAAAGACCAGTGCTGAGGAGAAGGGTAAACAAAAACTCAGTGAGCCTAGTAGAGCTAGCACATCTAAGCAGCATCCTAGGGCTCAGACTCAGGTGAGGTGTCAACCTACACAGTCCACTAAACCCCAGGTCAAGGTAACCCAGTCTCCACCAACACCTCCACCTCTTAAGAAGACCCAATACAAACCTATGTATAGGTCAGCAAGGTCCAAAGTACAGGGGAGACAGAGTGCCGCTAGGAGTCAACCTAATTATTTTTATCAACCCAGAGCTCAGAACCAATACAATGCACAGCCAACCTACTTCAATAGGTCAAATTGGTCTAGAACTCAGGGTAGGTTTACAGGTCTTGCATTCCAGGGTGCTCAAAACCAAAGACCTTACAGTGGAAATTGGGTCAATGGGTATGGTTACTGGACATCTAGAAATCAATATTTTCATAGCCAGCCCAGGAACTACTATGGCCAAAATTTTGTGGACATACCCTGGCCAAGGCACTGGCACAGAAATAACAATACTGTCAATAAACATGATGCTGCCAATAAGAAAAAGAACAATAAGAAGAAAAGGAACAACAACAGAAGAAAATATGTAGGATCCACTGAACAAAACACATTTAAACAAATGTGGATTCCGAAACATTTGCTTTCCTGTTTTGCTTCTAGTTCATTTACATTGGAGCCCAATCAGTCTTGGGTTCCAAACTTCTCTACCTAATTGTGTATGCAGGTATGCCTGGCAGCCAAGAACAACTTGTGGTACATGGATAGCGGCTGCTCCAGGCATATGACAGGAGATAAGGCCAAATTTTGCATACTGACTGAGAAAGTAGAAGGCCTTGCCACCTTTGGAAGCAACACAAAGGGTAGGATTATCGGATCAGGTAAGGTAGGTAAGTGTTCTACCTGCTGCATTGATGATGTTATGCTGGTTGAAGGGTTAGCCTATAATCTACTTAGCATCAGCCAGTTATGTGATAAAGGTTACAATGTTTTATTTAATTCTCAATGCTGCAAGGTTTTTGACCCTGATTCTGATATTGTCAAATTTTCTGGAAAAAGAATAAATAATACTTACATGATAAATTTAGATGAAATTCAACACACTAACCTTTGCCTTACTGCTAATAGAGAAGACATAGCATTTTTATGGCATCGTAGGTTAGGTCATGCTAGCTACACTGTTTTGCACAAATTAAATAAGCATGGCATGGTTAGAGGACTTCCTGAAGTCTCATTCAAGAAAGAAAACAAAATCTGTGATGCATGCACTCAATCAAAGATAACTAGAAAGTCATTTAAGTCTAGAACTGAAAATCTATCTTCCAAACCCTATGAGCTGATACATATGGACCTTTTTGGGCCAACTAGATCTGTCAGCCTATCAGAGAGGAGGTATGGGTTTGTCATGGTAGATGACTTTTCTAGGTATACTTGGGTTTATTTCTTATCTAATAAGAGTGATGCTTTCTCAGAATTTCAGGAGTTCTATGTTAAAACAAATCAGAAAATTGAAAACATTTTGTCTGATCATGGAGGTGAGTTTGAAAACTCACAATTTGATGAATTCTGCAGGTCAAATGGAATCAACCACAGGTATTCCTCACCAAGGACACCTGAGCAGAATGGAGTTGTGGAGAGAAGGAACAGAACCCTAGTGGAAATGGGTCGTACACTTCTTGTCGAAGGTGGTCTACCAAGGAAATTTTGGGCTGAAGCAGTGAACAATGCCTGTTATGTAATTAACAGAGCCATGGTAAGACCTTCTACCCAGAAAACACCATATGAGATATTAAAAGGTAAGAAACCTTCTATTTCTCACTTCAAGGTTTTTGGTTGTAAATGTTTTATTCACATAAATGATAAAAAGGACCTTGATAAATTTGAACCTAAAGGAGAACCAGGAATTTTTCTTGGCTATTCTGAAAACACCCGAGCATACAGAGTGTACAATCTGAACTCTAAAACTGTTGAAGAATCTCCACACATAGTTTTTGATGAATCCTTGGCAAATTCTAATGTTGGTCAATGCAGGAATGAAAACAATGGTGAAATTCTGAAGGAAGGAGATCCTGCAGACAAGTCCGAGGATGAAGAAGAACATAAAGAGCTTAATGAAGAGGAGCCTACAGTTCAGGGGGAGGTAAATCAAGTTCATGATACTCCAATTACAAATATTAGATATCTGAAGGAACATCCTGTAGATAATGTTATTGGAAATCTACATGACCCCCCTAGGACTAGAGGCCACTTAAGAATTCAACATGAACTGAATGCTTATGCTTTTGTGTCAAACATAGAACCCAAGTCCATTGACTGTGCTCTCCAAGATGTGCATTGGATTAATGCCATGCATGAGGAGCTCAATCAGTTTGACAGGAATAAGGTGTGGCATTTGGTTCCACCTCCTGATCATGAAACAGTCATAGGGACTAAATGGGTATTTAGAAACAAAACTGATGAAGCGGGGAATGTTATTAAAAATAAAGCCAGACTTGTAGCTCAGGGGTACAATCAGGAATTTTGAATAGGCTTTGAAGAGTCTTTTGCCCCTGTAGCTAGGTTAGAAGAAATAAGAATTTTATTGGCTTATGCATGTTCCCTAGGAATAAACCTTCAGTAGATGGATGTGAAATCTGCTTTTCTAAATGGGGAAATTAATGAGGATGTATATGTGAGATAGCCTCCTGGGTTTGAATGTTTAGATTTTCCTAATCATGTTTACAAGCTCAATAAAGCTCTCTATGGTTTAAAGCAAGCTCCTAGAGCTTGGTATGACAGGTTGAGCAAATTCCTCACCGACAAGAACTTCACAAGAGGTATAGTTGATCAAACATTGTTTACCAAGGTAAGCCATCAAGATATTCTTATCATTCAGATTTATGTGGATGACATTGTGTTTGGGTCAACTAACCCCAAATTGTGTGAGGAATTCTCTCAAATAATGACTGATGAATTTGAAATGAGCTCAATGGGTGAGCTCAAACTATTTCTTGGACTGCAGGTTACACAAACAGAAGATGGCATCTTCATCTCTCAGTCCAAGTATGTAAAGAACTTATTGAAGAAGTACAAAATGGACAACCTCAAGGAAATAGCTACTCCAATGGGTACCTCAACCAGTTTGGATGAAGATTCTAAAGGTAAACCTATGGACCAAAGGCTATACAGAGGTATGATCAGATCTCTTCTCTATCTTACAGCATCTAGGCCTGATATACAATTTGCTGTGTGTTTATGCTCTAGATTTCAGGCTAGTCCTAAAGAAACTCACTTTAAAGCTGTGAAAAGGATTTTTAGGTATTTACTAGGCACCCAAGAACTAGGTCTCTGGTATCCTGCTAAGTGTGAGTTAGAGCTCCTAGCCTACACTGATGCAGACTATGCTGGGTGTCGAGTAGATAGAAAAAGCACCAGTGGCTACTGTCAATTCCTTGGTGGCTGTCTAGTGTCTTGGGCATCTAAGAAGTAACACACTGTAGCATTATCTACAGCTGAAGCTGACTATGTTGCAGCATGTAGTTGTGCAGCCCAAGTACTTTGGATTAAGCACCAACTGGCTGATTATCAGATAAATCTGGGATGCATTCCACTTTTATGTGATAATACTAGTGCTATATGCCTTGCTAAAAATCCTGTTCACCATTCTAGGACTAAGCATATAGAGATAAAACATCATTTTCTTAGAGATGCTGTAAATAAAAAGGAGATTGAAATGAATTTCATAGAAACTGGAAAACAAATTGCTGATATTTTTACTAAGCCTCTTGGGAATGAAAATTTTAAGTTTCTTAGAAGAGAACTTGGCTTATGTAAATTTCAGCATGATGAATGATTGTTTAATTGTTGTGAATAAAATCTCTGATGTGGACTTGTTTTTGATTGCTTGGATAAATCATGTGGATGTAGAACTGTCCTGCATTGCATATATTCAGGGGGAGCTTGTCGAGTATTTGCATGTCTTTGCATATCATTCATTCATGACCTATGCATAAGCTCTCTCTCAATTGATTCTTGCCATGTTGCATGCATATAGACAAGGGGAGTATTGCTAGAAATTCCGAGTGGTTTCAACTTTCTTGAAGTCATTCAACCTTTAACTCTGGATACTTGTCTCTGACATTATGGCAATCTGTTGGTCAGTTCTGATTTCTAAGCAGTAGAAAATGGACTTCTTCATTTATAAGAATCTGATTTGTTCAAAGACTGATGTAATGGTTTAAATCTTATAATGGTTGGAGTTTAAAGATTGCAATCAGTATATAAGTAAGTTGAAAATTGATAAAACTCTCAACCTCTTTCTTATTTCATGTCAGATAAAGCTAATCATATCTGAAATCTGAAAACTCATCTGAAATCATGTTAGAGAGATTAAGTATGTGTATTGTTCTTAAACAAGTCATTCTGAAACATAAAAAGGACAGCTAAGAAAGATATTGAAAAACATTGAAAATTAATATTGGTAGAGCAATGACTGGTAAATCACTGAGAAACTGAGTGATCCATGAAAGAAGTGGACAACACTCATGTCATGAAGTGTATCAGCTATCTCTGTTTAAAATGTTCAAAACAGCAGACTGGTTCCACTGAGTACCTGGGGGTAACTGGCGTCTGATAAACGTGTACCCTCACACAAAAAGGTGTAACTCAGTTCTGTTGAATTTGATCATAGACAGAATGGTACATCTTGTTGAGTATCTAGGGGTATTGGCGTCTTATAAACGTATACCCTTATGCAGAAAGACTTATGGTACCTAAATGCTCAAAATGATCTAATATTGATAATGCTGCTCCTTCAAAAGAAAAGTTCATGAGTGTCAATTTGTTTAGTTTCAATACATGACTTGATTTCTCTCAATATTTTTTTTGACTATGAAAGTAAGATATTATGAAACTGAATCTTTCATGCAAATATGATTTTGGTTTATGTTTTATCATGCACAGTGAACTTATCTATTGCTTGTAGTTCATGAACTCCAAATCTTATCATCTTTAAACCAGAACTCTTTCTGACAGCAATTTCTAATTTCATATGACTGAAGACTCTATGCTTTAGAATGCTTATTCATGAACTACCTGTTCAGAATGCCAGTCAGTTCTTCTCTTGATTCCTCCATTGTATTTAATTTTTTCCCTCCTCTTTGTTGATGGCAAAGGGGGAGAATATTGTCTAGGAGAATATTGTCTAGGGGGAGAATACATATATGTCTGAATTCATTCCAAGGGAGAGTTTGAGGCAATGAGTTGCATGCATTCATAGCATCTGCATGTCAATCTGCATAACACATCATGTCTTTCATCAAACATATATCTATATGACAGGATGTTGTTATTCTACTTCATATGGGGTTGCCATCATCAAAAAGGGGGAGATTGTTGTGACCCCTTCTGCGACTTCCTTGGCAGGCTCTGGGGCTTCAACCTACAGGATATCGACGAAGGCTAACCCCAAAAAGTTGGGGAAGCCTACAGCGGCAGGGAAGCTGCCGAATTCCATGGGTACCGCCAGGTACCCTTGCACGCGTCCAGCAACGATCGAATGATCAAAATCGACGCCAGTTATCCCGTGGATCGTCATTGATCTGCCTGCAAAGACAAACAGGGAAATAATCAGTAGCCTTTGAGAGGGCTTCGAAGCCCGGATATCTCGGCAAAGAGATGAAAGGTGACACTGGTCCCACCGGGCGTGCCAGACTTGTTTGCGACATTTTTTTATCGACCGTCTTGTCTCTTTTTATCTCATGTATATATATATGTATATGTATACATGTCTTATTTCACGTATCGATCAGCCATTTGACTAACTGGCAGTCAGCTGACCGATTGACAACGCGGGCGTGCCAGTCACATGAGTGACGATTTTGTTATGCGCTCGTTCTGACCCGTGTCGGGCGAATGTGAGGTTCGGTCGGGACCAGCAGTCCGCCATACCATAAAGGCTATGGCGTTAATTACATCCCCCACGAGGAGGGAACACCTTTGATTAATTGCCGAGATAGCGGGCTGTCAAAGTCAGAATGAAAAGAGCTACATGGTGATCGTGACGAAGGCATGCAGGATGCATTTGTTTATCATACAGGGGATGCATAGTTCATCGAAATATGGACCCTTGGTACGTGGCGGAGGACGTGGGTCAGAGGACCACCATCGCGCATGATGGAGACTTCTGGTTGAGCATAACCCGACCTTCCGTCAACACCATTTAATATACCCGAGGGTCGATGCAGGCATGCACGAGGAACCGCGATATGCGAGGTGCAATAACGATGTTATAGCATAAATTCGGCAGCATGTCCCCTCCCTTTGGACTGTGCCAAATGGGAATATAGGACATCCATCCACAGAGAGCCGAAGTGGAAACCAAAAAGAGAATCGGGCGTAGCCCTGGGTCCAAGAAGGATCCAAATCTGACGGGGCAGTGTGCACCATTGCGCCGTTCATTAATATTCCCCTTAAAGGACCATTGGAGGACATGCAATGGCAGAACTCCGAGGGTCAGCGGGGTGACCGAAGAAATGTTGGGTTCGGTATAATGTAGGGGGGGTGAAACCTCCCATTAATATATCTCCCATGGACCTGGGTGAAGAACCATAGCTTCCTCGTAAGGTAACAAAGACTAACCCGGAAGTTGATAGTGATGGAACAATGAATTTAGGCTATGTTTGGGTTTGATGAAGTGGGGAAGGCATCAGACACTCAGATGATAACTATCATTAAGGTGAAACGGCACGGCACTGGAGTCGGCGCGAAGATCAAACGACACGGCACGCTCCCGGCACGAAGAAAGGTTAAGAGGTAATCGGCACGACGGGTCCCGGCGCACCATGGCAAGGGCACTCGGTGCCCCCCCCCAATCTGGTGCGGGTTGGTCTCGGCGTGCCCCCCACCCGGCGTGAGTTTGGCGCCAGGAGGCAGTGGCGCCGGGAGGCCTTGGCGCCGGGAGGATTGTGCCGCCGAGAGGGGTTTTATTGATTTCAACAGAGGGTCTTATGAGGGTTTCTTCAGGGCATTAAATGGGGATGATGGGAGATGAGGATGGATTCATTCCCAGAGAGGGTCCAAAGAGCTCATTAGCACTGAGATATGTCCTCTGCGATGGCAAGATGCCATGAGATGATATAGCTCAGGCTCCCGCCACATTGAGGGGTTAAATATGCAATTTCGATGGAACAGTATGATAGGGTAAAGCTCTGGGCGAATTTTGGCAGCATCTCCCCTTATTTTGGGAGTATGCCAAGAGAATATTATGGGCTATCCACTCACGAGTGCCGGAGTGGAAACCTTAAACGAGAGCCGGGCGTAGCCCGTGATTTAAGGGTCTGAGTCATATAAGACCTCACCCCCCTTTATTGCAATATCCCCAATGCAATCCATCGGAAAGCCTGCAATGGCAGGACTCCGTGGTTTAAGGGGCTACATGATGTAGGGGGAGAATTAACCCCTTTGATATAGCTCCCGTAAGGCCAAAAGGAAGGGCAATGCACTCCCACGAGGAGAGTATATGGTGGACGAGGTCTGTATGGCTTGCTGTGATCACGAAGGCATCAAGATAGCCAGACGACGCAAGGGTATCGACGCAGAGAAGGGGGGTGATTTCGGCACGGAAGCTAGATAGACTCGGCACGACAGGGAGGTCCAAACGGCGTGGGGAGTTCCCGGCGCGAAACTCGCGCTGGGAGACACCGACGTCGGGAGGCTTTCAGCAAGGGTTTTAAGGAGGTCTTAGAACAGGGTTTTGGGAGTTGTTCAGAGAGAGGTTTAATCCCGACTGTTTTGGATGATCGGAGGGGGGAGACTTTGGGGGAACACCCTTCCTCTGGGCCTCATTGGGAGCAGAACCACGGATAGAAATCCATGAACCACGTCCCCCTTTTCACATACGAGGAACCATGAGATAGACTATCTCAGGCCCTCGAAATGTGACTGGAGGGGGAGATGATAAATAATAGTAGCGAGGATGCTTCAGTAGAATTAGAAAACCAAACGATAAACCACGCCTAGTTATCAATATCCTTAGCATATATCGAACCTCGGATGCAGAGACAGAAAGAAGAAGGTAATGAAAGGGCGGAATTCAACCAATTCTCTCATTCTTCATTTCATCCAGACGACTTACACGCCTGCTAATTAAGAGAAAGAAATCTGGCTCAACGGAGAAAGAAATCTAGGCTTAATCCCTGAAAGCAGGGTTACATTGGCATTCGATGCTATTGAAGCAACGATGCTAGAAATCAGAAATACAAAAGAAATTCAAACAGATAGGGAGGGGAAAGAGAAAGAGCTACAGGCGCCCGACACTCCCGCCTGGATCCCTCTTCGAGCCTCTGCCTCTCTCCTTTTTCTTTCTTTCTTCAGCTTCTTTCAAGGGCTCGCGAACTCCCTCTTTCTCTCCGGTGGCTAAGCACTCCCCTTTCTTTCTTCTTTTTTTTCTTCCTTCTCCTGCTCTGCCTCTTTTTTATTCTTCTTTCCCTCTCCTTTTTTTTTGTTCGAAGGGCAGGCCTCTTATAGAGGCCAGGCCCTCATCCTTTCGGCGTGCACTTCCCGGCGCGCCAAGCTCATCCTCCTGGCGCGGCAGTCATCGGCGCGTCGGGTCTCATATTTGGGCTTGGCCCATTCTCTTGTCGTTCGGCCCATTCGGTCCAGGATCCACTTGGTGGACTCCTTTCGACAGTGGGGCTTTTGGCATATGCATATCAAGACTCCGTGGGGCTTGTTTGCACCTTGCATTCACAACACGTGCGAGGCATTGTGCGTCCCTTCTTCAGAGAATCAGAGATGTCTGAACATCTGTTTCAGCAGGCGGATGGTCGCCTGAATGTTGGTATAGTTTTATCAGCCTGACTATCTGAATGAGAGCAGTACTGGACAGCGACCTAGCCACAAACGGCTTTAGTCAAACAACATGATAGGGGTAGTGGGTTTCTTCTGTTCAGACTCTCAGATCTTCCAGGGATGGTACGTGAGCCGTGCCCTCGACTGATCTTCAGAACTGTGAATCTGCTATGACCTCTTCTGACATATTTTAGGTGTCAACACCCCTCTATGTTGATGATGTTGACACTTGCTTTATTTCATTGGCAACACCATTGTTTTGATTGATTGGCAACTGCTTTTGATTTGATGAAATTGCTCTATCAGATTGACTATGTGTTCTTTGCATTTAATACACTACAGTCTACATTTCTCACTGTCATGGGTCGACACATCAGAGGATGGGTCGACTCCTCCAGCAAACTTGTTCAGATAAAGTCCACACACTGCATTTCATTTGAATTGGTTAAGTGTGTACAGCATCAACGCATCTCACTGGCTCATGTTACAGCGTCAACGCACTTCATTGGATGTGTCTACAACGTCAACTCGCTAAGTGTGTACAGCGTCAACGCATGATGTCTGTACATCAGTCTTAATATTATAAGTCTGTACAGCCGTTGGCTTTGAACCTCAGAGTCTGTACATTCGAATTGCCCTTGATCTGGTCAAGTGTATACACTCTTACACTATAGCTTTCACATATTCAAGTCTACACATCGTGAAAGTCTATACATTCATCACTTACCTTTCGCTCAAGGCAAAGTCTATACACTGGGGTCTTCTCTTATGTTTCTTAAGTGAAGTCTGTACATTCGGTTCTGAAGCTTAAAGTCTATAAAGTCCAGCCTAGTCCTACGATCAAGGCTTTAGCTACACTCAAGTATGTACAATGGCTTCGCTTCATCAAGTCTGTACATTGAATCGCCAACTTCTTTGAAGCCCATACATCGCTCAAAGTCTGTACAGAGTCCAGCGTCTCAGTTAGCATCTCATGCATTTGAGCAAAGTCTGTACATCGGTCTGTCAGCAAGTCTGAACATCGTCCGTCTTTGTTAGCGTCTCGGGCATTGGGATAAGTCTGTACAGCATTCAATGCCTAGAGCTTCATGAAGTCTGTACATCAGACTGTTACAGCAAGTTTGTACATTGTCCATCTTCCTTGGCATCTTAATATTTGAAGTCTATACATCCATCAGGAGCTTCAAGTCTACACATCGCTTCGCTCCATGAAGTATGTACATCCACAGTGATACTTGAAGTCTGGACATTGGTCTTCAAACTCAAAGTCTACACACTGGTCGGTGGCAAGCCTGTACACTGGCCTCAGCTCTTCAAGTCTTCACATTGGCTTCCTTGCATAAAGTATATACACTGGGCTGTTTGGCAAGTCTATACATCGGCCCTTGTCTTCTATGTCTATACATCCCTTTAGCTTGCTCAAGTCCATACATTGGCTTCAAGACTTTCAAGTCTATACATTACACTCGTCTTCTAAAGTCTATACACTAAAGCCTTCACATTCGTTTGCATTACATGAAGTCCATACATTGGGCAAGTCTGTACGTTGCATTCACCTTCACAAGTCTATACAATGAAGTATATACACTGCAGTGTACGTACTTAGATCTTATGACTTCATTCTTGTTGCTGAAGGGAACAGGGTCGACGTTGGGAGCTTAAAGCGTACACGCATCAGTTGACGAAGCCTTCACGATATCTTCCACTGCGTTAACACCACAAGCGAGCAGCGTCGACGCAGTAGCTAAAGAGACGAAGCTAATGGCTACTGGAATGCCTCACTGCGTTAACGCCATTGATCGACATCGTCGACACAGCAAGTCAGATTGCTGTCATTAAGTACGTGAACGGAGAACTCTATACATCAGACTAAAGAAGCTATTGAGGGGCATGTGACCCGAGGTACCTGGATCGTGATCCAAGAAGGATAAGGTATCCAGATGAGGACACGTGTACTGACACTCCATTGGATGCTGCCACGTGGTCCAAATTGCTGGGCGGGAAACGTGGAGAGCACACGCCTGCTGCTGTTGCTGCTATATAAACAAGCCTTCTTCCACTGAAGAACTTGATCGAAGGAGAAGAAGAAAAAGTCTATACATTCAGCAGCAGTGAGCCTTCGATCCACAGAGAGAAAAGAGAGAAGAAGAAGATACAGAGAAGAAGAAGAAGATACAGAGAAGAAGAAGAAGAAATAGAGAAGAAGGAGAAAAAGAGAGAGAAAGAGATCGAGAGAGATTGAGTTGAGAGAGAGCTGATCAAGAGTGAGAGTGAGAGAGTTTGTATCTCAGTCTCGTGGTTCAAAACCAAAGCTGAGCTTTGCTCTTTAAGAGATACATTGCTTTTGGGTTTTGCTTTTTCGTTTTGATTCTGTCTTTCATTTCCGAACATTGTTTCTTCAAGCTGTGCGTCAGCGGTCTTGCAGTGGTAGTCTCCACTGGACGGGTTAAGCTGTATTTCCCCAGCGGTTGCAAAGGATCAGATCCTCTGGTCGGCAAGCTGTAGTGCCCAGCGAAGCTGTGTATCAGCGGATTGTTTGGCCAAGCTGTAAAGCCCAGCGGACGCAAGCTATGCTGCGCAGCAGGAAGCCATACTCGGTTGAGTGTGGGGTGGACGTAAGTCGCTGACCGAACCACCTAAAAATTGTGTGTGCAATGTGTTTGTGTTTTTGTGTGATCTGTGTGCGATGGGAATTTCTTGCTTAGCTTATTTGATTGCATCGCTTATGCTCATGTCTAGCTTTTGACATTTTGCTTAGCATTCTTCGTTTAGCTTAACTGATGTTTGCCTAAATTCCGCTTTAGAACTTACAATAGTTTTAAATTAGGCAAGTTGATCTATTCACCCCCCTCTAGATCCACACTTAGTGGAGATAGACTGCGTCCATCTAATCCAACAGCATAAACCTTGACCATGAACAGACTGAACACTTAGGTTGACCTTAGTTCAGAGGACTTATTGACTTTATAATGTGTGCAATGTTAAATAGCATGCACACAAAGATGATATGCACACATGCTATTAGATAAAATGACATGCACACAGACTTCATGCAGATGCGTTGACCTAGATCTATGTTCCCTCACTTTGATTGTACGTTGACCTATCATACCAATACATTGACCTGTAGTGCACCATGCTACACCATATACATGATGCATCGTCCTATCAAAAAGTCATGCATGCAACAGTTCACTTGCAGCATTAATGGTCAAATAAATGGATCAATGGATCAAAGTATCACAGCAACTCAAGGCAGGTCCAAACACATATGAATGCAGCATCAACACGTATGAATGCAGTAATCAAATGCATATTGCAATCATCATTCAATTTTCATGCTAAGACATGATGACTCATCGTGTTTGCTATCATCAAAACCTCATTCAATTTTCATGCAATGGCATGCTGACTCATAGTGTTTGATATCATCAAAACCACAGGGACACAACAGTTCAAATATTCTGGACAAGGGCAAAAATGGCTACAACCTGACGGTGGTGAAAACCCGAAAGGGAGTTGCGGGCAAAATTGGGTACCCTGCCACGTGAAAACCTGAAAGGGCGCGTGGACAAAACCAAGAGGGGGGCGGTCCCGACGAAAACCCGAAAGGGCACTTGTATCGGTAATGTGGTAACTAAAAGATAACAATACAATATCTTCCATTTAAAAGACCTCTCCCAGGGTCAAATTCCCTGCTCGCTCGCAGGGATTCCCGCATAAGAACATCCCCATATGGCCAACCGGCATATACCTTATGCCTATGCTGCTACAAACTCCTTTGCTTTGGCATTTAACCCATGCCAGTGAACAAACCCACCTTTGATCCTCTTCATCATCGGCGAGATCAATGAACAAACCATCGACTCAAACCTTTCATCCCCGTCAATAAAAAAACCCTACTTTGCTTCGGCGTTTAACCCACGCCGATGAATATGCTACCTTCAATCCTCGTCATCATCGGCGAGATCAATGAACAAACCATCGACCCGGACCCTTCGTCCCCGTTGATAAATAAACCCTTCTTTACTTCGGCGTTTAACCAACGCCAATGAATATGCTACCTTCGATCCTCATCATCATCGGTGAGATCGATGAACAAACCATCGACTCGGACCCTTCGTCCTTGTCGATAAATAAACCATTCTTTGCTTCGGCATTTAACCCACACCAATGAATATGCTACCTTCGATCCTCGTCATCATCGGCGAGATCGATGAGCAAACCATCGACTCAGACCCTTCATCCCCGTCGATAAATAAACCCTTCTTTACTTTGGCGTTTGACCAACGCTGATGAATATGCTACCTTAGATGCTCGTCATCATCGACGAGATCGATGAACAAACAATCGACTCGGACCCTTCATCCCCGTCGATAAATAAGCCCTTCTTTTCTTCGGCATTTAACCCACGCCGATGAATATGCTACCTTTGATCCCCGTCATCATTGGCGAGATCTGTCACACCCCGAGATTATGTAGCGAAAATAATCAGGAACGCGAACAGTCGGCTAGTATGCCTCAAGCGAGCAATATAATCAGAGCGCTAACACATTCACACATAAGAAATGAATGCACATAATGATTGATCAAAAATCAAACTTTTATTGATAATGATAATTAAATTACAATGGTATTTGACTTAATTCACTAGACTCAAATAAAGGGAAAAATACATAGACTCGACTTCACTTGAGACTCTACTAGGTCTTCTCTCGATCTTTTAATCACTCTCGGATCCATGACTTGAATAGTCCGAATCCGACCTGTTAGAATTTCCTGAAAAAGATTGAAAAAGTACGGAATGACCACAGATGCCCAGTAGGTATCTTCATATCAACATGAAGGCAATGTTTAAGTAATTAACATTTTTGCACTAGAATAAAGATAAACGAAATATGGTAAAACATGCGGTGTAAAACCAAAGTAACATAAGTAACATGATATAATCAAGATTGAGATATGAGAGCATGATTGAGCAAGTATATAATAAGAATGTAATTTGGCCTTTCATGAACAATAATGTACTTTTTCATAACCATAAAGGCTATGCACTAGAAAGTCATGTAACGAGAAGGTACTAGCAAGCATGTAATTTCACAAGATTGTCTCGTGGATCTTCACTCGTTTATAAAAAAGGTACTCCCAGCATAATGCGACGCCAGTGTTCAGCATACCCCATGATTTATAGTATGTTTTCGGCTATCTACCGAGGGGACTAGAGTTAAGCCCTTGGACACTGTCCGTGCCCGCTCTTGCATCTTCAAGTTATAAATCAAACTACTTCCACGAGAAATATATAAATATGGCCAATAATGTAACAAGTTCAAACTATAGTTCCATGATAACAAATATCAGGGTAAGAATGCTTCAATTTAAGAATATAAGAGTTCAAAGATTGATTTAGAACAAGGTTATGCCATGGAGAAAAATCGGCAGCATAACGACATATTCTTAAATTTTCATAATTTATTAGATAGCTTTGGAATAAGATGTTAGGTTCTAGATAATCATAGACCATCTAGGATCATAAAAAAATCAACCCATGGGTCCCACCTTGGGTTAATTAATAAAACAGTCATATCGTGGCCATTTTCATGAAATAGCAGAAGTTTACTGGACCATTTTTTGATCTATGCGGTCATGACTGGACCGTTTAGAAACAAAATCGATGAAACAATTGAACTGGAACCATGCGGTCTAGGCAGGGCCGCTAGGCGTCCTTGGCGGTCAGGTGAATGGCCGCTAGGTACCTCTGGCAGTTTCTAGAGGGCTGCTAAAGTCCAGAACACACAAAACACCGGTAAAGTGCTTTCTAGACATTTGGGTTTTAAGGGTACAACCAGCTCGGTATCCTAGTGGGAATCCTAGGCTCGCGGAGTCTTATGAAGGCCTTGAAACAAGATCACCTAGTCCGGTGGAAGGAATATCCAACAGAGAGGATCACAAGTCCAAGATTGTGCGCTTAATGTGTAAAGTGTAACTAATGACATCATACCAGAATATGTGCCATGTACTTAAGAAAATGACTCATAGATAAGAAGAGCTTGTAAAACAGCAATCAATCAATAGTGAAACAAGTTCATCTATTACTTTGAATTATGCATTTAAATACAAGAATATATTGTTTTGGTATGAAACTAGCTTAGATTAAAATAGCTCCTAAGTTCATAAAACCATGAAACATATTCAGGTATACGACTACAGTGCTTAAAACAGGAATAGAGTCTAGTTATCTAGGTTTATCATATGATAAATAAGGTTAATCTGTATTATGTTTCGGGTTAACACAAATACAGATCTCAGGAAAACCTAGCGGTCACTTGAGGACCGTTTGATAGGGCCTAGCAGTCTATCGTAGGATCGCTAAGGAACTCTGGCGGACTCAGGAAGACCCTTTCTTCTTGTCTACTGTAAACAGCAATAAAGCCGAAATATATGTTGCTCTAAGGTAGATAAATGCATGGTAAAGCATGCCAACAGGTAAATATGGCCTGATAAAACTATATTAAAACATAGAGATGCATAGGTTTGAGTGAGATAAACTAGAATTACCATTTTCTTATTAAGGGCAAGGTTCATGCATGCTATGTTAACCCTATATGCGCAGTCATAATAAAACATTAAATTCGTCATATACAATCAATAAAAACAGGAGGTAACAGAGGGCTTTTATTCCTAACATAAGAATTTAGCATTTTTATGAGATAACCTACCTTTCATTTAGTCCCTAGACCTTGGATTTTTGACTGGAAGTAGACCCTAGTTCCTGCACGTTCTGTGCTAAACCAGCAACTTCCCGTTCCTCTTTCTCCCGATCCTCTTGACATAAGTCCATGAAAATTGGAGGGTAGATAGAAGATACGAAGGGGAACATAAAGTTCTAAAGAATCAACTTGAACTAACCTCGTTTAGGGCTTCTATTTTCCTTTATCTTCACTAGACTGTAGCTCTGGTTCCTGTGCAGTCCGTTACGAATCAGCAACTTGCAGAAGCACTAACTCACCAACGGATGAGTTTTCTAGCACAAAAATTTAAGGGTAGTTAGATAAAACTAAGAATAATATAAAGTTCTAAATAACCAACCTGAGATAGGGTTTCCTTAACTTTGAAATACGCGAGCCAACATTAGGATTCACATGAGTCGAAGTTAGGGTCTATTTATAGGGTTCACCTAGGGCTTAAGGGATTAGATCGATCCTAGAGTCCTAAATTGGAGTATAGTTAATCCCTAGAGAGTCTTCCAAGCCAAGTAGTTTTGATCTAAGGTGATTTGGTTGACAAAGATCCAAGCTTTTCACGTTTTCTTCCATTTATGGAACTGGGGTTGCCTAGCAGTCATAGCAGGACCGCTAGGGTGGGTCTTGCGGTCAGGCGATAGACCGCCGGGCTTCAAGAGATCCAAAATTTTTGAATTTTCGTATTATCCCTCATTTATCCTCTAAATTGATGCATATATCCCATTTTAAAACTGTAAATTACCTAATTTACGTTTCTATTAATGGGCTTGGGTCTAAAAGTCTTGGAAATGGGTCTTTGGGCCTATTTAAGTTGGGCTTAGCCCATTAGTTAATATAGGGCTTTTAAATGGATTAAATAAATCTTTAATTCTTCTTAATAGCCCATTAAGTCTTTTAAATTGCTTAATAATTATATTTTAATCCTAAAAAATTCATAAAATATTCTTGAGCGTTACACCCTCCCCCACTTAAAAAGAATTTGGTCCCCAAATTCATTGCAATAAGATTCGCTAAGGAGAGCGTACTTACATTCAAATATCTCCGGAAATCTTCTACGGATGGCTTATTCGGTTTCCCATGTCGCCTCGTGTGGGCAAGATTTGTTCCATTGGACTTTGACCATAGGAACAGTCTTATTCTGAAGTTGACATACTTCTCATTCAACTATTTTGATTGGCTTTTGCTCATATGTCAAATCCTTTTTAATCTCCAAGTTGTCATATGTTATGACATGGAATGGATCGGGGACGTACCTTTTGAGCATTGAGACGTGAAATACATCATGAACTCCAGCTAATTGAGGGGGCAAAGCTATTCGATATGCGACTTCACTAATCTTTTCTAGAATTTCAAAGAGGCTAATGAATCTCGGAGTAAGCTTGCCTTTGATACCGAATCTTCGAATACCTCGACCTGGAGAAACCTTAAGGAATACATGGTCTCCTACTTGGAATTCCAGGTCGCGCCTTCGGTTATCAGCATATGATTTCTACTTGTCTTGAGCCATCTAGAGTCTCTCCCGAATAAACTTTATCTTCTCGGTAGTATCCCTGATGATGTCGGGATCGACAAATTATTTTTCTCCTACTTCATTCCAACATATAGGTGAGTGACAGCTTTTACCATACAGTGCCTCGAATGGTGCCATTTGTATACAAGCTTGGTAGCTATTGTTGTATGTGAATTCCACTAGAGGCAAGTGGTCGTGCCAACTCCCTCCAAAATCAATAGCACATGCCCTGAGCATATCTTCCACCACCTGATTTGTCCTTTCAGTTTGACTATCAGTTTGTGGATGGAACATAGTGCTAAAGTTGAGTCGGATCCCTAATAAATACTGCAGACCCTTCCACAATTGTGATGTGAACCGAGGGTCTCGGTCCGATATAATGGTGATAGGGAAACCATGTAGTTTGACAATCTCCTTCATGTATAGTGCTGCTAATACATCCACAGACCATCGACTTTTGATTGACAGAAAATGTGCAGATTTAGTCAAACGGTCTATAATCACCCATATACCATCGTGTCCACCTCTTGTATTAGGTAAACCCATGATGAAATCCATTCCTATACTTTCCCATTTCCACTCGGGAATATCCAAGAGATGTAGTTTCCCGACGGGCTTTAAATGTTCTGCCTTTACTTGCTGACATGTGAGGCAGCGAGATACAAAGTCGGCTACTTCTCTTTTCATATTGGGCCACCGGAAGTTTCTTTTTAAGTATTGGTACATCTTGGTAGCACCAGGGTGAATAGCATACCTTTATTTATGAGCTTCTTCCATGATCAATTTCTTAGTGTTGACATGATTTGGCACACACATTTGATCTTTAAACAATAATCTTTCATCAGTTGAAAAGGAGATTTCTAACCTTTGATCAATATTAGCCCTGATCTCCATCAATGTGATGATGTGACACGCCCTAAGGATGCGATGACGCTCTGATACCACTTGATGTGACACGCCCTAAGGATGTGATGATGCTCTGATACCACTTGATGTGACACGGGCCAAGGGTGCCACGGGGGTTGACATAATGAGCTTATGACCTATTCTTGTAAGCAAGCAAAGGACGAGGACCGGACTCACTCGGGTGAGCTCACTCGCGTAACACTCACTATTGCCCGTGGGCAAATTTGGCGATGGTGGGGAGGGTCTGAGTGGGACCTTGACGTTCCGGGGCTTGGCTTCACTATGGCTGACCCCTAAGGGCCGGGGATACCCAACTCGTGGGCGGCCAGCACGCCGAAGGCATGGGTTAAGGGGTTTCTCTCACAACTCTCACTGCGGTCGGCCCTCAATTTGATGGAATTGGACCGAGTGCTCACCTCACCATCCGATGGCACTAGAAACGATACTAAATAGCAAAATATGAACCAGTAAAGGGGGCAGCCAGATGCTCACCTGATCGGCGTAAATACACCGATCCCGGCAGGAGACGAGGGCGAGCGGGGAGGAGTGGGTACGCACCCGCACGCCGCGTCGGTGTCGCTTTGTCCTGAAAATTGAAATGAATACACCACTACTACTCTCGCAGAAGGGTTGAACAGAGGGTAGGGGTTAAAATATTACATGCAAACACTACCTCCACGTAGGGAGGGGCGGTCAGTCGGCCAGGCAAAAGGGCGGGGATAGCCGAAGATCAACAAGGAAACCCAATGTGGTCGAGGAGAGTTCGGCAGGGATAGCAAGATAGGGTGCTAGAGTTGAGACGGTCACGAGCTCGTCTGGATGCTGATGGAAGCAAGATAAACGCTGAAACCACCGGGACTGACTTGGGAACATACTGTAGAAGTTTGCCACTGCTTGGTGGTCGACGGTGGCCATTGCAGCTCGGAGTTCAGGGCTAGTCCGAACTGCCCCTATCTGGTGTAGAACCGCAGGGTGTTGTTGCCAAAGCTGCCCCGGGCGCTACTGAACTCCGATGGAGGCAAGACTAGCGGCAACGCGACCGTGGATCAAGTAGCTTCGAATAAGGACCAACTGAGCCCAAACAAAGGTCGAAGAAGATAGTACTGGATAGATAAACATTGGTCAGTCCAACTTGGATCAGATAGGGCCTGTCTAATCGCTCCGACGACGATGGCTGGAATCAGGTGCTCGGGCGGGCAAATGAACTCCTCCTTTTAGATGCTAAAAGAGGATTGGACGTAGTACTCTCCCTCCGAAGATTGCACCAAGATCCTTGCCGAGCTAGTCGTGGGATCCTCTGCACTCGGCCTTAGGTTGCCAGCTAGAGAATGGATGCGCAGTCTGGCGAGATCTGCTCCTCCGAGCATCTCTGAGCTTGGATGCTGGCGGGACCACTTTCGTTGTGAAGCTGACTTGACGAGGTTTCCAACAGTGTAAGATATGCCACCTAAAGCCTTGTGGTGAAGTCGTGGCTGCCTCAGAAATCTGCTGAAACTCTACTGCCTGTGATCTGGACTGGGTCTGATGGTGAACGGGGTATGGAGGGAGGGGTATGGGCGAAGGATTGGCAAGGGAATGGGGGTTGATGGCTGTGGCAAGGGAACGAGAGTTGCTGGATGTCTCTTGGGAGGCTGAAGGGGCAGGGATGGGGGTAGAGCTGTGATGGGGCTGCTGGAGAGGGTAATGGGGGGATGGGTGCGCACTAGGGAGAGAGGGTGAGATGGGGAAGGAGGGGCCGGCCTGGAGCTGTGGGGGAGAGTGGGGAGGGTGACCAGATGAGGATGGGAGTGATGGGGAGGAATGATGGGCAGATAGCAAGGGGGGGAGATTCAAACCTGGCCTAGGGAGAAGCTCCTTCAGCCTTGGGGAGGTGGAGAGGTGCTTGGGGAAGGGGAGTGAGTAGTTGGTGGTTGGATGGTGGAGTGGGGATTGGTAGGTGTTCTCTTGGGACTGGGGTGGAGTAAAGGAGGGGGTTGTGGGGAGTTGGAGTGACACTTAAATGGGGGAGGAAGAGAGAGAAACTAGGTGGGAGGGGGAGGAGAGAGAAAGGGGCGCACCCCTCTTGGGGAGAGAGAGAGAGATAGAGAAAGGGGTGAGCCACACTCCACTTGAAGAGGGGGAAGATTTCACTCAAATGTGAATTTTCTAATTCTCAATGCATTCGTTCTACAGTGGAGGGGTTAGGGTCTATTTATAGACACCCAACTTTCCTCTTGACCAAACTGACCCTGACAAACAAGCAAATTACCAACAAGTCCAAGGGAGTGGCGCCCCTAGGCCTAGCCCCTAGTTGGGCCCAATTGACTAACAAACTGACCCATTAACCTATTAACTGACTCAAATAAAGAAAGATTACACATACATGACTCAAATAAAATGAAAATTACATGCTACGACTCAAAATTAACTGACGAAAATTATGACGGGCTGTTGGCGAGCAACAAGAGTCCCAAAAAAAGTGCAGTGGCTGGGGATGTCCCCATCATACCCCCGAGGTGGGGAGAACTCGACCCCATCGAGTGTGGTTCCACCGGGGTAGCGGTACACCAAAGCGGATCCGGGCAAAGTACGTCCTCTCAGTTGAACCCTACGTCCGTAGCTCGGGGATGGCTCTTCCACTTCTCAAGATAGCGCGGGCACACACTCTTCCTGGTGTTGGTACCTTGCTTATTTAGTATTGCCTCCATGTGCTCACATCGGGCTCTCGGGCTGATATGTGGAGGCTCTCCGATGGTGTCACTCACAAAAGAAATGTGCAGGCTTGAGATGCTTACTAGGTTCCACCGCGGGGCCCTCATAAGGTGCTAGATCCACCACACGAAAAGTCGGGTGTATCTCAGAATCCTTTGGTAAGTTCAGCCCATAAGCATGTTTGCCAATGCCACTCAGAACTTGGGAAGGTCCAAGTCCTTGTGCCCTCGGTTTGGAGATAGCCCTAGGGTAGAGCCACTCAAATATCACCATCACCACATTGTCTACTTGGCACTCAAAGTGATGCCCATGAGTTTTTGCTTGCCCTTTGTGAACCTTGTCACTCATTGCTAATTGCTTGCTTAAGTGCTCATGCCATGCATTATGATGCGGTGTAGGTGTGAAGACTATGGTGTGCAAGGGTGGACCAGGACAATCAAATGTGGACCTATCATGTGTTGGTTTCGCAATGACTTTGACAGACTTGGGTGGGCCGGAGCATCCTTAAGTGAAACTATCATGCGTGAATGTGGCAAATGCTAGGGGACCAGGACACCCATAAGTGTACCCTTCATGCACAAGACTAATTGGGTGGGTGACGACGGATGGGGGAGGGCCGGCACATCCAAATGTGGACCAGTCATGCATCTGTCCTAATGTGTGTGCAACACAAATAGGATGACCTGACCTACTAACCATGTCGGATGATGTGATATGTGACGTCCCAGACTCCGGATACCGGGTAAACTCGATACCACTTGGATTCTGAGAAGCCTCCCAAGAGCGGTAAAGCTCCGAAGGGATAAAAATGAGAGTGTGGAGTACATTGAAGTCCCAGATAAAGCCGAAAGCAATTAATATTTCATGATCAGGTTTGATAAAGTAACAGAAATTAAATTACTTTTTTGATTAACTATTTAAATTATAGAGTCCAGTCCAAATAAAGACAAGTACAGTCCAATAGGAAAGAGAACGTACCCTCAAGTCGGGGGAAGCCCGACACAGGCAACGCTGGTAACTACGAACTGACGCACTACGTCACGAACCACGAGGAAGAAAAACGACCACACCTGAAAAGCAGGGGTGAGTCTTGTGTCACTGGCTCAGTAGGGGTAACGCGGATCCACAATGGAAATAACGCAGTAACACGCAAGATAATAGTGCTAACAGTAAAGCAGGAGTAGAAGTAACAACAGTGCTAAACTACAATAGTAAAGCTGTAAAAGCAGGAGTAAGAACAGCTAAAGGAAAGAGGAAAGTCGTACCGAATAGAAACACGGCCACCGAACGAACCCCGACTCTCTAAGCTACTCCAAACAACAACAGAAAGGTGAACCCCAATATCACGAAGTCGGGCGTTACCGATCCGCTGACAAAGCACTAACTCTATAGCTAAAGCCTACCAAAAAGGGCAAAAGCCCTACAAAAGACCCACATAGTCAAAGACACGAACATAGACAACTAGATCGTCATGTACGCTACACAAGACTAGACCGCGGGTGAAGCCAACGCAGACTACCCAACAAGTCACGTCAAACATGACGGAAACCAGTCATAAACACACAATGAGTTAAGTGTCAGGTGACAGAAGTACCTCCTCACTAGAAGAACAGCCAGATGTGTCCACTGACGTCTTACACTACGCCACAAGTATCTCCCACACACTAGGAATGGTGGTAACTGAGACAGTCACAGAACCAAGTACAAGGAACAACAGTAACGAGTGACTAGTCAGGGTCACGCCCGTCGGCTCACGTCCAAATGCCCCTGACCATATGTACACACACAAGCTCAATGCCTTGAGCCAGGCCTCTAGCTAGTTTTCCTCCCCAATAGGACGCTACTACAAAGCAAAGGGGACCACGGAAACTAGCCTAAAAACCATATATCGGGAACTCACCCCGCCACCACTCCATGGTGGGCCGACACACAGGAAAGTGTTGTCAGGCTACAACTAGTGGAGGCTCACTAGACACAGAGACTCTGAAACATCAATGTTGGAGTATGGATAGGCTGAGCACGCACTATCGCACGTACTACGAAGTATAAAACACTAGGTAGTATACAAGACTGTCTCCAGACTCAAGACAGATAACTAGACCTGCTAACACAACGATCCTTGAGTCACAAGACTCGGGGTCAAGATCGTCGCACAAAGTGGTAACATGCCGCCAATTAGTCTAATCCCTAAGCCAAATCAGGATAAAGCACTTATAAAGGAAACGTCACAGAATAGCCGGATCCACACACCGCATAATACAAATCACGAAGACCTGAGAGATCACTAAAGACCCTCAAAGCACATGGACACATAAATCAAGGTAAGATAGTACCTCAAGGCATCCAAAACCATGTCTCGATCCATACAGAACTATTGAGACATTCACGAGATCACATGTCAACCACTGGATCACACCGGGTTGACCAAAAACCAATCATGACTGTGAAACAGTACGGAACATTACTCGATATAATGGCACTCCCGAACACCATACAACATAGTCACAGCCCTCATAGGATATCCAAGACATCTCTGGGACCATGGGCAAACCACAAGGTTAAGCCAAGACAATTGAAGGCCAACACATAAGGAAAATAGAACTCCAAGAAGGATACAATAACATGCCAGACCGCTAGGCAAACCAAGCGGTCAGCCAAAGGGCCGCTATCCTTACAGAGAAAATACAGACACTTGGCGGTCATATAAAGGGCCGCACAAGGTAACAAACGGTCTATATATAGGCCATCCCATTGAGTTAAACGGTCTAGGATATCGCCGCTACACTCATAGACTGAAACGAACAAAACTATAAAAGCATAGGGGTATACGGTCTACCACAGGGCCGCAAGGGGGACCCTAGCAGTCACGCCTTAGACCGCTACGCCCAGTCAACTCCCAAATAGTGAAACCGACTTAACTGGTCAAACATAGCTTGACGGTCACCCAAAAGGCCGCCAAAGACACCAGGCGGTCGGAGCCAGGACCGCTAGCCTGAACTGACTTAAAAACCCACCGAACCGACATAAACAAAGCTTAGCGGTCTCCCAAAGGGCCGCTAAGGCCAGCCTTGCGATGTATTGCGTGACCGCTTGGCCAAACCGACATATCGCACATAATCTAGCGGTCTCCAATAGACCATTTCACAGAGCTTAGCGGTCCTCCAATGGGCCGCTAGCCGTTACAAATTGTCTATCGCATGACCGCTAAGACCCTAACCGACTTAAAAGGACATAGAACTCAAACAGTCTGCACTGGACCGCTTGAAGCCTGAAAACGGTCACTGGTACGACCGCCAAGGTGTTCCGACAGGAAAAATAGGGGAATGGCCAGAATCCGGCCTTTCCATGCCCCGTTCGCCCTAAAACGAAGGGGAAACAATCCTAAACATGATATAAGCCTTCATAGTCCGGAAGTGATCCAAACCACGTCCAAAAACGTAAGAAATGGGTGATTCCCATGAATCGACCCAAATTGAGTCTCAGGGGTAGTCGGGCTCATACCGACTCCGATTCTTGACCAAATGTAGTAAAACTGGCGGGAATGGTTCCTAACATGCCAAGGGTTCGATTAACACTAACTAGGCAGAAAATTGTCACCAGAAAAGGTGAACTCATCTCACACCCCCCGAAGCATGCTTTCACCTAAACGCGGTAAAACCCGCTCATTCCCGTACGGAATAGCTCGAAATTGCGAGGGAACGCAGAACATGAGTAGGGCATCCATCTCCCTACCTCCACTGAAGTTCTCGCACGCTGAAACGACTAAACCACGTCGAAAACGTCACACGAATCACGCCACGCCGGATTTGAATCCACCAAGGGATCGTGCCAACGCCACGCTCCATTCCTCGAACCAGCACGCTCCAGACCACCTCCACGGCATCTCCACAGCATTCTCGGACCTCCTCCATCTGTAGCGAGAGTAGAGGGTGAAAGAGGAGAGAGAACGAGAGGGGAACAGAGTGACGGCGAGAGAAGAGAGAGGAAGGAGAAAGAAAGAATAAAAAGAAAAGGAAATTAAGAATTTTCTAATTTTCGTAAAATCCAATTTTTAACCAAAAAATACACTAATTCAGAAAAATATGGAAAAATAGTCTAAACGATCCTCGGAAGGAATATAATGCAACTGTAGCATCCTCGAGTCGATGAACTCAATAATAAACTCTCCACTAGGTTCCGTAACTTGTACAAGAGAAAAACCCGCGTGGATAGTAATACACAACTCAGGACCCACAAAAGCGATCCGAAAGCTCTCCGATAAGGATCCAGTAGACCCAGGGTATTACAGCCTCCCCTCCTTACTGGAATTTTATCCTTGAAATTAAAGGAGCTAACAAGAAAAAGCAGGGAAGAACAAACCCAAACGTTGGCAATGCTCACCAACCACCAGCCAACACCTACACCTAGAACACAGCAATACAAGTCTCGAAAAAACACAATTCAGAGGGATACTGCCAGGCCACCATATAGGCACATGCCCCGGATCTTAAGACACACTGATCCACAGAACGATCATGGTACCCAGTGAACACAAGTCCGACACCTCCGAGATATGGCAATGTCGCTTACGTCTCACAAGGAATGGAGACACGACTCATGCCATAACAACAGCTATCGATAAAACATTCGGCAACACAACAAACAACAACTTACCCAAGGAGACACAATCCTTTCAGCAGACTGCTCGAACCATCAGCTTCCGCGCCAAGAACAACAAAACAGGCACGCAGAACGCCAACGACAGCACTGGATCATGAGCACAATCAAGTCAGTACTCACCTAGACATTACATCTGATTCGAGTTACATGCCAACTCTATCATGATAGAAGAGTACATCAAAACCAACCGACAAGTCCTTGGTCCATACAATGCCAAATCAGACTCATAGGGAACTCCTCCCAAGCTGAACACAACCACCAGCGGACAAAAACAACAACACCTGCAGAATCCCGACTCCGTCCTCAACACAGAACCATGGGACACAACTGTAAGCTGGGTCACATCAAGGTACAATTACGGCTGAACACACGGCTAACATATACAAGCCGCGCTACAAATAGCTCACCAACAAGGACCCATAAAAACAACAATAATCTTGGAGAACGTATCTCAAGGACCACGATCACGTCCCAAGAGCACAACTCCCAAGAAAAAGGTTACAGAGAAGTAGAGGGTACTCAACCAGCAAATATGCCGACAGATTCCCCTAATCCTCACACATGCCAGTGTCAACAACCATAATGCCTCCAGTAATGGCACGAAAACCAACAACATCAAGGCATAAATATAGTCAAGACGATGTCACATTGAGGAAATAAACCTCTCGGTCAGCCAGAATCTTCCAACTTCACGATCCTGAACCATGGGTTGTCAGCCCACACGCTTTCGCCGCACACTAAACACAACACACACAGGCATCATGAACAACTCGGCATTCGCATCACAACACACACTCGGCGCCATCGTAATTCACAAACTACAATATATCACGCCTCGAGTACCGATCCTGCTAACTGTCACGCCCCGAGCCTTTATTACAGCGGAAGACTAACTCGGGGAGCGCGAACAGCCGGCATGGTAAGCCTCTTGCAAGCAAGAACGATCAGAGCGCAAGACAATCACACACATAAATGCAATTCATAATGATTAATAGTCAAATACAATTATTTTTCCATCATCTTTCACTCTACTAGACTCAAGAAATACGAAATTACATTGACTCGATCTAAACAATGTAGACTTCCTAAATCTTCGCTCATTCTTTATTCACTCTCGGATGCGCTACTTGAACCTTCCGAATCCGAACCCGACTCACTTCCGTTTCCTGAAAAAGATTGAAAATAGGTAATGAGCACACTTGCCCAGTAAGTATCTTCGCATCAACATGAAGGCACTATTAAAGTAATTAACAATTTAGCTCTAAAGAAGTAAGGCAAAATCATGTGAATGCGAATATCATGCGATTAAACCAAAGTAACATGATAATCATGTACGATAGAGTGAACAAGAATGAACTAGCAAAAATGTAACAAGAACATGATATTTGGCCTTTCATGAACAAGAATGTAACGAGAATGCACTTTCACTTTCACTTTCATAACCATAAAGGTTACGCAAAGAGAATGTCAATCATGTAGCAATTCACTAGATTTTTACGAGTGCTCATAGATTTCACTTATTTATAAAGAAAGTACTCCCAGCGCAATGCGACGCCAGTAGCATCATACCCCATGGTTTATAAAATAATATGTTTCCGGCAATCAGCCGTGGGGACTAGCATAGAGCCCTTGGACACAATCAGCGCCCGAACGGCATCTTCACGTATAAATCAAGCTACTTCCATGAGTGTAACAATAAAGTATGGCCAAGAATGTAATAAGTTCAATAACTCATGATAACAACAATCAATGAATGAATGCTTCAATTTAGAGTATGAGAGATCAAGAAAAAGACTTAAACAATGTCATGCTCACGGAAATAAATCGACAGCATAACGGTACATTCTTTTCTCTTTCCAATCATTATATTAAGTTTCTTGATCAATATTATAAGTTCTAGACTATCATTAGTCCATCTAGAACCTTTCGAATATCAACCCTTGGGTCAAACCTTGGGTTAAATACTTAAGCAATGTGACGGTCGTTTACTGGGCCGTTACATAATGTAACGCTCCAGTAGTGGGCCGTTACAATGATCCGAGTCCAGAACAATAAAAATAGACTCAGAGAAAGGTGATGGTCATGCATTGGGCCGTTACATTATGTGACGGTCCAGGATTAGGCCGTTACATTAGTCTGAATCCTGAATCAAGAATTCAAACTCAGATGAATGTGACGGTCTTATATTGGGCTGTTACATGTGCCTGACGGTCCAACACAGAGCCGTTACATTACTGATAATCAGAAAACATCGATAGTGTAGTCTAATCAATAGGCTTTAATGGTACAACCAACTCGGTGTCCTAGTGGGAATCTCAGGCTCGCGGAGAATTACGGAGAACTTGAAACAAGATTTCCTAGTCTATTGGAAGGAATATCCAATAGAGAGGTCCTCAAGTCCAAGAATAATGGTCCTATAGTGCAAAGTGTGAACTAATGGACAATATATCGGAATATGTGCCATGTACTTAAAGAATGACTCTATTGATAAAGAGTGAAGGTGTAATGATGTGAAACCATGATAAAACTCCATTTATACAATTTTGGAAAATCGTGATTTAAATACAAAACTATAGAATTTTGACACATGAAATTAACATAACTTAAAATAGCTCAAGATGCCTAAGTCATGCAGATTCTAATATGAAATAGTAAGTAAACTTAAAACCATAATAACAGGTCAAAACTTGGCTATCTAGGTTTAATTATAAGTAAACTTAACTGGTTACTATTCTGTCATGTGCTGACAGAACACATCGTCTAACGGTCTAACAGGGGTGCGTCACAGTGTCTGTGATGGTCTATCGAGGGGCCGTTACAGAAATGTAACGCTCCTGTCCTGGTGCGTTAGAGATAACAGTGAAACGAAAACATAACAGAGTGTGTGACGGTCTGTCGTAAGGCCGTTACATACATGTGACGGTCCTACCATGATCCGTCAGAGCCTCTGCTGACAGCAATAGATAATAATGACCTAAGTTTCAACTCACACCATGTCTGAAAATCATATATATATATATATATATATATATATATATATATATATATATATATATATATATATAACTTCCCACGTGATAGAATGAAAGCTAAACTAATATCATGTGTGGGTTCTAGTGAATTTCACAAGAATTTTCCTTTTTAATGTAGTTAGGGCTAAGAATAGGTATGGATGCACGATTCTACTAAATCATGAAATTCATGAGCTAAAGTGCATGTAATCAAGCAAAATCAGAGGGCTTTTATCCCTAACATGTTATTTTTGCCGTTCATGAGATAACCTACCTCTTAACTTGGTTTTAAACTTCCAATTTAGGGTTGAAAAATGTGCCCTAGCTCTCCTCTTCCTGTGACTTTTCAGCAACTTCCTTGGGCTCTAACGCCTTGGTTGCTTGGTCTCCTAGCACGAACTTTGGAGAGCTATTAGTCTAATGTATTATAAACAAAAGTTTCTAAAGAACTTACCTGAAATTATGACTCCTTACCTTGATTCCACGCGAGCAAAAGTAAGGGTTGCTAAGTTCAGAACTAGGTCCTATTTATAGGGTTTTGGCTAGAGTTTCAAGATTAGATCGATTCTAGAGCCCTTAATCTGCCAGAATCTAATCCCTAAGAGTCCTTAGTAATGTTATAACTCTTCCCAAGTAGACCCCTAGTGGATAAGATCCCAAAGTTCTAATCTTTTTGGGAGTTCTTTGACTCACGGAACTTGCAGCATGTAACGGTCGTGTCCAGGCGCGTTACCTGGCTATGGCGGTCGCCCGATGGACCGTTACAGTCAACGTGTATAGAGTTTCAATTAAAAAAAACTCTTTTATTCGTTTATCCATATAATTATCTTAGATAATTAGTATTTATCCTTAAAATATGTGAATAGACTTAATAGCTTTCTAGAATATGGGCCAAACTTAATGGGCTTGGTCCTTAAAACTTTTGGACTTTATTTAAATGGATTTGGTTAATTATTTAACACAAATGGGCCGTATAATGACTTATTAATCTAATAACCCATTTATTAATACATTTAGGCCTTTATAAATTCTAGAAATATATTTATAAATTCAAAAATTATTTACATAAATTCTGGGGTCTTACACCCTCCCCCACTTAAGAGAATTTGGTCCCCAAATTTAATATATGGATTTTGAAGAGTGCACTTATTTTAATGTATTAAGAATTAATGTTAGGCGACTGGGTTAAGAGAGTACCTGATGAGGGCATCTCACGACACTCCCTCTAGCTCGGGTCGCCTGCACACTCTTGATGTGGATTGATTATGGTCTACACTTGTTATCTTCATTTCCCAAGTTTCATCTTATGTATTTTCCTTTTATTGAGTCCTATCTTTTGTATTTCCCTTTATTGAGTCATGTGGTTCTAGTCCATTTCCCTTGTTATGCTTAATTGGGCCTTATTATCTTAGTTATGGGCCCATAGGATTGAGTCTAGCATATGCTCGATCTTTTGTCTTATTGTCAGGGACATTTTGGTCATGTAAAGAATGGTTGCCTATATATAGGCCCATCTCTCCTCATGTACTTAACTTTTGATGAATATTGAAGAAATCCTTTTCAAGTCTCCCAATTTCTCCCCTCCTCTCTCTCTCTCTATCTCTCCTTCTCACTCCCAACAAGGAAAGGGGCGAACTCCTCCCTCTCTCCTCCCCCTCCCAACCACTTCCAACCCCCACCTACCTCCATTAACTCCACACAACTTCCCATAGCCCATCTTTACTCCTCACCTTGTCCCAAGGGAGCTCCACCAATCCAAGCCCCACCACCCAACTACCACCTACCCAACACCACTTCCTAAGCACCCCTTCTTCTCCCCAAGGTTGAAGGGGCTCTTCCCTAAGCCCAAATTCAAATTTTCCTCTCCCTAGGGCTGTGCCCTTCCATCTCCCCACCTCCCTAACCACCCTTGGTCGCACCCCCCCTTCCCCATACTAACCAAGTTCGCCCCCACCTCCTCTCCCACTCACCATCTCTCTTGTGCACTTCAACCTTCCCACCACCACTCCTTGCAGCTCCAACTCCCTCTCTACCCCTCCCTGCCCCCCTAGACCTCTTGGAAGACCCTAGCCACGTCCCTCCCCTCTCCACAAACCATCAGCCATCACTCCCAAGCTATGCTACCCTCTCTCCCACTCCCTTTGATCTTGCAAGATTGCAGTCCCAGGTAGCAGGTCGTAGGCAGCAGAGTGGGGTCCTGAAGTCGCATCGTCTCTGGCCGTTCCCTGATCCTCCTGGTGTCAAGGCCTACATCTATGGAAAGGTCTTCGAGAGAGCTTTCAAGGTGAGGTGGTTTCGTCGACATCCGAGTTCCGAGCTGTCCGTAAGAGCCGATCTCCCTCGACCACGCAGAAGTCCTCAGGCAGGGAACTAGAGCCTCAGTTCCAGTCCGACCACGGCTTCTTCCTTAAAGATCTGGGCACCATTTTTGGAGGGCCGAAACTACGTCCAGTTAGCTCTCATCTCCAACAAGAAGGACCTCATTCGGCCCCAGGAGCTCCCAGTTACAATTTTCTTCGTTGGAGTGTGCAGTCTACCCCTGCGGGTCCAGGTTTGACCTGTCCCCACTTATCCGGCTGCCACTCTCTCCTCCGTCATCAGATTGTGGCCCTGTCAACTTCTACTTGAAGATACTCTGACCACGATTGCGTCACCATGAGTTTTGTTTCAATCGGAGTTCGGGAGCATCTGCAGTGCCTTCTGCAACCTACTGTATCAGTTCTGCACCAGCCAGAGATAGAAGTTGCTGTCCTGTTCCAGTTGCCGGTCCGATCAGCCCCGAGTTCTAGAGATTTCCCAAAACTTCAGACATCATCTTCTGTCAGTTGGGAAACTTTTGGCACCTGTTTCGTCAAGTTTGGAGTTCTGTGGAATCCGTGGCAGCGTCATCATCGACACCCTGTCCAGCGAACCTGAAGGTTGGCAGAACCGGCGGAGCTCGGAAGTCGGGTTTCCTTTGCATAATTCCCCACCCCGCTTGGCCGGCTGAAGGCCCCTCCCTGCGTGGAGGTAGTTTTGGATGTAATAAGCTTAATCCCCGCTCCAAGATCACCCCTCCTGCGAGAGGTGTAGTGTTGTACTCCTTTCACTTTCAGGTCAAGCGACACCGCCGCGGCGATCGGGTGTATACCCTCGCCTCCCGACGCGCCCTCGTCTCCGAGCGGGATCGGTGTTTACACACCGATCAGGTGAGCATCTGATACCATCCTTGATTTCCTCATTTCTGCAAATTTAGTATTGCTTTGTATGCCCGTCGGACGGTGAGAAGAGAGCCCGATCTTGCAATCTACTTTTGTGTGACCACTGCGGACCGGGAGTGAGTGCCACCCAAACCCCGCCCTGCGGGCCAGCCACCCACGAAGTTGGGTAACCCAGATCCTTAGGGGTCAGTCAAAGCCCACTTAGTCACTTAGAGTCATTGGGTCCCATCTCGGACCCTCGCCATCATCCCCCGACCCCTCCGGGTGATCGCGTGTGCCGTGTGAGTAAGCCGCTATTGTGAGAATCATTGGAGTGCTTGTATGCTTGCGGGTCTAGGTCCTAGGATCTTCAATTCATACTTAGTCAACCTTGGGCTGTGTCACATCAAGTGGTATCAGAGCAAGCTCACAACTTGTCTCTATCAAGTTGGTCCTAGGGCATGTTTATGCATTTAGAGTCCTCGGTTGCATCTCTTTGTCCACTAGCATGGCCACCTCATACCGACCTTACCCATCAACCCTCTCCATGAGTTCAAACCCCCAAGAGAAGCCCGCCACCAACACACATAACCTCCATGGCCATGTTGAATACCTCATGGGAACCATGAACAATGCCTTTGATCGCCTAGATAGCACAAATGGTCAACTTACCCAATTAGGTGACAATGGGCCCACCCCAAGGGTGGACGATAGAATGGTCCCCCTCCCACTTCCCACCTTTGATGGAACCTCTCCTAAATAATATTTAGATTGGGAATCCACATTGGACAAGTACTTCACTTGGTATCCCATGTCCGAGGATGAAAAGGCTTGGGTTGCCAAAATGCAACTTACCAAACGGGCAGAAACTCATTGGTTGCAAATTATCGGGTTAAGGATACTTAGAAGGGAAACTCCCATCACCACTTGGGAGGACATGAAGGAGAAACTTAGGGCAAAATATGTGTCCCCTTCCTACCCGAATCACCAAAGCCTAAGGAGCACTTCAACTCCTTCACCCCCTCCTGGCCAACCCAAGACCCTAATCCCCCATTCCCCACCACTTCCCACCTATCCTATCCCGACCACCACATCTACACCCTACCTACAAGTCCTCACCACAACCATAGCTCCACAAACCCAATTGGGCCCCATGACCACCCCTCCACCTAGGCCCATGACGACCACCACCCCCCAACCCAAATTCCCCCACCAAACCCATATCCCACAAGCCCCCTTGAACCCCACCATTATCCCTCCATCACCCCCAAAGAAAGATGCACCTACCAAGGCCAACCAACCTAAACCCCCTCACCCAACCCACCTCCCGCTTCCTACACCAATCTTTCCCCAACCTAGGCCTCCACTACTTCCCCTTCCTATCCCAACCCAAGTCCACCCTTGCCCACCACCCCGAGTGAGCCATGCATCGACTACCACCAACCCACCCACCATAGACCTTCCTACCCCATTGTCCTTAGGAGTTGCAACCCACACCCTCACCCAAGTGGAGAGGGATACCAATCCAGATCCACCTCCCAAGATAGAAGAAATCCAAGGGCCACACTACTCACCCACCACTCCTAGCCTAGCTCCTCAAGAGCTACACACCCTTCCCCATGACACCGTCACCATAGAAGAGTCCGTACTCCAATGGCTCAAGCAAGGCCTCACCATTCCTAGTTCACAACCAAGCCACCTACCCATGGGACATCAATCCCAAATCATTCCCACTTTGCCTCATGTCACTTATCAAACCTCCTATTGTGTGGAAGATTTGGGAGACTTAGTGACCTACCTACATTGGCAAGTCCACTTGACCGATATGCTAGCCATGAGGCCGTCGGAGCCTAGCACCATTAGCCTAGCTTACCCCGCCGTTGGCTCCATCACTTCCATCTACACTAATGGCCAATTTACAAGTGAGATCATACTCTTTCTTCCCATGGAGGAGGAACCCATCCTAATCTACTCCCCAACCATTGAGATCCCAAGTGCTTTGATTGGCCAACCCATTAGCAACCTTGGCCCAATTATCTTGGAGGAGGATGACTCACCATTAGAGGACCTTGAGAACATGGAGTATGTTGTGCCTCTTAGGCACAAGCATGTGCTATGTCGCCTTGATGATAGCAATGCTATTTGGTTTTGATGATAGCAAGACAGTGAGTGCATTTGATATTGTATTTTGATGATAGCAATGTTATTGTGTTTTGATGACATTATGCTCTGATGATAGCAACATGACTGTGATTGGTATATCATCTGGAGAATGCACGTGTATGACTGATATATTGTTTGTGTTAGACTTTAAAGTCTATACATCGGACTGGTCTGCATTGGCTAAGTATATACAACGTCAGTTCATGCATTGTCTTAGGCAAAGTCTATACAATGGCTTTGGGTCTCCAAGTCTATACAGCCTTTTGCTTCGCCAAAGTCTGTACATTGGTCTGCATAGGCTAAGTGTATACATCGTCCAGTACAATCATGCACTGTTCATGAAGTTTGTACAGCCTTTTGCATTGGATTTCAAGTCTAGACATTGCACTGTTGCATACATCATCTTCGTGCTGTCTTTCTCTTTAACTTCGTGTCACTTACTGTTGTTCCTCGTGTCGTTTATTTTTGGTCCCACTGCTTCATCACGTGTCGTGATAGCCGTGGCATCTTCTGTCTTCGTGTTGTTTTCACTTCGTGCAGTCTTCTCCTAGTGTTGTCCTAACTTCGAGTCGTTTCTTTGTATTCTATCTTCGTGTTGGTTTTTCGCTTTAGACTTCGTGTCTTTCTCGCTTTGACCACACTCCGTGTCGATTTTAGTTTTCGTCTTCGTGTTGTTTTCAATTTGTGTTGGTTTCTGTTTTATCTCCATGTTGTTCTCGTGCCGTTCTCATTACTGGTTATTATATCATGTCATTTTTACTTCGTGCTGTAGTCATCGTATGTATCTCGTGTCGTTCTTCTTTTTACCTCGTGTTGTTTTATAACCTCACTTCGTGTCGTTCTCTTCGTTGTGTCTGTTCTGTCACAGTGTATCTCGTGTCATTCTTTCCTTACTTCGTGCTGTAGTCACCCTGTGTATCTCGTGTCGTTCTCAGTGCATCTAGTATTACTATTACATACCTCATGCAGCTTTAGTTCTTGTGGCCCTCAGTTTTAATGGGTTGTATCTCCTTGCAGGTCTGAGGAAGAACATTTCCACGTGACTGGGCAGCACGTGATCCGAGGCTGAAGGACTGACAGAATGCTAACACGTGGCCAAATATCTGGGCGGGAAATGCGGAGGACACGCACGCCCAGTGCTGCCCTCCTGCTAGCTACTGCTATATATATGAGCCTCCTTCCACAGAAGAAGGTTGATCGAGTTGGCGAGAAGAAAAGTCCATACAGAGAGCCACGATCTAGATAGAAAAAGAAAAGAGAAAGAAGAAGAGCAGAAGGAGAAGAAGAGAGGCAGAGAGCTCGAGAAGAGTGTGAAGAGAAGAAGAAGAGAGAGAGAGAGAAGGAGTTCGTTCCTCAGATCTTTGGTTCAAAACCAGATCGGAGGTTGCTCATTGTTAGAGCTATAATTTGTGCTTGATTGTTTCAGCTTTCTGTTGCTGTCTTGTTCTGTCTTTTGTTTTCCATTTTACATTTCCTTTCAAGCTGTTAGTCAGCGGGTTGCAGAGGTGCTGCCTCTGGTCGGCTAAGCTGTATTGCCCAGCGGTTTGCAGTGGAGGATTCCACTAGACAGCAAGCTGTGTTGCTCAACGGATGCACTGGAGGTTTCCACTGGACATGTAAAGCTGTAATCCTCAGCTGGCGAGACTTGATCTCGGACGGGTTAAGCTGTACTTCCCCAGCGGTTTGCAGAGGTGTATCCTCTAGACAGCAAGTTGTGGTCCTCAGCGGATTGTTGGCAAGCTGTGTTGCCCAGCGGTTAGTGAAGCCACACTCGGGTTGAGTGTGGGGTGGATGTAGGTCTGGAGGACCGAACCACCTAAAAACCCCTTGTGCATTGTGGTTTGGTTTATCTTCTTTTGCTTCCGCTAGATGATTGCATAGGGGCGCTCTAAGCGTTTGGCTTCTGTTTGAGCAGAAGAGTTGATTAGTTTTTTTAGAATATTTTAATCTGTCAAGAGAGCGAAATTCCAGTTGAGCTTCAGATTGTCGAATATGTCTTGTTATTATTCTAGTTTTTAATTGGGTGAAGGTTTTTTAAACGGGTTATATTCATTCACCCCCCCTCTGAATACTGCACCGAACCCAACAATTGGTATCAAAGCGGGTCTATGATCTATCAGATCTAACAATCTGAAGAGGATCCTACTGATTTGTTTGGTGCATCTCAGAGTGTGCTTTCTGTGTTCATTGTTTAGTTTCACCGACTGAGTGCCTTGTCTTGTTCATCTGCTCTCGGTGCTTCAGTTTGTTCTGAGCTTTCAGATTGTTTGCAATGGAGCCAATCGTGCTGAAGGCTAGCTCCAGCAAAGCAAACAGATCCAGCCACAGTGGATCATCAAGCGAGAAAAGTAGCCTCTCGCAGTCTGAAATTGATGAAGACCACATGGGAATGGTGATTAGTAATTTCAGGAAATTTCTGAGAAAAAGAGAAGGAAAGCTTGACGGTAGCAAACAACAAACAAGGTATAACTCTAATCCTGCCAAGATTGCTGACACTAATGTTTGCTACAAATGCAGGAAGGCTGGCCACACGAAGGATGATTGTCCAGAGGTATTGAAACTCAAAGGGAACACCTCGGACATTGACAGAGAAGGAAGAAAGTCAATATGCTTAATGGCCAACCGGGATGATGAGGAATCCTCATCCAAGGTAAATTCTGAATCTGAATCAGATGGATACTCTTTCGATGAATTGATAGAGATGTATGAAGATTTGTTCAAAGTATCCAAGAAATTAAAATCTGAAAATAGAAGGTTGAAAAAGAGATGTGAACAGATTAACTCTAATGTTCTCTGTGAAAACTGTCAAAGACTAAAAACATCTCATGATATGTGCTTAGCTGATCTGAATATGAGTAAGGAACAAATCTCTTTATTGGAAAATAAAAATGAAGAATTGAGGTTGCTAAATTCTGCCATGTCTGAGAGACTCTTAATGCTTGAAAAAGGGAAGAATTCAGTTGAAAATGAATGTGAGAGAGTGAGCACTTTAATTGAAGAGATTGATAGCTACAAAGCCATTAATGTCTTACTTAATGAAAAGATCACAGATTCTGAGATTCTCATCTCCTCTCTCAAAAATGAAATCACTGAATTGAACAATTCTCTATCTGAGTCATTTGAAAACGAAGAAAATTCAAAGGCAGCTTCTAAGAAGAAGGTCTCTGATGAAGGCAGTAAATAGGAAGAGAGAAAAAGAATGTATACAACCTTTGTGCGTAGCTCTGAGTTGGCTAGCACTTCAGCTTCTCCTTCATGTCTGCCTGCGAATCAGATAGGAAAACAAAAGAAAACAAAACAGAATAAAAATTTGTATGCTGAAATTTCTCAGGCCAATCTGTCTCAGATTAAAAGGAAGAATGTGAAATGTTTCTACTGTGGTAAATCTGGCCATGAGATGGATGTTTGCTTTGTCATGAGAGAGGATGAACTGAAATCAGATAGAATTCATGCTAGGAATTCTAAATTGAAGAAACCTTCTCATGATCAAAATAAGAGAATTCAATGCTTTTACTGTCATAGAATTGGCCACTTTATGCATGATTGTAGATTAAAGAAGCAAGATGATTTGAATGCTAAAGAGCTTCATGATAGGAATCATGCATATCTGAAAAAGAAACTTCATTGCTTTCATTGTAACAAATTGGGCCATATTGCTGCAAATTGTTGGCATGCTAAGGGAAGAACAATTAACTCCGAAACTGCTATAATCCCTGTAAAAAGACATGCATTCTATAAGAATCTTGACAGAATGAATTCTTCATGTTTTGAATGTGGAAAACATGGCCACACAGTCAAGGACTGTTGGCATGTTCAGAAGAATCATATTAACCCCCATGCTGTCAAATTCCATGCAAAACAATTTGTGAATTCTCTTGTTTTAATTGTGAAAAACCTGGCCACAAAGCCTCTGAGTGCTGGGTGGCAGAGTTCAGAAAATAAAATGCCCATGCACACAACAGAAATTTTGATGTTCATGCACATGAATTTAATGCTTACAATAAGGTGCATAAAAGAAACTCAAATTCTGTTAGTTATCATGGTAAGTCTGGTCAATTTGGTTATTCCTTGTCCAGCTATAAGTTGATGGGCTATGTTGATAATTCTGTTAAGAGATCAGTCAGAACACCTGTTAGGGCTCATACAGGACCCAAGGCAGCTTGGGTTCCTGCAAGATCATATTGATTGACATGTTGCAGGTGTGCCTTGGTAAGAGATATAAAAGGGGTAATTTAGCCAAGGCACTCAAAAAGGAAGACCAGGATTCTATATCTCAGGTTAGTTCTGAACTTTGTTTTAAATTCATCATCTGAAATTGTTGTTTTGCTTGGTTGATTTTTTGATGAACTCTTCATCTCTAGCTGATCAGTCTGCATTCCAGACTCAGCTATTGAATTCAATTCTGCATATCTGATGCTCTTCTCTCACTTATTATTGCACTGTGTAAATGGACTGTATGCTTGTTGTTGAATGCATAACTTGCTGATTGTGAATAGTTATTCAGTGTATAGAGTCATTCCATGTGTCTAATGTCTGCATACATTATTTGCATGACTGACTTTGAAGTTGTTCAATGCATATAGAACTGATCTGCATGATTGTCATTTGCCTATTGTCGTAGACTGCATGTTTTTCTATGCATAATAGGGCTGCAGTGCACTGCATCATATGTTGAAAAATCAGAAAAAGGATAAAAATGCTCATGACTTGGATGCATAAAGCTGAACTGATTGCATAGCATATCTCTTGCATTATGATGTCAGGGGGAGCTGAGAGTTCTATTCAATTCATTGAATCCTATTCACTTCTCAGTGTTCTCATTCAAATGATTCATATTCTTTGACATCAGTTGCTCATTGAACCATATTGTCAATTGCTATCATTTCCCCATCTTTTTCACTGAACAGCAGTTCTGGTTCTGGTTCAGTACGTTGAGTTGTGATTATTTCAATTGTTATTTTATAAGAATCTCTCTCACAAATTGAAAAGAACTAAAGGTTTAACCTTTATAAATTGAAGAGTCAAATGTCTGCCTTCAGAATCTGAGATAAAAGGAAAACTTTTATAGCTCTTAATCTTTGTCTCATAGCTAAAATAGAAAAAGTTTTTTGTAATGCCTAAATGTGTTGAACTGGATATGTCTAGAACAGGCTAATAAGAGTGTGTACTGATTTTTTAAACAATCACTCTAAATGAATTAAGGGCAGCAGTAAATAAGATCATTAATGTTAAGAACTGAACATAGTGATAGAGCAATGGCTGATTGCACTGAGAAACTGTGAACTCCTTCAAAGAAGCAGGAGACTTCACATGTCATGAGGTGATTCAGAATATCTCTGTTCATAGGGTCAAATCTATAGGGGGAGTCCTCACCAAGTAACTGAGAGTACTGGCCTCTAATCAAGGTGTACCCTTAATGTCAAAAGTGAAGAATATTCTTTGTGGATTTTGACCTGAAATAGGTCTAGTAGTTTATGCCTAGTAACTAGGGGTACTTGCCTCTGATCAAGGTGTACACCTAATGTCAACAGCATAAATGCCACAGGTCTATTCACTTAGTTCAGGTTCAGAAATTGAAAAATGAAAATCAAACTGCTGTAACCCTTCGAAAATCAAAAGTCATTGAGTGAAAATTGTTTTTCTCAATACATGTTCAAGTTGCCTCTCTTGAATTTCCTTGTTTAATCACAAAAGGGTATTATCTCTGACTTATCTATTAATACCATGTGCCCTAGATTCATTGCTATAAATGGAATCAATAAACTCTTGTTCAGGGGTCAAATGTTTTACTCTAGATTTATCACTGTTAAACCTGATTTTTTCTCAAAAGTGTATGTTGCTGATTCTTATACTTTAACATTTATTTATAATCATGCTTCTTTTCTGAACCTATGATTCAGCTGTTATCAAGTGACCCTCCTACCTTCTCTACCTTTTTATCTGTTCATATTCCTTCTCAAAGGGGGAGCATTTATTTAGGGGGAGAAATAATTCAGGGGAGTCTTACTTTCAGGGGGAGAATGCTCTAGCTGTCACTTGCATGCATAATGCACTTTGCACTCTTGTTTTTACTATTTTTCTCTTTTTGATCATGTCAAAGGGGGAGAAAATCTTGTGTGTGACTCACTGTCACATTGTGTTAATCTTGTGTGTCACTCACTGTCACATTGTGTTGCCATCATCAAAAAGGGGGAGAATGTTGTGCCTCTTAGGCACAAGCGTGTGCTATGTCGCCTTGATGATAGCAATGCTATTTGGTTTTGATGATAGCAAGACAGTGAGTGCATTTGAGTGCATTTGATATTGTATTTTGATGATAGCAATGTTATTGTGTTTTGATGACATTGTGCTCTGATGATAGCAACATGACTGTGACTGGTATATCATCTGGAGAATGCACGTGTATGACTGATATATTGTTTGTGTTAGACTTTAAAGTCTATACATCGGACTGGTCTGCATTGGCTAAGTATATACAACGTCAGTTCATGCATTGTCTTAGGCAAAGTCTATACAATGGCTTTGGGTCTCCAAGTCTATACAGCCTTTTGCTTCGCCAAAGTCTGTACATTGGTCTGCATAGGCTAAGTGTATACATCGTCCAGTACAATCATGCACTGTTCATGAAGTTTGTACAGCCTTTTACATTGGATTTCAAGTCTAGACATTGCACTGTTGCATACATCGTCTTCGTGCTATCTTTCTCTTTAACTTCGTGTCACTTACTGTTGTTCCTCGTGTCGTTTCTTTCTGGTCCCACTGCTTCATCACGTGTCGTGATAGCCGTGGCATCTTCTGTCTTCGTGTTGTTTTCACTTCGTGCAGTCTTCTCCTAGTGTTGTCCTAACTTCGAGTCATTTCTTTGTATTCTATCTTCGTGTTGGTTTTTCGCTTTAGACTTCGTGTCTTTCTCGCTTTGACCACACTCCGTGTCGATTTCAGTTTTCATCTTCGTGTTGTTTTCAATTCGTGTTGGTTTCTGTTTTGTCTCCATGTTGTTCTCGTGCCGTTCTCATTACTGGTTATTATATCATGTCATTTTTACTTCGTGCTGTAGTCATCGTATGTATCACGTGTCGTTCTTCTTTTTACCTCGTGTTGTTTTATAACCTCACTTCGTGTCGTTCTCTTCGTTGTGTCTGTTCTGTCACAGTGTATCTCGTGTCATTCTTTCCTTACTTCGTGCTGTAGTCACCCTGTGTATCTCGTGTCGTTCTCAGTGCATCTAGTATTACTATTACATACCTCATGCAGCTTTAGTTCCTGTGGCCCTCAGTTTTAATGGGTTGTATCTCCTTGCAGGTCCGAGGAAGAACATTTCCACGTGACTGGGCAGCACGTGATCTGAGGCTGAAGGACTGACAGAATGCTGACACGTGGCCAAATATCTGGGCGGGAAATGCGGAGGACACACACGCCTAGTGCTGCCCTCCTGCTGGCTACTGCTATATATATGAGCCTCCTTCCACAGAAGAAGGTTGATCGAGTTGGCGAGAAGAAAAGTCCATACAGAGAGCCACGATCCAGATAGAAAAAGAAAAGAGAAAGAAGAAGAGCAGAAGGAGAAGAAGAGAGGCAGAGAGCTCGAGAAGAGTGTGAAGAGAAGAAGAAGAGAGAGAGAGAGAGAAGGAGTTCGTTCCTCAGATCTTTGTTTCAAAACCAGATCGAAGGTTGCTCATTGTTAGAGCTATAATTTGTGCTTGATTGTTTCAGCTTTCCGTTGCTGTCTTGTTCTATCTTTTGTTTTCCATTTTACATTTCCTTTCAAGCTGTTAGTCAGCGGGTTGCAGAGGTGCTGCCTCTGGTCGGCTAAGCTGTATTGCCCAGCGGTTTGCAGTGGAGGATTCCACTGGACAGTAAGCTGTGTTGCTCAGCAGATGCAGTGGAGGTTTCCACTGGACAGGTAAAGCTGTAATCCTCAGCTGGCGAGACTTGATCTCGGACGGGTTAAGCTGTACTTCCCCAGCGGTTTGCAGAGGTGTATCCTCTGGACAGCAAGCTGTGTTGCTCAGTGGATTGTTGGCAAGCTGTGTTGCCCAGCGGTTAGTGAAGCCACACTAGGGTTGAGTGTGGGGTGGATGTAGGTCTGGAGGACCGAACCACCTAAAAACCCCTTGTGCATTGTGGTTTGGTTTATCTTCTTTTGCTTCCGCTAGATGATTGCATAGGGGCGCTCTAAGCGTTTGGCTTCTGTTTGAGCAGAAGAGTTGATTAGTTTTCTTAGAATATTTTAATCTATCAAGAGAGCGAAATTCCAGTTGAGCTTCAGATTGTCGAATCTGTCTTGTTGTTAGTCTAGTTTTTAATTGGGTGAAGGTTTGTTAAACGGGTTATATTCATTCACCCCCCCTCTGAATACTGCACCGAACCCAACAGAGTACCCCTACCTAGGTGACCCTTACCATGATCCCTTTAACCCCTTCCTAAGGGAGCCTAGATCTCCATGTAACCCACTCCCCCTATTCACCACCCACCTCACCCTACCCATATCGCCCATGTTGACCCAAACTCCTCCCTTCCTAGAATCAGGTTACACCATGAAAGCATTGACCTTAGGCAACAAACACCTTGGGATTGATGAAATGCCCCACCCCATAACCACGTTCCTAGATCCCTTCGACCCATTCACATGGAAGTTCAAAAGTCATCCCACATCTATGCACATGGAAGTCACCTTTGGGATAAATATGCATGAGTCTAGGCCTACCACACCATTTGACATGATTCATAAGTTGGGTACATTCATTCACATCACCCACATGTCAAGTAGGAAGCATAAGTGGACCGTATTCGGATGTATTGGCCCACCTTCATTCATCATGAGTCTTAAGCATGAGAGGAGCATACATGGATGTCCGGGTCCCCCGACATTTGTCACACCCATGCATAAAAGGTTAATCTATGGATGTCCCGGCCCTCCTAAGTCTGTCACAGTCTTCATGGAATCAAAGTGTGATCGGTCTACATTTGACTGCCCAGGTCCACCTTTGCACACCATACTTTTCACACCAACATCACATCATAGTGCATGGCATACGCATTCTCGCAAGCATATAGGAAAGAGCAATGAGACTTACAAAAGGCGGGCAGATGCTCATCGGCGCCACTGCGAGTTCCAAGTGGGAGACTTGGTGATGGTGAGGACGGAGCGGCTCCTTCCGGGACCTGCCTCTAAGTTGAGGGCACGGGGTTCGGGACGCTTTCGAGTTCTGAGACGACTTGGTAGTAATGCTTATGAGCTAGACCAACCTGAGGGTTTTGGGGTACACCCTACTTTCAATGTTGCGGACCTGGTACCCTACAAGGGCCCCACGGTGGAACCCAGTGAGGAGCTCGAGCCTTTACCCCCCCTTGAGAGAGACACTCCTAGTGGGACTCCACTTTTTAGCTTGAGAGACCGACGAGAGCAGGTAGAGGCAATACTGGATGAGCAGAGTATCATTAGTAGGCACAAGGTGTATCAGCGCTACCTGGTTAGGTGGAAGAACCGTCCTCCGATAGAGGATACGTGGGTGAGTCGGGAGGATCTACTGCGCTTGGACCCCGACATGCTGGAGCATTACGACAGCCAGGCAGACGCATACTCGACGGGGTCGAGTTCTCCCCACCTCGGGGGATTTGATGAGGGCATCTCAGGACACTCCCTCTAGCTCGGGTTGCCTGCACACTCTTGATGTGGATTGATTATGGTCTACACTTGTTATCTTCATTTCCCAAGTTTCATCTTATGTATTTTCCTTTTATTGAGTCTTATCTTTTGTATTTCCCTTTATTGAGTCATGTGGTTCTAGTCCATTTCCCTTGTTATGCTTAATTGGGCCTTATTATCTTAGTTATGGGCCCATCGGATTGAGTCTAGGATATGCTCGGTCTTTTGTCTTATTGTCATGGACATTTTGGTCATGTAAAGAACGGTTGCCTATATATAGGCCCATCTCTCCTCATGTACTTAACTTTTGATGAATATTGAAGAAATCCTTTTCAAGTCTCCCAATTTCTCCCCTCCTCTCTCTCTCTCTATCTCTCCTTCTCTCTCCCAACAAGGAAAGGGGCGAACTCCTCCCTCTCTCCTACCCCTCCCAACCACTCCCAACCCCCACCTACCTCCATTAACTCCACACAACTTCCCATAGCCCATCTTTACTCCTCACCTTGTCCCAAGGGAGCTCCACCAATCCAAGCCCCACCACCCAACTACCACCTACCCAACACCACTTCCTAAGCACCCCTTCCTCTCCCCAAGGTTGAAGGGGCTCTTCCCTAAGCCCAAATTCGAATTTCCCTCTCCCTAGGGCTGTGCCCTTCCATCTCCCCACCTTCCTAACCACCCTTGGTCGCACCCCCCCTTCCCCATACTAACCAAGTTCGCCCCCACCTCCTCTCCCACTCACCATCTCTCTTGTGCACTTCAACCTTCCCACCACCACTCCTTGCAGCTCCAACTCCCTCTCCACCCCTCCCTGCCCCCCTAGACCTCTTGGAAGACCCTAGCCACGTCCCTCCCCTCTCCACAAACCATCAGCCATCACTCCCAAGCTGTGCTACCCTCTCTCCCACTCCCTTTGATCTTTCAAGATTGCAGTCCCAGGTAGCAGGTCGCAGGCAGCAGAGTGGGGTCCTGAAGTCGCATCGTCTCTGGCCGCTCCCTGATCCTCCTGGTGTCAAGGCCTAAATATCTGGAAAGGTCATCCAGAGAGCTTTCAAGGCGAGGTGGTTTCGTCGACATCCGAGTTCGAGCTGTCCTCAGGAGCCGATCTCCCTCGACCACGCAGAAGTCCTCAGGCAGGGAACCAGAGCCTCAGTTCCAGTCCGACCACGGCTTTTTCCTTAAAGATCCAGGCACCATTTTTGGAGGGAAGAAACTATGTCCAGTTAGCTTTCATCTCCAACAAGAAGGACCTCATTCGGCCCCCGGAGCTCCCAGTCACAATTTTCTCGTCAGAGTGTGCAGTCTGCCCCTGCGAGTCCAGGTTTAACCTGTCCCCACTTATCCGGCTACCATTCTCTCCTCCGACCTCATATTGTGGCCCCGACAACTTCTACTTCTACTCCGACCATGATTGCGTCACCACCAGTTTCGTTCCAATCGGAGTTCGGGAGCGTCCGCAGTGCCTTCTGTAACCTACTGTATCAGTTCTGCACCAGCCAGAGACAGAAGTTGTTGTCCTGTTCCAGTTGCCGGTCCGATCAGCCCCGAGTTCCAGAGCTTCCCCAAAAATTCAGACATCATCTTCTGTCAGTTGGAAAACTTTTGGCACCAGTTTCGTCAAGCTTGGAGTTCTGTGGAATCCGTGGCAGCATCATCATCGACACCCTGTCCAGCGAACTTGAAGGTTGGCAGAACTGGCGGAGCTCGGAAGTCGGGTTTCCTTTGCATAATTCCCCACCCCGCTTGGCCGGATGAAGGCCCCTCCCTACGTGGAGGTAGTTTTAGATGTAATAAGCTTAATCCCCGCCCCAAGATCACCCCTCCTGCGAGAGGTGTAGTGTTGTACTCCTTTCACTTTCAGGTCAAGCGACACCACCGCGGCGATCGGGTGTATACCCTCACCTCCCGGCGCGCCCTCGTCTCCGACCGGGATTGGTGTTTACACACCGATCAGGTGAGCATCTGATACCATCCTTGATTGCCTCATTTCTGCAAATTTAGTATTACTTTGTATGCCCGTCGGACGGTGAGAAGAGAGCCCGATCTTGCAATCTACTTTTGTGTGACCACTGCGGACCGGGAGTGAGTGCCACCCAAACCCCGCCCTGCGAGCAAGCCGCCCACGAAGTTGGGTAACCCAGATCCTTAGGGGTCAGCCAAAGCCCACTTAGTCACTTAGAGTCATTGGGTCCCACCTCGGACCCTCGTCATCATCCCTCGACCCCTCCGGGTGATCGCGTGTGCCGTGTGAGTAAGCCGCTATTGTGAGAATCATTGGAGTGCTTGTATGCTTGCGGTCTAGGTCCTAGGATCTTCAATTCATACTTAGTCAACCTTGAGCTGTGTCACATCAGTACCTTTTATCATCTTACCTTCGTTGTCTAGAATGGCATTTAATCAACCTTGCTTCCCGTGTCCATTGTTATCCCTTGAAGATTGTCCGTTGATGAAAGGACATAGGGGCAGGCGATGTTCCCGGCTTCCACATTTGAGACAAGCACCGAGACGCTTCCAACATTATTCTGCCGAGTGCCCAAATTTTTCACAAAATGAGCAAGGTGCCACGGCTTGCTCCTTCTCTTCTTTAACTTTCTTATCCTTCCCGTTTCCATTTCCATTTCTTTTTCCGTTATCATTCCCATTACGGGACCTCTTAATGTGACGGTTTTCGCCCTCATCTATTTCTTTCTCTTCTTGCCTATCATGTTTAAGGCTTGACCTCTCTTCTCAGAGCCTCTCCACTTTCTCTATGGTTTTTTCACATAGATGCGCTCTTTGAACCATCTCGGTATAGGTGCGGATATTCTGAGTTCCAAGTTGTTGGATGAATCCGGTCTTAAACCATCCATAAATCGGTTGGCTTTCAATAAATCTATGCTTATCAAGTGAGAAGCATAAGGTGCTAGTCGAGAGAATTGTAATTCATATTCTGCCACGGACATCGTGCCCTATTTTAAGGAGGCAAATTCCATAGCCTTTCTCTCTTTCACATGCTCGGAAAAGTACTTGGCTCGGAAAAGTGTACGAAAACCCTCCCATGTATGAGGTGCGTCTGCAGGTGGCGTTGGAATGGATTTCTACCATGTACGAGCATTGTTGTTGAGTTGGAACATGGCAAGTCGAACCTTCTCCTGGTCGGTGCATTGCATGACATCGAATATTCGATTCATTTCATCGATCCAATTTTCTGCTTCATCCGAGTTAGAAGATCCAGAGAATCGTGGAGGATTTAAACTTCGGAAGTTGCCATGCAAGTTACCCGCGCCAGCCCTTCCACCGGCTTGGGCCACTGTTTGTAGGGCTTGAGTATGTCCAGCAACAGTTTGCTGCATCTCGTCCCAGTTTATACGATGAGCCATTGAGAATCAAGGTACCTGAGAATCATGGATATTTTAGTTATTTAGAGTCGGGAAGATTTATCCTAAGGTAATTTCTATATAACTATCTCATCCCGGGCTCTACCCAATCTTCACGTGGGTGCGAAAGTTTCTTCCTTAGTTCATAGGTAGGGGTCCTTAAACCTTGGACTTATCCTATGACATAACTCTTCTCCCTAAGTTTTGAGACTTAGGCTCTGATACCAACTTAACTGTTACGCCCCGAGCCTTTATTACAGCGAAAGATTAAATCGGGGAGCACGAACAGCCGGCATGGTAAGCCTCCTGCAAGCAAGAACGATCAGAGCGCAAGACAATCACACACATAAATGCAATTACACAATATTACTCAAACTCCAACTTTATTTCATAATGATTAATAGTCAAATGCAATTATTTTTCCATCATCTTTCCCTCTACTAGACTCAAGAAATACGAAATTACATTGACTCGATCTAAACAATGTAGACTTCCTAAGTCTTCGCTCAGTCTTTATTCACTCTCGGATGCGCTACTTGAACCTTCCGAATCTGAACCCGACTCACTTCCGTTTCCTGAAAAAGATTGGAAATAGGTAATGAGCACACTTGCCCAGTAGGTATCTTCGCATCAACATGAAGGCACTATTAAAATAATTAACAATTTAGCTCTAAAGAAGTAAGGCAAAATCATGCGATTGCGAATATCATGCGATTAAACCAAAGTAACACGATAATCATATACGATAGAGTGAACAAGAATGAACTAGCAAAAATGTAACAAGAACATGATATTTGGCCTTTCATGAACAAGAATGTAACGAGAATGCACTTTCACTTTCACTTTCATAACCATAAAGGTTACGCACGAGAATGTCAATCATGTAGCAATTCACTAGATTTTCACGAGTGCTTATAGATTTCACTTATTTATAAAGAAAGTACTCCCAGCGCAATGCGACGCCAGTAGCATCATACCCCATGGTTTATAAAATAGTATGTTTATGGCAATCAGCCGTGGGGACTAGCATAGAGCCCTTGGACACAATCAGCGCCCGAACTGTATCTTCACGTATAAATCAAGCTACTTCCATGAGTGTAACAATAAAGTATGACCAAGAATGTAATAAGTTCAATAACTCATGATAACAATAATCAAAGAATGAATGCTTCAATTTAGAGTATGAGAGATCAAGAAAAAGACTTAAGCAATGTCATGCTCACGGAAATAAATCGACAGCATAACGGTACATTCTTTTCTCTTTCCAATCATTATATTAAGTTTCTTGATCAATATTATAAGTTCTAGACTATCATTAGTCCATCTAGAACCTTTGGAATATCAACCCTTGGGTCAAACCTTGGGTTAAATACTTAAGCAATGTGACGGTCGTTTACAGGGCCGTTACATAATGTAACGCTCCAATAGTGGGCCGTTACAATGATCCGAGTCCAGAACAATAAAAATAGACTCATAGAAAGGTGACGGTCATGCATTGGGCCGTTACATTATGTGACGGTCCAAGATTAGGCCGTTACATTAGTCTGAATCCCGAATCAAGAATTCAAACTCAGATGAATGTGACGGTCTTATATTGGGCCGTTACATGTGCCTGACGGTCCAACACAGAGCCGTTACATTACTGATAATCAGAAAACATCGATAGTGTAGTCTAATCAATGGGCTTTAATGGTACAACAAACTCGGCGTCCTAGTGGGAATCCTAGGCTCATGGAGAATTACGGAGGCCTTGAAATAAGATTTCCTAGTCCATTAGAAGGAATATCTAATAGAGAGGTCCTCAAGTCCAAGAATAATGTTCCTATAGTGCAAAGTGTGAACTAATGGACAACATACCGGAATATGTGCCATGTACTTAAAGAATGACTCTATTGATAAAGAGTGAAGGTGTAATGATGTGAAACCATGATAAAACTCCATTAATACAGTTTTGGAAAATCATGATTTAAATACAAAACTATAGAATTTTGGCACATGACATTAACATAACTTAAAATAGCTCATGATGCTTAAGTCATGCAAATTCCAATATGAAAGAGTAAGTAAACTTAAAACCATAATAACAGGTCAAAACTTGGCTATCTAGGTTTAATTATAAGTAAACTTAACTGGTTACTATTCTGTCATGAGCTGACAGAACACAACGTCTAACGGTCTAACAGGGGTGCGTCACAGTGTCTGTGACGGTCTATCGAGGGGCCGTTACAATAATGTAACGCTCCTGTCCTGGTGCGTTAGAGACAACAGTGAAACGAAAACATAACAGAGTGTGTGACGATCTGTCGTAAGGCCGTTACATGCATGCGACGGTCCTGCCATGATCCGTCAGAGCCTCTGCTAACAGCAATAGATAATAATGACCTAAGTTTCAACTCACATCATGTCTGAAAATCATATATATATATATATAACTACCCACATGATAGAATGAAAGCTAAACTAATATCATGCGTGAGCTCTTGTGAATTTCACAAGAATTTTCCTTTTTAATGTAGTTAGGGCTAAGAATAGGTATGGATGCATGATTCTACTAAAACATGATATTCATGAGCTAAAGTGCATGTAATCAAACAAAATCAGAGGGATTTTATCCCTAACATGTTGTTTTTGCCGTTCATGAGATAACCTACCTCTTAACATAGTTTTAAACTTGCAATTTAGGGTTGAAAAAAGTGCCCTAGCTCTCCTCTTCCTGTGACTTTTCAGCAACTTCCTTGGGCTCTAACGCCTTGGTTGCTTGGTCTCCTAGCACGAAATTTGGAGAGCTATTTGTCTAATGTATTATAAACAAAAGTTTCTAAAGAACTTACATGAAATTATGACTCCTTATCTTGATTCCACGCGAGCAAAAGTAAGGGTTGCTCAGTTCAGAACTAGGTCCTATTTATAGGGTTTTGGCTAGAGTTTGAAGATTAGATCGATTCTAGAGTCCTTAATCTACCAGAATCTAATCCTTAAGAGTCCTTAGTAAAGTTATAACTCTTCCCAAGTCGACCCCTAGTGGATAAGATCTCAAAGTTCTAATCTTTTTGGGAGTTCTTTGACTCACAGAACTTGCAGCATGTAACGGTCGTGTTGATGTGACACAACCTCGGACCTAATTTAACAAGCACAACCACAAGGCTATGAAGCCTACGCAAGCGGACCTTCGTATGGTGCACACACTTAACCCGGGGGTAACTCGGGGATGCCGAGTCGAGGAAATGGGACAAGCCCCTTGCTGGTAGAGGGCCAGCAAAGTCTAAGTCAAACCTCCCCTTGAGGTGCGGATATTCAACTCAATGTGTTGGCCTTGGCCGAGGGACGGGGATCACTCACTCACACCCACGGGGGTCGCACAAGTGGGGTGGAGCCTTAAGATCGGGCGCTCTCTTCCTTACCGATGGTGCAATTGGAGAATATTAAATGAACAAGAATAATTGAGAGCAAGGGACGAGTTCTCACCTAGCCGGTTTGAAGAAACCGACTCCAGTCGGAGACGGGGGCAAGCGGGGAGGCGAGGGGAAGCACCCGCACGCCGCGTCGATGAAGCTTCAAACCTGTGAGTGTAAATAATACATGAACTACCCCCATGCAAGGGGGGGGGGGATCTCGGGGAAGGGAATCCAATGAATACACTCAATACGACCTCCACGCAGGGAGGGGCCTTCAGCCGGCCAAGCGGGGAGGGGAATTCGAGCTAGAAGTGAAGAGAGGGAAGTCGAAGCCGAATCTGCCCGCTGACTTTGTCTCAAGACAGACCGTTAGGTATTTGGATGCTGTGGTCATCCCCAAATTTTGTTGCAGACGAAACCACTTGGAGATTCTTTGTAGCTGGATGTGGATGATGCTTGAATTTCGTAAATTTCTTCGGGCACCGCTGCTGGTTGGGGTAGGGGCTTGAACAGGGTGGCAGACCCTTGGATCTGACAGCTTCAGGTTCCCAATAGTAGGAAGTAGAGGTTGCCACGGTCGCTCCCGAGCTCAGAATCAGGTGCCGCTGGAGTCGTTGGAACCGTTGACGAGTCCTCTTCGAAGCAAGACTGACAGGGATGCCAGCTAATGTCAGGGTCAACCGGTAGGCTTTGAACACTGAGGAGGGGTCGGTGTAGACTAAGTCGAAGCAGAACCGAGCACCCGAGGGAGAAAATTGATAACTTTCAGGTCCGGTCGCCAAATGGGGCTCTGCTTCTTGGAGATATTAGAAGACTCGTATTAGAAGATGTTTGAAGAGAAACTCTCAATCCGATTTGCAACACGATCGTCGCAGTCGAGCTTCCAATCCGGCTCTGGTCTCCTGCCAGGGGGGATCTGCGCAGTTGTGGGAGAATGGCTCTCCTGGTTGATCTCGAACTCAGAATGGGATGGGACCACCACTGTTGCGAAGAAGACAGGAAGACGCTTTTGTCGGTATATGGTATGTTACCTGAAGCTCCCAGGGGACAATGGGGTGGCCACTGCAACCTGCGGCCAATCTGCTGCCTGCAACCAGAACTTGAGAGGGTGGAGATAGGTAATGGGGAATGGGGTAGATGGGAGGGAAAATGAGGTGGTTGTGTGTAGGGGCAACCCCCAGCTGTGAGGGGGTCTAGGAGGGGGGGTTTCAAGGTGTGGAGAGGGGAGAATGGGGGCTGGAAGGGGGTGTTTGCTATGGGTGAGAGAGGAGCTGCGAATTTGGGCTTGGAGGGAGAGGGGAAGGTGAGGGGGGCACAAGTGGGTGGAGGAAAGGTGAGTTTGAATTTTCCTTAATGGAGGGTATTCAATGGTGGTCTTGGGGATGGGAGGGGTTGTGTTGGGGAAGGGAAGGGGTGCTTGGGGTAGTGGGAAGGGTGCTTGGGGAAGTGGGTGGGGTAGTTGGGGGTTGGGAGGTGGAGCTAGGATTGGTGGAAGCTCTCTTGGGACTAGGGGGTGGAGTAATGGGATGTGTGGGGAAGAGGAGTGGCCTTTAATGGGGGTATGTGGGAGAGTGGTGGTTGGGAAGGGAGGAGAGAGAAAATTTATGAAATTGAGTGTGGAGGAGAGAGAAAGGGGAGTGAAAGAGATAGATTAAGAGAGGGATGGGTGGGGAATCTCTCTCCTAGGGTCTCTCACCCAAATAATGAATCTCTCCACTAGATAAGAAGTTTGAACTCTCAAAATGGCAAGTTTTTCATTCATTGATTCATTACCTCAAAATGAGAGAGTGGGGTCCTATTTATAGGGATCCCACAATTTATAATAAGACCCTGACTTTTGACACATTGACTAATAACCAACAAGATAGGGCCCATGGGCCAAGCCCAATGAATTGGGCCCAATAGCTAACTAATAAACCTAATGACACTCAAACCTAGGGAAATAAGCACAAGACCTAGGGACATGACTTAAAATAAAAGAGAAATTACAATGATATGACCCAAATAAAATAAAGAAACATACATAGGACTCAAAATAAATGACTAGACCATAATGTACGCCTCCGGGGTGACAAGAATGGTCGAGAGTGTCAGGACGGATGGTGATGACCCCATCATACTCCCGGGGTGCGGAGAACTCGACTCCGTCGAGTAAGAGGTGGTACCGCTCACATGTCTTCTGAAAGAAGCCGATTCTTCCACCTAGCAAGGTAGAGCCCTGTTCACCTTGCTCCGAGTGATGATTACCTGTTCATCCAATATTCTCTCAAGTTGCTTACGTCGGGCTCTCTGGGCTGATGGTGCTCACATGGGGAGGGGTGGGTGCTCTCTCAAGGGAGGAAGGGGGCTTGAAATTCTCACTTGGTGCCACCGTGGGTCCCTTGTGTGGCACAAGGCTTTCCACATCGAAACTGAAGTTAACTCCGTATCCCTTGAGGAGGCCTAACTTAGTAGTAGGGCTAATGCACCTCAAAACCTGGAAGGGGCTGATCCCACAAAACCTCAATCTTGAGTTGTCTCTATGTGAGAGCCTCTCATTCCTCACCATCCCGGAATCACCCATTTGGATTTCTTGGTGACGCCATTGAGTCGGTCGGCCTTTTGTAGATTTCATGACTCTTGTTGATGCGCTTGCAAGGTTATCATGCAATTTTGTGAATGCTGTCCTTTTAGTGATTATGGGTGGACCTGGACAACCATAGATAGACCTATCATGCCATGATGCCATATGGACCTTGATGAACCTTGGTGGGCCGGGGCAACCATATGTGGACATATCATGCAATGTTGTCATGTAGACTTTGGTGGGCCTAGGTGGGCCGGAGCAACCATATGTGAACCTATCATACAAAGTGGTGATGAATGTCGGGGGACCCGGACATCTGTAGATGCTTTTGACATGCTTAAGACCCATGATGAATGAGGGTGGATCAATACATCCGAATATGGACCACTCATGCTTTCTACTTGACATGTGGGTGATATGAATGAATGGACCCATCATAGTGTTCATGCCAAGTGGTGTGGTAAGCCTAGACACATGCATATTTTTCCTATGGGTGACTTCCATATGTATAGGTGTGGGACAACCTTTGAACTCCCATTGGAAAGGGTCGAATGGATCTAAGAAGGTGATCATCATGGGGTGGAGCACAACCTCATTACCTAGGGATATGTGGCCCAAGGTCATGGCTCCCAAGGTGTAACCCGGGTCTAAGATGGAGTGAATTGGGTCAAACATGGTGAGTTGGTGTAGGGAAAGGTGGGTGGTGGATAAAGTGTTTGGGTCACACGAGTCTCTTGACTCCCATTGGAATGGATCATATGGATCATACAATGGGTTACCTAGGGGGAGGAACTCTATGTCCTCAAGATCCTCAAAAGGTGCTAAGTCATCCTTCTCCATGATAGTTGGGCCAATGTTCTTGGCAAGTGGGTCGGCCATGAGTGGAGGGCTTAGCTTTCTACCCGAGATAAGAAGCTCTAAATCGAGGAGAAGGTTGGGCTCATCGGGTGTAGGGAGGAATAGAAGGAGGTCGCTAGTGTAGCAACCAATGGTGCAAACCGAGGTGATAGACCCTATGCATAGGTGTAGGAGGCTAAGGCTCCTAGGTTGTTCGACCATAGGGGTCAACATGCTAGTCATCTCTAATTGCCATGCTATGCCCTTGAGAAGGTCCTCTAAGGTCTCCACTTGATAGGATGCTTTGATTGTGGTGTGATAGGAGAAGAAGGGCACTATGGGAAGGTCTTGTTCTATGGGAGGGAAAACATGGGCCGGAATCTCTCTAATTGGGCTCTCCTTTAGCCAACTAACAATGAGTTCTCCTAAGATGAGCTCCGCCCCAACTAGAGAGGATGGTGTAAGGTAAAGACCATCGTGTGAGGTTTCTTCTTCAACTTGGACTTGGGTTTCCTCCAAGGTGGGGGGTGGGTTTGGAGTGCTCACAACTATTGGATCGGGTATGAGTTCTTCTACCAAGGAGGTGAGGGGGTCTTTTGGGGTGATGAGGGTTGGTGTGTGGTGCTTCCGTGGTGGAGGGTAAAGAGAAACTTGGATTGGGATTGGTAGAGTGGGGTTTGGGAGTGGAAGTAGTGGAGGCCTAGGTTGGGGTAGGATTGGGGTTGGAAGTGGAAGGTGGGTTGGGTGACAAGATTTGGGTTGATGAGTTTTGGGGGGTGTACCCTTTTTAGGGGACGATGGAAGGGTAGTGGTGGGGACCAAGGGGAGATGTAGGGTATGGGTTTGGTGAGGGATTGTGGGTTGGGTGGTGGTAGTCGTCATGGGTCTCGGTGGTGGGATGGACACGGGGTCCACTTGGGTTTGAATGGTGGTCCTTATTGGGGAAACCGGGTCGGTTAGGGGTCTCTTCCCCTTGGGATCGACCGGTTGTGGAGGGGGGGAAGTGGGGGCCAATTGAGTTTGGATAGTGAGGTTTGCGGAAGGGGGTTTTGGTTGGAGTGTGGGGACCCTTAGGGGATTTGGTGGAGAGGTGGATGCTTGGTTTATTTAGGCCTTAAGGGAGTGGACTTGGTCGCGAAGTGTAGTTATGATGGTTGAGAAGTGATTTGTTAGGAGTGGTGGGGGAGGAGGCCTAAAGGTGGTATCAAGTTGGTCGGGTGGGGATGGAGGAGTGGTAGTGCACCTCGGGCTAGGGGTGTTTGAGTAGAAGGGGTGGGAATATTTGGGGATGTAGATTTTTCTAAGTTCTTTCTTCATATCATCCCATGAGGAAATGGGTTCTTGTTTCCTAGCGTCCCTTAAGCCCACTATGTTCCACTATTTTTCCTTGGCATGACCCCGAAATTGCCCCATGGCAACGCGGACTCTTGCGGGTCCATAAACCATAGTTCTCTCAAAGTGTTTTTCCATGGTGACCTCCCACTTTAGGTAGGCACTATAGCATGATCCATCGAAGAGGATATCCTCAAAAGAGATTATGTCAAATGGAGGGTTGGTCGGTCCCTTGTGGGGGGTCGAGTGGGATGAATGTGACCAAAGAGAGGTAGCCATGTTGATGAATGCAAATGTGCCCAAGGACTAGACTTAGTAGAGACAAGTCTAAAATTTGCTCTGATACCACTTGATGTGACACAACCTCGGACCTAATTTAACAAGCACAACCACAAGGCTATGAAGCCTACGCAAGCGGACCTTCGTATGGCGCACACACTTAACCCGGGGGTAACTCGGGGATGCTGAGTCGAGGAAATGGGACAAGCCCCTTGCTGGTAGAGGGCCAGCAAAGTCTAAGTCAAACCTCCCCTTGAGATGCGGATATTCAACTCAATGTGTTGGCCTTGGCTGAGGGACGCGGATCACTCACTCACACCCACAGGGGTCGCACAAGTGGGGTGGAGCCTTAAGATCGGGCGCTCTCTTCCTTACCGACGGTGCAATTGTAGAATATTAAATGAACAAGAATAATTGAGAGCAAGGGACGAGTTCTCACCTAGCCGGTTTGAAGAAACCGACTCCGGTCGGAGACGGGAGCGAGCGGGGAGGCGAGGGGAAGCACCCGCACGCCGCGTCGATGAAGCTTCAAACCTGTGAGTGTAAATAATACATGAACTACCCCCATGCAAGGGGGGGGATCTCGGGGAAGGGAATCCAATGAATACACTCAATACGACCTCCACGCAGGGAGGGGCCTTCAGCTGGCCAAGCGGGGAGGGGAATTCGAGCTAGAAGTGAAGAGAGGGAAGTCGAAGCCGAATCTGCCCGCTGACTGTGTCTCAAGATAGACCGTCAAGTATTTGGACGATGTGGTCATCCCCGAATTTTTTTGCAGACGAAACCACTTGGAGATTCTTTGTAGCTGGATGTGGATGATGCTTGAATTTTGTAAATTTCTTCGGGCACTGCAGCTGGTTGGGGTAGGGGCTTGAACAGGGTGGCAGACCCTCGGATCTGACAGCTTCAGGTTCCCAACAGTAGGAAGCAGAGGTTGCCACGGTCGCTCCCGAGCTCAGAATCAGGTGCCGCTAGAGTCGTTGGAACCGTTGACGAGTCCTCTTCGAAGCAAGGCTGACAGGGATGCCAGATAATGTCGGGGTCAACTGGTAGGCTCTGAACACTGAGGAGGGGTCGGTGTAGACTAAGTGGAAGCAGAACCGAGCACCCAAGGGAGAAAATTGATAACTTTCAGGTCCGGTCGCCAAATGGGGCTCTGCTTCTTGGAGATATTAGAAGACTCGTACTAGAAGATGTTTGAAGAAGAACTCTCAATCCGATTTGCAACACGATCGTCGCAGTCGAGCTTCCAATCTGGCTCTGGTCTCCTGCTAGGGGGGATCTGCGCAGTTGTGGGAGAATGGCTCTCCTAGTCGATCTCGAACTCAGAATGGGACGGGACCACCACCGTTGCGAAGAAGACAGGCAGACGCTTCCGTTGGTATATGGTATGTCACCTGAAGCTCCCAGGGATCGACGGGGTGGCCACTGCAACCTGCGGCGAATCTGCTGCCTGCAACCAGAACTTGAGAGGGTGGAGATAGGTAATGGGGAATGGGGTAGATGGGAGGGAAAATGAGGTGGTTGTGTGTAGGGGCAACCCCCAGCTGTGAGGGGGTCTAGGAGGGGGGGTTTCAAGGTGTGGGGAGGGGATAATGGGGGCTGGAAGGGGGTGTTTGCTATGGGTGAGAGAGGAGCTGCGAATTTGGGCTTGGAGGGAGAGGGGAAGGTGAGGGGGGTACAAGTGGGTGGAGGGAAGGTGAGTTTGAATTTTCCTTATTGGAGGGTATTCAATGGTGGTCTTGGGGATGGGAGGGGTTGTGTTGGGGAAGGGAAGGGGTGCTTGGGGTAGTGGGAAGGGTGCTTGGGGAAGTGGGTGGGGTAGTTGGGGGTTGGGAGGTGGAGCTAGGATTGGTGGAAGCTCTCTTGGGACTAGGGGGTGGAGTAATGGGATGTGTGGGGAAAAGGAGTGGCCTTTAATGGGGGTAGGTGGGAGAGTGGTGGTTGGGAAGGGAGGAGAGAGAAAATTTATGAAATTGAGTGTGGAGGAGAGAGAAAGGGGAGTGAAAGAGAGAGATTAAGAGAGGGATGGGTGGGGAATCTCTCCCCTAGGGTCTCTCACCCAAATAATGGAATCTCTCCACTAGATAAGAAGTTTGAACTCTCAAAATGGCAACTTTGTCATTCATTGATTCATTACCTTAAAATGGAGAGAGTGGGGTCCTATTTATAGGGATCCCACAATTTACAATAAGACCCTGACTTTTGACATATTGACTAATAACCAACAAGATAGGGCCATGGGCCAAGCCCAATGAATTGGGCCCAATAGCTAACTAATAAACCTAATGACACTCAAACCTAGGGAAATAAGCACAAGACCTAGGGACATGACTCAAAATAAAAGAGAAATTACAATGATATGACTCAAATAAAATAAAGAAACATACATAGGACTCAAAATAAATGACTAGACCATGATGTACGCCTCCGGGGTGACAAGAATGGTCAAGAGTGTCAGGACGGATGGTGATGACCCCATCACGTGTCCAGGCGCGTTACTTGGCTGTGGCGGTCGCCCGATGGACCGTTACAATCAACGTGTATAGAGTTTCAATTTAATAAAACTCTTTTATTCGTTTATCCATATAATTATCTTAGATAATTAGTATTTATCCTTAAAATATGTGAATAGACTTATTAAATTTCGAGAATATGGGCCAAACTTAATGGACTTGGTCCTTAAACCTTTTGGACTTTATTTAAATGGATTTGGTTAATTATTTAACACAAATGGGCCTTATAATGACTTATTAATCTAATAACCCATTTATTAATACATTTAGGCCTTTATAAAATCTAGAAATATATTTATAAATTCAAAAATTATTTACCTAAATTCTGTGGTCTTACACCCTCCCCCACTTAAGAGAATTTGGTCCCCAAATTTAATATATGGATTTTGAAGAGTGCACTTATTTTAATGTATTAAGAATTAATGTTAGGTGACTGGGTTAAGAGAGTACCTTTTATCATCTTACCTTCCTTGTCTAGAATGGCATTTAATCGACCTTGCTTCCCGCGTCCGTTGTTATCCCTTGAAGATTGTCCGTTGATGAAAGGACATAGGGGCAGGCGATGTTCCCGGCTTCCACATTTGAGACAAGCACCGAGACGCTTCCAACATTGTTCTGCCAAGTGCCCAAATTTTTCACAAAATGAGCAAGGTGCCACGGCTTGCTCCTTCTCTTCTTTAACTTTCTTATCCTTCCCGTTTCCATTTTCATTTCTTTTTCCGTTACCGTTCCCATTACGGGACCTCTTAATGTGACGGTTTTCGCCCACATCTATTTTTTTCTCTTCTTGCCTATCATGTTTTCTGCTTGACCTTTCTTCTCGGAGCCTCTCCACTTTCTCCATGGTTTTTTCACATAGATGCGCTCTTTGAACCATCTAGGTATAGGTGCGGATATTTTGAGTTCCAAGTTGTTGGAAGAATCCTGTCTTAAACCATCCATAAATCGGTTGGCTTTCAATAAATATGTGCTTATCAAGTGAGAAGCATAAGGTGCTAGTCGAGAGAATTGTAATTCATACTCTGCCACGGACATCGTGCCCTATTTTAAGGAGGCAAATTCCATAGCCTTTCTCTCTTTCACATGCTCGGAAAAGTACTTGGCTCGGAAAAGTGTAAGAAAACCCTCCCATGTATGAGGTGCGTCTGCAGGTGGCGTTGGAATGGATTTCCACCATGTACGAGCATCGTTGTTGAGTTGGAACGTGGCAAGTCAAACCTTCTCCTGGTCGGTGCATTGCATGACATCGAATATTCGATTCATTTCGTCGATCCAATTTTCTGCTTCATCCGGGTTAGAAGATCCAAAGAATCATGGAGGATTTAAACTTCAGAAGTTGCCATGCAAGTTACTCGCGCCAGCCCTTCCACCGGCTTGGGCCACTGTTTGTAGGGCTTGAGTAAGTCCTGCAACAGTTTGCTGCATCTCATCCCAGTTTATACAATGAGCCATTGAGAATCAAGGTACCTGAGAATCATGGACATTTTAGTTATTTAGAGTCAGGAAGATTTATCCTAAGGTACTTTCTATATAACTATCTCATCCCGGGCTCTACCCAATCCTCACGTGGGTGCGAAAGTTTCTTCCTTAGTTCATAGGTAGGGGTCATTAAACCTTGGACTTATCCTATGACATAACTCTTCTCCCTAAGTCTTGAGACTTAGGCTCTGATACCAACTTAACTGTCACGCCCCGAGCCTTTATTACAGCGGAAGACTAACTCGGGGAGCGCGAACAGCCGGCATGGTAAGCCTCTTGCAAGCAAGAATGATCAGAGCGCAAGACAATCACACACATAAATACAATTGCACAATATTACTCAAACTCCAACTTTATTTTATAATGATTAATGGTCAAATACAATTATTTTTCCATCATCTTTCACTCTACTAGACTCAAGAAATACGAAATTACATTGACTCGATCTAAACAATGTAGACTTCCTAAGTCTTCGCTCATTCTTTATTCACTCTCGGATGTGCTACTTGAACCTTCCGAATTCGAACCCGACTCACTTCCGTTTCCTGAAAAAGATTGGAAATAGGTAATGAGCACACTTGCCCAGTAGGTATCTTCGCATCAACATGAAGGCACTATTAAAGTAATTAACAATTTAGCTCTAAAGAAGTAAGGTAAAATCATGCGAATACGAATATCATGCGATTAAACCAAAGTAACACGATAATCATGTACGATAGAGTGAACAAGAATGAATTAGCAAACATGTAACAAGAACATGATATTTCACCTTTCATGAACAAGAATGTAACGAGAATGCACTTTCACTTCACTTTCATAACCATAATGGTTACGCACGAGAATGTCAATCATGCAGCAATTCACTAGATTTTCACGAGTGCTCATGGATTTCACTTATTTAAAAAGAAAGTACTCACAGCGCAATGCGACGCCAGTAGCATCATACCCCATCGTTTATAAAATAGTATGTTTCCGGCAATCAGCCGTGGGGACTCGCATAGAGCCCTTGGACACAATCAGCGCCCGAACTGCATCTTCACGTATCAATCAAGCTACTTCCATGAGTGTAACAATAAAGTATGACCAAGAATGTAATAAGTTCAATAACTCATGATAACAACAATCAATGAATGAATGCTTCAATTTAGAGTATGAGAGATCAAGAAAAAGACTTAAACAATGTCATGCTCACGGAAATAAATCGACAGCATAACGGTACATTCTTTTCTCTTTCCAATCATTATATTAAGTTTCTTGATCAATATTATAAGTTCTAGACTATCATTAGTCCATCTAGAACCTTTGGAATATCAACCCTTGGGTCAAACCTTGGGTTAAATACTTAAGCAATGTGACGGTCGTTTACTGGGCCGTTACATAATGTAACACTCCAGTAGTGGGCCGTTACAATGATCCGAGTCCAGAACAATAAAAATAGACTCAGAGAAAGGTGACGATCATGCATTGGGCCGTTACATTATGTGACGGTCCAGGATTAGGCCGTTACATTAGTCTGAATCCCGAATCAAGAATTCAAACTCAGATGAATGTGACGGTCTTATATTGGGCCGTTACATGTGCCTGACTGTCCAACACAGAGCCTTTACATTACTGATAATCAGAAAACATCGATAGTGTAGTCTAATCAATGGGCTTTAATGGTACAACCAACTCGATGTCTTAGTGGGAATCCCAGGCTCGCGGAGAATTACGGAGGCCTTGAAATAAGATTTCCTAGTCCATTGGAAGGAATATCTAATAGAGAAGTCCCCAAGTCCAAGAATAATGTTCCTATAGTGCAAAGTGTGAACTAATAGACAACATACCGGAATATGTGCCATGTACTTAAAGAAAGACTCTATTGATAAAGAGTGAAGGTGTAATGATGTGAAACCATGATAAAACTCTATTAATACAATTTTGAAAAATCATGATTTAAATATAAAACTATAGAATTTTGGCACTTGAAATTAACATAACTTAAAATAGCTCAAGATGCCTAAGTCATGCAAATTCCAATATGAAACAGTAAGTAAACTTAAAACCATAATAACAGGTAAAAACTTGGCTATCTAGGTTTAATTATAAGTAAACTTAACTGGTTACTATTCTGTCATGAGCTGACAGAACACAGCGTCTAACGGTCTAATAGGGGTGCGTCACAGTGTCTGTGACGGTCTATCGAGGGGCCGTTACAGTAATGTAACGCTCCTGTCCTAGTGCGTTAGACACAATAGTAAACAAAAATATAACAGAGTGTGTGACGGTCTGTCGTAAGGCCGTTACATGCATGTGACGGTCCTACCATGATCTGTCAGAGCCTTTACTGACAGCAATAGATAATAATGACCTAAGTTTCAACTCACATCATGTCTGAAAATCATATATATATATATATATAACTACCCACATGATAGAATGAAAGCTAAACTAATATCATGCATGGGTTTAGTGAATTTCACAAGAATTTTCCTTTTTAATGTAGTTAGGGCTAAGAATAGGTATGGATGCATGATTCTACTAAAACATGAAATTCATGAGCTAAAGTGCATGTAATCAAACAAAATCAGAGGGCTTTTATCCCTAACATGTTTTTTTTGCCGTTCATGAGATAACCTACCTCTTAACTTGGTTTTAAACTTCCAATTTAGGGTTGAAAAACGTGCCCTAGCTCTCCTCTTCCTGTGACTTTCAGTAACTTCATTGGGCTCTAACGCCTTGGTTGCTTGGTCTCCTAGCACGAAATTTGAGAGCTATTAGTCTAATGTATTATAAACAAAAGTTTCTAAAGAACTTACCTGAAATTATGACTCCTTATCTTGATTCCACGCGAGCAAAAGTAAGGGTTGCTCAGTTCAGAACTAGGTCCTATTTATAGGGTTTTGGCAAGAGTTTGAAGATTAGATCGATTCTAGAGTCCTTAATCTGCAAGAATCTAATCCCTAAGAGTCCTTAGTAATGTTATAACTCTTCCCAAGTCGATCCCTAGTGGATAATATCCCAAAGTTCCAATCTTTTTGGGAGTTCTTTGACTCACAGAACTTGCAGCATGTAACGGTCGTGTCCAGGCGCGTTACCTGGCTATGGCGGTCGCCCGATGGACCGTTACAGTCAACGTGTATAGAGTTTCAATTTAATAAAACTCTTTTAATCGTTTATCCATATAATTATCTTAGATAATTAGTATTTATCCTTAAAATATGTTAATAGACTTAATAACCTTCTAAGAAATGGGCCAAACTTAATGGGCTTGGTCCTTAAACCTTTTGGACTTTATTTAAATGGATTTGGTTAATTATTTAACACAAATGGGCCTTAAAATGACTTATTAATCTAATAACCCATTTATTAATACATTTAGGCCTTTATAAATTCAAGAAAATTATTTATAAATTCAAAAATTATTTACATAAATTTTTGGGGTCTTACACTAACAGTCGATCACAAGTCGCCATAGTGCAAACCATGAAGAGTACCAGCTTCTGCACAAAGCACAAAGAACACCTGTCTCAGTTTATCCTTACATCCTGAAACAATTACTGAACCTTCACAACACAACAGCCGTCAAACATGGCACGTCGAATACGGTGCACAACGGCCCCCAAACACAAAATCTGGGTCAAAAGCCAAGCAACCGTCGAACAAAGAGTAGATCAGGCCCAGAACAGTCCACACTTAAGAAGACATAGGACAAAGGTTTCACCAAGATAGCACTTCCAAGGCTTACCTCGAAAAGACACCACCAAACAGGATGAGAAGAATCAAGCTTAACTGACAGTAGCTCACCAGGAAAGGAAATCCTAGGCTCGCCCGAGCATTCTCTCAATCAAGGCATCTAATCGACCACCTCAACACAAGCTTAACTCGTCAGGGGCTGAACAAATCTCAAGCTGGGATAACCAAAGCAGCATAAAAATGTGCATGGTCATCACACCAACGATAAAGTCACCAGCCACCTGAACAAATCACGAACAAATCTCAAACATCGCACCACAGATTCACGCCCGTCGGTGAAATCTACCATGTACAGCATAATCGAGACGAAACACCATGACAAAAGAAGAACACTCCGTCACATCCAGACGAGAGCAGAACCATCTTGCACAGTGTCAACACAGCACCCATAAGACCACACGCGAAAGCAAAGAAATAAACAATCACAAAACCTATGCCAACTACCCACTTTACTGGACCTTAAGGACTCTGAATACTGAAATATCTCGAATTCCCATGTACTTTCACACAACACAGCTCTGATATCAACTATGATGACCAAGACTCCGGATACCACGTAAACCCGATACCACTTGGATTCTGAGAAGCCTCCCAAGAGCGGTGAAGCTCCGATGGGATAAAAAGGAGTGTGTGGAGTATATTGAAGTCCCAGATAAAGCAGTAAGCAATTAATATTTCATGATCAAGTTTGCTAAAGTAGCAGAAATAAAATTACTTTTTTAATTAACTATTTAAAATATGGAGTTCAGTCCAAATAAAGACAAGTACAGTCCAACAGGAAAGTGAACGTACCCTCAAGTCGGGGGAAGCCCGACATAGGCAACGCTGGCAACTATGAACTGATGCACCGCGCCACGAACCACGAGGAAGAAGAACGACCACACCTGAAAAGCAGGGGTGAGCCTCGTGTCACTGGCTCAGTAGGGGTCACACAGATCCCCACTGGAAATAATGCAGTAACACGCAAGACAACAATGCTAACAATAAAACAGGAGAAGAAGTAACAATAGTGCTAAACTACAACAGTAAAGCTGTAAAAGCGGGAGTAAGAACAGTCAAAGGAAAGAGAAAAGCCGTACCGAATAGAAACACGACCGCCGAAAAAACCTCGGCTCTCTAAGCTACTCCAAACAGCAACAGTAAGGTGAACCCCGATCTCACAAAATTGGGCGTTACCGATCCGCCAACAAAGCACTAGCTCCATAGCTAAGGTCTACCAAAACGAGCAAAAGCCCTACAAAAGACCTACACAGTCAAAGACACGAACATACACAACTAGATCATCGTGTACGCTACAGAAGACTAGACCGCGGGTGAAGCCAACGCAGGCTACCCGACAAGTCAAGTCAAACATGACGGAAACCAGTCATAAAAACACAATGAGTTAAGTGTCAGGTGATAGAAGTACCTCCTCACTAGAAGAATAGCCAGATGCGTCCACTGACGTCTTACACTGCGCCATAATTATCTCCCACACACCGGGAACGGTGGTAACTGAGACACTCACAGAACCAACCACAAGGAACAACAGTAACGAGTGACTAGTTAGGGTCACGCCCGTCGGCTCTCGTCCAAATGCCCCTGACCACGTGCGCACACACAAGTTCAATGCCTTGAGCCATGTCTCTAGCAAGTTCCCCCCAGTAGGACGCTACTGCAAAGCAAAGGGGCCCACAGAAACTAGCCTAAAAACCATATATCAAGAACTCACCCCGCCACCACTCCCAGGTGGGCCGACACACAGGAAAGTGTTGTCAGGCTACGACTAGTGGAGGCTCACTAGACATAAAAACTCTAAAACATCAATGATGGAGTATGGACAAGCTGAGCACGCACTGTCGCACGTACTATGAAGCACAAAACACTAGGTAGCATACAAGACTGTCTCCAGACTTAGGACAGATAACTAGACATGCTAACACAACGATCCTTGAGTCACAAGACTCGGGGTCAAGATCGTGGCACAAAGCGGTAACATGCCGCCAATTAGTCTAAGCCCTAAGCCAAATCATGATAAAGCACTTATAAAGGAAACGGCATAGAATAGTCAGATCCACACACCGCATAATACAAATCACGAAGACCTGAGAGATCACTAAAGACCCTCAAAGCACATGGACATGCAAATCGAGGTAAGACAATACCTCAAGGCGTCCAAAACCATGTCTCGATCAATACAGGACTATTGAGTCATTCACGAGATCACATGTCAACCACTGGATCACATCGGGTTGACCAGAAACCAATAAAGACTGTGAAACAGTACGGAACACTACTCGATATAATGGCACTCCCGGCCACCTTACAACATGGTCACATCCCTCATAGGATATCCAAGACATCCATGGGACAATGGGCAAACCACAAGGTTAAGCCAAGACAATTGGAGGCCAACACATAAGGAAAATAGAACTCCAGGAAGGAAACATAACATGCCAGACCGCTAGGCAAACCAAGCGTTCAGCCAAAGGGCCGCTATCCTTACACAAAGAATACAGACACTTGGTGGTCATATAAAGGGCCGCACAAGGTAACAAACGGTCTATACATAGGCCGTCCCATTGAGTTAAATGGTCTAGGATATGGCTGCTACAGTTAGAGACTCAAACGAACAAAACTATAAAACCATAGGGGTATGCAATCTACCACAGTGCCGCAAGGGGGACCCTAGCGGTCACGCCTTAGACCGCTACACCCAGTCAACTCCCAAACAATGAAACTGACTTAACTGGTCAAACATAGCTTGGCGGTCACCCAAAGGGATGCCAAAGACACCATGCGGTCGGAGCTAGGACCGCTAGCCCGAACCGACTTAAAAACACACTGAACAGACATAAACAAAGCTTAGCGGTCTACCAAAGGGCCGCTAAGGCGCCTTGCGGTCTATCGCGTGACTGCTTGGCCAAACCGACATATCGCACATAATCTAGCGGTCTTCAATAGACCATTTCACAGAGCTTAGTGGTCCTCCAATGGGCCGCTAGCCATTACAAACAGTCTATCGCATGACCGCTAAGACCCTAACCAACTTAAACCGACATAGAACCCAAACGGTCTGCACTAGACCGCTTGAAGCCTGAAAACGGTCACTGGTACGACCGCCAAGGTGTTATGGCGGGAAAAATAGGGGAATGGTCAGAATCTGACCTTTCCACGCCCCGTTCACCCTAAAACGAAGGGGAAACAATCATAAACACAATATAAGCCTTCCACAGTCCGGAAGGGGTCCAAACCATGTCCAAAAATGTAAGAAATGGGTGATTCCCATGAATCAACCCAAATTGAGTCACAGGGGTAGTCGGGCTCATACCGACTTCGATTCTCGACCAAATACAGTAAAACTGGCGGGAATGGATTCCTAACATGCCTGGGGTTCGATTAACACTAACTAGGCTAGAAACTATCACCTGGAATGGTAAACTCATCTCACACCCCCCGAAGCATGCTTTCACCCAAACGCGGTAAAACCCACTCAATCTCGCATGGAATAGCTCAAAATCGTGAGGGAACGTAGAAGAGGAGTATGGCATCCATCTCCCTACCTCCACTAAGGTTCTCGCATGCCGAAATGACTAAACCACACCGAAAACGTCACACGAACCAAGCCACGCCGACTTTGAATCTACCGAGGGATCGAGCCAACGCCACGCTCCATTCCTCGCACTAGCACGCTCCAGACCACCTCCACGGCATCTCCATAGCATTCCCGAACCTCCTCTGTCTGCAGCCAGAGTAGAGGGGGAAAGAGGAGAGAGAACGAGAGGGGAGGAGTGTGGCGGTGAGAGAAGCGAGAGGAAGGGGAAAGAAAGAATAAAAAGAAAAGGAAATTAAGAATTTCCTAAATTTTGTAAAATCCGATTTTTAGCCCAAAAATGCACTAATTCAGAGAAATATGAAAAAATAGTCTAAACGATCCTCGGAAGGAATACAACACAACTGTAGCATCCTCGAGTCGATGAACTCAATAATAAACTCTCCACTGGGTTCCATAACTTGTATGAGAGAAAAACCCACGTGGATCGTAAAACACAACTCAGGACCCACAAAAGCGATCCGAAAGCTGTTCGATAAGGATCCAATAGACCCAAGGTATTACATGATATGCCATGACACATGCATTCCAATCCCAAAGATGGCTTTCATGTGTGGGGGTATGTGATGGCCTTCGAGATTCCACTCGTAGGGGTCAAAAGGGTCTAGGAAGGTGGACATCTTGGGGCAGGGCACTTCCTCATGCTCTAGGTGTATGTTGTTCATGTTCATGACTCCCTTTGTGTGGTCTGGGTCTAGGAAGAGGTGGGTTCGCTCAAACATTGTGGGTGGGGGTAGAAAGTAGTGGGTGGTGAATATGGCGGGTGGGTCACTTTGGTACCCGAGCTCCCATGGGAAGGGGTCAAAGGGATCGTGGAAAGGGTCATCTTCTTCCAACAAGACAATTGGGCTAGTGACTCGGGTGGATTTAACGTCCTTCATTCCTGGAATAAAGATGGGATGGGAGTGAACTGGGACGGGTTCTTCCCCCATGGGGAGAAGGAGGATGATCTCACTAGTGTAGTGGCCTCTCGTGCAGACAACAGTGATGGAGCCTAGGGCAGGGCAAGTGAAGCTAATGGTGCTAGGCCTTGATGGCTCCCTGGTTAGCAGACCGGTTAAGTGGACTTGCCAGTGTAGGCAATCCACTAAGTCTTACAAATCTTCCACAAAATAGGAGGTTTGATAGGTGACATGGGGAGGCCGGAGGGGCACCATTTGGGATTGGTGTCTCACGGGTAGGGGGTATGGGTGCAAGCTATGGAGGGTGGGGTCTCGCTTGAGCCATTGGAGTATGGGCTCATTCATGACATGGGTGTGTGGCTCTTGTTGATTCGGACTAGGAGGGGTGGGTGAGACGTGTGGCTCTTGGATTTCCTCTATGGTGGGAGGTGGATCCGGATTGGCAACCACCCCCACTTTGGTGGGACAACTCCCAAGGACAATAGGGTAGGAAGCTCTATGTTGGGTGGGTTGGTGATAGCCGGCGCATGGAGCACCCGTGGAGGTGAGCAAGGTCGGACGTGGGTTGGGATTGGGAGTGGAAGTAGTGGAGGCCTAAGTTGGGGTAGGATTGGGGTTGGAAGTGGAAGTAGTGGAGGCCTAAGTTGGGGTAGGATTGGGGTTGGAAGTGGAAGGTGGGTTGGGTGAGGAGATTTGGGTTGATTGGTTTTGGGAGGTGTGTCCCTTTGAGGGGACGATGGAGGGGTAGTGGTGGTGGCAAAGGGGGCTTGTGGGGTACGGGTTTGGTGAGGGAACTTGGGTTTGGGGTTGGTGGCCGTCATGGGCCTAGGTAGAGGGGTGGACCCGGGGTTCAATTGGGTTTGTCGACCTATGGTTGTGGTGATGACTTGGAGGTAGGGTGTAGATGTGGTGGTCGGGGTAGGAGAGGCGGGAAGCGGTGGGGATTGGGTTATTGGGGTCATGGGTTGGCCGGGTGGGGATGGAGGAGTTGAAGTGCTTCTCGGGATATGGTGAGCAGAGTAGGAGGGGGAAACATATCTAGCCCTAAGTTGTTCCTTTATGTCCCCCCAAGTGGTGATGGAAGCTTGATGTGACACAATCTAAAACCTATATTGCAAGCAATGCAACGGACACGACAATGTCACACAAGCGGACTCACTCGCATTTGGCACACTCGGGTCCGTAGGTGGACTGACGATGGGGTGAGGGTCCGAGGATGGACCCGGAGGTTTCCAAGGGTGTGGCTGGCTTGGGGAGGACCCCTAAGGGCCTGGGGTTGCCCAAATTCACGGGCGGTCAGCACGCCGAGGGCGTGGGTAAATTGGTCTCGCTCATAACTCACCCGCGGAGGACACTCACATAGTAGCAATTTGAGATCGAGCACTCAACTCGCCGGCCGATGGGCAACTAGAAATCATACTAAGACAAGCAAAAGTAAAACCAGAAGAGGAAGTGTCCAGGGGCTCACCTGATCGGTGTGAAGACACCGATCCTGGTCAGAGACGAGGGCGAGCGAGGAAGCGTGGGCTTACCCACACGCCACGCCGGAGAAGCTTCAACCTGAAATTTAAGAAATTACACCACTACTCTCCATGCAAGGGGGAGTTGAACAAGGGGAGGAAAAGCCAATTTTACACCCAAACACTACCTCCCATAGGGAGGGGCGGTAAGCCGGCCAGGCGGAGAGGGGAAAAACTAGTTTAGGGGATTAAAATAAGAAATCTGCTGAATCTGTCCACTCTCAGGAACAAGGGATAGACTGTCACTGTCGGCACCACTGCGGACTCCCCCAAACTTAGATTTTGACAAAACCAGTGGAAAAACTTTTGTAGTTGACCTGGGAGGACGTCTAATTTTTGGGGGAATTTCTGAATGACGGCGATGGTCGGTGCAGAGGCACGAACAGGGTCTCTATTTCCTGTTTCTGGTAGCTTCTGCACCTCTGTAGCAGGAAGATGAGGCCGCCACGGACGCTCCCGAGATATGATTCAGGCGTTGCTAGAGTCGTTGGATTTGTAGTTGAGTCCTCTTCGATCGGAGACAACCGGTGATGCCAGAGGAGGTTGGAGCAGATGGCGAGGACCCGAACAGTGCCGGGGTATCACACTGATTCTAGAAGAAATTGATCAACGCACAGGAGGGAGAAAATTTGGAACTCACAACTTCGGATGCCGAACGGAGTGCCGCTTCTTCGTGATGGTAGGAGACTTGTAGTAGAAGATCACAGCTGAGCCTCGCTTCAAGAACTTTAGGGGAATGGCCGTGGGAGCCTCTGGAAGTTGCTTCTAGTTGACTGTTAGGAAGAAGTTGCGCAGTCTGATGACAACGGCTCCTTCGGGCGGCCACGAGCTCAAACGGGGAGGAGACAACCACCGTTGATAAGAGGACTTGGAGATGCTTCCGATGGTACCTTTGTATGTCCAGGGACTACGGGATGAAGCCGTGGCAGGCTCTGCAACTAGAAGCTTCTCTGCTGCCTGCGAGCTATTGCAAGGTCTCCAACTTGATGAAGATGAAAGGAGCTGGAATGGGGGCAACACAGCAAAGGGTTGGGGGATAATGGCTGTGGGGGATAGTGAATGGTGTTAGAGATTGGTGGGGGTGGCTGGGAGAAGGAGGGGGCGGAGCTAGCAAGGGATGGGGGCTCAGGTCTGGCCTGCTCTCTCTGCACAAGGTGGAGGAAGGAGATGGGGGATGTTCTTGAGAGAATGGAGAGGGAGGATGGGGAGGGTGACCAGATCTGTGGGGGGGTGGCCTAGGGTTTGGGGGAAGGTGAGAGAGGAGGGAAAACTTGAATTTCGCTTAGGGTTTGAGCCTCTTTAGCCTTGGGAAGGTGGAGGCTTGCTTGGGAAGGGAAAGTGGGTAGTTGGGAGTTGGATGGTGGAGCTAGGATTGGGTGAGAATCTCTTAGGGTTGGGGTGGAGTAAAGAGAGGGGTGTGGGGAGTTGGAGTAGCTTTAATGGAGGGTAAAGGAGAGAGAAAGTAGGTGGGAGGGTGAGGAGAGAGAGGGCGGCGAACCTCCCTTGATGAGAGAGAGAGAGAGAGAGAGAGAGAGAGAAGGTGGGGGGGTTGAAGCTTCTCACTCTACTCTATGGCTTCTCACCAAAGAAATGTAATTTTCTAGAACTCAATATTCATCCTTCATTTATTCATTAACTAAAAATGGAGAGAGTGGTGTCCTATTTATAGGGATCCCATAATTTACAATAAGTCCCTGTTGTTAGGAACAATGACAAATAACCAAGGGAGAAGGGGGCACCCCCGGGCCTAGCCCATAGAATTGGGCCCATTAACTAATCTAATCAACCCTATGACACTTAACTTAGGTAGATGACTCATTAAACTAGGTACTGGACTCAAATAAAAGGAAAACTACAGTGATATGACTCAAATAAAATATGAAAATTACATGCCAAGACTCAGAAAATGTGACGGACACAATGGAATACTACCAGTGCGCAATCGGAGCTGTGGAAAAATGTAAAGGGTGAGAGATGCCCCCATCATACCCCCGCGGTGTGAAGAACGTGAATCCGTGAATCCGTCGAGTATGGGTCCACCGGGGAAGTGGTCCCCCAAAGCAGCTCCGAGCGAGCCACGACCTCCAAACTCAACCCTGCATCCGCAACCAGGGAACGGTCCTTCATCCTCTCAAGGTAGCTTGGGCACACCCTCTTGCTGGTGATGGAACCATGCTTGCCTAGTATTGGCTCCGTGTGCATACGTCGGGCTCTCAGGTTGATATGTGGTGGCTCTCCGAGTGTGTCTCTCACAAGGGTAGGGGTAGGCCCGAAACTCTCACTAGGATCCACCATGGTTCCCATATAGGGTGTCGGACTCGCCACGTGGGAAATGAGGTGAATCCCAAAACCCATTAGAAAGCCCAACCCATAAGCCGGGTTGCCAAGGCCACTCGGAACTAGGCATGGTCCAAGTCCTCGTGCCCTCAAGTTGGAGGTGACCGTAGGGTAGAGCCACTCCAAAGTCACCATCGCCAAGTTGCCAACTTGGAATTCAAAGTTGCGTTCGCAATGTTTTGCCCGCCTCTTGTGATTCTCACCGCTCGTTATTTGTTGCTTGCTTAAATGCCCATGCCAAGTACTATGATGTGGGGTGAGTGGGAGATGGATGAAATGCAAAGGGGGGCCAGGACAACCATATTTAGACCAATCATGCAGTGATGCCATGGAGACTTTGAAGGGTGTGGGATGATCGGGACATCCATAGGTGTCCCTCTCATGCGTGGGTGTGATGAGTGTCGGAGGACCCAGACATTCATGAATGCTCCTAACATGCTTAAGACTCGTGATGAATGAAGGCAGACCATTACATCCGAATATGAACCACTCATGTTTCCTACTTGACATGTGGGTGATATGAATGAATGTACCTGACTTTTGAATCATGCCAAGTGGTTCAAGGTGCCAAGACATATGTTTTCCTAACCCGAAAATGACTTTGATATGTTGGGGTATGGTTTGGCATTGGAGTTTTCATTCAAAAGGATCGAAGGGGTCAAGGAAGTTGGACATCATGGGGAGAAGCACCTCCTTGTTCCTTAGGTGTAGATCTTCCTTGGTCATAGGTACCCTTGTGTCGCCCGAGACTTGGGAGAGGTGGGCTTGGCCCAACATGGTGGGTGAGGGTAGGAAAGAGTGGGTGATAAGTGAGGTGGGTGGATCACATGGGTTCCCGGGTTCCCATTGGGAGGGGTCAAAAGTATCAACATAAGTGTACCCGGGGGAAAGGAGCTCTAAGTTCATCTCAACATCCTCAAGGTCCTCACAATATGGTGGTGGATCATCCTCCTCTAATGAAATGATCGGGCCGAAGTTCTTAGTGGGTGGGTTGGCCATGAGAGGAGGGCTTGGCTTTCTGCCCGATATGAGGGACTCCAATTTGAGGATAAGGTCGGGCTCATCGGGTGTGGGGAGAAATAGAAGGAGATCGCTAGTGTAGCAACCAATGGTGCAAATCGAGGTGATAGATCTGACACATAGGTGTAGGAGATCAAGACTCCTAGGTTGGTTGGCCACTGTGGTCAACATGCCGGTCAACTTCATTTACCATGCTAAGCCCTTGAGAAGATCCCCTAATGTGTCCACTTGGTATGATGATTGGATGGTGGTGTGATAGGAGAGGGGCACTATAGGGAGGTTTTGATCCATAGGAGGGAAAACATGGGCCGTAATCTCTCTAATTTGGCTCTCCTTTAGCAAACTATCAAGGGGTTCTCCTAAGATGAGCTCGGCCCCAACTAGGGAGGGTGGGGTAAGGTGAAGACCACCGTGCGAGGTTCTTCTTTAACTTGGACATGGGTGGTCTCCATGGGGGGAATAGGGTCCAAAGTGTTCACCACTATGGGGTCGGGTATGGGTTCCTCTACCAAGGAGGTGAGAGGGTGTTTTGGTGTATGGTGCACCCAGGGTGGAGGGTAAAGGGAAACTTGGTTTGGGATTGGTAGGAGAAGTAGTGGAGGCCTAGGTTGGGGTAGTATTGGAGTTGGAAGTGGAAGATGGTTTGGGTGGGCCTCGGTGGGGATATCCCTTATGGGGGAAGGTGGAGGGGCGGAGGTCAATTGGGTGTGGGTGTGAATTGGATAAGGGAGAGTGTGTTTGGGGGTGGTGGTCGTCATGGGCCTAGGTGGAGGGATGGACACGGGGTCCACTTGGGTTTGAATGGTGAAGGTTGGGTGAGTGACTTCAGACCGGGGAGTGGTGGTCATCACGGGGAAAGCCGGGTCGGTTAGGGGTCTATTGCCCTTGGGATCGGCCAGTTGTGGAGGAGTAAGGGTGGGGGCCAATTTGGTTTGAATGGTGGTGGTTGGGTAGCAAAGTGTAGAGGTGTTGATTGGGGTTGGAGGTGGTGGGTGTTGTGGGGGTTGGGAGATGTAGAGGGCCTTTATGGCGGCTTTGAACTGGCCGGGAGAGAAGGGAGGAGTGGTAGTGCTCCTCAGACTATGGCTCTCCAAGTAGGGAGGGGGACGTTAGGGGGCATAGATCTTCCTAAGTTCTATCTTCATCTCCTTTCATGAGGAAATGGGCTCTTGCCTCCTAACCCTCCTTAAGCCCTCTATGTGTTCCCACTTACTCTTGGCTTGACCCCGAAGTCGTCCCTTGGCAATGCCTACTCTCGTGGGTCCATATGCAATAATCCTTTCAAAGTGCATTTCCATGGTAGCCTCCCACTTTAGATAGGCACTAGGGCTCAATCCGTCAAAGCGAAGGTCCTCATCTAGAATGATGCCCAAGAGGGGTGGACCGCTAGGACCCTAGTGGAGGGCCGAATTGTAAGGAATTGACCATAGAGGAATAGCAATGATGATGCACCGGAGACTCTAAATGCATATGCACCCTAGGACCAACTTGATAGAGACAAGTTGTGAACTTGCTCTGATACCAATTTGATGTGACACAACCTAAGACCTATATTACAAGTAATGCAATGGACACGATAGTGTCACACAAGCGGACTCACTCGCATTTGGCACACTCGGGTCCGTAGGTGGACATGCGATGGGGTGAGGGTTCGAGGATGGACCCGGAGGTTTCCAAGGGTATGGATGGCTTGGGGAGGACCCATAAGGGCCTAGGATTGCCCAAATTCATGGGCGCTCATCGGTAAATTGGTCTCGCTCACAACTCACCCACGGTGGACACTCACATAGTAGCAATTTGAGATCGGGCACTCAACTCGCCAGCCGACAGGCAACTAGAAATGATACTAAGACAAGCAAAAGTAAACCCAGCAGAGGAAGTGTCCAGAGCTCACCTGATCGGTGTGAAGACACCGATCTCGGTTGAAGATGAGGGCGAGCGAGGAAGCGTGGGCTTACCAGCACGCCGCATCGGAGAAGCTTCAACCTAAAATTTAAGAAATTACACCACTACTCCCCATGCAAGGGGGGGTTGAAAAATGGGAGGGGAAGCCAATTTTACACCCAAACACTACCTCCCACAGGGAGGGGTGGTAAGCTAGCCAGGCGGGGAGGGGAAAAACTAGCTTAGAGGATTAAAACAAGAAATCCGCCGAATCTATCCACTCTCAAGAACAGGGGATAGACTGTCACTGTCGGCATCGTTGCAGACTCCCCCGAACTCCGATTGTGATGAAACAAGTGGAAAAACCTTCATAGTTGACCCTGGAGGACGTCCAATATTTGGGGGAATTTCTAAATGACGGTGTTGGTCAGGGAAGAGGCACGAACAGGGTCTCTGTTTACTGGTTCTGGTAGCTTCTGCACCTCTACAGCAGAAAGATGAGGCCACCATGGATGCTCCCGAGCTATGATTCAAGCGTGGCTGAAGTTGTTGGATTTATATTTGAGTTCTCTTCGATTGGAGACCAGCGGCGATGCCGGAGGAGGTCGGAGCAGATGGCGAGGACCCGAACAGTGCCGGGGTATCAGACTGATTCTAGAGGAAACTGATTAGCGCACCGGAGGGAGAAAATTTGGAACTCATAGCTTCAGATGCTGAACGGAGTGCCACTTCTTTGTGATGGTAGGAGACTTGTAGTAGAAGATCACAGCAGAGCCCCGCTTCAAGAACTTTAGGGGAATGGCCGTGGGAGCCTCTGCAAGTTGCTTCTGGTTGACTGTCAGGATGAAGTTGCGCAGTCCGACGATGATGGCTCCTCTAGGCAGCCATGAGCTCAGACGGGGACGAGACTACCACCGTTGTGGAGAGGACTTGGAGACGCTTCCGATGGTACCTATTGTGCATCCAGGGGCTCCGAGATGAAGCCATGGCAGGCTCTCCAACAAGAAGCTTCTCTGCTACTTGCGAGCTGCTGCAAGGTCTTCAACTTGACGAAGATGAAAGGAGCTGGAAGGGGGGGCAACACCGCAAGGGGTGGGGGGCTAATGGCTGTGGGGGATGGTAGAGGGTGTTAGGGATTGGTGGGGGTGGCTGGGAGAGGGAGGGGGCGGAGCAAGCAGGGGATGGGGGCTCAGGTCCTGCCTGCTCTCTCTGCACAAGGTGGAGGAAGGAGATGGGGGATGTTCTTGAGAGAATGGAGAGGGAGGATGGGGAGGGTGACCAGATCTGGGGGGGGTGGCCTAGGGTTTGGGGGATAGTGAGAGAGGAGGCAAAACTTGAATTTGGCCAAGGTTTTGAGCCCCTTTAGCCTTGGGAAGGTAGAGGCTTGCTTGGGAAGGGAAAGTGGGTAGTTGGGAGTTGGATGGTGGAGGTAGGATTGGGTGGGGATCTCTTGGGGTTGGGGTGGAGTAAAGAGAGGGGTGTGGAGAGTTGGAGTAGCTTTAATGGAAGGGAAAGGAGAGAGAAATCAGGTGGGAGGGTGAGGAGAGAGAGAGGGGGGCGAACCTCCCTTGATGAGAGAGAGAGAGAGAGAAGGTGGGGGGCTGGAGCTTCTCACTCCACTCTGTGGCTTCTCACCAAAGAAATGTAATTTTCTATAACTCAATATTCATCCTTCATTCATTCATTATCTAAAAATGGAGAGAGTGGGGTCCTAGTTACTGGGATCCCACAATTTATAATAAGTCCTTGTTGTTCGGAACAATGACAAATAACCAAGGGGGAAGGGGACACCCCTGGGCCTAGCCCATAAAATTGGGCCCAATAACTAATCTAATCAACCCTATGAAATTTAACTTAGGTAGATGACTCATTAACCTAGGTACTGGACTCAAATAAAAGAAAAATTACAATGATATGACTCAAATAAAAAATGAAAATTACATGCCAAGACTCAGAAAATGTGACGGACACAATAGAGTATTGCCAGTGAGCAATCGGAGCTATGGAAAAATGTGAAGGGCGAGAGATTCCCCCATCAAAGCTTCCCTTCTTAGCATCTTTAACCCGACAATTTGTAACCAATGAGTTTGAGCCCATTTAGTAAGTTGCATTAAATCGGGCCTTCTCTTCATCGATCATGGGATACCAAGTGAAGTAATAGTCCATGAAAGCCTCCCAATCTAAATATTTGTTAGGATGAGTTCCATCAAAGGTGAGAGGTGGGGGAGGAGCCCTACTATCATCCGCCCTTGGGGTGGGCCCATTTTCCCCTAATTAGGTGAGTCGGCCCTTTATGATATCAAGCCACTCAAAGGCATCGGTCATGGCCCCCATGAGGTAGTCAACACAGCCGTGGAGGTCATGTGTGTTGGTGGTGGGCTTCCCTTGGGGGTTGGGACTCATGGAGAGGGCTGATATGTAAGGTTCGTACGAGGTGACCATGCTAATGGACAAGAGTGATGCATTGGATGACTCTAAATGCATATGCGCGCCCTAGGACAAACTTGTAGAGACAAGTTGTGAACTTGCTCTAATACCACTTGATGTGACATGCCCTAAGGATGCGATGACGCTCTGATACCACTTGATGTGACACACCCTAAGGATGTGATGACGCTCTGATACCACTTGACGTGACACGGGCCAAGGGTGCCACGGCGGTTGACACAATGAGCCTGTGACCTATTCTTGTAAGCAAGCAAAGGATGAGGACCGGACTCACACGGGCGAGCTCACTCGCGTAACACTCACTATTGCCCGTGGGTAAATTTGGCAATGGTGGGGAGGGTCCGAGTGGGACCTTGACGTTCTGGGGCTTGGCTTCACTATGGCTGACCCCTAAGGGCCAAGGATACCTAACTCCGTTGACGGCCAGCATGCCGAAGGTGTGGGTTAAGGGGTTTCTCTAACAACTCTCACCGCGGTGGGCCCTCCATTTGATGGAATTGGACCGAGCGCTCACCTCACCATCTGATGGCACTAGAAACGATACTAAACAGAAAAATATGAATCAGTAAAGGGGGCAGCCAGATGCTCACCTGATCGGTGTGAATACACCGATCCCAGCAGGAGACGAGGGCGAGCGGGGAGGCGTGGGTACGCACCCGCACGCTGCGTCGGTGTCGCTTTGTCCTGAAAATTGAAATGAATACACTACTACTCCTCTCGCAGAAGGGTTGAATAGGGGGTAGGGGTTAAAATATTACATGCAAACACTACCTCCACGCATGGAGGGGTGGTCAGCCGGCCAGGCGAAAGGGCGGGGATAGTCGAAGATCAACAAGGAAACCCAACGTGGTCGAGGAGAGTTTGGCAAGGACAACAAGATAGGTTGCTGGAGTTGAGACGACCACGAGCTCGTCCGGATGCTGATGGAAGCGGGACCAATGCTGAAACGATCGAGACTGACCAGGGAACAGACTGTATAAGTTCGGCACTGCTTGGTGGTCGACGATGGCCGTTGTAGCTCAGAGTTCAGGGCTGGTCCGAACTGCCCCTATAGAGTGCAGAACCGCAGGGTGCCATTGCCGAAGCTTCCCCGGGCTCTACCCGACTTCGATGGAGGCGAGATTGGAAGCAACGCGACCGTGGACGAACTAGCTTCAAATTGGGACTAACGGGGCCCCAAACAGAGGTCATAGGAGATAGTACTAGATAGATAAGCAGGGGTCAGTCCAACGTGGATCAGATAGGGCCTGTCTGCGTGCTTCGATGACGATGGCTGGAACCGGGTGCTCGGGCAGGCAAATGAAGTCCTCCTTTCAGATGCTGAAAGAGGACTGGACGTAGTACTCACCCTCCAAAGATTGCACCAAGAGCCTTGCCGAGCTAGTCGTGGGAACCTCTGCACTCAGCCTCAGGTCGCCAGCCAAACAATGGAAGTGCAACCTGACGAGATCTACTCCTGCGAGCAACTCCAAGCTTGGATGCTGGCGGGACTACTTCCGTTGCAAAGCTGACTTGACAAGGTTTCCAACGGTGTAATATATGCCACCTTAAGCCTTATGGTGAAGTCATGGCTGCCTCATCAATCTGTTAGAACTCTGATGCCTGTGATCTGGACTGGGTTTGATGGTGAAGGTGGTATGGAGGGAGGGGTATGGGCAAAGGATTGGCAAGGTAATGGGGGCAGATGGCTGTGGGAAAGCGAGGGGAGTTGCTGGATGTCTCTTGGGAGGCTGAGGGGGTAGGGATGGGTGTTGTGCCCCTTGTGCTTTGTTGATGATGTGGTGTTTTAATGATAGCAACATAATTGAGTCACCACTTTATCTTGAATATGTCTGATCTATTCTGTGGGAGATTGCATGAGTGTGCCATGTCTGAATTGTGAAGAATGCATGCGTATGCTTGAGTCATGCTGTGATAAATTGGTTTGTGCTTGATTTCTGTTATGTGCATTGCTTCTCTGCTGATAATGTTCATGTTGTAGTTCATCAAGTCTATATATCCGTCTCACTGTTCACATGCATCAAGTATGTACAGCGTCCGTCTCATGTCATATGTGTTTACTTCATTCAGAACTTGGTACACAAAACAGTTTAACTATGAGCATGGCATAGATTATACATGGCATAGATTATACACTCACCATGTCTGCATGTCTGCATGTCTATCTTTCATTAATATGGGTTCTGTGCAATGAGTGCGTTGACGCAGTTGGAGATTGGGTTGACGCATTGGCTGTCTGTTCACTAGCTGCGTTGACGCTACAAGGACACTGCGTTGACGCAGTAGTCACTGGTTCACTAGCTACGTTGACGCAGTGGATCAGCTGGGTTGACGCCATGCTGCTTTGTCTACTTTTTGTTGCTCATTAAGTCTTGAAGTCTGTACAGGGCAGTTCATGCATCACTCTCTTTGCCAAGTGTATACATCGGTCAGCATTGCATCTTGTTCGCGAAGTCCATACATTGGGCCATTCATCAAAGTCCATACATTGCATAATGTTTGTCAAGCCAATACATTGCACTGTAGATGCATCGAAGGGAAGTATGCACATTGGCCTGTTCATCTGAAGTCTGTACATTGGAAGTGCGTACAGTGTTCAGTTGCCTTCTCATAAAGTCTGTACATCGCCTTCAGACTTTCAATTGTTGAGTCTTTACATGTTTTGAGGTTGACAACACTATGAGCCTTAGTGTCGTTATTTGTTCCATCGCGTGCTGAACACTGCAGCACCTCGTGCTGCTTTCTGTGCCACCTCATGTCGCTCCATCTGTGTCACCCCTATGTCTTCGAGTCTTCTGTATTCGTGTTGTTTCTTCCAAGACCCCGTGTCTTTTTTGCCTTGTGATTACACTTCGTGTCGGTTTCTGTTTTCATCTTCGAGTTGTTTTCAGCCCGTGTCGTCCTCGTGTTCGAGTCATTTTCCTGTATCTTTGTGTTATCTTTTGTTTTTGTGTCTTCGTATTGTTTTTATGACTTCGCGTTAATCTTGTGTTTGAGTCTTCATGTTATTTCTGTGTTTGTGTCTTAGTGTTATATTTGTGTCTTCGTGTTGCTTCTTTCTATCTTCGTCCAAGGTTCCTCTGATCGTGTGTCTTTCTACCGTTTTACTCCATGTTATTTCCTTCTTTACCTCATGTGGTTCTCTTTTTCTCTCGTGCTGTAGTCATTTTATGTACCTCGTGTCGTTCTCAGTATAGTGCACCTTTTGTTTGTTCCTACACACCTCGTGCAGCTTTAGCTTGAGTGTCAACCGACTTATTTCAGGTATATATATATAGAGAGAGAGAGAACCCTGAGTATTAATGTTTTTAATCTCTTTGCAGGAGAAGAAGAAAAATAAGAAGAAGGATTCTGGGTTCAGGATCAAATCCGAACCAGTTTGCTCTATTCTACTGTTCGTGGAGCCTATGCAGAGTGGGCACGTGATACGAGGCTGGCATCTGGCACGTGATCCGAGATGCAGAGGAGCCTCCACGTGGATTGAAGCATTTGGGCGGGAATCGTGGAGAGCACACGCCACCCTAATCTGCTGCTGCTATATATATGTGTCTTCTTCCTCTGAAGAAGGGGGCGAGGGCAGAGAGTGACTGAAGTAGAAGCAGCCAGAGCTAAGAGAAGAAGTGCAGAAGAGAAGGAAGAGAAAGAAGAGATAGAGAAAGCTGAGAGCTAGATCGAGAGAGCAGAAGAAGAAAAAGAAAGAGAGACAGTGAGATACAGAGAGTGAGAAGAAGGAGAAGGCAGAAGCAGTGAGAAGTAGAAGAAGTAAGGAAGAAGAAGAAGAAGAAAAGAGAGTTCGTGCTGGGAGAAAGAGAGAAGCAGTAGAAGAAGTTCCTGCTGGACCGTGGATCAAATCCAGGCCAGCCAGCTCCTGCGAGAGCCACATTTGATTTTATCTTTTTAGCTTTCTATTGCTGGGTTTTGTTTTTCCTTTGAACTAGTCACTTGCTGTATTTCTGATTCTCTGTAGAGAGGTCGGGGTCCCTCCTGTTGGTTCAGGAGAAGGGAGATTGCTATCTCCGGTTGCAAGTAGCTGGGTGCTACTTGTGGGTTCCCTCTGGTTAGAGGAAGGGAGGCTCGTCCTCCGGTTCTGGGCTTGTAGGTTTCAAGTCCAGGGGTCCCTCTGGTTGGGAGGAAGAGAGGTCCGAGACCTCTGGTTTGCAGGTGACTTAATGTCACTTGTGCTTCCCTCTGGGGTTCAGAGGAAGAGAGACTTGGGTCTCTAGGTTCCCCTCCGGTTTGGAGGAAGGGAGGTTTGGTCCTCCGGTTCTGGGCTTGTGGGTAGAAAGTCCAGGGGTTCCCTCTGGGTCTGGAGGAAGAGAGACCGTGTGTCTCTGGTTTCCAAGTGGCTAGGAGTCACTTGGGGTGTCCCTCAGGTTGGGAGGAAGAGGGGAGGTTGTTCCCCTGGTCAAGCTGTTTGGCAGCATTTGTTGCTGACTGAGTCTGCTGTGCTAGTGTTACTAGTGGAAGCCTCACTCTGGTTTGGAGTGAGGGGTGGACGTAGGTCTATTGACCGAACAACCTAAAAACCCTGGTGTCCCTTGTGGTTTGATCTTCTTATATGTTCACTTAATTGCTGCGCATTAGATGCTTGCTTAGGATCGTTTGAGGGCTTCTTGAGTTGTTGTCTTTTTGATCCTTCTAAGTTTCCTCAGGCTATTTCTGCAACAGTTTTAATTCCGCATAACTGAGCTTTAGAGTTTTAATTAGGCTATATTTGTAGAGGGATACATTCACCCCCCTCTGTATCCGGGCCTTACATTCTAACAGTTGGTATCAGAGCAGTGTCTGCATACAAGGTCCAGCGACCTGTAGATTCGATCTTGCTGTCTTAGGTGCTAATTTATTTTTAGTGCATAATTATTCCTGTTGCCTTGAACTTACTCGCTATTTGGTTTTCAATGGCTTTACCACCCATCTTTAGTGGTTCTGGTTTCAGTCAGTGGTACACGGCTTTACATGCTTATGTAAATTCTACTAATCCTGATTTGTGGAAATTAATTTCACAAGGTCCTCACACCTTACCAACGAAAGTGTCCAAATGGACCGACAGACACAGATCAAAGGATGGAGAAAATCAGAAAACCTTTAACCTGCTGAAAGAAGCTACTGACAGAGCCTTGTGGTCTTGTCTTCATAATTGCAGCTCAGCAAAGGACATCCTGGATAGGCTGAAACAATTTCACAGGGTAAACGAGGACAATTGCATGATGGCTAACAGAAGTAATCCAATTGGCAGCAATCAAGGCAGCAGTCAGACTGAAGATGATGATGATGAGGTAAATCTCTTCGAGAATTTTTCTCTAGAAGATTGGGAGAATGCATATGCTGAATTATTTGAATCTCATGAACTGTTAAGAAAACAGTATAAAAAATTGAAGAAGAGTACTGGTTTAGATAGTTCAAGTTCTCCTTGTAGAAATTGTGTTGAATTTAAAAATATTCATGATGCCTGTATGTCTGATCTTCTAATGTTGAAGAAACAAAATTCTTTACTGAAAACTGAGAATCAAGATCATGTGAAAGAAATCTCTGAACTTGAAAAGAAGCTTAGTCTAGCTAGTCATGATTCTGTTCAGAGCAAGGATTTGCTGAAAGAAATTGAATGTGTTAAGTCTGAACTATACAAGCTGAAATCTGAAAATGATTCTCTTAAAAAATTCTCCAATAAAAATGATGAAAAATCAGAGAAACTTAGACAGGAGAACAAATTGCTGATTGAAAAGCTTAATGCCATAAAATCTGTAAACATAGAATTACAGAAAGATTCTGAAAAATAACAGGAAATGTTTCATGAATGTCAGTCTCTCTCAGATGAATGGGTGCTTGATGCTGATCTCCTAGAGCAGAATAGTAAACTGGAAGATGAAATCAATGAGTTGAAACATCTAAACACCCAGCTGACAGATAGGCTAATGACAATGGAAAAAGGCAAGTGTGTGAGTGTGGATAATTCTGATAGGTTGATGAATGCTGAACAAGAAATTGAGAGTCTGAAAACCATCAACTTAATGTTAAATGAAAATGTCAGTTGTAGTGAACGGAAAATAGTTGGATATGAGCTTACTATCACATCCCTTCAACAAGAAGTTGATGATCTTTATAAGTCCCTATCTGAAGCTGACAATGAAACAAAACTAAAACAGGAAGTTGAAAAACTCAAGAGTCTGAATGATGCCTTGCATCAACAAGTCATTTCCTGTGAAACAGATCTGTCCAAATATGAAGCTAAAATTGCTGATTTGAATTTTGAGATTAAAGATTTGAAAAATTCTCTATCAAAATTTGTCAAAGGTAAGGACAATCTGAATAAGCTTCTTGGAAAGAGTGATAACTTTGAGAGAAAGGGACTGGGCTATAGTCCGACAAATAAAAGGAGTAATGGGAATGAAACATCTACTGTTTTTGTCAAAGCCACCAATCAGAACACAACCTCTGCTCCTTCTGTCTTCAAATTCACTGCACAAAAATCCACTATGAAACCCAAAACTGTGGAACAAAATCAAAAACTGAAAAAGGGTGAAACTTCACAGAAGAAGGATAAAGACACTCTTGTTACTATAAAGAAGGCTACACATAATTCACATGATCTCTCACACACTCACATTAAAAAGGGTTCATGTTATTATTGTGGGAAAGGAGGTCACATAATGGAGGATTGTGGATTGTTGTTAAAGGATGAGCATGCTAGTGGAACTTTACATTCTAGAAACTCTTTTGATAGAAACCATGTTGCTAGGAAGCCTGATGCCTCATGTTATTATTGTGGGAAGCATGGTCATCTCATGAGTGAATGCTTTGTCATGAAAGAAGACAATAAACAGCATGCCAAGTTCCCCATTCATGTTCATGGTCCATATGGATCTAACCACAATTCTAGTCAGCACATTGTGTGCTTCAACTGCAATAAGCCTGGGCACAAGGCTGCTGAGTGCTGGTTTAGATCTACTTGGGGTAAAAATGTTTTTCATAGAAGAAATTCTTTTGCTTGGTCCCACTTTGGGAAAAAGGGGCATACAGTCAAGGACTGTTGGTATGTTCAAAAGAACTATGTTAAACCCCATTTTGTCAAATTTCCTGCAAAACCTTTTGTGAAAATTTCATGCTATAACTGTGGGAAGCCAGGGCATAAATCTGCCGAATGTTGGATGGTTAAGAACAAGCATCAAACTGCTCATGCATATAACAGAAAATCTTATGAACATGTTTATAAACATCACCCTGCTGTTAATATGCATCATAAGAATCAAACACCAGCCATTTCATGTAGATACTGTGGAAAATTTAGACATTCTATGGATGACTGTTCACTGATGAAATTTGATGATAATGTTGCTATGAAAATTTTTAGAAAACCTGTCAGGGCTAACGCAGGACCCAAAGCTGCTTGGGTCCCTGCAGGATCAAGATGATCAAATACTTTGCAGGTGTGCCTTGGAGGGAGAAAAAAAAAGGGGTTAACCAAGGCACTCAAAAAGAAAACCCCAAGACTCAATTCAGGTCAGTTCTGAAATCTGTTTCAATTTCATTATCTGAAATTGTTGTTTTGCTTGGTTGATTTTTGATGTTCTTCTCATGCTGTTGTTTGCACTAAATAAATGAGATTGCTTTGCATTGCATATGTCATTTGTATGACCATCATGGTATATGATATGGAACAATGCTGGAGGGCAGTTGGAGTATGTCTGGATGCTACTGCCATGTGTGAGGTGGTCCTTGGACCAAGTCCTCCGCTCAGTACCATGGGTCAAGTCATATAGAGCAGTGTATTGCATATCATGTTGATCTATTGGTGCTAAACTGAAGTTTTCTGAAATATGAATTGAACAATCATGCTTATAGTAATTCTCTTCTGTCTAACTTGCATAAACTGCATCAATTCAGGGGGAGCTTGTTGAGTCTTATGTGAGTCACTGCATATAGACAAGGGGGAGCATTATTATATTGTTGTCACTATTTAAAATTCACATTCTACACTCTTTCAAATCATCAATTGACTATTTTGAGTTCATACCTTCTTGAATCTAAAAATTTGGCTGTTAATCCTTAATCTGTTGAAGAAGGAGTGTCTCATTTTGTCTGACTGAAATGACTTTAAACCTGTATTGAGTGATTGACTCTGCTAGTGGTTTTAAACCTTATTCTCTCTTGCTGATTGACTCTTCCACCAGCCTGTACTCTTCCTTCCTATACCTCTTAGCTAGTGTGACTATGTTGGTTGCATTATTGAGTTGTTGGTCAGCTAAATTTATTGTTCTGATCTGAGGAACTTAAGCTGCATATCATGCAATTCAGTCTGAGATTTTGGTAGAAACTCCTGTCATATGGGTTTAAGAATTATCACTGAATCAGACTGATATAAGATTAATGTATTCTCTACCTTGTAATTAAACGAATTGAAAATATCTATTGATAAGGTTTAATAAACTTTAACCTCTTGTGTCATGTAATCCTTAAAGTCTCTCATCTGATATCTGAAAATTTGAAATCTAGGCTACTTTGGTAGAGATACATAGAGTGAGTGTTGTGGTTAAACATTAACTTGAAAAAGTTGACTAAATGAAAAATTATGAATTCAGAGCAATGACTCGGTCACTGAGAAACTGAGTTCTTTATAAATGAAATAAAGTAACTCATGTCATGAGGTGCCACAGTTATCTCTGATAAAAATTTAGTGAAACAAAACCTGACAGAGCAATAGCTTATTTATGTTGAGTAGTTGGGGAGTCTGGCCTCTGATAAAGGTGTCTTCTCATGTAAAAAGACACTCATATTGCTAACTCTGCTCTCAAAGTGAGAGGCAATGCCAGTTATCACACTGAGTAACTGGGTCACTTCAACTAAGACTTGTTGTGCCTCATGTAAAAAGGTGTTGATCAACTTAAATTGCTCAGGAAAAATATAATGTGCTTCAAATAAAATTATCTTGAAAAAATCTGTCAACTCATGTTGTTGAAAAAGTGTTTAACTTCAGTACTAACCTGTGTATTTTTCAAAGGTGCAATTGAGATCATATGTGTAAGATAAAAGATGATTATTTTTGAGTGTTTTCTGACTATTTGGTTCACTTTTATTAAAACTTGGATTCAGATATGAGCATTGAGTTTAATTTGGCAAAGTTGGTATACATCAAAATTAAATCAGATTGGTTAAGTTGTCACTTCATAACTCCTTATGATAGAAGAGTCTACATCTTTTAAGACTTATTGAAGTGATGTATGCATTCAAATCCCTCATGATCAGATTCATGCATGATCAACAAAGTGAACTCCTCTCTTATCAGTTGACTGATTCCATCTGCATTTTTCTAACCATACAAATGTGAGGTGGCACTCCCATTATTACCTTGTTCACTTGCAGCCCTCTGAACTTCAGAATCTTTATGGTGGTGGATTTCAGATTGATTCCTGAGATGCATTTCTCTCCACACTGTTGGAATCTTCCATCTTGTTCTGCAATAAGTTCTGATTCTGTGGTATTTTCACCAGAATTCAGATTCTTTGTAATGGCTGATTTCAGATTGATTTATTGGATAACCAGAGTCCATTCCTATGCTTCAGGGGGAGTTATGGTTTATTTACATCTGAGGGGAGAGTAGTCAATCATGCATGTTGATAGGGGGAGAGCTGTTTCATTGTCATAAGGGAGATCTTCATTTTTAAGAACCATGACTCATTCTCTACATTTACGTGCTGTCTTTGTGTGCTGCATTTATGTGCTACATTTGACTATCAAACCATTTCCCTTCTTTTTGATTATGTCAAAGGGGGAGAATAGTTTGATGAGTCAGTGTGACTCATTATGTTGCCATCATTAAAAAGGGGGAGATTGTTGTGCCCCTTGTGCTTTGTTGATGATATGGTGTTTTAATGATAGCAACATAATTGAGTCACCACTTTGTCTTGAATATGTCTGATCTATTCTGTGGGAGATTGCATGAGTGTGCCATGTCTGAATTGTGAAGAATGCATGCGTATGCTTGAGTCATGCTATGATAAATTGGTTTGTGCTTGATTTCTGTTCTGTGCATTGCTTCTCTGCTGATAATGTTCATGTTGTAGTTCATCAAGTCTATACATCCGTCTCACAGTTCACATGCATCAAGTATGTACAGCGTCCGTCTCATGTCATATGTGTTTACTTCATTCAGAACTTGGTACACAAAATAGTTTAACTGTGAGCGTGTCATAGATTATACATGGCATAGATTATACACTCACCATGTCTGCATGTCTGCATGTCTATCTTTCATTAATATGGGTTCTGTGCAATGAGTGCGTTGATGCAGTTGGAGATTGGGTTGACGCATTGGCTGTCTGTTCACTAGCTGCGTTGATGCTACAAGGACACTGCGTTGACGCAGTAGTCACTGGTTCACTAGCTACGTTGACGCAGTGGATCAGCTGGGTTGACGCCATGCTGCTTTGTCTACTTTTTATTGCTCATTAAGTCTTGAAGTCTGTACAGGGCAGTTCATGCATCACTCTCTTTGCCAAGTGTATACATCGGTCAGCATTGCATCTTGTTCACGAAGTCCATACATTGGGCCATTCATCAAAGTCCATACATTGCATAATGTTTATCAAGCTAATACATTGCACTGTAGATACATCGAAGGGAAGTATGCACATTGGTCTGTTCATATGAAGTATGTACATTGGAAGTGTGTACAGTGTTCAGTTGCCTTCTCGTAAAGTCTGTACATCGCCTTCAGACTTTCAATTGTTGAGTCTTTACATGTTTTGAGGTTGACAACACTATGAGCCTTAGTGTCGTTATTTGTTCCATCGCGTGCTGAACACTGCAGCACCTCGTGCTGCTTTCTGTGCCACCTCGTGTCGCTCCATCTATGTCACCCCTATGTCTTCGAGTCTTCTGTATTCGTGTTGTTTCTTCCAAGACCCCGTGTCTTTTTTGCCTGGTGATTACACTTCGTGTCGGTTTCTGTTTTCGTCTTCTAGTTGTTTTCAGTCCCTATCGTCCTCGTGTTCGAGTCGTTTTCCTGTATCTTCGTGTTATCTTTTGTTTTTGTGTCTTCGTATTGTTTTTATGTCTTCGTGTTAATCTTGTGTTTGAGTCTTCATGTTATTTCTGTGTTTGTGTCTTAGTGTTGTATTTGTGTCTTCGTGTTGCTTCTTTCTATCTTCGTCCAAGGTTCCTCTGATCGTGTGTCTTTCTACCATTTTACTCCGTGTTATTTCCTTCTTTACCTCGTGTCGTTCTCTTTTTCTTTCGTGCTGTAGTCATTTTATGTACCTCGTGTCGTTCTCAGTATAGTGCACCTTTTGTTTGTTCCTACACACCTCGTGCAGCTTTAGCTTGAGTGTCAACCGACTTATTTCAGGTATATATATATATATAGGGAGAGAACCCTGAGTATTAATGTTTTTAATCTCTTTGCAGGAGAAGAAGAAAAAGAAGAAGAAGAAGGATTCTGGGTTCAGGATCAAATCCGAACCAGTTTGCTCTATTCTACTGTTCGTGGAGCCTATGCAGAGTGGGCACGTGATACGGGGCTGGCATCTGGCACGTGATCCGAGATGCAGAGGAGCCTCCACGTGGACTGAAGCATTTGGGCAGGAATCGTGGAGAGCACACGCCGCCCTAATCTGCTGCTGCTATATATATGTGTCTTCTTCCTCTGAAGAAGGGGGCGAGGGCAGAGAGTGACTGAAGTAGAAGCAGCCAGAGCTAAGAGAAGAAGTGCAGAAGAGAAAGAAGAGATAGAGAAAGCTGAGAGCTAGATCGAGAGAGCAGAAGAAGAAAAAGAAAGAGAGACAGTGAGATACAGAGAGTGAGAAGAAGGAGAAGGCAGAAGCAGTGAGAAGAAGAAGAAGTAAGAAAGAAGAAGAAGAAGAAAAGAGAGTTCGTGCTGGGAGAAAGAGAGAAGTAGTAGAAGAAGTTCTTGCTGGACCGTGGATCAAATCCAGGCCAGCCAGCTCCTGCGAGAGCCACATTTGATTTTATCTTTTCAACTTTCTATTGCTGGGTTTTATTTTTCCTTTGAACTAGTCACTTGCTGTATTTCCGATTCTCTATAGAGAGGTCGGGGTCCCTCCTGTTGGTTCAGGAGAAGGGAGATTACTATCTCCGGTTGCAAGTAGCTGGGTGCTACTTGTGGGTTCCCTCTGGTTAGAGGAAGGGAGGTTCATCCTCCGGTTCTGGGCTTGTAGGTTTCAAGTCCAGGGGTCCCTCCAGTTGGGAGGAAGAGAGGTCCGAGACCTCTGGTTTGCAGGTGACTTAATGTCACTTGTGCTTCCCTCTGGGGTTCAGAGGAAGAGAGACTTGGGTCTTTAGGTTCCCCTCCGGTTTGGAGGAAGGGAGGTTTGGTCCTCCGGTTCTGGGCTTGTGGGTAGCAAGTCCAGGGGTTCCTTCCGGGTCTGGAGGAATAGAGACCGTGTGTCTCTGGTTTCCAAGTGGCTGGGAGTCACTTGGGGTGTCCCTCCGGTTGGGAGGAAGAGGGGAGGTTGTTCCCCTGGTCAAGCTGTTTGGCAGCATTTGTTGTAGACTGAGTCTGCTGTGCTAGTGTTACTAGTGGAAGCCTCACTCTGGTTTGGAGTGAGGGGTGGACGTAGGTCTGTTGACCGAACCACCTAAAAACCCTGGTGTCCCTTGTGGTTTGATCTTCTTATATGTTCACTTAATTGCTGCGCATTAGATGGTTGCTTAGGATCGTTTGAGGGCTTCTTGAGTTGTTGTCTTGCTTTGATCCTTCTAAGTTTCCTCATGCTATTTCTGCAACAGTTTTAATTCCGCATAACTGAGCTTTAGAGTTTTAATTAGGCTATATTTGTAGAGGGATACATTCACCCCCCCATTGTATCCGGGCCTTACATTCTAACAATGGGGGCAGAGCTGTGCTGGGGCTGCTGGAGAGGGTAATGGGGGGCTGGGTGTGCACTAGGGAGAGAGGGTGAGATGGGGAAGGAGGGGCCGGCCTAGAGCTATGGGGGAGAGTGGGGAGGGTGACCAGAGGAGGATGGGTGTGATGGGGAGGGGTGAGGGGTAGCTAGCAAAGGAGGGAGATTCAAACATGACCTAGGGAGAAGCTCCTTCAGCCTTGGAGAGGTGGAGAGGTGCTTGGGGAAGGGGAGTGAGTAGTTGGTGGTTGGATGGTGGAGTGGGGATTGGTGGGTGTTCTCTTGGGGCTGGGGTGGAGTAAAGGAGGGGGTTGTGGGGAGTTGGAGTGACACTTAAATGGGGGAGGAAGAGAGAGAAAGTAGGTGCGAGGGGAAGGAGAGAGAAAGGGGCGCACCCCTCTTGGAGAGAGAGAGAGAGAATGGGGAGAGAAACACTCCACTTGAAGTGGGGGAAGATTTCACTCAAATGTGAATTTTCTAATTCTCAATGCATTCGTTCTACAATGGAGGGGTTGTGGTCTATTTATAGACACCCAACTTTCCTCTTGACCAAGCTGACCCAGACAAATAAGCAAATGACCAACAAGTCCAAGGGAGGGGCGCCCCTGGGCCTAGCCCCTAGTTGGGCCCAAATGACTAACAAACTGACCCATTAACCTATTTATTGACTCAAATAAAGAAAGATTACACATACATGACTCAAATAAAATGAAAATTAATGCTACTGTTGGTTTTAAATTGGTTCCCTTCAAGTGTGTGGATGTGATGAAGAACAAGTTTATAAAATGATGTGAAATGACAAATGCAACATCAACTCAAGCAATCAACATGGAAACATAAACACATGGGCATGTCATCTTCATCAGAAATAAGCAAAAGAAAAGAAAAACACACGCCGGGGCGTGGGGCAAAGGAATAAACTAAACACACACCGTAGGTGTGGAGCAACTATACTAAAGCCAAGAAAGAGATATGAGGAAGATAAAGAGGACTACTGCCCAAACTAAAAGTGTGTGATCGCCACCAAGGTAATTAAAATAGCAAAGCTAAGGTAAATACCTTGAAAAGAGGAGGATGAAATGCGCGCCCACGGGAGATGAAAACCAGAAATTCCTGCCTTCAAACGGTCTAGTCTTAGGCCGCGAACGAACCGGAAACGGCCTTACGATAAGCTGCCAGAGCCTCGCAAACGGTCTAATGTAGAGCCGCCAGAGCACACGGAACAGCAACTTGGGACTTGAATCTCCACTTCTCTTGGCCGGCCAGAAGAGTTAGGCCTCGTGCTAGGAACCTTGTGAACCTGCAAAAGAGTGTAGAAGCACAGAAAAACAACCAAATTAGCCCTATGACAAGTGTAGCAACTATAATGCAAATGAAATAAAGTGCATGCAAAAGGAATGGTGGATACTTGGGGTGGTGGTTTTTTTAACCCCTATGGGGCGTGGAAAATATGTGAGGATGTTTAAAAACGTGATTGAGATGCAAAGAACGTGGCAGAAGAAAAGGGAAGATGCTTGTGAATGCTATGAAGAAGGGAAGAAACTAAACAAGAAAACAACACTATTAAACCCTTGGAATTTAATACTCCCTGGACTGGAAGGCTAATGGATGTAGATAGCACTTCTCCTTGATGGTTACTCGCTCCAGAACGTGACATCACCTCGACGTAAGCTCCAAAATTCTCCTCCTCAACCCATGAACTCAAGGGTTCTATTTATAGGCCCTCAAACTCTAGGTTCGAGTTGGAGAGATTCCAGTGAAAAAGTAGAGCAGAGCCTAGTAAACTCTTGAAGACAATACTCCCATGAGTCCATAGAAACAAACGGGAGCTTCTAAGGATCACTATCGAGAAAGAAATCATCAAATCAAAACTCTAATTCGACCACGGCGTAGCAGAGAAAAGATAGTTCTAGTAGGACTCTATGTCTGCACAAACGGTCCTATGATAAATTGCCACTTGGAATAAACGGTCTAAGGATAGACGGCCAACCTCGATCGTTCACCAAAAAGATAAGGCCAACGGGTGAAAAACTCATGAACAGGACTCTAGAGCCAAGAAACGGTCTAAGGTAAAACTGCCACAATGCCTCTAATGGCCATACGATAAACTGCCAGAGCTTAACGGATAAGAAAGGATAAGGTTGAAGGAAAGGTCATTGGCTCTGGACTCTGACAGTAGCAAATGGTTTATCGATCGACCGCCAAAGGTTAGAAAGTGGCTGTATGATAGACCGCCAGAGACAGTGGTGTGACAAAATAAATGAAAGGCCCACTAAGCTTCAACCCACGGAAAAACAAATAAAGAGCGAGACCCAATTAAGGAGAATGACCCACAAAATAAGCCTCAAAGCTGACCAAAATGGCTTAATAAACGACGTATAACTCAGAGCATCATAAAGATAAATAAGGAGATGACTCAACTCATTGGTCATAAAACAAGTGTCAACAGATGCCCCTCCTTAACGTCCTCTTTGTAGGGGAACGAGCGGAGGTGAAGCGAAAGCGACATGGAACATGGAGGTGAAGCAGAAATGAAGCAGAGTGGACTGAAAAGCGGGCGTTTGTTGGCACTCAAAATATATTCAATGGCAACCAAGCCTCAAATAAAAATGATGCGGCTCACTCAAGCAGAGAAGCCGAAGAAGATTAACACTCTGAAGCCTTCTCGAGCTGCCAGAGCCTCCGGTCACCCAGTATGAACGTCGGAGGCTTCACCTCAAGAGGATCGAAAAGAATACACCACAAGCCGGGTGTCATCCAGCCTGCCCAATGAATCGGTATCGACTTGGTCGTACCGCGTAGAATGTATGTGTCGTCCGACCAAGGATGAGAATGCATCCATCGTCTGACCAAGGACAAGGATGTACCCGTCGTCTGACCAAGGACGATAATATATTCGTCGTCCAACCAAGGATGAGAATGCATCCGTCGTCCGACCAAGGATGAGCATACATCCACTATCCGACCAAGGACATGGGTATACCTGGTGGCCCACCACCTGAATGAAAGATCCTCCCAAGGTGAAAGAATGCCCCCGGCCCTTCAGGACAAGGGACTGAAGGCGCTGTCAGTAAAAGGCCCTGATTACCTGGCATGGGTACGGCTTCTCAGCATATTGGGTCTGTTGGTGACCAAGTGATCACCCAATCAGGGCAAAAGCATTCCAGGTGGCATTCCACCCCTCAAGAGAGCTTCGAGCACAAGTCAGACCGAGTCAGCAGTGTGAACCACTATGCCGAAAGCCATGTCAGCGGAAAACTCCCGTATCCGAGCCAAGGATACACGAGGTTCCATGACCTGGAAGCTTTGTCAATACTTCCTACCATGGTTTTGCAAGACCAAGGCGAAATGAAGCATCTCAGTAACTCCCGAAGTCAGTCTGGGGCCCTCTGTCGGACTCGTGTCAAGCAAGCACGACGGAATGACTTGAAATCGGCGCACCCTTTTTTCAGTTGCCTCTTCTCGACGCGTAAAGCACAGCCTCCTCCCAGCGTGCAAGGCATGAGCTCTTCCAGGCGCGCTACTCCCACGCCGAATGAAGCATGGTCGAGGGTTTCGTTATATAAAAAGCCCTGGGGTCGAATGAAAAAAAGAGGACGAGAATCAAAGCGAGAGAAGAAAGAGATAGAAAAAGAGAAAACACACAGTCGAAAAAGGAGAGAGGCTTAGAGAGGAAGAAAGGGTGAGCCAAGAGCCCGTTCATTTTTGATACCCTGTTTTCTCTATTGTGATCTTCTGAGGTGGGTCTGCAAATGCGTTTGGATTTTTCTCCTCTGTCTCCTTCCCCCTTCTGCACGAAGAGCTCCACGGAGCGATGTAATAGAAAGGGCGATGATATGAGCCCGTAGGGTTTCTTCGATCCACCGTTCTATCTTCCTCTATCTTATTTTCTTTCCTAAATCAGGGGTTGGTCTCGTGCGACAACGCCGAGCCACGAGCCGTAGTTGTATTTGATCTTCTATGTGATGCCCCCCCCCCCCCCCCCCGTGGAGATTGAATGAATGCGTAAATATATATTCAAACTATCTTCTGTATCTAATTGCAATCTTTTATTTTTATGCTCTGTGTACAATCTTCTAGTTTTCCCAACGCCGAATACGCCCTAATATTTCTATGGGCAACATTAACTCCATTACCCCTCTCCCCGGGGTTTCACTTTCCAGTGGTATGCCCGTATCATGTTTGGGGGTTCAATCACCAGAGGAACATACCTCTGTCCAAACCCCGGGATCGACCCTTCATTATCCTTTCAGCCCTTAGTCGTGGGCTGCGGAGAATGGGATTGTCCCTATAGTCTGGGCGTGTGGTTCCCTTGCATCATCATCTTCCCCATATGTTGCACATCAATTGCACGAAGGGTTGCTTCCTCCAGTAGGTTCATTTTAGTTTATGGTTTTCATGCTAACCTGCTAATTTGCTAACCAACAAACCAACTAACCAGCTAACCCCATTAACTCTACATACTCCTGTGCATATGACTGTCCGTGGTCAGTTCATCTGTCGAATGCATTTTGCATATATCTCATGTACTCCTGCTTTCCTCGATGAGTTTGGTGGCCGGGGAGAGGGGACTGTTGAACCCCCTCCTCATGCAAAATGCCTTATGGTTTTGATGTTGACCAAATTCTTTTTGAACTGAAAATGAGTCCTTCTAACGTCTTGAATCCCAACTCCGTCATATGAGGTTTTGGCGTGTTATGAAGGCTCAATGCTATCTTCTTGAGGGTAAGTGAGTTAATTTGACAGTTTAGATGAAAGAATTAACTGCGAGATATTTTGACAGGCCAATCTTCAAGGACAAGAATTTCAATGCTCTGGGACGTTTGGTGAGATCGACTTCAACCTTGATTTTCAATTTTGTGATTGAAGTCCTTTAAGATCGTCTCTCATTTGAATTATGTCTAAGTATGAAATGGTTTAAGCTTAATTGATTGACATGCTTTAAGAACCATTTATTGTAGCTCATAAACTTGTTCTTGAACACTTCTCATGGTTTGCATGTTTATTTTAGACGTTCTGGAACTTGACTCAGTCGTTTGGATCGCGTTCTCCGCAAATTCGTGTTCTGGCTGAAAGGGTCGACCCCAAGGGTCGACCCCTAGCCAAGGGTCGACCCCAGGGGTCGCCCCCTGTTGTCCTTATTTTTTTGGCCCGCTGGTTGTTGGTTCTGGACTGCGAGGGTCGACCCCTCAGGCTGTGGGTCGACCCCAAGGGTCGACCCCTTCAGTAAAAATTCTTAAACAGCAAGCGTTCCTGAGAGGGTCGACCCCAGGGGTCGACCCATGCCTTCTGGGTAGAAAAACCACCCACGAGGGTCGACCCCAAGGGTCGACCCCTTCATTTCTGGGCCGAGCCGTATTTGTTAACCCTTGGAATTTTGACCTCATGGGTCATTTGTTTTAGATTGGGGGCCCGTGCTTTGCTCCACATTTTGCGGATCTGGTCCCTTGACCGTTCCCATAACTCTCTTGGCATATATATTGTCGCTTGATTGATGAAAACCCTAACGGGAGAAATCGTATGTTGAGCTGTAAGCTTTCTTTCTAACCCCTTGTGTTTGCAGGTTGAAGTCGCCACCTCCTGACCTGGTTCCAGCTAGAAGAGCGCGTGAAAGTGAAGGGAAGGAGAAGGAGAACTACTTCCATACAAGCCACAGCTGCTGGATGCGATCCAAAATCAACCTAAAGCTTCATTCAAGCCAAGATCGTCACCGTGCTGCACAAAGTGTTCGATTAAATTCATGGAAGTGATAGGGGGAGCTCCAACCAGGATAATCCAACCTCTTTTCACTCTTCTCACTTTGAATACCTTGAGTTTAACTTCATCATCTGTTTGTAATCAGTAAATCCGAGATTTGTGTGTGTGTGTTCGTGTTCGACAACACGAACGTGTGTGTGTGTTTGTGCTTGCTATTCTACACAGCGTGTGTGTGTGGTTGCTGTTGTAAACAGCGGGTGTGTGTGTTTCACTGTCTAGTGGAAGTTAATCCTCCGTGTGAGGGGTGGACGTAGGGGACACGGTGTGTACCCGAACCACCTAAAAATTCCGTGTGCACCTTGTGGTTTGATTTTCTGCTATATATCGTGTGGGCTTCACGGTGAGGAGAGAATTCTATTGCTTGTTAATAAATCACCCCATCATCACGCATTCACGTGTGTATTTATGTTCGTGCTAGATTTGAGTTTGTTGTTTATCTTGCCTTGGTTCCATGTAGCTCGTTTTTAGTTTTTATTGGGCCATCAATTCACCCCTCCCCTCTTGATTGCCACCCTCCGGGACTCAACAATTGGTATCAGAGCTTTGGTCTCTGGTTACTTACGATCTCACGGTCGTCAGAGAAGATCCCGTTAAATGGCAAATAGAGGGATGATGCCCGAAGGGCATTCCATTCAAAGACCTCCGTTCTTTGATGGATCGAACTACCCTTACTGGAAAAATAGGATGTATGTTTTCCTACGTGCCCAGGACTATGATGTTTGGCGTGTTATAAGTAAGGGTCCTTATGTTTTATCTGAAAAAGAAGATGAATGGGATGAAGAAGATATAGAGAAGTGTTCAACGAACTTTAAGGCTATGAATATAATTCAATGTGCCGTTCATCCTAACGAATACTCACGTATATCTATGTGTGCCTCTGCGCAGGAGATGTGGGATAAGCTACGGCTTATATATGAAGGAACATCGGAAGTCAAGGAAACAAAAGCCAACCTCCTAGTTCGGGACTATGAGCTGTTCGCAATGAAGTCAGAAGAATCAATTTCTGATATGTTTGCAAGGCTAACCGAAATTACAAATGGACTAAAGGGACTTGGCAAGGAGTATTCCAACAAGGAACTCGTCAGAAAAGTCCTAAGATCCCTCACTCCACAGTGGCATACAAAGGCCACTGTAATTGAAGACTCCAAGGATCTAAGTACCTTAACCCTTGACGAGTTAATTGGCTCGTTGATGACTTACGAGATAAACATCAAAAGGAGTGAGGAGGATCACAAGAAAAAGAAGGTTGTTACCACAATGGCTCTAAAGGTGAATCCACACGACTCAGAGGGCAGTGAAAATGATTCAATAGGCAACACTGAAGATGAAGAATTAGTTGCCATGATCACACAAAGGGCAAGACGGTTTGTGAAACGAACCAGAAATTTTGGTGGTCAGTTCAGAAAAGGACCAAGAAGGCAAGGTCCAAACAGAGGAGAAAATAGCAAGAGAGAAGAAGTGATTTGCTATGAATGCAAGAAACCCGGCCATATGCGGGGTGAGTGCCCTGATCTCATCAAGAAGGTAAAGAAAGGCAAGTTCAGAAAGCCCAAGGCCATGATGGCCACATGGAGCGATGAAGATCAAGAGGAGTCCGGAAATGAAGATGGACTAGAGGAGATAGTCCAGAATCTATGCCTCATGGCAAATGACGACGAAGGAAATGAGGTAGATTCTGAAACTGAAACTCTCACCTCTGAACAATGGCAAATTGCATATGAATCTTTATATGAAAAATGTAAGAGATTCAAATCTGAAAACAGAAATTTGAAAAAGAAAATTGATCATTTTGTGCATACTAAAAAATCATGTGAAGAGTGCCATGCTTTAAAATCAGAAAATGAAATTCTTTCATCCAAAATTGAACTATTTGAAGAAGAGATTTCATGTATGAGAGAAGAACAATCTACATTTCTGAAAATGCATGAAGAATTGAAAGATGACATGGAACAAGAAAAGCTTCAAATCTCGGCTTGTAATGAAGCCAAAGAAAAGGCTGAAAAGCAAAGTCAATCTCAATTGGCTGAAATAAAAATGTTGAAGGATGCCCTTGCCATCCTTGAAAGATCAACTTCAGCATCTCTTAAACCAAAGAAACACATGCATAACTCCTTTTCGAATGTTGGTAGATGGAGAAAAAGAGATAGAGCCATCACTTGTTTCTATTGTGGAAAAATGGGTCATGATATGTATGATTGTAAAATTCTGAAATATGATGAAGAAAATTCTGTTGGATTCAGAAAAAGATCATATATGCATCATGCCTCTAACCATCATGGACCCAAGCTTGCTTGGGTACCAAAATCTCCATAAGAACTTTGGTTGAATTGCAGGTCCACTCGAGAGCTCAAAGGAACAAATGGTATTTGGACAGCGGTTGCTCTCGACATATGACGGGAAACAAGGAATGGTTTGTGGACCTGCAAGAAAAGGATGGCGGAACGGTAGCATTCGGTGGTAAAGACAAAGGTAAAATCATTGGAGAAGGTAAGATAGGTAAGAATCAAAATCATACCATTGAAAATGTATTGCTTGTGAAGGGTTTGCAACATAATCTTTTAAGCATAAGTCAACTTTGTGATAAGGGATGCAATGTGATTTTTGATTCTAACCACTGCACTGTTTTGAATAGGAATACTCAAGAGATCAAATTCATTGGTTTCAGGTATAACAATGTTTACATGATAGACTTGAATGATGCTTCTCATGAAAACTTATGTTTGACTGCAAGGAGCAACGATGATGCTTGGCTCTGGCATCGGCGGCTTGGGCATGCTAGCTTCAATGTATTGCTGAAATTATCCAGAAAAGATTTGGTGGTTGGACTGCCCAATTTGAAGGCCGTCAATGATGGAATTTGTGGAGCTTGCAGCATGGGCAAACAAACAAGGACATCATTCAAGTCCAAACAAGATGTGACCACATCAAGACCTCTTGAACTCATCCACATTGATCTCTTCGGACCAAGTAGAACTCACAGCTTGGGTGGTAAACTATATGGATTTGTGATTGTGGATGATTATTCAAGATTCTGTTGGGTCTATTTTCTCTCTCATAAAAATGATGCCCTGACGGAATTTGAAGCATTTTGCAGATTTGTTCAAAATGATAAAGGGTATTACATCAAAGCTGTGCGGAGTGATCACGGCTGAGAATTTGATAACCATGAGTTCAGCAATTTTTGCAGGGCTCAAGGCTATATGCATGACTTCTCCGCACCTAGAACTCCGGAACAAAATGGAGTTGTGGAAAGGAAGAACAGAACGCTAGTTGAGATGGCAAGAACCATGCTGAATGAGAATAAAATACCAAGGTACTTTTGGGCTGAAGCAGTGAACACGGCCTGCTACATCATAAATCGAGCCATGATAAGACCACTGTTGAAGAAAACTCCATATGAGCTATACCGAGGTAAGAAGCCTAACATTTCATACTTGAGACCGTTTGGCTCAATATGCTACATTCATAATAATGGTAAGAAGGACTTGGCTAAATTTGATCCCAAAAGTGACAAAGGCATACTGCTTGGGTACTCTCTCAATTCGAGAGTATATCGAGTGTATAATTTGAGAACTCTCGTAGTTGAAGAAAGTCCACATGTTATTATTGATGAATCATCTCCATTTAGAACTGATGAAAAATCTATTTTGCAGGATGATGTGTTGAAAGATGACAATATCGAGAAGAAGCAAGAAAATTCAGAAAAATAAAAAGAGGAAGAACCAAAAGAAGAAGATGTAAATCAGGAAACTTAACTTGAACAGGAGCTACCGTTGCAATGGACATTTGCAAAGGACCATCCTCTGGAGAATCTATTGGGAAATGTACAAGAAGGAATAAGGACACGAGCCTCCTTCAGGGAAGTTGAAACTCATGACTTATTAGCCTTGCTCTCTCAATTTGAACCTCACTCCATTGAAGAGGCCTTGAAAGATGAGTCATGGATCATGGCCATGCAAGAAGAATTACACCAGTTTCAAAGGAACAAGGTGTGGTTCCTCGTACCATGTCCTAAGAATCACTCCGTGATCGGAACAAAATGGGTGTTTCGAAATAAAACAAACGATCAAGGAGTGGTAATTAGGAACAAGGCCAGGCTTGTAGCCAAGGGTTATAGCCAAGAATTAGGAGTTGACTTCGATGAGTCTTTTGCTCCAGTAGCAAGACTTGAGATAGTGAGGGTTCTCTTAGCATTTGCATGTTGTCATAACATCAAATTATTTCAAATGGATGTTAAGAATGCATTTTTGAATGGCTATATCCAGGAGGATGTGTATGTGGAGCAACCACCGGGGTTTGAAGACACAAAGCATTTAGACCATGTGTACAAGCTGGACAAGGCACTTTACGGTCTGAAACAAGCACCTCGTGCATGGTATGAAAGGTTAAGTGAATTCCTCATTCAACATGAATTCAAACGAGGTAATGTTGATCAAACCCTCTTCACAAAATTGAATGGTGAGGAAATCTTGATTATTCAAGTTTACGTTGATGACATTATTTTTGGCTCCACTAAAAATGCCCTTAGCAACGACTTTGCAAAATTGATGCAAAGTGAGTTCGAGATGAGCCTCATGGGAGAGTTAACCTTCTTTTTGGGATTGCAGGTACATCAAACGGTGGACGGGTTGTTCATACACCAAAAGAAATATCCAATGGAGTTGCTGAAAAAATTCGATTTGGCATCAACTAAGCCACAACCAACACCCATGTCCACTTCATTAAAAATTGATCAAGATGAGAAAGGTACATCAGTGGACCAAAAACTCTTTAGAAGTATGATAGGTTCACTATTGTATCTAACTGCCAGCAGGCCCGACATACAATTTGCTATTTGTCTATGTGCAAGATTTCAGTCAAATCCAAAGGAATCTCATTTGTCGGCTGTGAAACGGATTTTTAGATATATTGATGGTACAGTTAACTTAGGATTGTGGTTTCCACGGAATTCATGCTTTGAACTTGTCGCTTATTCTGACGCCGATTACGCGGGTTGTAAGATGGATCGGAAAAGCACTAGTGGTTATTGCCATTTTCTTGGGGGTTGTGTGGTCTCATGGGCCTCCAAGAAATAAAATTCAGTGGCATTATCAACAGCCGAAGCCGAGTATGTGGCTGTCGGTAGTTGCGTTACCCAAGTGCTATGGATCCAACAGCAAATGATTGATTATGGCATTTCCTTTAAAAACACCCCAATTCTTTGTGATAACACATCCGCCATAAATCTGTCCAAAAATCCAGTTCATCACTCCCGCACCAAGCATATTGAAATTAGACATCATTTCATCAGAGACCATGTGAGTAAGGGTGATATTAACATCAGTTTTGTTGAGACAGATCATCAAATTGCCGACATTTTCACCAAACCTCCTAGTGTAGACAAGTTCACATCATTTAGAAGGGAACTAGGGGTTTGTAGGATAGATCAATCTGAGTCTTAATCATGTGCATCAATGTCATTGCATTGCATGTAGTGTGTCATTTTTTTTGTCATGCATGTGCATAGTCGTGCTTGAAAAACCACAAAAATTTTCTATTTCTTTTGCATGAAAACCTTGATTGCATGGTATGCATGTTCTTATTATAGAATACAACCATTGGCTTTGCAAATTCTATGGCCGATAATTCCTTGAATTTTCTTAAGGCCAGCAAAAGAGCAATTGATATCAAAATCTGAACTTTCGGAGATGGGAAACAATGAACACCTTCTATGGTCTAAGTCATTCTTGAAACAAGTTCCCCAGTGTGTATACCCATTCATATAACTCCAATTTCTTGATTCCAACTCAATATAATCACTGGGGACTCGAGCCATATCATTCGCTCCCTTAAACTTACGTTTTCTTCAGCTTTTGCAGCAAACCCTGAAAGGGTCGACCCCAAGGGTCGACCCACGAAAAGGGGTCGACCCCAAGGGTCGACCCTCGTTAACGGGTAATGTTCTGGGGCGGGGTTTAAAAGGGGACGACCCATAGGGTCGACCCGTTCCGGTCGGGCGGCCTCGCCGCGTCCGAACCGGCTCCAATAAGGGAGGAAACCCTAAGTTTCCTCCCCTCCCATCCCTTAAAACCCCTCAAGCCCCCTTCAAGCCTAAAGCCACCTCTTTCTCCAAACATTACACCCCTCCTTGACATCCCCCTTTGTGCCCTAGCGCGGCCCTCTCGGTGGCTACCCGCGCGGATCATTCTTCCGACGCTAGCACCGCGTCTCATTGTTCTTCCCTTCACTGAGGTAAGTTCTTGATGTGTGGAGGATCCCCATTCTCTCTCGTGGAAGCATCTCTCTCCAAGTTGAGACATTTTGATCTATTCCCTCATCTCCGGTTCCGTCGATTTGTGGTTAGATGGCGCCAAAGAGGCAAGCTTCTCGCAGCCGTGGAGAGTCGAGTGCGGCCCCAGCACGACGTGGTCGGGCGGGCATCCAAGGCAGAGGACCGGCGCCGCCACCCAAAGTTTTGGATAGAAAAGTCCTCCGGCCGCGGTCGGTATCTCTTGTAAACTTACATCGTCATCTTCCGGGACTCGTTGATATGTTATGCAGTCAGCCGAATCTAGAATATTTCATGTCTGCACATCGACGTATATATCCCAACTTGGTACATCAATTTTATGGCAATTTTATCATGTCCGGGGAGCACCCAACTACAGTGGTTCATGGCCATCGGTTAATTCTCACTACAGAATTTTTGGGAGCAGCATTTAATCTCCCGACTGAAGGTTTTATGCTTGGAGATATTGAAATTCCTGAAGATGCAATTTTTCAAATGATGAAAGGTGAAGAAAGGGGTAACCGTTCTGTGGCAGGACTGAATGCAAATCATTTTCCACCCATGCAACACATTTTACACAGAATGATCACCACAATTCTACTTCCACAGGGCGGTGGTCATGACAAGGTCACTGAAATTCACATGTTTCTTTTCTACTGCATTTTAAGTGGTATTCCTGTGAATTTCCCAGCCATGCTTTTATTTCATATGAGCAATAGCATGAAGCACAAGAACCGCACCATTCCATATGCTGCTGCACTCACTGCCGTGTTTACACATTTGGGTATTGATCTCTCCACCGAAATCTCACAAACTATACGAGAGGCTGACATTTTCACAATTCATTCCATTTGCCATAATATGGGATATGAGCTGCTTGATGGAAACTTAGTTCGCACTCTGAAAAGTACCGAACAAGAGATCCGTTCTGAGGATGAATCTGATGAATATGAACAGGCCCCACCTGCCGAAGATATGCCTTCCGAGGCGGTTCAGCTACTCATGGATCGGTTGGATTCGATAGATGACCGGTTAGACACTTATGGGGAGACTTTGGAGGGCATGCAACAACAACTTGCGGATCTGAAACTTAGTCATCAAGAGCACACCCAGTCTGTTCAAGCCACATTTGATAATCAAACCCACTTGCTTGAAGAAATCTTGGGCTATATGAGGCGTCTGCACACCTCCTCGTCATCCGATGAAGATTAGATGACATTGCTCTTGGAGCTTGGACTTTATCTACTACTTATTTCACCCCCTCCTTTTTGATGTTGCCAAAGGGGGAGAAAGGAACTATTTCGGCTACTTATGTGTATGTGTGATGAATGCTTGCATGCATGTGTGCTCATTTTCAGTTGGCTTTAGTTTGCATTTTAGAGTCATGTGTGTCATATCATATTGTGTGAGTCTCAAGTTCCTTCATGTCTCATTGTTATTGCATTTGAACCCTTCCTATTTCCTCTTGTTGTCGGCACACCTTGTGGTAATGCTACTCAATCTCACATGTTTTGTTAAGTTGCCTTTGATATCGGTTCAGCATGGTGAATTCAGTTCAATATTTGTGGTTGATATGGTTCATAATTATATGGTTTCATTTATTCTTGAATGGTAGTTTACATTGATCAAAAATGCAATTTTAAATTTTGTCATCATCAAAAAGGGGGAGATTGTTGAACCCCCTCCTCATGCAAAATGCCTTATGGTTTTGATGTTGACCAAATTCTTTTTGAACTGAAAATGAGTCCTTCTAACGTCTTGAATCCCAACTCCGTCATATGAGGTTTTGGCGTGTTATGAAGGCTCAATGCTATCTTCTTGAGGGTAAGTGAGTTAATTTGACAGTTTGGATGAAAGAATTAACTGCGAGATATTTTGACATGCCAATCTTCAAGGATAAGAATTTCAATGCTCTGGGACGTTTGGTGAGATCGACTTCAACCTTGATTTTCAATTTTGTGATTGAAGTCCTTTAAGATCGTCTCTCATTTGAATTATGTCTAAGTATGAAATGGTTTAAGCTTAATTGATTGACATGCTTTAAGAACCATTTTATTGTAGCTCATAAACTTGTTCTTGAACACTTCTCATGGTTTGCATGTTTATTTTAGACGTTCTGGAACTTGACTCGGTCGTTTGGATCGCGTTCTCCGCAAATTCGTGTTCTGGCTGAAAGGGTGGACCCCAAGGGTCGACCCCTAGTCAAGGGTCGACCCCAGGGGTCGCCCCCTGTTGTCCTTATTTTTTTGGCCCGCAGGTTGTTGGTTCTGGACTGCGAGGGTCGACCCCAAGGGTCGACCCCTTAGGCTGTGGGTCGACCCCAAGGGTCGACCCCTTCAGTAAAAATTCTTAAACAGCAAGCGTTCCTGAGAGGGTCGACCCCAGGGGTCGACCCATGCCTTCTGGGCAGAAAAACCACCCACGAGGGTCGACCCCAAGGGTCGACCCCTTCATTTCCGGGCCGAGCCGTATTTGTTGACCCTTGGAATTTCAACCTCATGGGTCATTTGTTTTAGATTGGGGGCCCGTGCTTTGCTCCACATTTTGCGGATCTGGTCCCTTGACCGTCCCCATAACTCTCTTGGCATATATATTGTCGCTTGGTTGATGAAAACCCTAACGGGAGAAATCATATGTTGAACTGTAAGCTTTCTTTCTAACCCCTTGTGTTTGTAGGTTGAAGTCGCCACCTCCTGACCTGGTTCCAGCTAGAAGAGCGCGTGAAAGTGAAGGGAAGGAGAACTACTTCCATACAAGCCACAGCTGCTGGATGCGATCCAAAATCAACCTAAAGCTTCATTCAAGCCAAGATCGTCACCGTGCTGCACAAAGTGTTCGATTAAATTCGTGGAAGTGATAGGGGGAGCTCCAACCAGGATAATCCAACCTCTTTTCACTCTTCTCACTTTGAATACCTTGAGTTTAACTTCATCATCTGTTTGTAATCAGTAAATCCGAGATTTGTGTGTGTGTGTTCGTGTTCGACAACACGAACGTGTGTGTGTGTTTGTGCTTGCTGTTCTACACAGCGTGTGTGTGTGGTTGCTGTTGTAAACAGCGGGTGTGTGTGTTTCACTGTCTAGTGGAAGTTAATCCTCCGTGTGAGGGGTGGACGTAGGGGACACGGTGTGTACCCGAACCACCTAAAAATTCCGTGTGCACCTTGTGGTTTGATTTTCTGCTATATATCGTGTGGGCTTCACGGTGAGGAGAGAATTCTATTGCTTGTTAATAAATCACCCCATCATCACCCATTCACGTGTGTATTTATGTTCGTGCTAGATTTGAGTTTGTTGTTTATCTTGCCTTGGTTGCGTGTAGCTCGTTTTTAGTTTTTATTGGGCCATCAATTCACCCTTCCCCTCTTGATTACCACCCTCCGGGACTCAACAGGGACATTCCCCATCAACGTTTCCAATCACCGTCGGACCGTAGGATCATATCCCTTGATGATATGAACCCTATGAACTATCAGGTGAACATCAACAGGGTCTTGGCTCGATATTAAACCCACATTCCATCGGGAATGGTGGTGGCCGTGGGAAAGGTACCTCTCATAGGCTAGCCCTCGAGGTGTCCTCCCATCTCGGCTGTCCCTTAATGATGTTCTCAACACGTGGATTGTTGATGCCCCTCGTTGGCTAGCCCTCGGGGTTTTCCCTCTACTGAAGTCTGTCGGTCACTGTTTGGCATTCTCAGCTTTAAGGAGCGTACCCCAATATTGTGGGACTGTCTCCACTTTGCCCCCGCAACCCTCTGGGTATGGGGAGGTGCTGCCCAAATTTTGATTGAATACTTAGTCTAAATTGTGATCAATTTGCAATGATAAATCTACTGTAGACTATGCTCAAGTAGGAACCTCGCATAAGTCTGGATTTGTCTCATTTGTAGGACAGTTGGGACTTAAATAAACCCCCTAATCTTCTTGAGCAATTCCAAAGTTCTAATAAATGTGTCTGGCGTTTCATTAAAGCCTAAACTACTCAAGCCTGCCCTAATCCGGCGCGCCCCTAAACCGACGCGCCAATTTTCAGCACGACACCCCCCCCCCCCCCCGCGCCGCTTTAGCCTTACACTCATAATCCCATTTATTCTCTTTGGCCTCCACCCGGCGCGCCCAGGGCACGCCGTTTTAACCCCAAATGGGCATCGCGCCGTTTTAGGCCAACTACACCTATACATGCACAGACTTCTTCCCCTTCTTCATGCTTTGACTCCAGCAAGCTGCATCGACTTAGCCACCATCCCGTGCACGTGCCTGCATCGACTTGGCCATCGTCGATGCACCCTCTGCATCGACTTAGCCATCACCCAACTCAGTGCATGCACCTATCTCACCTATCAGTGCATCGACCTCATTCATATGAACTGACCCTCAACCATATATGTGCTCAGACCTCACTCATACCCTGCATTGACCCAACCTAATACATGCACCGACCCCATCACTCCTTGCACGCTCATGCACCGACCGTCCTTTGTGCATCAACCTTACCCATCAGTGGATCGACCTCATGCATGCACCGACCTCATCACCTCATACGTGCATCAACCCTATAACCCTTGGTAGTGCATGAAGTGCATTGACATCGACCTTAATTCAAGAATGGCAGAGATTTAATGCATGGAATAAAAATAATGCTTTGATCGAAATAAAAATAATGCATTAACCTCACGTGCATCTAATTGACTATGCGAACTCTTTATGCTTAACATTATAGCTCTGACTGATCCAGCAAATCTAGTCAAATGAATGAATAAAAAAAGGGGAGTTTCAATGTTTTTAATTATGTTGAGCATCCATTTTGAAATCATGAACATGCATTTGCATTAGCATGCATTGCTATCTAAACGGGCATGGCTGAATCTTTAGTGTCATGAATAAATCAATTAATGAACTTGTTGCATTTTGCACGAATGGTCAACCAAATGACCTCATTCTATAGCATCCATTGGTGCATTTAGTCAGTATTCTCTATGCCTTCGTATCATCCCTCGAGACATCCTCTCTTGACAATTAATCAAGGGTTGTCCTCTTTCTTAGAGGATGTAATTAACGTCATATCCTTTATGGTATGATGGACTATGGGTCCCGACACGAACCTCATAATCGACTGACCAAGTCAGATCGAGCGCATAATAAACTTGTCACATACGTGACTAGCACGCCCTATGCAAATAAACCTCTAAATAAATCAAATAGACTGATCAATGATTCGGTCGTCTTGATAAGAGGATTTAAGAATCTCATCCCCCACAAGCTGGCACGCCCGGTGGGACTTGAGTTTCCCTTCATCTCTTTGCCAAGAGGGGATGCCTTCGAGGGCTTCCCCCAAGAATACTGACTGTTGTTGGTTTGTCTTATGTGGACGATGACAGCATCAGGACTCACCGCTCTTGACTTTGGCCCCGCGATCATCGCCAGCCATGCTGAACACGGGTACCTGGCGGTGCCCACTATCTTTGGGTCTTTCCCATTAGCTGTAGGCTTCCCTAACTTTTTGGGGTTGGCCTTTGCCGATATGCTGCAAGTAGAGTCCTCGGAGCCTGCCGAAGGGAAGACTGTGAAAGAGGTCGAGGCCCCGAAGGCTCGACGCTGTGCTGGCTAACTCACGAGCCCAATTCAAGTCGCCAGCTGCATGGTGCATCATATCACTCACGGGGCCCGCCTCGTCCCCGCCAAGAATTTCGGGAGGCGCTGACATCAGAACTCCCGAAGGAAGGCTGCTGCTGCTGTTACCGGACGTCTCTCCATGTCCAGCAAATCTATGCTGATCGGGGGAGTTCACGTCTTCCTGGACGGACGTGAAGCTCAAGTGAGCCGAGATCGGGTGATCCCCGTAGTACCTGTCTACAACTCCTATTAGGCCCTCTCCGGAAGGAGAGCCGAGAAAGAAGAAGCCGACTGTCATGGCCAAGGAAGGTTGGCTCCTAGGCCACGAATGTTTAAGCAAGTTTGGGTCCCTAAGAAGACCCAGCCTACCCGCCGGGAGGCACCCGTCCACCACAGCTCCAGATTTACTGGAGTAGAGGAGAACAAGGAAAGGGGCCTTGCCCCAAGGGAAGAAGAGACGGTCGTGGATCCTCCACGCCGTGAAAGTTCCAGGGCCTGCGCCCGATAAGCCGACATCCCCATAGTGGGAAGAATATTCCAACAACTCACCAGACGAGCCCGACTTGCTTACATCCCTCCCGTGGGAGGTCGACAATTATCCCCAGTCGTACATCAGGAATGGGGACAGGAAGAAATGACCAACATGGTTAGAAGCTACTTTAGGGGTTTAGGCAACCCCTCGCTAGGCCAACAACGGCTACTACAAGCAGCCGTGGCTAAAGAAGACTACCGCCCACCAATCACAGTTGAAGAAGAAGAAGAAGAAAGAAGAATGACATCATCGGTAGATGACAATGGGTATGAAGACGGCTTGGACATTCAAGCCGATGAAGTTACTCCCCATCGAGAGGAAAGAAGAAGAATCTCTATGTTTGGAAGGCTCACCTTCCTGGAGCATGCAAAAGGGAGGGTTCATAGATAGAGAAGAAGAATGTAGATCTTTACCTACAACATGGCTAGCATGTTTGGCCACTATGTAAGATTACTTGAGGAGCCTCAGGAGCTGGCTCGATTGGCCGGAAGGCTGGGGCCAAATACTCAAAGGGCGAAAGTCGCGAGAGAAAAGTTGGCGGCGGCCAAGGGAAAGCAAACCCTGGCCCACCACCTGCAACAAGACAAAGCAGTTATCCTAACCGCCAATGTAGTGACGGTGGAAGAAGAAGACGTCTTGCTCGACATCCTTCCTGAAGGTGCGTCAAGGGAAACCACATAGGCCATTCCCAGCACTGCAACTATGGATCCATCAGTACTGATGTTACTCCAGAAGTACCGATAGGAAATAGAATTCCTGAAGAAGAAACTTATGAAGAAGACGGAGCAAACCTCAGCTTCCTAGCAGCCTGAGATGTAGACCGAATCATCACTGGGAGCTGTCAACCAGAATGACTTCCCACCACTCTATACCCCGCCTCAGCCGGCAGAACCAAGCTTGGCAACAGCTCAGCAGTGCCCACCACAGCCGCTGATGCCGCCGGTGCTGCTACATGTGCACCAGACACATCCGCTGCTGCGCCCTCTTCCCCAGGCGACCACTTTGGTCACCCCCTCTTTGCAGTCAACGCATTTCTATCCAGAACCGGTTGATCTGACCGTCATGAATAGGATGATGGTAGAGCGGATGATTGAGCTGAAGCTTGCTGAGCTGAGTGAAGGTGACTATGTCGCGTTTGATGCCTATAGGGTGCCATACAAGCCACATCATGCTACCAAGCGGCTCACTCCTGGGATCAGTAAGCCGCCAAAATTCGATAAATTCAACGGGAAGGGATCCCAGAAGGAGCATGTCGCTTATTATATGACCGTCATGGGTGATCTGGCCACCGACGAGTCGTATCTCCTAAAATTTTTTGGGTCCTCGCTGACGGGGCTCGCATTTGAATGGTACTCCAGCCTTCCGGCCGGGTCGATCACCGACTGGCCGGATATGCAGAAGAAGTTCAGAGAAAGATTTCACGTCACTGAACGGGAGGTCACGGTGGCTGAACTCTACTCAACAAGGTAGAGGGCGGATGAGACAGCCCTTGAATATATCAAGAGATGAAGAAACCTCAGAATGAGATGCAAGCGGCCCCCGCATCAGGCAGACGCTGTATAGTTATGTAAATAGAACCTCAAGAGAGAGGTCCTGGAAAAGATGATAGGAATGGAAATCCGATCATTCGACCGATTAAACAACATTGTGGCCGAGGTAGAAGCCTTCCTGGCCAGACCCGCCCTTACATCAACTACTACTACAACACAAAAAGGCAAAGCAGTAGAACGGCGCCAGGCACCTAAAGAAGCAAATGCCCTTGACATTAAGGCATTTGAACAACAGAAGGATAAAGGCAAGAAGGCAGCTACCCCTCAGCCTGCTAAAATCGAAGATGGCAAAGAGGGTCCCTCGCTTTGGGACAAGATGAAGAAGGCCAACTCTTTCCCGAAGGAGAAGACCAAGATCTTGTTTGACTGGGTTACCCAATATGATAAAGTCACCCTGTCTGAGCCAAAGACGGTAGAGGACTTGAAAAGAAGAGACAGCCCAAGATTCTACCCTTACCACCAGATGCTGGGACATCCAATTGAAGACTGTTATGATGGAGGCATCACCTACGACTCCCTTTGGCTTGGGACATCTTCACACTCCAGAGTTGTTTGAGCTCGGGCATCATTCCATGTGGGCTCCATTATCCATTTTGAGCTTTCTATTTGAGTCATTTTGATGTATTTTCACTTTTATTTGAAATCATGTCCCTAGGTCTTTATTTATTTCTTTAAGTTTGAGTGTCACTAGGTTGATTAGATTGTTATTGGGCCCAATTCATTGGGCTAGGCCCAAGGGCACCCCCTACCCCTTGGTTATTTGTCATTGTTGCATGAGTCAGGGACTTTTTGTAAAATGTAGGTTGCCTATATATAGCACCCCATTTCCCTCATTTCAAGGGAATGAAAATTGCCATTTTAAGAGTCCAAATTTCAAATCTTAGTGGAGAGATTCCATGTGAGAAGGTGTGAAACCTAGGTTGAGAAACCCACTTCAATTCCCCCCCCCTCTCTCTCTCTCTCTCTATGGGGTTAGCCCCTTCTCTCTCTCCTGCCCCTTCTCTCTCTATTTCTCTCCCCTCCACCTTCCATTAAGGCTACTCCAACTCCCCACACCCCCCTCTTTACTCCACCCCATCCCAAAGAGATCTCCACCAATCCTCATCCCACCTCCCAACCCCCAACTACCCATTTCCCTTCCCCAAGCATCTCCCCACCTTCCCAAGGCAGAAGCATCCCCTCCCAAGGCCAAAATTCAAAATTTCCATCCCCTCTCTCATCCCCCATCTCCTAGGTCGACCCAAGGAGAGCCCCCACTTGATTCGGTCACCCCCACTCTCCCCCTCCATCAACCTAGATCATCCCCCACCTCCCCTCCTTCTCCACCTTGAGCAGAGTCCAGCAACCACTCTTCTGCATTCCCCCCCTCTTCCAACCCCTCCATCTCTGCCCTAGCAACCTTCCACACCTCCCCCACATCCCCCTCCTACCACTCATCCATTACCCATCACCATTCAACAACCCCTCTTCGCCATTTCATGAACACTTGGAGCTACACCGAAGGTTCTGTTCGCAGCTGAGGACCTGCAGAGAGCCAGCGTCTTGCAGCTCCGGTCACGACTTCATCCCGCATCCCTGGAAGGAAAAGAGTAACTGTTGGAAGCGTCTCCCAGTCCTCTTCGCGTCGGAGGTGGTCTCGTCCCTTTCTGAGTTCGTGGCTGCTCGGGAGAGCCGTCATCGCCGGACTGCGCATCTGCTTCCTGACAGTCAACCTGAAGCGAGTTGCAGAGGCTCCCACGGCCAACTTCCTGAAGCTCCAAAGGCGGGCCTTGGCTGAAAGCTTCTACACCAAGTCTACTTCCAGTATCAAGAAGCGGAACCACGTTCGGCATCCGGAGCTGTGTTTTCTCATTTTTCTCCTCTAGGTGCGCAGTTATGTTCCCTCTAGGACTGAACCGACCCCTTTCCACTTTTTGGGATCTCCCTTTCTGCTCCGATGTCCACTGGCATTACCGCAAGTCTCGTCTTGAAGAGGACTCGTCAAAGATTCCAAAAACTCTATCCACGCTCAATTCAGATATCAGAAGTGCTCGTGGCGGCCTCTTCTTCCAACTACTGTGGTACCGTAGCAGTCCAGACTAGAACTCAGGGTCCCTGTTCGCGGCCCTTCACCGACCAGAATCGTCAACCAGGAATTCCACAAAAAATGCACGTCAACCTGATCCAGCCTCGAAGATTTTCCCACTGGTCTCGTCGATAGAAAAATTCAGGAGTGGCTGCAGTAGCGTCTTATTGAACTGTCTATCCCCTGTTCCAGAGAGCAGGCAGAACCGGCGTCACCCATCCATTCGGCTTCTATTTCAATTTTTTCCCTCCCCGCCTGGCCAGCTTAAAGCCCCTCCCTGCGGGAGGTAGTGTTTCAATGTATTAGTGACTCCTCTTCCCCTTATTCCACTACCTTGCATGGGGAGTAGTGTTGTAATTTTTTTAAATAGGGTCAAGCTATTCTGGCGTAGCGTGTGGGGAACCATGCTTCCCCGCTCGCCCACGTCTCCGAGGGGGACCGGTTTCTTCAATCCGATCGAGTAAGTTTTCTAAACTTGCTTCCCTTAGTGCTTATCCTTTCAATATTAGCTCATAGCTCCGCTGGCCGTGAGAGTGAGTGCTCGGTCCCTCAAGCTCCGTTGCTTCGAGTGACCCCCGTGGGGAAGAGTGTAACCGGTGCCCTCGGCATAACGTCGACTGCATTGAATTGGGCCTCCATACCCTTGGGAACAAACCTTGGCCTTGCTGGCCCTCTACCAGCAAGGGCCCAGCTCTCACATCCTCCACTTGGCATCGCCAAGTTACCCCGGGTTTGGGTGAGTGTCAGGTGAGCGGACGCCGATTTCGGTCCGTTATCATTGTGAATTGTGCTTGCTTGTTAAAGTCCAAGGGCGTGTCACATCAATTGGTATCAGAGCAAGTTTAGACTTATCTCTACTATGTCTAAGTCCTAGGACCATTGCATTGTGTTGTCTATCCATTAAGTCATTCCCCTCCCTTGCATGTCCACCCATAGTGGAGTCATATACCGACCCGATCCATCATCTTCGGTTCCCCCCATGGATCCCAATCCCCAACTCAATCAAGATGCCCATAGAGAGGAACCCCAAGGCCAAATGGACCGGGTGGATGCTACCCTTGCAAACATCCTTGCCCAACTAGAGTCCCTATCTACCCGACTTGCTCGGCTAGAAGAGCATGAGTTTCACCCAACGAACAATGGACCAAGAGCCCACCCTCCACATGCTGAAATTAATAGGGATGAGTTCCACCTAAGGAACAATGGACCAAGATCCCACCCTCCACATGCTGAAATTGATAGGGAGGATTTGAATGTTCACCCCTACTGTGACCATGAGAGGCCCCGCCACCACCAATATAATGAAAGCCACCCACGGGAAGACCCAGATGACCCTCTCTTAAGGATGATCAAGGTAGAAGCCCCAAACTTTGACGGTTCCCATGAATCAAGTGTCTACTTAGAATGGGAGACCGTCATGGACCAATACTTTGATTGGTATCCCATGTCCGACCAACGGAAAGTGAGATTGGCCAAAATGCACCTCATCAAACTAGCCAAAACCTATTGGCTAAATCAAGAGAGATTAATGAGGATTAGGCAAGAAGAGCCCATTGACACTTGGCAAGGCATGAAGGATCAACTTAGAAATAAGTACCTACCCACATTTACCACCAAATGCACTTAGATGAGTGGCAAAGCCTCACCCAAGAGGGGAAGACCGTGGTTGAATACATTGAGAAATTTGACTCCTATTTTTTAAAGTGTGGGGTACACGAAGCTACGGCCATCACCTTGTCTTGCTTTAGGAATGGACTCCAAAACCACATCAAGAGAGAGTTTTTCATGAGGGATGTTGCCAACCTTGAACAAGCCTACCAAGTAGCTCGGGATGTTGAAAGATTCTCTAGGATCCCTCGGTTTGCTCCTCTCCGATCGGCCGATCCCAAAGGCATGGGACCCCGAACCAACCCGACCCCCCATAAAGGCTCCTAGTCCAAGTGGAAATGCCCCAATATGGCCCTACAATCCCTCTCCCATCATCACTCCAACCAAGACCACTCATAGACAACTTCCCCCACGGAGGGAAGAGAATTTCAAAGGACCAAGTGTAGGAGGGACCACCCCGGGTAGTGGCCGTCAACAATGCTATAGGTGTCAAGGTTTTGGCCAATTTGCGGGGCAATGCCCATCCAAAGGGTTGTCTAGCTTACTTATTGAGGAAGAAGCTCCCCCACCCCAAGGGGAACTTGAGAGTGTGGTTGAGGTCCATGAAGCCTCACTAGATTGGGAAGAAAAGTATGGGGCCCAATACCATGAGTCGGGTATAGACTACACCACCCCATCTACCGACTCCCATCTAGGAGTGATTAGATGCACCCTCACCAAACCCCAAGAGGAGGACTGGCGACAAACTTCAATCTTCCACACCTTTGTTAAGATAGGGGGTCATGTGAGAAAAGTTATCTTAGATAATGGGAGTTGTGTCAATGCCGTGTCTCCCGACACCGTTAAGCTCCTTGGGCTTACCATTACTCCCCACCCTAGCCCATACCGGGTCTCTTGGATCAACAACAATTCCATCCCGGTCAACACCCGCTGCCTTGTGCCCCTCACCTTCTCTTCGTACCATGGCCAAATATGATGTGATGTTATCCCCATGGAAGTAGGTAGCATCCTACTAGGGAGACCGTGGCTTCATGATGTGGATGCCACTATTTTGGGTAAGACCAACACATGCACCTTTGAGTATGAGGGAAAGAGCATCCGTATTAATCCCTCCCCACCACGTCCCTTGCCCAAGAAAAGCCCACCCCCTCAAGGTCAACACCCCACCACAACTCAAGTCATGGGGAACTCCAACCCACCAACCCAACCTCTCTCCCAAAACCCCAACCAAGATACGACTTTGGGAACGATCAAGGGTCTTCACCTCATCACCAAAAGAGAGCTTGAGAAGAAGATAGCTCAAGGGACACCTCTATGTGCGGTAGTCATTTGTCTAGGAGAGCCCACCCCCTCCAACCCCCATCCCATAGAAATTCGACACCTTCTAGAGGAGTTTCATGATGTGTTCCCAGAGGAGCTCCCGGACCAACTCCCTCCCATGCATGATGTGCAACACGTAATTGATCTAGTTCCGAGAGCCAACCTTCCCAACCTTCCTCATTACCGCCTCAATCCCACGGAACATGCCGAACTTTGAAGGTAAATAGAGGAACTCATTAGGAAGGGCTTTATCCGCATTAGCAAAAGCCCATGTGCCGTACCGGCCCTTTTCACTCTAAGAAGGATGGATCATGGCGGATGTATGTGGATAGTCGGGCCATTAATAAGATCACCGTCAAGTATAGGTTCTCCATCCCTAGGCTTGATGACATGCTTGACATGCTAGATGGAGCCACTATTTTCTCCAAAATTGACCTTAAGAGTGGCTATCACCAAGTTAGGATTAGGCCCGGAGATGAATGGAAAATGGCCTTCAAGACCAAGGATGGCTTGTATGAATGGTTGGTCATGCTTTTCGGGCTCTCAAATGCCCCAAGTACCTTCATGTGTCTCATGATGGAGGTCCTTAGGCCTTTCATTGGGATCTTTCTAGTGGTCTACTTTGATGACATTCTCATATGTAGTCAATCCTAAGAGGCCCACCTTGACCACCTTAGGCAAGTTTGCACCATCTTTCGACGTGAGAGTCTATTTACCAACCTAGGCAAGTGTCACTTCATGACCACATCCATCACCTTCCTAGGATTTGTTGTCACGCCCCGAGCGCGGAAGATACCCGGAGACGCGTGACGAGTTTATATCAATCATGTCAATCAGAGTGGTCGTGTATTCGACACAAAGACAGAGATGCGTAAAATAGCAAGATAACCCAATCCTTTATTTCATAATGGATAGACTATTACAAATCCAATACTCTGTTTAATAAAAAGGAAAAGAATACATATTTGACTCAAGAAACTATAGAAAAGACTAGATGACACTTGAGCAGCTCTATCACTTTCACTCTTGACCATTCCCATCCGATTGACTTCCATCGTCGTCGGACTTACCTGAAAAGTAAAAAGGGACAAACGGAATGAGCGAACGCTTAGTAGGAAATTATATCTCAAGTACTAGCAAGGGGTTTAAGTAATTACATTTTCATGAATGCAATGAAGCTATGCATGCTCGCATAAAACGACAAGATAGAGAAAATGTAATATCAAGGAATTAAGATGGACAAATCATGAACTTTCAATAAGATAACAAGACATTTGAGATATTCAAGCAAGTACATTTAACAAGTCATGTCAAGAACTTTGGCTATCATGTATCAAGCAAGTAAATTACCCTTTTTCGGGCCACGCATTTCATGTCAAGGCAAGTACGATTTCAAGCACAAGATTTATGTGGAATGTCCAATCTAGAAAGTAAAGTACTCGGTATAATGCCAGATACCTTATCATTTTAACTCCCATGGGCACAAGTACTTTCGGGTGCTCCTCCCAGGACCAGATCGGGCCCTATATGCGCAGGCATTTATCATGTGTTTTGACATCCACTCTTATATATATAGCCAATTTTTGAATTTCAATAATCAAGCTTGTAGACATGTATGACAACTTTGACAGAATGGAGTCCAAAAATATGACAAAGGACATAGAATGGTGATAATAACGGTATAATCACGATATCGATAAAACTAGGTAGAATATGGTTCCCTTAACTTGGGTACCATGACAAATCAATGTGGACATTCTTTATATAGAATTTAGGTCCACATGAACAGTATATCAAAGATAAGATACCCTCATTCTTATCATAGAATTGAGGTTTACAAGAATGACATGATATGGCATGATATCATCATCCCATTAAGAATTTCTTATGATATACTCTTTGTATAATCATAAGGGCCGGTATACCATGTTTCTTTAGATTGACATGACAAAGATCGTGTAATGGGTTTTTAGGGTACAACCTGCTCAGTCGACCTTGAGGGAATCCAAGGTACGAGGAGTCTTACGGAGATCTCTATGACTAACTCGCTAGTCCAAAGGAACGGAATGTTCAATGGAGAGCTTGTATGTCAATAAGAATTGAGTGTGATCGATAAAACAATCGTGAAACGTGGGACTATACTCACGGAGTAGAGAATAGTGCCGATATATATATTATATAACATATGAAACCATCGGTTAACAGAAACAGTGAAAATCAGTTTTACAGTAAAGTAACGACTTAAGCAGAGTCGTTTATCAAGTAATTAACGCCTAACAGAAGGGCGTTTACACATGTTTCCATTTTTTAGAATTTCAATATTTTATTAATTTATCTAAAACGCGCCCTGGACAGGGGCGTTTCTTTGCAATGAGACGACTACAGTAGCAGGCGTCTTTTTATTTACAATATTTTACAGAACATATTTATTTTCAAAAATTATGAAAAACGCGCCCTTAGAAGGGGTGTTAATAATTAAATTCTTATTTTTACAGAATATATTGTTCGGGATTTTAACAGAAACGCGCCCTATGAAGGGGCGTTACTTTTCAATTCACGCCCTAGTATCGGGCGTTATTCCAGTGAAAGACGACCTAGCCACGGTCGTGAATTCAAGAAATACCATGAATTTTCATGGGCAGTAATAATTTCAGGATAATAGAATTCATGGAGAACGAATGTATGGTCATGACAATAAATTTAACAGGTTTGAAGACATATGATCATGCATTATTGTAGAATCATGATTTCATAGATAATCAATTCTTAACATGGGTGATTAATGATTAAATGAAATTAACGCCTGTGTACAGGGCGTCAAATCTAAAATTGACGACCTGATCAAGGTCGTTTCTTTACAAGTAGCGCCCTTGTTTGGGTCGCGTACTTCAAAATCACGCCCTTGGTAAGGACGTTCCTTTCAAAAATTCAACAGAAACGTTTAAAACTTAGGAAAACTATATGCAGGTGTATGCTCATATGATTTCACTATGATTCTTATATACTTTGGGCTACATACTTGAGAAAATCCTACCTTAGTTTGATTGGGACGACTACTGGAAGATTGATAGGAAAAGGGGCTCTGTTGCTTCACAGCAACGAATATCCACAGTAGGAGGAAGAGAAGGTTTTTGCTGAAGAACCCTTGTTCTTCGGTTCCCCAATTTGCTGCAGTTCCTATAAGAAGAGAAGAAGAAACATATATTAATTTCTTCACTTATCGGAACAGAGGAGATAGTAGAAGAACGTTACCTTGTTCTTCACTTATACTGCTGCGTCCTTAACCTGTAAGAGGAAAAGAGGATGAAGAACTATTAGTTCTTCATGTAACCGAAGCAAAGAGAAACTATATGAACTGCTACTACGTACCTTGTAGTTTTCCAAACGCCAAATAGCGTTTAAGGTTCGATCAGTAGGTTATTTATAGGGATTTTGGGAATCCTATTGGAGTTAGTGTTCTAGTGGAAGTAATGCTTCCAATATAGAGTCCTTACCCTAATAGATACTTACTAGATCAACATGATCCTTCCCTAGATAAGCTCTGGGTTCGAACGGTTCACGAATGGAATTAACGACTTTAGTCAGGGCGTCGATTCCTGAATTGACGACCTGGTTCAAGTCGTTTCTTAAGAAGCGCCTAGTACGAGGGCGTTCTTTGTTTTAAAACACGCCCATACTAGAGGCGTTACTTGGCCTTGCCCTGTTTGTCGGTTGAAATTGACGCCGTGAGGTGAGGGCGTCACTTCTTTAAGCACGCCTTAGCTAGAGGCGTTTATTATTAAATTAACGCCTTAATAAGAGGCGTTATTTGCATTTTGGTTTTATTCACCCCTTTAAGCTTCTTCTTATTATCTGTATTAATTTTGTAATATAATTTGAAAAAAAAATTAATCTATTTCCAAATCTTTATTTATCAGGGTTGCTACACCCTCCCCCACTTAAAAGAATTTGGTCCCCAAATTCAATTGCATAATATGTATACACGTGGAGAGTGTATATCATATACCTCTTAGAATAACTCGGGAAATCGTTTCTTCATAGATTCCTCGGTCTCCCATGTTGCTTCGTGTTCAGAATTCTTTTTCCATTGTACCTTAAGCATGGGAATAATCTTATTCCTTAGTGCTCGTATTTCACGATCTAAGATCTTCATAGGCTTCTGTTCATATGTGAGATCTTTCTTGATCACCAGATCTCCATGTTCAATAATGTGCGACGGATCGTGAACATACTTCTTCAACATAGATAGGTGAAATACATTATGTACCTCGGACAATTGAGGAGGCAACGCGATGCGATAAGCAACCTCGCCAACTCTTTCAAGTACCTCAAATGGTCCGATGAATCTTGGCGTAAGCTTGCCCTTAACACCAAATCTTCGTATGCCACGTCCAGGTGATATCTTGAGAAATACATGATCTCCGATTTGGAATTCAAGATCTCTCCTTCTTGTGTCAGCATAAGCCTTTTGCCTTGTCTGAGCAACTTGCAATCTTTCTCTGATTACTTGTATCTTCTCAGTTGTATCCCTTACCATGTCTGGACCTAACAGTTGTTTCTCTCCAACTTCATTCCAGCATAAGGGTGATCGGCAACTCCTTCCATATAAAGCTTCGAAAGGTGCCATTTGGATACTAGCTTGGTAGCTATTATTATATGCAAACTCACTTAAAGGTAAATGATCATGCCAGCTTCCACCAAAATCAATGATGCAAGCTCTTAGCATATCTTCCACTACTTGGTTTGTTCTTTCGGTCTGACCATCCGTTTGCGGGTGAAAAGCAGTACTAAAGTTAAGCCTTGTTCCCAACGCATGTTGTATTCCCTTCAAAAAATGAGAAGTAAAACGGGGATCTCTGTCAGACACGATTGAGACAGGAATTCCATGTATCCTGACTATTTCCTTGATGTATAGTGCAGCTAGCACATCAATTGACCATCGGCTTTTTATTGGCAAGAAATGCGCCGATTTAGTTAATCGGTGAATGATAACCCAGATTCCATCGTGTCCTCCTTTTGATTTAGATAAACCCATGATGAAGTCCATACCAATATCCTCCCACTTCCACTTAGGAATATCTGGAGGATGTAATTTTCCAGCAGGCTTTTGGTGTTCCGCCTTGACCTATTGGCATGTGAGACAGCGTGATACATAGTCCGCTATTTCTCTTTTCATGTTGGGCCACCAAAAGTTCCTCTTTACATCTTGGTACATTTTGGTTGATCCTGGATGAATAGTGTACATTGATTTATGAGCTTCATCTAAGATCTTCTTCTTTAATTCTGGACAATCTGGTATACAAGTTCTGTCTTTGAACAATAATCTTCCATCAGAAGTTAGTTGAAAATCAGATTGTCCTTCTAATCTGCCTTTGATTTCCACTAATATAGGATCATCATCCTGAAGTGCTTGTATCTTAGATAATAAATCTGACTGTATGCTTACATGAGATAATGTGACAAATTTTGCTTCCTTGTCCAAGCTTATATTGAGCTCGGAGAATTGTTCTAGCAACCTCCATTCTTGTATCATACAATTGGCTATCATTACTCTCGGCTTTCGACTAAGGGCATCAGCCACATAATTACCCTTTCCGGGATGGTATTGAATATTTTAGTCGAAGTCCTTGAGATATTCTAGCCAGCGTCTTTGTCTCATGTTTAGCTCCTTTTGTGAAAATAGATATTTGAGACTTTTGTTATCGGAGTATACAGTAAACTGCACTCCATATAAGTAGTGTCTCCATATCTTTTAGGGAAAATACCACCGCGGCCAGTTCTAAGTCATGGACGGGGTAATTCTCCTCATGCTTCTTCAGTTGACGTGAAGAGTATGCTATGACCTTTCCTTGTTGCATTAGGACACATCCGAGGCCAATGCCAGAAGCATCTGTGTAGACCTCGAATTTCTCTCCTTCTATTGGTAGAGCTAACACCAGAGCTGTAGTGAGATGATCCTTGAGAGTTTGGAAACTTCTTTCACATTCCTCACTCCATTCATATCGGATCTCCTTACGAGTTAATCTTGTAAGTGGTACGGCGATCTTAGAGAAATCTTGGATGAATCGCCGATAATAGCCTGTAAGACCTAAGAAACTTCTGATCTCGCTATTATTGGTTGGTTTTTCCCAGTTTCTAACAGCTTCAACCTTTGATGGATCAACAGATAGACCATCCTTGGATATCACATGTCCGAGGAAAGTCACTTCTTCAAGCCAGAATTCACATTTGCTGAGCTTTGCATATAATTGATTTTCCCTCAATACTTGCAATGTGATCCTTAAATGTTCCTCATGCTCTTCCTTAGTCTTGGAATATATCAATATGTCATCAATGAAAACCACCACGAATTGATCTAGATAGGGCCTGAATATGCTATTCATTAACTGCATAAAGGCAGTAGGGGCATTTGTTAGTCCAAAAGGCATAACAATGAATTCATAATGGCCATACCTGCTTCTGAATGCGGTCTTATGAATGTCATCATCTTTGATCCTTAACTGATGATATCCCGACCTGAGATCAATCTTGGAAAAATATTTGGATCCTGAAATCTGATCAAATAATTCATCGATCCTCGGCAGTGGATACTTATTCTTGATAGTGAGATGATTCAACTGTCGATAGTCGATGCATAGTCTCATGGATCCATCCTTTTTCTTTACAAATAATACCGGTGCTCCCCACGGGGAAATACTTGGTCTAATAAACCCTTTTCGAATTAATTCCATCAATTGCTCCTTCAACTCTTTGAGTTCAGCAGGGGACATTCTATATGGTGCCCTTGAAATAGGACCAGCACCAGGGACTAAGTCAATGGTGAAGGCCACTTCTCTTTGAGGGGGTAATCCTGGCAAATCTTCCGGAAACACGTCCGGAAATTCTTGCACCACTTGTATGTCTTCTAGCTTAGTTTCCTTTGTTTCCTTAACTGTGACAAATGCAAGGAAAGCTACACATCCCTTCGTGACGAGCTTGCTAGCTCGGAGGGTCGAAATAAGAGGGGAATTGCTCCGACTCTTGGGGCGAGTAAAGACTAATTCTGGAAAATCTTTGAAAGCAATTTGGCTATTGCGGCAATCAACCGTTGCTTGGTATTTGGATAACCAGTCCGCTCCCAGTATAACATCATACTCCTTTAGATCGAGGCATATGAGATCTATAGGTAAATTCCTACCTTGAACCATTACCTCACAGTTTTGGTAGTGATGAGTAATATCATTTTCACTTCCAAGAGGAGTAGTTAGAACTATTTTTATCCATTCTGGTTCTAACGGTAATGGGTCGGCAAACTTCTTAGAAATAATGGAATGCGATGCACCCGTATCAAATAAGACATAAGCACTTTTGGAACAAACTGTTAATGTACCTTCTACCAGTCCACCTTCTTCTTGCTCGGTCTCCTTTATTGCATGAAGTCGAGCGTTCTTTGTCACCGGGCGTTTACCGTCACCGGCTTGGTCATTCATTAATGGACAATCGGGAATCCGATGTTCGCGACTCCCACAACAGAGACAAGCTCCTAATTTCCTCCAGCATTCTTCTGTCTTGTGACCAGCCTTGTCACAATGCTTGCATACTGTATTAGAAGGGGTAGTTGTGATAGAGAAAGGCTTGGTCTTTTTGAACTTATGGTCTTGAGAGGAAGAACCTCCATTATTGGGCCTCTTCTTGAAATTGGGTTTGAAAGAACCCGAACCCGTCACTTGTTCCTTCTTGTCTTTCCCACGGATCCTATCAGATAGTTCTGTGGCATCTTCAAGTAGTTGAGCTCGGCGCACGATTTCAGAATAAACTTGAATATCCATCGGCGCTAGCTGAGTAATATAGTGGGGCCTAAGCCCATTAAGAAATCTTCGGGCTTTCATCTTCTCCGTGCTAATCAAATGTTTAGCATATCTAGACAACCTGGAGAACTGAGCTTCATAATCTGCTAATGACAAAGTTCGTTGCTTTAATGCAGTGAATTCTGCAGCCTTCTTTTCTTGGACTTGGTCTGAGAAATATTTAGCATTGAAGTACTCTACGAATTCTTCCCATGTTACTTGATTCAGATCTATGGTTGCTTCAATAGACTCCCACTAGCATCTAGCATCTTTCTCTAACTGAAATGTGGCTAATAACACCTTATCTTGGTCCGTGCATTGCATGACACGGAATATTCGTTCGGTCTCCCGAACCCAATGCTCGGCATCATCCGGATCGGTCGATCCCATGAACTTCGGGGGATTCATACTCTTAAAGGCTTGGTGTAAGTTTCCAGCTCGTGGAGCACCACCCTGTGCTACCTGTTGTAGCACTTGAGTCATTCCTTGAAGGGTACGCTGCATGTTGCGCCATTGAGCACGTTCGGCAGCCATTATCCTACAATTACAATAACTATATTAGTACGTGACTACATTTAGAAACCAGTACTCTATTTTTAATTTTAACCCTTGGTTCTACCCAATCTCACTGGTAAAAGGTTTATACTTATCCTTGGAGTTGGATTTTTCCTAGGAATTGAATACCTTAGGCTCTGATACCACAAAAACTGTCACGCCCCGAGCGCGGAAGATACCCGGAGACGCGTGACGAGTTTATATCAATCATGTCAATCAGAGTGGTCGTGTATTCGACACAAAGACAGAGATGCGCAAAATAGCAAGATAACCCAATCCTTTATTTCATAATGGATAGACTATTACAAATCCAATACTCTGTTTAATAAAAAGGAAAAGAATACATATTTGACTCAAGAAACTATAGAAAAGACTAGATGACACTTGAGCAGCTCTATCACTTTCACTCTTGACCATTCCCATCCGATTGACTTCCATCGTCGTCGGACTTACCTGAAAAGTAAAAAGGGACAAACGGAATGAGCGAACGCTCAGTAGGAAATTATATCTCAAGTACTAGCAAGGGGTTTAAGTAATTACATTTTCATGAATGCAATGAAGCTATGCATGCTCGCATAAAACGACAAGATAGAGAAAATGTAATATCAAGGAATTAAGATGGACAAATCATGAACTTTCAATAAGATAACAAGACATTTGAGATATTCAAGCAAGTACATTTAACAAGTCATGTCAAGAACTTTGGCTATCATGTATCAAGCAAGTAAATTACCCTTTTTCGGGCCACGCATTTCATGTCAAGGCAAGTACGATTTCAAGCACAAGATTTATGTGGAATGTCCAATCTAGAAAGTAAAGTACTCGGTATAATGCCAGATACCTTATCATTTTAACTCCCATGGGCACAAGTACTTTCGGGTGCTCCTCCCAGGACCAGATCGGGCCCTATATGCGCAGGCATTTATCATGTGTTTTGACATCCACTCTTATATATATAGCCAATTTTTGAATTTCAATAATCAAGCTTGTAGACATGTATGACAACTTTGACAGAATGGAGTCGAAAAATATGACAAAGGACATAGAATGGCGATAATAACAGTATAATCACGATATCGATAAAACTAGGTAGAATATGGTTCCCTTAACTTGGGTACCATGACAAATCAATATGGACATTCTTTATATAGAATTGAGGTCCACATGAACAGTATATCAAAGATAAGATACCCTCATTCTTATCATAGAATTGAGGTTTACAAGAATGACATGATATGGCATGATATCATCATCCCATTAAGAATTTCTTATGATATACTCTTTGTATAATCATAAGGGCCGGTATACCATGTTTCTTTAGATTGACATGGCAAAGATCGTGTAATGAGTTTTTAGGGTACAACCAGCTCAGTCGACCTTGAGGAATCCAAGGTACGAGGAGTCTTACGGAGGTCTCTATGACTAACTCGCTAGTCCAAAGGAACGGAATGTCCAATGGAGAGCTTGTATGTCAATGGGAATTGAGTGTGATCGATAAAACAATCGTGAAACGTGGGACTATACTCACGGAGTGGAGAATAGTGCCGATGTATATATTATATAACATATGAAACCATCGGTTAACAGAAACAGTGGAAAATCAGTTTTACAGTAAAGTAACGACTTAAGCAGAGTCGTTTATCAAGTAATTAACGCCTAACAGAAGGGCGTTTACACATGTTTCCATTTTTCAGAATTTCAATATTTCATTAATTTATCTAAAACGCGCCCTGGACAGGGGCGTTTCTTTGCAATGAGACGACTACAGTAGCAGGCGTCTTTTTATTTACAATATTTTACAGAACATATTTATTTTCAGAAATTATCAAAAACGCTCCCTTGGAAGGGGCGTTAATCATTAAATTCTTATTTTTACAGAATATATTGTTCGGGATTTTAACAGAAACGCGCCCTATGAAGGGGCGTTACTTTTCAATTCACGCCCTAGTATCGGGCGTTATTCCAGTGAAAGATGACCTAGCCACGGTCGTGAATTCAAGAAATACCATGAATTTTCATGGGCAGTAATAATTTCAGGATAATAGAATTCATGGAGAATGAATGTATGGTCATGACAATAAAATTAACAGGTTTGAAGACATATGATCATGTATTATTGTAGAATCGTGATTTCATAGATAATCAATTCTTAACATGGGTGATTAATGATTAAATGAAATTAACGCCTGTGTACAGGGCGTCAAATCTAAAATTGACGACCTGATCAAGGTCGTTTCTTTACAAGTAGCGCCCTTGTTTGGGTCGCGTACTTCAAAATCACGCCCTTGGTAAGGACGTTCCTTTCAAAAATTCAACAGAAACGTTTAAAACTTAGGAAAACTATATACAGGTGTATGCTCATATGATTTCACTACGATTCTTATATACTTTGGGCTACATACTTGAGAAAATCCTACCTTAGTTTGATTAGGACGACTACTTGAAGATTGATAGGAAAAGGGGCTCTGTTGCTTCACAGCAACGAATATCCACAGTAGGAGGAAGAGAAGGTTTTTGCTGAAGAACCCTTGTTCTTCGGTTCACCAATTTGTTGCAGTTCCTATAAGAAGAGAAGAAGAAACATATATTAATTTCTTCACTTATCGAACAGAGGAGATAGTAGAAGAACGTTACCTTGTTCTTCACTTATACTGCTGCGTCCTTAACCTGTAAGAGGAAAAGAGGATGAAGAACTATTAGTTCTTCATGTAACCGAAGCAAAGAGAAACTATATGAACTGCTACTACGTACCTTGTAGTTTTCCAAACGCCAAATAGCGTTTAAGGTTCGATCAGTAGGTTATTTATAGGGATTTTGGGAATCCTATTGGAGTTAGTGTTCTAGTGGAAGTAATGCTTCCAATATAGAGTCCTTACCCTAATAGATACTTACTAGATCAACATGATCCTTCCCTGGATAAGCTCTGGGTTCGAACGGTTCACGAATGGAATTAACGACTTTGGTCAGGGCGTCGATTCCTGAATTGACGACCTGGTTCAAGTCGTTTCTTAAGAAGCGCCTGGTATGAGGGCGTTCTTTGTTTTAAAACACGCCCATACTAGAGGCGTTACTTGGCCTTGCCCTTTTTGTCGGTTGAAATTGATGCCGTGAGGTGAGGGCGTCACTTCTTTAAGCACGCCTTAGCTAGAGGCATTTATTATTAAATTAACGCCTTAATAAAAGACGTTATTTGCATTTTGGTTTTATTCACCCCTTTAAGCTTCTTCTTATTATCTGTATTAATTCTGTAATATAATTTGAAAAAAAAATTAATTTATTTCCAAATCTTTATTTATCAGGGTTGCTACATTTGTGGTGTCTACCAAAGGTGTCTCCATGGACCCCGAGAAGGTCCAAGCTATTCTAGATTGGCCAAAACCCCACACTCTTCATGAGGCCCGTAGTTTCCATGGGTTGGCCACATTCTATAGGAGGTTTATTCGGAGATTTAGCACCATCACCGCCCCTATCACCGATTACCTCAAAAAGGGAACTTTTGTATGGACCAAACCAGCCTCCAAAGCCTTCCAAGAGCTTAAGGAGAAGATGACCCAAGCCTCGGTCCTATGCCTACCTGATTTCTCTAAGGTCATTGAAGTCATATGTGATGCATCCGAGATAGGAATAGGAGGGATCCTTAGTCAAGAGGGTCACCCCGTGGCCTTCTTCAGTGAGAAGCTATGTGATGCTAGGACACGGTACTCTACTTATGACAAAGAGTTCTATGCCGTGGTTTAGTCCCTCCAACATTGGAGGCACTATTTGTTGCCCAAAGAATTTGTCATCTTTTCCGATCATGAGGCCCTCAACTCCCAACAAAAGTTGAATGCCCGACATGCCCATTGGGTTGAGTATATCCAATCCTACACCTTTGTCATCAAAAACAAGGCGGGAAGTGAGAACCGAGCGGTGGATGCTCTTAGTAGGAGGGTCTCTTTGTTGTCCACTATCCGAGTGGAGGTTACCGGATTTGAGAGGTTCAAGGACGAGTACCCTGGCTGCCCCGACTTTGGGCACATGTATACCACCTTGAACACCCATTCTGGCAAAGAACATGAGGGTTTCATCTTGAAGGATGGGTTCCTCTTTAAATGACCAAAGATTTGAATACCACGGATCTCGCTCCGAGATTTCTTGGTTTGGGAGTTACATGCAGGGGGGCCAGCCGGCCATTTTGGGGTTCACAAGACCATTACTCTAGTTGAAGGTCAATTCTTTTGGCCTAGTCTCAAGAGATACGTAGCCAAGATAGTGGGTCAATGCCGTGCATATGCTTCGGCCAAACATGTGAAGCAAAACACTGGCCTTTATACCCCTCTCCCCATCCCCGACCGCCCATGGTAAGACTTAAGCATGGACTTTGTGTTAGGCCTACCCAGGTCTCAAAGGAAATATGATTCGATCTTTGTGGTAGTTGACCGATTCTCTAAGATGGCCCACTTCATACCATGCTCCAAAACCTCTGATGCCTCCTGTGTGGCCCGATTGTTCTTTGATGAGGTTGTTCGCCTCCATGGCCTACCCAAGACCATAGTCTCCGATAGGGATGTCAAGTTCACTAGCTACTTTTGGAAGACTCTTTGGCACTTGATGTGTACCCTCCTTAAATTCTCCACAGCCTACCACCCTCAAACTGATGGCCAAACTGAAATTGTCAATCGGAGTCTAGGGAACCTCCTTAGGTGTCTTGTTGAAGATCGTCCGGGGAATTGGGATCTCATTCTACCTCAGGCTAAATTTGCATATAACAACTCTATCAATAAGTCCATAGGGATGAGTCCATTTGAAGCTGTGCACGGGTACAAGCCAAGGAAACCTTCAGATCTCATTCCCTTTCCCCCGCATGCTAGAGTGTCTATTTCAGCTGAGTCATTCATCCAACGCATTAGAGAATTGCATGAAGAAATCCGCAAGCACATTAACATGAAGAGTGAGACTTATTAAAGGCAGGCCGACTCTCATCGATGTCACCAAGAATTTCACGTGGGTGACTTTGTGATGGTAAGAACGGAGAGGCTCTCCCCAGGAGCCATCTTGAAATTGAGGCCTCGTGGGGCTGGTCCCTTCCAGGTTCTGAGGCACATTGGCACGAATGCCTATGAGTTAGATCTCCCCGAGGAATATGGAGTGAGCCCCACATTCAATATGGCGGACCTAGTGCCATATAAAGGTCCCGCGGTGGTACCCAGTGAGGATATTGAGCCTATTTCCCCCATTGAGAGAGCACCCACCCGTGAGAAGAGTCCACCAGCCAAGAGAGCCCAGCGTGAGCGAGTTAAGCGAATATTGGATGAACAGGTTACTACCACCAGGAGCAAGGTATACGAGCGCTATCTCATCAGGTGGAAGGATCGGCCTTCTTCCGAGGATTCATGGGTGAGTCGGGAAGACCTCCAACAGCTGGATCCCGACATTCTCGAGCAGTATCACGGCAGGATGGACCCCTACTCGATAGAGTCGAGCTCTTCGCAGCCCAGGGGATTTGATGGAGGCATCACCCATGACTCCCTCTGGCTTGGGACATCTTCACACTCCAGAGTTGTTTGAGCTCGGGCATCATTCCATGTAAGCCCCATTATCCATTTTGAGCTTTCTATTTGAGTCATTTTGATGTATTTTCCCTTTTATTTGAAGTGATGTCCCTAGGTCTTTGTTTATTTCCACAAGTTTGAGTGTCATTAGGTTGATTAGATTATTATTGGGCCCAATTCATTGGGCTGGGCCCAATTCATTGGGCTAGGCCCAAGGGCGCCCCCTACCCCTTGGTTATTTGTCATTGTTGCATGAGCCAGGGACTTTTTGTAAAATGTGGGTTGCCTATATATAGGATCCCATTTCCCCCATTTCAAGGGAATGAAAATTGCCGTTTTAAGAGTCCAAATTTCAAATCTTAGTGGAGAGATTCCCTATGTGAAGGTGTGAAACCTAGGGTGAGAAACCCACTTCAATTTCCCCCCTCTCTCTCTCTTTCTCTCTCTCTCTCTCTATCTATGGGGTTCGCCCCTTCTCTCTCTCCTCACCCTTCCACCTAATTTCTATCCCCTCCACCTTCCATTAAGGCTACTCCAACTCCCCACACCCCCCTCTTTACTCCACCCCATCCCCAAGAGATCTCCACCAATCCTCATCCCACCTCCCAACCCCCAACTACCCATTTCCCTTCCCCAAGCATCTCCCCACCTTCCCAAGGTTGAAGCAGCCCCTCCCAATGCCAAAATTTGATATTTCCCTCCCCTCTCTCATTCCCCATCCCCTAGGTCGACCCAAGGAGAGCCCCCACTTGATTTGGTCACCCCCACTCTCCCCCTCCATCAACCTAGATCATCCCCCACCTCCCCTCCTTCTCCACCTTAAGCAGAGGCCAGCAACCACTCTTCTACATTCCCCCCCTCTTCCTACCCCTCCATCTCTACCCTAGCAACCTTCCACACCTCCCCCACATCCCCCTCCTACCACTTATCCATTCCCCATCACCATTCAACAACCCCTCTTCCCCATTTCATGAACACTTGGAGCTACACCGAAGGTTCTGTTCGTAGCTGAGGACCTGCAGAGAACCAGCGTCTTGTAGCTCTGGTCACAACTTCATCCCGACGTCCCTAGAAGCACAAGAGTAACCGTTGGAAGCATCTCCAAGTCCCCTTCGTGTCGGATGTGGTCTCGTCCCGTTCTGAGTTTGTGGCTTCCTTGGAGAGTCGTCATCGCCGAACTACGCATCTGCTTCCTGACAGTCAACCTGAAGCGAGTTGCAGAAGCTCCCACGGCCAACTTCCTGAAGCTACGATAGCGGGCCTCTGCTGAAAGCTTCTAAACTAAGTCTACTTCCAGTATCAAGAAGCGGAACCACGTTCGGCATCCGGAGCTGTGTTTTCTCATTTTTCTTCTCAAGGTGCGCAGTTCTGTTCCCTCTGAGACTGAACCCATGTCCACTTTTCGGGATCTCCCTTTCTGCTCCGATGTCCACTTGCATTACCGCAGGTCTTGTCTCGAAGAGGACTCGTCAAACATTCCAACAACTCTGGCCATGCTCAATTCAGAGATCGGAAGTGCTCATGGCGGCCTCTTCTTCCAGCTGCTGTGGTCATGTAGCAGTCCAGACCAGAACTCAGGGTCCCTGTTCGCGGCCCTTCACCGAACAAAATCGTCAACCAGGAAATTCCACAAAAATTGGACGTCAACCTGATCCAGCCTCGAAGATTTTTTTACTGGTCTCGTCGATAGCAAAATTCAGGAGTGGTTGTAGCAGCGTCTTCTTCAAATGTCTATCCCCTATTCCAGAGTGCAAGCAGAACCGGCGTCACCCATCCGTTCGGCTTGTATTTCAGTTTTTCCCCTCCCCGCCTGGCCGGCTTAAAGCCCCTCCCTGCGGGAGGTAGTGTTTCAATGTATGAGTGACTCCCCCTCCCCTTGTTCCACCCCCTTGCATGGGGAGTAGTGTTGTAAATTTTTAAAACAGGGTCAAGCTACTCTGGCGTAGCGTGTGGGGAACCACGCTTCCCCGCTCGCCCACGTCTCCGAGCGGGACCAGTTTCTTCAAGCCGGTCGAGTAAGTGTTCTAACCTTGCTTCCCTTAGTACTTGTCCTTTTAATATTAGCTCATAGCTCTGCTGGCCGTGAGGGTGAGTGCTCGGTCCCTCAAGCTCCGTTGCTTCGTGTGACCACTGTGGGGAAGAGTGTAACCGGTGACCTCGGCACAATGTCGGATCCATTGAATTGGGCCTCCATACCCTTGGGAACAAACCTTGGCCTTGCTGGCCCTCTACCAGCAAGGGCCCAACCCTCACATCTGTTGGGTCCCACACTGTAGTGGCACGGATCTAGAGGGGGGTGAATAGATCCCTCTCTAAAAATTAAGACCAATTAAAAATAACTTGAAAGGCTTCTCAATCAAACCTCACCGAACATGCAAGTGACAAGATCACACACGGAGAGATGGCAACTTGAACTAGCATTATACGTTAACAAATTTAGCATCAATGTACAAGATAATCAATAATCCATCCTGTGAATGGTGGTAGAAGATAAGGAACAAACACTCAACCAATCACACATGCACAAGGATTTTTTAGGTGGTTCGGAACCACGACGGGTACCCTACGTTCACCCCTCACCACCTCGGTGAGCCTTCACTAAAACGCTACACGAGGTAGCACACAGAGACTAACCCCAATACACCACACGCTGCTCGATGGTGTAGATCTCTAATTTAGACTAATCCACTTAAGAAAAATATCACAGAAAAGACATGCAATAATCATCAATATGGAGGAAAATATATGCACGAGGTGCACAAGGGGAGCGTGTGATCGCCAGAGACGCTAGGCCTCAAAAACATAACAAATAATGAATAGGAGGAATGATCGCAAAAAGTACCTCAAAAGATGCGGGGATGTGAGTGCTTCCTTTCTCTTCAAATCGGCCGGCCGATGAAGAGAGTTCTTGCTTTTATTACCCTTGCAAAAAAAAGACAAATACCAATAAAAAATATGGATTAGAATATGGTGTGTAGCATCAAATTCTATATGTAAAGATGAGCATGAAAATTGTGCAAGAACACACCTTGTGGGTGTTGGCCCTTAAACCCCTATGCAAAGAGGGTATGGGAGATGAATGATGCATGAAAATATGAATAAAAATTAAGGGGAAAGAGTGCATGAGTTGCACTATGGGGAGATCTCAATATGATGGTTGAGAAAAATCAATATAACAATGAAACATGATGCATGTATCATGAACTAATGAAAAATACAAATAAGGGGAGATAAGATAGAAAAATCTTGTTTGGTGGCTCCTTTGGCTTGAATGCTCGATGGGAGGAAGCCTCCCAAGGGATGAAGATGTTGAACATTGGAAATCCTCCTTAGTCAAAGCCCCTTCTACCTTCGGTTCCTGTAAAAAGAAAAGAAGAAGAAGAAAGACAGAAGAAGAAAGGACAGAAGGAGAAAAAGAAGAAGGAGACAGAAGAAGAAAACGGGGAAGAAGAATAAGAAGAGGAAGAAGACGGCAGAAGAAGAAAAGAAGAAGAAGAAGAAAAAAGAAAAAAAGAAGAATCAGCGGGGGGAGGAAAAAGAGGAAATCCAACCTAATTAACAGAGCCGCCGGCTCTATTAAATAGAACAGATTAAATATAAGAGAAGATAAGAATGGCAAGAGCCCTACGGAGGCAAGACTCCAGTCCCCAATCAAAGAAGGTGTCTAACGAAGCAAGGACTCTCTGGGGAAAGGGCTGCGAAGACAGAAGATGAAACACGCCTTTGGTCAGGGCGTCAATTCAAGAATTGACGACCTGTCATAGGGCGTTAATTCAAAACACACCCTGGGTCAGGGCGTTTCTTCCTGGATTAATTTTAGAAATAAACATTTCTTTTATTTGGAAATTGTGAAAGACGACTCAGAGAGAGGCGTGAATTGAAAAATGCCCCATGGTAGGGCGTGATTCAACATTTTTCAAACATTTATTCTTTTTTCAAAAATTGGATAATTCCAGGAATTGACGCCCTCATCTCAGGGCGTCCTTTCATCAAGAAACGCCCTAGGACAGGTCGTGTTTTAAAAAACGCCCTTCACCAGGTCACGAATTTATAAATTAGGTAAAATGGGGAGAAATAGATAAAATGGGGAGACACGCCCTGGATCAGGCCGCGTTTTAAAAACACGTCCCTCTCCAGGGCGTTAATTTTAAAAAAGAGGGAAAGGGGAGAAAATCCATGAAAAATAGATTAAAAAACACTCAAATAAGCTAATTTGAGGGTCAAATGGGGCATTACAAGGCAATATGAAATATACTCAAAATAATGTCAATTTTGGCGTGTCTACAGCTGTCCCGCCTTGGCGTCTGCTTTGCAAGGGAGCGTAGCAAACTGAAAAGTAGATGCCAAGGTGTGATGAGACACGCAATCAACATCACTTGATGAGAATCAAATCAAAAGCACGAGATGAAGCAAATCTCAGGAAATTCAATGAAATCAACAATGTTTGGATAAAAGGGAAGCTGTGCACGCAGTGCACGAGGGAGATAAAATAAATGATCAACTTCCAGCACGGTGGAAGTACCCCAGGTCACAAACCTGTAGGTTTCACCATTGGGGAGCGATTACCAGCCAGTGGACGTGCTGCAGCCAAGGTGGAAAAAAAAGATGATAAAAATCCAAACAAGGAGCTTTCGAGAAAATGACCCAAAACAACGACAAAACGAACTGAGGACTCAATTCGGCATGGAATATCTCATATTGAAGATTAAGATCAATTCAACCCTCAAAATCAACTTATCAGAATGATTTTTCAACAATTGTTTCAAATTCCTACATGAATGCATGCTGGGTTTAAAAGGAAAAATTAAATCAAACGAAAATATAAGATAATCAAGGATAATATTGCTAAGCTGCCCAGACTGAGTCAAGAAACTGACTTCTGCGAGCTGATACTAAGCCGAAGCCCGTTTATCCGCGTACCAACTCGTAAAAGGGAATCATCGTCCCCAGTCTTGGACGGCTCAACGGCCTATCCGTGTGACTAAGACTTCTCTAGAATCATCATTGTTTTTGATGAAGGGGAACTCAAATCCCAGATTTACCAAAGCCACAAGGTCCTTGATATAATCTAGTAGCGTATGTAACATATAGTAGAATGCATACAGGAGATGGTGATAACAATAAGCATGGGAACTGAGAAATGAGCTGCAAGCACCGTGGGGCTTTGAGTGATGATGCCCTGCCGGCGGGACCAAGAGCCTCTTCCTGCGCTCAAAAATTCATTAGCCAAGATATAACAAGCAATGAATAAATCATAGCATGCATAGCATGAATCAAAGCAACCAATCATAGCATATATCATGAACAGCATAAGTCAAATCATGGCATAGCAAAGCATCATTATTTGTTGTTTGTCATGAGGATGACAATCTGGCTAATCAAGTTTTGGAGTTAAATAATCAGGATCTGATAATGTCCATCGGCGGAGTAATCAGATGAAACGAGCAGGAGTTGATTGAAAGATTTGGAGATGAATAATCATGAGATATGATAATCAGAATGATATAGGGAGATGATGCCCCTGGGTAGCATGTCATGAGAATATTGGGAAGAATCAATAGATTGATAGCAATAAGTAGAGAGAGGACCCATCCCGTGCGTTTGGTCTCTGCAAAGCTGTTCCTGCAAAACACCATCAGAAAATACAATGTAATTTTTTGGATTTTGGAAATATGCAAATTTTTATGAGTTTTTTTGAGTTTTAGAATATGTAAATTTTTATGAGTTTTGAAAATATTTGAATTTTTATGGAGATTTTTGGAAAATATTTTGAATTTTTGTTGGGATTTTGATCGGGAAATATTCAATTTTTTTTTTGGATTTTGGCTTAGACATTGTTAATGCAGCATCAAAGGGTTATTTTGAACCACTGGCTAGGGGTCCTTGTTCCTTCCCGTTTTTGCTAAAAACTGCCCAAAGCTGGGCGTGCATTGAAAGTGGCATCCTATAACCGACCGTCTTTGATCAACGGTGCCCCTACCAAGGCCATACCCGAGAAACATTCGGTCTTAGAGGGAAAAGAGAAGAACAATTGTGACAAGCTTTATGCAGGATGGGAGATGTCGGGACTTGAATTCTTTCCAAGGTGTTACCCTCAAAGAGGTAGTCTGTTGCGCCGGGGCTTGGTGCCTTTGATTTTTAGACCCTTGACATGCATACTACCAGGGTTTTCCCTGCGGGGACTTTGCCACTCTTGTCATGCCATAATTCACAATCTTGCATTTACCGAAATTCTGACTTGATTTTCATAATAGCCATTTTGGCGAGATGTATATCATGAAATTCATATCTAGTTTGGGTCAAGACTGCCCCTATTTGAGACTCCTCTCGTATTGGGGATTACCTAGGTTGGTCATCTCATCCGTCAACCTCTTGCCCCTGCATGTGGCCGAATAAAGAAGAGAAAAGACTTTCAGATATACACATGGCATGGCCAAGGTAGCAACGGTGTTTACCCAAAGGAGCCGGCTAAGGACGCCGTGAAGTGTGTGGAATGCCCAGCTGAGGGTTGATCTTAACAAGCAGGGAGAGAGTGTTGAATTCTTAGCGCGGGATTCTTATTAACCAAGGTGCTGCATAAGCAAGCCTAAAGACTCTTTTTAACAATGATTTAATTTAACAAAAGCCTAAGATAAAGATCTAAAACACCACTCTTAAATCTTGTTAGGAAGCACTTCATTTTGAAAATCATGCGTGAAGTAATGAGGTAATGATATCATGAAATGAGTACTTACGCCAATATGTTACCTTGCAATCTTTGTTAAAGCAGCTGCTGCGAGAGGTTGATCATCGTGGGATAGTCCTCTTAGGCAGATAAAGGATTGGAAGCAAAGGATTGAAAGTGGCTTAACAAGAAGGAGTGGTGCCAAGACCAGACTCAGACGAATAAGGAAAAAAAAAGAAAAAGAGGCGAGGGCTAGAACTCCCTCACTAAGGCGCGGAGACCCTGATCACATGGAACAGTCTACAGAAGGAGAGGAGAATTAGAAGGAGGAATGAGGACTAAAGCCTCGAAAGCAATGGGAGAATGGGCAGATGCCCAAGGCAGTGGATGTGGAAGAAGTTGGGTCAGACCCAGAATTAGGAGGAATCAGAAGAAGAAATTGGTAGATGGAAAGAGGCGGATCCGGAGGGTCCGGAGGCAGAGGAGAATCATGAGAGGAAAAATCCGAAGGCTCCGGAGGGATGACAAAAGAAGAGACGCGATGCCCTGAGAAGAAATCTGGAAAAGAGTGATAAAAAAGGAATAAGAGAACGAAAGAGGTGATGTCTTGGAAGAACAGAAAGATGTACTGGAAGAAAGATGGATGGTCCGGAGGTTCTGGGGGAATGAAATCAGGAGGGTCACGATGCCCTGGAAGATGATAGAGAGAATAAGACGGAAAATTCGGAGGTTCCAGAGGAAGAATATAGAAAGGGGCGCGATACCCAAGAGAGAGGAATGAAGGAGGATCAGGAGGAAAATCCGGAGGTTCCGGAGGTATCAAATGAGAAGGGGCGCGATGCCCAAGGGGAAAATCCAGAGGTTCCGGAGGAGGAAGGTGGAAAGGGGTGCGATGCTCGAGAGAAAGGTCCGGAGGTTCCGGAGGAAGAGAATGGAAAGGGGCGCGATGCCCGAGGGGAAAGTCCGGAGGTTCCGGAGGTAGCAAATGAGAAGGGGCGCGATGCCCAAGGAGGAGGGATAAAATTCCTGGAGGTTCCAGGGAGATAGCAGGAATAGGGACGCGATGCCCCAGGGATAGTGGATAAAAAGATGAAGATGAATAAGATGGGAAGTGCGGAATATCCGGAGGTGCCGGAAGGCGGGGAAGATACGGGTTTGGAAACCCGGGAAGCAGGAGGTGCAAATGCATGCAATGGGATGGATGCGATGAATGCATGAAATGCAAAGAATATGAAGAATGTGAAGGGCGAGAGGATGAGATCCTCCTCCTAACCCTGGGAATGGCCCATGAAGAAAAAGTGATAGAGATGGATGAATAGAAAGTGGAACAAATAGGGGATGGCCCCTTAGCATTAAGATAACTGCCCCTCCACGGCAGTGAAAGTGTATGAGAAATAGCCCCTGCCGAAGCTTCAATGGTGAATGTCAACTCCCTTGGAGAGTGCAAAGTAATGGTGTGAGGGAGTTGGAAAGTTGGGCTCGGAAGCATTATGTTGCCCAAAGATTCAAAATTTGGAAATTGGAACAAAGGGTGCCCTGCCCGGCCCTTACACAGCATCAATGCTTGGCATGTCGGCGACTTGGCTTCTTCGACCGTGCTTGGCACAATAACCCGGATTGGCATCCGGCAAATGAATTCTTGAATCTTGAATGGCGCGGCCAAATCCTTGCTGCCCGGCTCTTGATCGTCCTCGGCACCTGTGCTTGTAGAAGGCCCCCCATTCCGAGTAGTATGGGGAGGTGAAGCGGAGGCGGAAGGCTTTGTGAGTGGTGGAGGTATAATGGAAAGAGTTGGCAAATGGGTGAGCGTAAGCGGGGGTTCAAACACGCCGAGTTTCTCCCTTTGCTCGGAAGCAGTTGGGATTGGCTCGGGTGCAAAAAGGGGGGGATCCTGCCCAGGATTAGCCATGGGTAAGGGTAAAGGGTTAAATGGTGGAATAGGCAAAGTGAGTTTTAATGGGATAATGGAAGGCCGAGGTGGCGGTAATGGGAGGTTAATTGGGGAAGGTTCAATGATGGGTTCGATGGAGGCTAATGGTGTGGAGGTAGATGGCTTAACGGGTGGAGGTTTAATAGTGGAAGGCTTGGGGGAGGCCAGTGTTGCGGAGGTTAATGGTGTAACTGGAGGAGGTGTAATGTATGCGGTGTCAAGGATAGGAGGAGACTTACAATGTGCCGGTGTGGGTGATTGAAGTATCGACCCATCATCGTAACACCAATTAGTCTCATAAATAGGGGTTGGATCAGGGATGGTTTCATCCTGAGCAGGGGGTTCATCAAATGAAAATGGAGAAAGCGAAAAGTTAAGGAAACTCGGAAGGGGTGCCTGCGGAGCTTCATCATCATCGTATACTGCCTCGGATTCTTCGAATGCCGGCTCTTGCTCACTTGAACCGCCGACGCCGTAATCATCCCTCCTGTCTTTCCATTCTCTCTCCATCTTTGTAATCTCGTCCAAAGCGGCATGGAGAGGATTGACTGGAGTAGGAGGAGCCGTGGCCCTCTTTATTTGTTCCTCCATCAAAGTAATCTTATCAAGCAGAGACTGTTGGACGGGTGCGACCTGAGCAACAGAAGGTTGGCAGGGCCTTGAAGGAGGAAGGGCCGTATAAAAAGGCCGTGGAGGGGAATTAATGGGATGACCCGTAAAAGAACCCGGACGGGCCGGATTGCAAGGAGTGAATGGGCCTCGGGGCCGTGATGGAGGAGGAATAGAAGGAGGCGGGTGATGGGCCACCCGAGTAGAATGAACAAGAGGAGATGGGTAATGGGCTACCTGATCAGGATTGGAAGGAGGAGGTGGGTGATGGGCCACCCGTGTAGAATTGGAGGGAGATGCATGAGATGTACCCTCAACGGCGGCCTTAAGGGCTTGGATCTGTTGAGGGGTAAGATGATCTAATGCATGCAAAATCTGGGAGACCTTCTCATCATTGGGACGAGAGGGCTTAATGGGAATAGTGGCTCGAAATTGAGTTGAAGGACCATTGGATTGGACATTGCCCAAGGGTCGGGCAACACCATAAGAGTGAGGACGTGGTCCTTTGAAAGTATGGTGAGAATTTTGAACATGTTGAAAGTGAGGATTATAAGAAGTGCTAGGTTGTGAATCCTCATGAACATTAATTGAATTGAACATGTTGTTTTGTCTATCAAAGTAAGCCATGCAAGCAATTTAATGTGCAAACAATTGGCAAAGAAACACACCCAAGTTGAAATGGTTACCTTGATTTCTTATGTTTGAATCTTGGTGAATTAATGATTTTATGCAAATTGATATGATTCACACAAGGGGAGGAACCTAGTTTCAAATATGATTTAACTCCAATGCCAACTAGGAACACTATCTCACCACGTTTAGGCCAACTAATTCGGGACTTCAAAAGGGTACAACCTGCCCGGCGTCCGTGAGGGAATCCACGGGTGCGGGGACTTACGGAGGCTTGGAAAAGGGATTTCCAGTCCAAAGAGATGGAATGCTCAATGGAGGGTCGTCCCGATTCCAAGAGGGTGTGTGGATCCTAATGAAGAGGAGGTCTCCCAAACCAATGCAAATGAATGAAAGAAATGCAATATGTGCAAGGGAATATGCAAATCACCAATAGAGCCAGATAATCAATATAAATCAAAGAAGCACGAAGAAGTGGAGGCTCTGTGAAATCACAGGAAAGAGACAACCTGGGGAAGGTCGTTACTAATAAAAATGCACCCTGTTCTGAGGCGCTACCTGAGGAAAGGACGCCTCACAGAGAGGGCGTCAAATCTAAAACACGCCCTGGGGCAGGGCGTTAACTCTCAGAGGTGCGCACGGCCGAGAGAAAGAAACGCCTTGATGTGAGTCGTTATCAAATAACAAGACGCCCTGGAGAGGGGCGCTATCCAGAAAATAAACGACAGGGTCACTGTCGTGAATCACTGTGAGAGCCCACACAGGCAAGGTAAAAACACGCCCTGGTATGGGGTGCTACAAATCAAATGGACGCCTCTGCTAGAGGGCGTCAACTCTCAGGGGTACGCACGGCCGAATCAATAAAACACCTTAGTGTGAGGCGTTAGAATATAAAAAGGCGCCCTGGAGAAGGGCGTGAATTCACAAATAAACAGGGTATGATAGAAGACGTCCTGTCAGAAGGTGTTAGACATGCATAAAACGCCCTGGGTGAGGGCGTGAAATTAAAAAGCGCCTCTGACAGAGGCGTTAATTCCCAAAAAGACCCCACGGCCAGCAATATTAACAGGAACACTCACAACCCCAAGGCAATCAATATAAACAATAACATGCTCATCAAGAATTTTAAATAAGTGGAGATTCTAAGGAAAAGACAACAAAATGGCAAATCACTTTAGGGAAGAAAGCAAAGCCAATGGAGGGTGCCCGAGGGGCACAAAAGGAGACGCACCGAGGGTGCAATAGGGGAGACGGCACACGCGGGTGCCTAAGGGGAAAAGGGGTAATAAAGAGAACGCAAAGGGTCCCACCGTGATCACCAATTTGTAGATCTCTAATTTAGACTAATCCACTTAAGAAAAATATCAAAGAAAAGACATGCAATAATCATCAATATGGAGGAAAATATATGCACGAGGTGCACAAGGGGAGTGTGTGATCGCCAGAGACGCTAGGCCTCAAAAATATAACAAATAATGAATAGGAGGAATGATCGCGAAAAGTACCTCAAAAGATGCGAGGATGTGAGTGCTTCCTTTCTCTTCAAATCGGCCGGCCGATGAAGAGAGTTCTTGCTTTTATTACCCTTGCAAAAAAAAGACAAATACCAATAAACAATATGGATTAGAATATGGTGTGTAGCATCAAATTCTATATGTAAAGATGAGCATGAAAATTGTGCAAGAACACACCTTGTGGGTGTTGGCCCTTAAACCCCTATGCAAAGAGGGTATGGGAGATGAATGATGCATGAAAATATGAATAAAAATTAAGGGGAAAGAGTGCATGAGTTGCACTATGGGGAGATCTCAATATGATGGTTGAGAAAAATCAATATAACAATGAAACATGATGCATGTATCATGAACTAATGAAAAATACAAATAAGGGGAGATAAGATAGAAAAATCTTGTTTGGTGGCTCCTTTGGCTTGAATGCTCGATGGGAGGAAGCCTCCCAAGGGATGAAGATGTTGAACGTTGGAAATCCTCCTTAGTCAAAGCCCCTTCTACCTTCGGTTCCTGTAAAAAGAAAAGAAGAAGAAGAAAGACAGAAGAAGAAAGGACAGAAGGAGAAAAGGAAGAAGGAGACAGAAGAAGAAGAAGAAGAAGGAGACAGAAGAAGAAAACGGGGAAGAAGAATAAGAAGAGGAAGAAGACGGCAGAAGAAGAAAAAAGAAAAAAAGAAGAATCAGCGGGGGGAGGAAAAAGAGGAAATCCAACCTAATTAACAGAGCCGCCGGCTCTATTAAATAGAACAGATTAAATATAAGAGAAGATAAGAATGGCAAGAGCCCTACGGAGGCAAGACTCCAGTCCCCAATCAAAGAAGGTGTCTAACGAAGCAAGGACTCTCTGGGGAAAGGGCTGCGAAGACAGAAGATGAAACACGCCTTTGGTCAGGGCGTCAATTCAAGAATTGACGACCTGTCATAGGGCGTTAATTCAAAACACGCCCTGCGTCAGGGCGTTTCTTCCTGGATTAATTTTAGAAATAAATATTTCTTTTATTTAGAAATTATGAAAGACGACTCAGAGAGAGGCGTGAATTGAAAAACGCCCCATGGTAGGGCGTGATTCAACATTTTTCAAACATTTATTCTTTTTTTAAAAATTGGATAATTCCAGGAATTGACGCCCTCATCTCAGGGCGTCCTTTCATCAAGAAACGCCCTAGGTCAGGTCGTGTTTTAAAAAATGCCCTTCACCAGGTCACGAATTTATAAAATAGGTAAAATGGGGAGAAATAGATAAAATGGGGAGACACGCCCTGGATCAGGCCGCGTTTTAAAAACACACCCCTCTCCAGGGCGTTAATTTTAAAAAAGAGGGAAAGGGGAGAAAATCCATGAAAAATGGATAAAAAAACACTCAAATAAGCTAATTTGAGGGTCAAATGGGGCATTACAAGGTAATATGAAATATACTCAAAATAATGTCAATTTTGGCGTGTCTACAGATGGCAGCAAACCACACACACACGAGCTCGACACTCAACACGCTGCAGAGCAGAACAGACACGAGGGCGAACCCTCAACACGGTGCTCAGCACCACACACACACACCAAGACGGGGAACGCACCCCCATAGTCAATCCACACTCGGAGACACCGCTCCGAACACACACATAGTTTTCCCAGTTTAAGAAGTGATCATAGATATACAAGCAAGCTCAATGAACATGAACTAGACAAAGGATAACCACAAGCAGGGACAGAAAATGGTTCAGAAGACTCCTTATCAAAATGATGGAACTGGGTTCTTGGGCAATTGGGTTTCTTCTTCTCTTCAGTCAGACTTTGGTTGAAGCACGCAGTAGAATCATCAACAGGTTCGTTGTTGTTGCAGCTTGAAAGATCAGCGATCTAGGTTCTTCTTCTATTCAATCCGGCTTCAACTCATTGATCGTTTGGAGGAGATATAGCCGTGGAGCTTCAGCAAGGCACCTTCAACTAGGTGGGATTTCATCATCTTCAACCTTGAATCGCACCCAGCTCACCCTCGAGACGAAGGAGATGAAGCTTCATCCTCTGCTAGCTTTCTCCCTACAAAACCCAAAAACGTATAGAACATTAGATGATTTCCCATCTGCTTTCAATAAACCCTATCTCTTCCAATTTATACCACAAGGGAATGAAGGGCCACGTAGAGGATATTATCCCTCAAGGACCAATCACAATCAGGCACTAAAAGAATAGATCGAGCTAGGGCACCCACCGCCGTGCGAACCGGCGATTTTTTCGGTCGCCGGAAAGTGTCGACCCCTAAGGTCGACACTCGCGATCGGGCAAGACAGAACAAAGGCTCGAACAGAACCCAGCGTAGAAAGTGTCGACCGATGGGGTCGACACTTTCTACCTGTGGCATGGAAACAAGCCACGGCAGAAAGTCCCGGAATAAGTGTCAACCTTGTGGGTCGACACTTTTGTCCAGGGTTCTGAAAAATGAACCCAGACAGAACCTAGTGATAAAAAGGTCAACCTTTTGGGTCGACTTTTTATCCCTACGCTCAAAGACATAAGAGGGCCAGCTGAAAATTGCTTACCCCTGGACAAAGTGTCGACCCATGGGGTCGACACTTTTCCTGACATAAGCAATTAATAACACAACACATAATGGGGTTATTCAAAAGACATGAGACAACAAATATGAATATATGTAAGAGAGAAATGGGTATTAAGTACCCCAAATCATAGATATATCAAGTGGAGATTGTTAGAGAATTACCTTGAGAGATGTCCATCCATTTTTCACAATAAACCTCCTCCTACCATTCAACCAAAGCAACTTACCATTTTGTTGGTCCACATGCATGTGAAGATCCAATGGGAAGATATCCAATGTGGTCTTTCTATTCAATGATGTTCGATACACCTATCACATTACGTACTGGAAGTTAGTCTTCCATAACACTCAATTTCTAAAAATTGAAATCTATCTCTAATTATTCACTTAATTTCACACTTAAGATCCTGCATCACAACTGTTAAGTGAATCAAATAGGGAAGAGTTAGAAGAGTTTCACCCAATTCAATCGGAGACTATTCTTTCTCACTAGCTCCTGTAAGCATATCAAAGCACATGTCAGTTAACTTCATCAAATCAGTTGGCCGTGACATATACTAGCCCATTCATACAAAATGGAGTTTACTCAGTTCATTTCAAATCCACAACAACATATGCAAATTGTTTACATGGAGGGCAGTCACATGGTATTTAGTTCATCATCAAAATTCCTTAAAACATGGTTATGCACACGGTTCAACAATCTCCCCCTTTTTGATGATGATAATTGCTATGTGCAATTAGAGAAAAAGGTGTTGACAGATAAAAAGATTTCAATGAACGTCTTCTCACATCTAGCATTCTAGGCGTGAAGCCATGCTTAACAATCAAATGACATCCTGTAGACCATTTGATAACACAATCAAGAATATGATGCATTCTAACCACAAATTAAAATACCATGCAACATTAATGATGAATCATCCATCAAACATCCAAAAGTGTATTTCCAATCATAAGTGGAGACAATATCAGAATAGAAGCATAGGTGATCATTCCACATAATAAACACAAGTCCACAGAAATTGTCATTCACAACATCAAAATAACTGATTAACTTCAGCATTGTTCATGAGACAACCACAACTACTGTCTATATCTGGACAACCATGTCCACAAAATAAACAAGTCCAAGTTTTCCACAAAAGTAAACACAAGACACCCATGTCTACATGATAAACATTCACACCAAGATACCAATTGTCACAAGACACATAAACATAACCAAAACATAAACATAAACCACAAAATGTCCACACAACAAGACACAACCATAACATCCACACATGGTAAAACCATAACATCCACACATGGTAACATCCACACTTCATCTCCCCCTTTGTCATCAACAAAAAGGAGTGGTAAGGGGGGGAAAGTTAATTAGCTTGGTCATAAGAACTAGGGTGCTAGAGATCAAAGCCTCAAGGAGAGGTAGGAGGTGTGCGTGGACGCCTCAGAAAATCAGAGAGATCGTCAAACTTGGAGTTTTGAATGCCAATGGCAGAATGGAGCGAGTCAATGGAGTTGGCCATGGCAGTGAACTTCTGAATATAAGTATCATGATGAAGATTCAGTTCCTTGACTTCCCGTGTGAGGGCATCCACAGATTCTTTAACATTGCACACTTCATCAGCTAGTTCATCGAATTTGGTGCTCATTGATGGATCTGCTGAACATGTAGCCTGTGACACTCTGGTTCTGGCAGTTCTGCTGATGGGTTCTTCATGATCTTCACCTTCATTCTGCTCAGACCATGCTGCCGGGGCTTTACCTTTCTTTGACGGAAGTGTGCGAACAAGAACACCATTTATCAATTCATATCCCATGTTGGTGCAGATGGATGGGATAGTATAGATGTCGGCATCCTTAGTTGGATGACTGACCTGCTGACTCAAGTCAATATGCAAGGACTGAAAAATTGGTGTTAAAGCGGCTCCATAAGGTAATTTTTGGTTCTTGGACTTCCTGCAGCTGGTTATGTACTCCATCATCACCACTGGGAAGTTGACCGATTCTCCACTCATGATTTGAACAAATAGGAATTTCTGCATGTCAGTTACTTGTTCCCTAGACCCTGATCTTGGCAATAGAATAGTGGTCATCATGTGATGCAGAATTCTCTGAAGGGATGGGAATTCATTTGCATTGAGCTTCGGTACACACCCTGGTGTTGCTACCTTATCCGTCATTAGTTCATATGCAAGTTCTTCAAAATAAATGACTTCTTCATAAATCACCCCACTATCCCAAGGCAAATTCAGAGCTTTTCCTATCAACCGAGGAGTTAAAGGAACAGAACGCCCATTGACCTCAGTGTACAGTTCATCATTTTTGACAACCATATTTGCATAGAATTGATGAACTAGGGAATGATAAACACTCCGGTGATCTGACATGAAGGAAATTAAATTTGGCTACTTCCTTAAAAGTTCGACTAACCTTGGCAGATTCTTTTCTATGCTCCTGAAATCAACCGCACGAGGGCGCAATACTTTCCTTTTAGCCAGCATTTTCATCTCAGAGGCTCTTTTCCTTCTTTCAACTTGGGCTTCCTTGTCTTTACTCCTTAGCTCAGTTTGGATGCGGGCTTCTTCTCGTTCTAGCACAGATATTTTCTTGGGTGCCATGGATGCAGTTCGTATAGCTTCAAATAGATGCTGACACTGTCCGGTCTTCACTGAATCAGGTGGATGAACTCTTGAGCAAGTGGAAGGAGATCGGTAGTGATACCCTCGAGGAGATGAAGGGCTTCCTCTGACTGGCTTGAGTTCACACCACAAGCAGCACCTTCTCCAACCAGATGTACTTCGAAGGAGGGCGCCGCGATTGCTTCCAGAGGAGGACGAAGAGCCAACGCCGCCGCCCGCCGGAGGGTGCTTTTGGAAGAGGTGAGGTGGAAGGTATGAAATGAGGGCTAGAGGAAGACTGGAGAAGAGGAGCCGTGGAGGCTTGGGAAGAGGAGGGTCGTCCGTGGGGTGTTGCAGATGGAACGATAGGGCAGAAGAAGATGGGGTGATGAATGTGTTTAATGGAGTAGAGAAGGGTTTTGGGTTCGATGGGGTTCGACCAAAAGAGAGCCAGGCCAAAACGGGTTCGATCCAAAAGAGAAAGGGCGTGAGAAGTGAGCCCTATGGTCCGATTTACAAGCCGGGTTCCATGACAAAAGTGTCGACTTTGTGGGTCGACACATTTTGGAGACGATTCTGTCTGGCGAGAAACAGAGGGACACACGATAAGAGTGTCAACCTTAGGGGTCGACACTTCTTCTGCACTTTGAAAAATCAAGTGAAATGGAGTGAATTGAAGGCCAAATGAACCCAACTTGTTATCCACGAAATGATAAACACAAAATGGGCAATATGTGGGTAGCTCAACTGAGAGAAATTGATTTTGGACTAGGGAAATCAAATACCCACACTTGGATGATCAATTCAATTAAATATGCAACCACTCATTTCTAATATCCATCACAAATCATTTAGATTTAAACATTGCAAGGAATAACACCAGATTTGAGTTAAGCACATTCCATCCTCAAGAATAGCATTATAGCTAAGATTTCTTACCTTATCTCCTTCATTCTGAGCACTTCAAAGAATTCAGGATTAAATCATGGTCAGTGAGATATGAGACAAGGTTCGAGGAGTGGACACACTTTCAGAGCAGTAATTCAACGCACAAAATAATTCAATCAGTATTTGTATTCCTTTCAGTCATCATAATTTTCAACTTGACACATGAGAGTACTTCTTACCAGCTCAGTTCCACAATCAACCAGTCATGGCTGTATTTTTATAAAAATTCATTTTTAAATTTGTTCAAAGTGAGTTGCATGCTTCAATTATGGGGGTTCAACAATCAAGTTCTCATTGTGCATTCTAAGCATGCAGGCAGACAAGCAAGCATATTTAGGTATAAGATCAAGCATGAAGGTCCCTTAAGGACGGGTATAAGAAGAATGCAATAGATTTAAGCAATTATGTCCATGAACCATATTAACATGGTTGTGCTTACAAGTAGACGTACTGATCAACCATTGATGATCAACTAATTCATGAAATACATTCAAACAATCAAGCTCAGATTCAACATGAGAACAATGAATAATGACTTTCAAAGCAATATGGATGATCATATGTTCTAAGTAACACTAATAGGAATCTCTCCTCCCTACATTTCAATGCAAAATGCTCGGCTTTTGGTAGCTTCGCACAGTCCCGTACAATTTTGTATTTATTTTAAATAGCAACATGACTAGCCTTTTGACACGAGGCATGCCCTTTGTCTCAGGGGCAGTTCCCAGCTACTCGGTATCGTCATTTATGATTATGTGGATAAGACACTTTCCGATACGAGTTTCCTCTTTTATTTCAGGGGGGATTCCCGATGTACTCGATGTCAAATAACACTTATTCAATTTTTGGAGGGACTGACAGCTTTTTCCTCACGAGTCACTTGACTTTAATGTAGGGGTTTAATATCCTTAAATGTGTTTAGTGGAATAACATAGATCCTTATTGAATGAAGTCAGTTGTATCAAGGTTCCATATGAAGTGAGTGATTGAACAGAAAGTAGACCATGAATTAGCCTTTTCAAGGTTTTGTCTCCCCCTAAGTGTATGCACGGTTGACAAACCAAAATGACCTTGTTAAGATGTGTCATGAGGCATTCATGCCTGAATCAATGCAAGTTTATTTAACAAGGTTGTTTGGTCGTAGAGGAGTTCAAAAAGAACCGGGTGTATATTATATACATTCAAGCATGTCAAAATGATGTATTCAAGCAAGTTGATTACCGGTACGTGGCAGAGGACGTAGGTCCGAAGACCACACTCACGCATAACTAAAGCTTCCAGGTGGACTTAATCTACCTTTCCACTGACGTCATTTTATATACCGGTGAATCATGGCATTCATGCACATGAATATGAGGTATATGCAAGTCAGTACAACAAAGTGACAGATGACTAAATTTTTATTTGTATTCACAAGTGTTCAAAAAGGTGTGATGTGTATGGATGTAAGATGTGTGTGCTTTATGTGTAAAATTCAACTATGTGTAAAATTCAACTCTTATTCACAAAAAGAGATGAGTGTAGCTAGAAGTAACTCTATGAACAGTTGCAAAAGATTGTTGTTCACATACGAAAGTAAAAGTGGAATGTATTACCACATTGGCTCATCAATTTCTTGCCTTGGAGGAGTTTTATTCTATTGACACTTTTTCCATCACAAGGCATCCCTGCAAAACAAGATTTTCATTTTGAGGTTTTTTGAACCCAAGTCATCTTGGGTCCCTGGGGGTTAGCTGCACCACGACTTGTAGCTTTCCACATTTTTCTTGCATTCAGATCGTCAAGGTGCAATAATGAGCAATCATTCATGACATGTCCCACATAACCACAGTAATGACAATACACACGTGGTTTCAATTTCTTTGGTAGAACATAAGCATTGGGCTTTGGAGCATGTCTGGGGGGTCTATAATTTTGAGTGTGCAATTTAGGTTCGACATTTAACAACCAACAGAATTTCATAGTATGACCCATTTTCCCACAATGAAAGCATTCAACCTTCTTTTTCTGATGAACTTGAGATTTACTGTTATGCATCTTACAAGCATTCAAGTCATCTTCTTTCATTAAGCTACAATCATGCATTAAATGTCCAAGCTCACCACAACAGTGACATGAAGTATTGTTGTGTTTTGGAGCTTAGGATTTCACATCAAGTTTCTTTGCATGCATAATGGGCTTTTGTTTGACAGATGAAGAGGTATTTGGTGTCCTTGAGGAGCTAGAAGCATGCACAAGTGAAGTTTTTGTTTTCAGATTAAATGCTTCCTTTTTACTAGGATTGTATCCTAGTCATTCCCTTTGGAAGTTCACCTTAGTTCCCAAGAGTTTGTTTAGATTCTCCTCCCCACTCATGAATTTTCCCAATGACCTATTAAAGTCAGAAATCTCAGATTGAAGAGATGCTACATGAAGTTGATATGAGATAATCTGATTTTCATAGGAACTAACCTTTTCATTTAGAGTGGCATTTATCGTCTTGTAAGATTCTATTTCCTATTCTAGAATACTTACATTTTCACTCTCTTGAGAGACCATGGACTTGCCTTTTTCAAATGTCAAAAGTCTTTCACACATGGTTCTATTCAATTGCTTTAGTTTTTCAAGTTCAGATTTCAGCAAATCATTTTCTTTCTCAGATTTCTCATTTTTGTCCAGAAGGGACTTGGCATCAATTTCAGAGTCAAGTAGTTTATCAAACATTTTTTCATCATCTGACAATGAATCTAACTTGTTCTTTAGAGTTCTTTCACTTTTCTCAAGCAAGGTAACTTTACATCCCAAGAGTTCATTTTCTTTTTCCAGTTCTTCAATTTTTGAACTTAGATCAATGCATTTCACACAAGAAGAATTATCATGGATATTTTCATTAGACCTTTTCTTCAGTGCGTTGTTTTCATGTTTCACCTTTTGATATTTTTCTGACAGTTCTTCATAGGCATCTACTAAATCTTCGAAATATAATTCATCTTCATCTGATTTAGAGCTTACCTCCTCAGCACTTTCATCACAGGTTTGATAGATATCATCAGCCATTAATCCCTTTAGTCCTTGCTTCTCTTGAGCTAGCATCAATTTGTCTATAATTTCTTTGGCGGTTCTGCAAGAGGTGACAAAGGTAAACCTGTTAGTATTGACAGAATTTTTTAGCAATCTCAAAATTGTAGCATTTTCATGACTCTTTAGTCTATCTTGGTTGGACCACTTGGTCTCATCCCGAGGCAGCTTTTGAGGACCATCATTAACTAATTTCCACAAATTTTGATCAATTGAGTTTATAGTCCTACACATTCTTCCCAGCCATGAGTTAAAGTCATCACCATTATAAACAGGTAAATAAGTCAAAGAAGCAATATCTGAAGAAGCATTCATCATTCAAAACTACACTAGGATCCCTCTGAAGATCGTTTGATCTAATATAACAGAGCCGGGCTCTGATACCAATTGTTGGGTCCCACAGTCTAGTGGCACGGATCTAGAGGGAGGTGAATAGATTCCTCTCTAAAAATTAAGACCAATTAAAAATAACTTGAAAGGCTTCTCAATCAAACCTCACCGAACATGCAAGTGACAAGATCACACACGGAGAGATGGCAATTTGAACTAGCATTATACGTTAACAAATTTAGCATCAATGCACAAGATAATCAATAATCCATCCTGTGAATGGTGGTAGAAGATAAGGAACAAACACTCAACCAATCACACATGCACAAGGATTTTTTAGGTGGTTCGGGACCACGACGGGTACCCTACGTCCACCCCTCACCACCTAGGTGAGGCTTCACTATAACGCTACACGAGGTAGCACACGGGGACTAACCCCAATACACCACACGCTGCTCGACGGCAACAAACCACACACACACAAGCTCGACGCTCAACACGCTGCAGAGCAGCACAGACACGAGGGTGAACCCTCAACACGGTGCTCAGCACCACACACACACACCAAGACGGGGAATGCACCCCAACAGTCAATCCACACTCAGAGACACCGCTCCGAACACACACATAGTTTTCTCAGTTTAAGAAGTGATCACAGACATACAAGCAAGCTCAATGAACATGAACAAGATAAAGGATAACCACAAGCAGGGACAGAAAATGGTTCAGAAGACTCCTTATCAAAATGATGGAACTGGGTTCTTGGGCAACTGGGTTTCTTCTTCTCTTCAGTCAGACTTTGGTTGAAGCACGCAGTAGAATCATTAACAGGTTCGTTGTTGTTGCAGCTTGAAAGATCAGCGATTGAGGTTCTTCTTCTATTCAATCCAGCTTCAGCTCATTGATCGTTTAGAGGAGATATAGCCATGGAGCTTCAGCAAGACACCTTCAACTAGGTGGGATTTCATCATCTTCAGCCTTGAATCGCACCTAGCTCACCCTCGAGACGAAGGAGATGAAGCTTCATCTTCTGCTAGCTTTCTCCCTGCAAAACCCAAAAATGTATATAACATTAGATGCTTTGCCATCTGCTTTCAATAAACCCTATCTATTCCAATTTATACCACAAGGGAATGAAGGGCCACGTAGAGGATATTATCCCTCAAGGACCAATCACAATCAGGCACTAAAAGAATAGATCGAGCTAGGGCACCCGCCGCCGCGTGAACTGGCGATTTTTCCGGTCGCCGGAAAGTGTCGACCTCTAAGGTCGACACTCGCGATTGGGCAAGACAGAACAAAGGCTCGAACAGAACCCAGCAGAGAAAGTGTCGACCGATGGGGTTGACACTTTCTACCTGTGGCATGGAAACAAGCCATAGCAGAAAGTCCCGGAATAAGTGTCGACCTTGTGGGTCGACACTTATGTCCAGGGTTCTGAAAAATGAACCCAGACAGAACCTAGTGATAAAAAGGTCAACCTTTTGGGTTGACTTTTTATCCCTACGCTCAAAGACATAAGAGGGCTAGCTGAAAATAGCTTACCACTGGACAAAGTGTCGACCCATGGCGTCGACACTTTTCCTGACATAAGCAATTAATAACACAGCACATAATGGCGTTATTCAAAAGACATGAGACAACAAAGATGAAATAAGAGAGAAATGGGTATTAAGTACCTCAAATCATAGATATATCAAGTGGAGATTGTTAGAGAATTACCTTGAGAGATGTCCATCCATTTTTCACAATAAACCTCCTCCTACCATTCAACCAAAGCAACTTACCATTTTGTTGGTCTACATGCATGTGAAGATCCAATTGGAAGATATCCAATGTGGTCTTTATATTCAATGCTGTTCGATACACCTGTCACATTGCATACTGTAAGTTAGTCTTCCATAACACTCAATTTCTAAAAATTGAAATCTATCTCTCATTTTTCACTTAATTTCACACTTAAGATCATGCATCACAACCGTTAAGTGAATCAAATAGGGAAGAGTTAGAAGAGTTTCACCCAGTTCAGTCGGAGACTATTCTTTCTCACTAGAACCTGTAAGCATATCAAAGCACATGTCAGTTAACTTCATCAAATCAGTTGGCCGTGACATATACTAGCCCATTCATACAAAATGGAGTTTGCTCAGTTCATTTCAAATCCACAACAACATATGCAAATTGTTTACATGGAGGGCAGTCACATGGTATTTAGTCCATCATCAAAATTCCTTAAAACATGGTTATGCACGGGGTTCAACAACATCTTCCACTTGGCATCGCCAAGTTACCCCAGGTTTGGGTGAGTGTCGGGTGAGCGGCCGCCGAGTTCGGTCCGTTATCATTGTGAATTGTGCTTGCTTGTTAAAGTCCAAGGGCGTGTCACATCATGTTATGTTTTCAAGGATATTATTGAAGGCATGGTGAAGAAAGAAGAGATAGACTTGGGGGAGTACAAGGTCGACCCTCCACAGCCTCATGAAGCACCTCTAAGAAGAGCTGCGGTCAACATGGTATCTCTATACCAGGCATTGCCTGAAGAGACCACAAAAGCCAGCACTCAGCATACTTATGAAGCCTTCTTTCTGGCCTCGATGAAAGAACAAGAGGGATGGCGGCAAGTCCCTGCAAAGACCAAGAAGAAAGGCACATCTCGACCGAAAGTGGGAGTGTAGATCCGTGGCATCACACCACGTCCCCCTCTGCCAGTGGCAACACCTGTGTGGACCTACCCACATGCAGTCATCAGAATACCTACACACAACCGGAGGAGGCAAACTCCATTGCCAGTGGCCAAAGAGATTAGTCTAGAAGCTCGGTGGCTGCAAGACTATATAAACGGGCTAGATTAATATGTACAGCCCGAACTAGAGCCTTTACTGGTACGGGATTATGTCTCGTGGCAGGAATTAGAACAGCTTTCACTGAAGCATTAACAGGTTCGTTGTTGTTGCAGCTTGAAAGATCAGCGATCGAGGTTCTTCTTCTATTCAATCCGGCTTCTGCTCGTTGATCGTTTGGAGGAGATATAGCCGTGGAGCTTTAGCAAGGCACCTTCAACTAGGTGGGATTTCATCATCTTCAGCCTTGAATCGCACCCAGCTCACCCTCGAGACGAAGGAGATGAAGCTTCGTCCTCTGCTAGCTTTCTCCCTGTAAAACCCAAAAATGTATATAACATTAGATGCTTTCTCATCTACTTCTAATAAACCCTATCTCTTCCAATTTATACCACAAGGAAATGAAGGGCCACATAGAGGATATTATCCCTCAAGGACCAATCACAATCAGGCACTAAAAGAATAGATCGAGCTAGGGCACCCGCCGCCGCGCGAACCGATGATTTTTCCAGTCGCCGGAAAGTGTCGACCTCTAAGGTCGACACTCGCGATCGTGCAGGACAGAACAAAGGCTCGAACAGAACCCAACATAGAAAGTGTCGACCGATGGGGTCGACACTTTCTACCTGTGGCATGGAAACAAGCCACGGCAGAAAGTCCCGGAATAAGTGTCAACCTTGTGGGTCGACACTTTTGTCTAGGGTTCTAAAAAATGAACCCAGACAGAACCTAGTGATAAAAAGGTCAACCTTTTGGGTCAACTTTTTATCCCTACGCTCAAAGACATAAGAGGGCCAGCTGACAATAGCTTACCACTGGACAAAGTGTCGACCCATGGGGTCGACACTTTTCCTGACATAAGCAATTAATAACACAGCACATAATGGGGTTATTCAAAAGACATGAGACAACAAAGATGAATACCTGTAAGAGAGAAATGGGTATTAAGTACCCCAAATCATAGATATAATAGGTTGAGATTGTTAGAGAATTACCTTGAGAGATGTCCATCCATTTTTCACAATAAACCTCCTCCTACCATTCAACCAAAGCAACTTACCATTTTGTTGGTCTACATGCATGTGAAGATCAAATTGGAAGATATATAATGTGGTCTTTATATTCAATGCTGTTCGATACACCTGTCACATTGCATACTGGAAGTTAGTTGATGTGACACGACCTTGGACTTAAGCAAGCAAGCACATTCGCAATCTAAATGGGCCAATTTGGGCCGCCGCTCTCTCGTCGCTCACCCAAGCCCGGGGTAACTTGGCAATGCCAAGGTGAGGTTGAGGGGTTGGGCCCTTGCTGGTAGAGGGCCAGCAAGGCCAAGACTTGATTCCTAATGGATGTGGAAGCCCAAGACAATGGGGCCGACCAAGTGCCAAAGGCACCGGTTTCTCTCTTTTCCCACGGTGATCACTTATAGCACAAGAGCTTAAGGATCGGGCTCTCATTCATGGCCAGTGGAGTTTATGAACTAATATTGAAAGAACAAGCATAAATTAGAGCAAAGTTTTGGAGCACTCACTCGACCGGTTTGAAGAAACCGGTCCCGCTCGGAGACGAGGGCGAGAGGGGAAGCGTGGGTTCCCCACACGCCGCGCCGGGGTAGCTTGACCTGTTTAAGCTATTACAACACTACACCCCATACAAGGGGGGGATCGTGGGGAAGGGAAGATGATAGTTACATCCAAACACTACCTCCACACAGGGAGGGGCCTTCAGCCGGCCAAGCGGGGAGGGGAAACTAGTGCTAAGAGTGATGAAGAAGTGATGACACCGAATCAGTCTTCCCTGAGTAATAGCTGACAGACAGAGGGTGTGGAGGCCGCAGCACTCTCTCTGGAATTTCTCTGAGGGTGAGACCAGTGGGGATCTCTTCGTCTCTGGAACAGGAGTGTCTTTGAATTTTTCCAATTTCTTTAGGGGTCGCTGGCGGCCTGGGCAGGAGTACGAACAGGGTTGCTGAATCTCAGACTGTCTGCAACAGACTATCAACAGCAGGAAGACGCGGCTGCCCCGACCGTTCCCGAACTCCGAATCAGGTGCCGCCAGAGCCGCTGGAACCGTGGACAAGTCTTCTTTGCAAAAGAACTGACGAGAAAGCCGAAAAATGCCGGAGAAGATCAGGGGACCCAGAACAGTGAGTGGGGGTCGGTGCAGACTGTGGGAAGCAGAGTCGCATGCCTGAGGAAGAAAATTCGTAACTTCTACTGCCGGATGCCGAACAGAGTTCCGCTTCTTGATTCTGAAAGTAGACAGGAAGGGAAATAACTTTTTAGAAGAAATTGTGGCCTGATTCCTCCGGGGTTTGTCGTGGTGAAGCTTTCTCTTCGGATCAGGATCTCTGTAGAGCTAGCCCCTGGTTTCCAACCGTTGGTTGCAGAGGATGCCCCGACAGCTCCCGAACTCGGAATCGAGCACCGTCAGAGTCGTTGGAATCGTGGACGAGTCCTCTTCACAGAAAAACTGATGGGGAAGCCAAATGATGTCGGAAAAGATCAAGGGATGCAGAACAATGGCGACTGGTCGAAGCAGACTGTGGGCAGCAGGGCCGCATAGCTGAGGGAGAAAAAGGATAACTCCTGCCAAAGGATGCCGAACGGAACTCCGCTTCGTGATTCTGAAATTAGACAGAAGGAAGAAGAACTTTGAAGAAGAGCTCTTGGGCTGATTCCTCTGAGGTTCGTCGTGGCAGAGCTTCCAATCCGGTTCTGGTACTCAGCCGGGGCAGCTCTGCGCAGTTGTGGGAGAATGGACCACCTGGACGGCTCGGAGATCGGAAGAAGATGAAACCACTTCTGTTGCGAAGGAGACTGGTAGACGCTTCCGACGATGGCTCTTGGGTCTTTAAACTTGTCCGGAGGAAGTCATGGTGGCTGCTGCAAGTTTCTGGTTCATCTGCAACCTCTGGACAGCAAACTGCAGCTTCGAAGTAGCTTCCAATGACCAAGAAAGAAGAAGGGGAAGGGGTAGATGAGTGTGAGAGTGACCCCTGGTTGTAAGGGGGTCTTGGAGGGGGTGTTCTAAGGTGTGGGAGGTGGAGAATAAGGTCTGGAAGAGGGTCCAATAGATGGTGGTAGTGGGGGCTGCGAATTTGGTTGGAATGAAGAGAGGGAAAGGATATTCGAAAATAGGTTTAAGGGTGGGGTTAATTTTTTGTCTTGGGAATGGGGGGTTTGTGTTGGGGAAGGGAAGGGATGCTTGGGGTAGTGGGAAGGGTGCTTGGGAAAGTGGGAGGGGTAGTTGGGGGTTGGATGGTGAGGAGAGGATTGGTGGAGGGGGGTCTTGGGAAGGGGTAGAGTATTGATGAGGGTTGTGGGGAATGGGAAGAGGCTTAAATGGGGTAGGTGGGGAGTGGAGGTGGTTGGGAAGGGAGGAGAGAAAAGAAAATTTGAATTTGGGTGTTGAGGAGAGAGAAAGTGGAGTGAAAAAGAGAGATTAAGAGATGGAAGGGTGGGGAATTTCTCCCCTAGGGTTTCTCACCCAAAAATTGGAATCTCTCCACTAGATAAGAAGTGTAAACTCTCAAAATGGTAAGTTTTTTCATTCATTGATCGTTAAGTTGAAATGGGGGGGAATGGGGTCCTATATATAGGAAACCCACATTTATACAAAAGTCCCTGACAATTGACTCAATGAAAAATAACCGAGGGGGTAGGGGGAGCCCTTGGGCCAAGCCTAATGAATTGGGCCCAATAGCTAACTAGACAACCTAATGACACTCAAACTTAGGGAAATAAAGACAAGACCTAGGAACATGACTCAATTAAAAGGGAAAATACATCAAATGACTAAAATAAAAATTACATAGTACTCAAAATTAAATGACTAGACCATGCCGGATGCAATGGGAGGTGATGTCCCCATCATACTCCCGGGGTGCGGAGAACTCGACTCCGTCGAGTAAGTGTCCTTCCCTCCTTGGACGGTGTAGAAGTGGTACTGCCCTCAAGTCTTCCGAACGAGACCGATCCATCCACCTGCCGAGATAGCACTTGTATACTTTGCTCCTGGTGGTAGTGACCTGTTCATCTAATGTTCGTTCAATGCGCTCACGCTGGGCTCTCTTGGCTAGTGGACTCTCCTCACGGGTGGGTGCTCTCTCAACGGAGGGAATAGGCTCAATATCCTCACTAGGTACCACCGTGGGTCCATTGTATGGCACTAGGTCAGCGACACTAAATGTGGGACTTACCCCATATTCCTCGGGGAAATCTAACTCATAGGCATGTGCACTAATGCGCCTCAGGACCTGGAAGGGACCAGCCCCACGTGGCCTCAATTTGGAGATGGCTCCCGGGGAGAGCCTCTCCGTTCTTACCATCACAAAGTCACCCTCATGGGATTTTTGGTGACGTCGATGAGAGTCGGCTCGCCTTTTATAAGTCACATTCTTCTTGCTAATGTGCTTGCGGATCTCTTTATGTAATGTTGTGAATGCAGACATTTCGGGGGTGATGGGTGGACCTGGGCAACCAAAAGTAGACCTATCGTGTAATGTTACAGTGTAGACTTTGGTTAGCCTAGGTGGGCCGAGGCACCCGTAGGTGGCCCTATCATGCAAATTGGTGATAAATATAGGAGGATCCGGACATCCGTAGATGCCTTTGACATGCTTAAGACCCATGATGAATGAAGGTGGACCATGACATCCGAATATGGACCACTCATACTTTCTACTTGACATGTGGGTGATATGAATGAATGGACCCAACATCGTGTTCATGCCAAGGGCTGTGGAAAGCCTAGACACATGCATACTTTTCCCAAAAGTGACTTCCATGTGTATAGGTGTGGGAAAACCTTTGAAGTCCCATTGGAAAGGATCGAATGGATCTAAGAAGGTGGTCATCATGGGGTGGGGCATAACTTTATTACCTAGGGATATGTGGCCCAAGGTCATGGCTCCCAAGGGGCAACCCGGGTCTAGGATGGGGTGGATTGGGTCAAACATGGTGGGTTGGGATAGGGAAAGGTGGGTGGTGGATAAGGTGGTTGGGTCCCATTGGTTCTTTGACCCCCACTAGAAGGGATCAAAGGGATCATAAAAAGGGTTATCGAAGGGGAGGGGCCCTATGTCCTCAAGATCCTCAAGTGGTGGTGGGTCATCCTCCTCTAATGAGACAATTGGGCCGAAGTTCTTTGTGAGTGGGTCGACCATGAGGGAAGGGCTTGACTTTTCACCCGATATAAGAAGCTCCAAATTGAGGAGAAGGTCGGGCTCCTCGGGTGTGGGGAGGAATAGAAGGAGGTCGCTAGTGTAGCAACCAATGGTGCAAACCGAGGTGATAGACCCTATGCATAGGTGTAGGAGGCTAAGGCTCCTAGGTTGTTCTACCATAGGGGTCAACATGCTAGTCATCTCTAATTGCCATGCTATGCCCTTGAGAAGGTCCTCTAAGGTCTCCACTTGATAGGATGCTTAGATTGTGGTGTGATAGGAGAAGAAGGGCACTAAGGGAAGGTCTTGTTCTATGGGAGGGAAAACATGGGCCCGGATCTCTCTAATTGGGCTCTCCTTTAGCCAACTAACAATGGGTTCTCCTAAGATGAGCTTGGTCCCAACTAGAGAGGGTGATGTAAGGTGAGGACCATCGTGTGATGTTTCTTTCTCAACTTGGACTTGGGTTTCCTCCAAGGTGGGGAGTGGGTTTGGAGTGTCCTCAACTATTGAATTGGGTATGAGTTCTTATACCAAGGAGGTGAGAGGGTCTTTTGGGGTGATGAGGGTTGGTGTGTGGTGCTCCCGGGGTGGAGGGTAAAGGGAAACTTGGTTTGGGATTGGTAGTGTGGGGTTTGGGAGTGGAAGTATTGGAGGCTTAGGTTGGGATAGGATTGGGGTTGGAAGTGGAAGGTGGGTCGGGTGATGGGATTTGGGTTGGGTGGTGGTGGCCGACATGGTTCTAGGTGGAGGGATGGAAATGGGGTCCACTTGGGTTTGAATGGTGAGAATAGGGTGAGTGGTAGTCCTTATTGGAAAAATTGGGTTGGTTAGGGGTCTCTTCCCCTTGGGATCGGCCAGTTGTGGAGGGGGGAAAGTGGGGGCCAATTGAGTTTGGATAGTGAGGTTTGCGGAAGGGGGTTTTGGTTGGAGTGTGGGGACCCTTAGGGGATTTGGTGGAGGGGTGGATGTTTGGTTTATTTGGGCCTTAAGGGAGAGGACTTGGTTGCGAAGTGAAGTTATGATGGTGGAGAAGTGATTTGTTGGGAGTGGTGGGGGAGGAGGCCTAAAGGTGGTATCAAGTTGATCGGGTGGGGATGGAGGAGTGGTAGTGCACCTCGGGCTAGGGGTGTTTGAGTAGAAGGGGTGGGAATATTTGGGGATGTAGATCTTCCTAAGTTCAACCTTCATATCATCCCATGAGGAAATTGGCTCTTGCCTCCTAACCCTCCTTAATCCCTCTATGTGTTCCCACTTACTTTTGGCTTGACCTCGAAGTCGTCCCTTGGCCTTTCGGACTCTCGCGGATCCATATACCCAAGTCTTTTCAAAGTACTTTTCTATGGTAGCCTCCCACCTAAGATAGTCACTAGAATGCGATCCGTCAAAGGTAATATCCCTATCTAGGATGAAGTCCATGGGTGGTGAGTAGGCTAAGTAGGTGGCCATGATGATCGGGGAAATCAATGCAAGGGTCGGATTGATGATGACTCCAATGTAAGCATGCCCTAGGACTTGACTTGATAGAGACAAGTCAATGACTTGCTCTGATACCAATTGATGTGACACGACCTTGGACTTAAGCAAGCAAGCACATTCGCAATCTAAATGGGCCAATTTGGGCCGCCGCTCTCTCGTCGCTCACCCAAGCCCGGGGTAACTTGGCAATGCCAAGGTGAGGTTGAGGGGTTGGGCCCTTGCTGGTAGAGGGCCAGCAAGGCCAAGACTTGATTCCCAATGGATGTGGAAGCCCAAGACAATGGGGCCGACCAAGTGCCAAAGGCACTGGTTTCTCTCTTTTCCCACAGTGATCACTTATAGCACAAGAGCTTAAGGATAGGGCTCTCATTCACGGCCAGCGGAGTTTATGAACTAATATTGAAAGAACAAGCACAAATTAGAGCAAAGTTTTGGAGCACTCACTCGATCGGTTTGAAGAAACCGGTCCCGCTCGGAGACGAGGGCGAGCGGGGAAGCGTGGGTTCCCCACACGCCGCGCCGGGGTAGCTTGACCTGTTTAAGCTATTACAGCACTACACCCCATACAAGGGGGGGATCGTGGGGAAGGGAAGATGATAGTTACATCCAAACACTACCTCCACACAGGGAGGGGCCTTCAGCCGGCCAAGCGGGGAGGGGAAACTAGTGCTAAGAGTGATGAAGAAGTGATGACACCGAATCAGTCTTCCCTGAGTAATAGCTGACAGATAGAGGGTGTGGAGGCCGCAGTACTCTCTCTGGAATTTCTCTGAGGGTGAGACTAGCGGGGATCTCTTTGTCTCTAGAATAGGAGTGTCTCTAAATTTTTCCAATTTCTTCAGGGGTCGCTGGCGGCCTAGGTAGGAGTACGAACAGGGTTGCTGAATCTCGGACTGTCTGCAACAGACTATCAATAGCAGGAAGACACGGCTGCCCCAATAGTTCACGAACTCCAAATCAGGTGCCGCCAGAGCCGCTGGAACCGTGGACGCGTCTTCTTTGCAACAGAACTGACAGGGAAGCCAAAAGATGTCGGAGAAGATCAGGGGACCCAGAACAGTGAGTGGGGGTCGGTGCAGACTGTGGGAAGCAGAGTCGCACGCCTGAGGAAGAAAATTCGTAACGTCTGCTGCCGGATGCCGAACGGAGTTCCGCTTCTTGATTCTAAAATTAGACAGTAAGGGAAAGAACTTTGTAGAAGAACTTGTGGCCTAAATCCTCCGGGGTTTGTCGTGGTGAAGCTTTCTCTTCGGATCAGGATCTTTACAGAGCTAGCCCCTGGTTTCCAACCGCTGGTTGCAGAGGATGCCCCGACAGCTCCCGAACTCGGAATCGAGCACTGTCAGAGTCGTTGGAATCGTGGACGAGTCCTTTTCGGAGAAAAGCTGACGGGGAAGCCAACCAATGTCGGAGAAGATTAGGGATGTAGAACAATGGCGACTGGTCGAAGTAGACTGTGGGCAGCAGGGCCGCGTAGCTGAGGGAGAAAAAGAATAACTCCTGCCAAAGGATGCCGAATGGAACTCCGCTTCGTGATTCTGAAAGTAGACAGGAGGAAGAAGAACTTTGAAGAAGAGCTATTGGGCTGATTCCTCTGAGGTTCGTCGTGGCAGAGCTTCTAATCCGGTTCTGGTACTCAGCCGGGGCAGCTCTGCGCAGTTGTGGGAGAATGGACTTCCTGGACGGCTCGGAGATCGGAAGAAGATGAAACCACTTCTGTTACGAAGGAGACTGGTAGACGCTTCCGATGATGTCTCTTGGGTCTTCAAAATCATCCGGAGGAAGTCATTGTGGCCGCTGCAAGTTGCTGGTTCATCTGCAACCTCTGGACAGTAAACTGCAACTTCGAAGTAGCTTCCAATGACCAAGAAAGAAGATGGGGAAGGGGGTAGATGAGTGTGAGAGTGACCCCTGGTTGTAAGGGGGTCTTGGAGGGGGTGTTCTAAGGTGTGGGAGGTAGAGAATAAGGTCTGGAAGAGGGTCCAATAGATGGTGGTAGTGGGGGCTACGAATCTGGTTGGAATGGAGAGAGGGAAAGGATATTCGAAAATAGGTTTAAGGGTGGGGTTAATTTTTTGTCTTGGGAATGGGGGGTTTGTGTTGGGGAAGGGAAGGGGTGCTTGGGGTAGTGGGAAGGGTGCTTGGGAAAGTGGGAGGGGTAGTTGGGGGTTGGATGGTGAGGAGAGGATTGGTGGAGGGGGGTCTTGGGAAGGGGTGGAGTATTGATAAGGGTTGTGGGGAATGGGAAGAGGCTTAAATGGGGTAGGTGGGGAGTGGAGGTGGTTGGGAAGGGAGGAGAGAGAATAAAATTTGAATTTGGGTGTTGAGGAGAGAGAAAGTGGAGTGAAAAAGAGAGATTAAGAGAGGGAAGGGTGGGGAATCTCTCCCCTAGGGTTTCTCACCCAAAAATGGAATCTCTCCACTAGATAAGAAGTGTAAACTCTCAAAATGGCAAGTTTTTTCATTCATTGATTCATTAAGTTAAAATGGGGGGGAATGGGGTCCTATATATAGGAAACCCACATTTCTACAAAAATCCCTGACAATTGACTCAATGAAAAATAACCGAGGGGGTAGGGGGAGCCCTTGGGCCAAGCCCAATGAATTGGGCCCAATAGCTAACTAGACAACCTAATGACACTCAAACTTAGGGAAATAAAGACAAGACCTAAGAACATGACTCAATTAAAAGGGAAAATACATCAAATGACTCAAATAAAAATTACATAGGACTCAAAATTAAATGACTAGACCACGCCGGATGCAATGGGAGGTGATGTCCCCATCATTAGTCTTCCATAACACTCAATTTCTAAAAATTGAAATCTATCTCTCATTATTCACTTAATTTCACACTTAAGATCCTGCATCACAACCGTTAAGTGAATCAAATAGGGAAGAGTTAGAAGAGTTTCACCCAGTTCAGTCGGAGACTATTCTTTCTCACTAGCTCCTGTAAGCATATCAAAGCACATGTCAGTTAACTTCATCAAATCAGTTGGCCGTGACATATACTAGCCTGTTCATACAAAATGGAGTTTGCTCAGTTCATTTCAAATCCACAACAACATTTGCAAATTGTTTACATGGAGGGCAGTCACATGGTATTTAGTTCATCATCAAAATTCCTTAAAACATGGTTATGCACGGGGTTCAATAACATCTTCCACTTGGCATCACCAAGTTACCCCAGGTTTGGGTGAGTGTCGGGTGAGCGGCCGCCGATTTCGGTCCATTATCATTGTGAATTGTGCTTGCTTGTTAAAGTCCAAGGGCGTGTCACATCATGTTATGTTTTCAAGGATATTATTGAAGGCATGGTGAAGAAAGAAGAGATAGACTTGGGGGAGTACAAGGTCGACCCTCCACAGCCTCATGAAGCACCTCTAAGAAGAGCTGCGGTAAACATGGTCTCTCTATACCAGGCATTGCCCGAAGAGACCACAGAAACCAGCACTCAGCATACTTATGAAGCCTGCTTTCTGGCCCCGATGAAAGAACAACAGGGATGGCGGCAAGTCCCTGCAAAGACCAAGAAGAAAGGCACATCTCGACCGAAAGTGGGAGTGCAGATCCGTGGCATCACACCACGTCCCCCTCTGCCAGTGGCAACACCTGTGTGGACCTACCCACCTGTAGTCATCAGAATACCTACACACAACCGGAGGAGGCAAACTCCATTGCCAGTGCCCAAAGAGATTAGTCTAGAAGCTCGGCGGTTGCAAGACTATATAAACGGGCTAGATTAATATGTACAGCCTGAACTTGAGCCTTTACTGGTACGTGATTATGTCCCGTGGCAGGAATTAGAACAGCTTTCACTGAAGCAGGAAGAGGAAGCTGACAAAGCATCGGACAAGGATGGCAGCCTGTTCTGGGGGCATGCGCCAGCTGAAGAAAAGAAGAAAAAGAAACAAAAGAAGAAAAGAAATGCCGCCAAGGTCAACAAAGAACATATTGTGTCCTGCAATACCCTCTCAGCTCTATTCAACTTGCCTGGTGAAGAGGACGAAGAAGAAATATGCTTTACACCCGTCACAGGGGCATGCCAGGCCGAAGCTGAAACTGCTGCACATACAACCCAGTCAGGCCGAAGATGGGGGCGCCAGCCGCCCGCCAACCATAATATTATCTTCACGGGGGAACAACCCTATAAGATACCCCATCCGGAGGTCAGGGGAGTCCAGATCCCTCCTCCGTCAGGCCTATACAGCCAGAGTGGGGGCAGCACTGCTGCCCCTTCCTTCCTAGAGTTCCTGAGGATGTCGAAGGGGAAGCAGCCATGCCAAGATGCCGAACCTGCAACTGGGGGCACTCACCCGCAGCTCCAGCAATCTTCCAGATTCTCGGATGAAGATGAAGCTTGCCCGATGGTAGCCAATGAGGGACAGCAAGAAGATGACCCCAAGCAGAAGGCTGTAGCCTCAGAGCCGGATGAAGCAGGCCCATCAGGGGCCACAGTGCAAGACTCTCCCAAGCCCAGGTGGGAAGAATAAATCAAACTATCCAATGTCCGAGTAGGAAGCCAGGTAGCCAAGCTGTTGAAAAAGCTCCCGGTGAGATTCATTGTTTGGGAAATCCTCTCTCTGAGTGAAGAGGCCCGGCAGGCAATCATTACTACTCTACAGATGCCTGCTCAATATGAAACATGTCTGGCAGAAGCTCTGCCAGAGGCCAACGTGACCTTCTGATGTGGCACAGCCCAAAGACCACTAAATATGATGGGATGACCCTAGGACTTAGACCCGCAAGCATACAAGCGCTCAATGATTCTCACAATGACGATTTTTGCTCACTCGGCTCACACGTTCACCCGATGGGTCCGGGAGATGATGGTGAGGGTCCGAGGCGGGACCCAATTGTCCTAATGGACTTACAATGCTAAGGCTGACCCCCAATGGGCCTGGGAGACCCAGCTTTGTGGGTGGCTGGCCCGCAAGGCGGGGTGTTGGGTGGCACTCACTCACGGGCCGCAGTGGGCACGAAATCGCTTAAAATTAAGTCCGAGCGCTCTCTTACCGTCCGACAGGCATTCAAGGCAATACTACATTTGCAGAAATGAAGCTACAAGGGTGTGATCAGAAGCTCACCTGATCGGTGTGAAGACATCGATCCCGTTCGGAGACGAGGGCGCGCCGGGAAGCGTGGGTAATTACCCGAACGCTGCGGCGATTGTCGCTTGACCTGAAACTTAAAGAGTACAACACTACACCTCACGCAGGAGGGATGAACTTGGGGTGGGGATTAATCTTATTATACCCAAAACTACCTCCACGCAGGGAGGGGCCTTCAGCCGGCCAAGCGGGGTGGGGATTTATGCAAAGGAAAAGCCAATCTTTCGAGTCCGCCGGTTCTGCCAATCTGCAAGTTTGCAGGACAGGATGTCGCTGTTGATGCTGCCACGGGATCCACGGTGCTCCAAACTTGACGAAACCACTGCCAAAAGTTTCTCAGCTGACAGGGGATGAAGCTTGAATTTTTGGGGCAGCTTTGACACCCGAGGCTGGCAGTGCCGGCGATGGGAACAGGACAGCAATGTCTGGCTCCTGGCAGGTACCGAACTGATGCAGCAGGTTGCAGACGTCTCTGTGGCCTCTCCTGAACTCTGATTTGGACGGGATTGGCGGTGACGCGATCGTGGTCGGAGTAGCTTCGAGCAGCAGTTGACAGGGCCTCGATCCAAGGTCGGAGGAGAGCGGGGTAGCAGGAAGAGTAGGTACAGGTCGAACCTGGTCCCACAGTGGGCAGACTACCCACCCTGACGAAGAAAATGTTAACTTGCAGCTCCGGTGGCCGAATGAGGTCCTTCTTCTTGGAGGAGACAGCTAACTGGTAGTAGTTTCAGCCCTCCAAAAATGGCGCTCAGATCTTCAGGGAGTAAGTCGTGGTCGGACTGTGACTGCAGCTCTGGTTCCCTGCCTGAGAGCTTCTGCGCAGTTGAGGGAGATCGGCTCCTGCGGACAGCTCCGATCTCGGATGTTGACGAAACCACCTCTCCTTGAAAGCTCTCTGGACGCCCTTTCCAGAGATGTAGGCCTTGACACCAGGAGGACCAGGGAACGGCCGGTCCTGTTGCGATCTTCAGGACCCAACTCTGCAGCCTGCGACCTGCTTTCTGAAATGGCAAACTAGCAAGAATGAAGGGAGTGGGAGGGGGTTAACAAAGCTTGAGGATGATGGCTGAAGGTTTAGGGAGGGGGGGAGGACGTGGCTAGGGCTCCAGGAGGTTAGGAATGGCAGGGATGGAGGGAGAAAGGGGGCTGGAACTGCTAGAGGTGGAGATGGGGGGGTGGATGTGCACAAGAGAGAAGATGAGTGTGAGGGAAGGTGGGGGGCGAACTTGGCTATGGGGAGGGAGTGGATTTCGACCTAGGGTGAGGGAGGGATGGGAGAGGGGAGGGTAATTCGAATTTGGGCTTTGGGAGGGGTTAATTTAGCCTTGGGAAGGTGGATAGGTGCCTTGGGAAGTGAAGGGAGGTGGGTGGTAGTTGGGAAGTATAGTTTGGATTGGTGGAGGGTTGTTGGGACTAGGTGGAGAGTAAAGGAGGGTTGTGGGAAGTTGTGGGGTATTAATGGAGGTAGGTGGGGGTTGGAATTGAATGAGAGAGGGGGGAGGAGAGAGGGGAGGTTCGCCCTTGCCTTGTGGAAGAGAGAAGGAGAGCTAGAGAGAGAGAGAGAGGAATGGAATAATGAGAGATTTGAAAGAGTTTTCTTTAATATTCATCAAAAGTTAGTACATGGAGGGAGATGGGGGCTATTTATAGGCAACCCATCTTTACAAGACAAAAATAACCCTGTCATTTAAGGCAAAAGACCAAACATGTCCTAGACTCAGTCCAATAGTCCCAAACTAAGGTATTAGGGCCCAATTAGACCAAATAGGGGAAATGGACTAGTACAACATGACATAATAAAAGGAAATATATGCGACATGACCCAATAAAAGGAAAATTACATATGATAAGACTCAATAAAAGGAAAATACATAAGATGAGAATGAGTCGACCCAAATCAAGGGTGTGCAGGCGACCCGAGCCATAGCGAGTGTCGTGAGATGTCCTCATTAAATCCCCCGGGGTGGGGAGAACTCGACCCTGTCGAGTGTGGGTCTGCCTGGCTGTCATAGTGCTCCAGAATGTCGGGATCCAACCGCAGCTGGTCCTCCCGGCTCACCCAAGCATCCTCCGTCGGGGGACGGTTCTTCCACCTAACCAAGTAGCGCTGATACACCTTGTGCCTCGTAATGATGCTCTGCTCATCCAGTATTACCTCTATCTGCTCTCGTCGGTCTCTTAAGCTGGGAAGTGGAGTTCCTCCGGGAGTGTCTCTCATAAGGGGGGGTAACGGCTCAAGCTCCTCACTGGGTTCCACCGCGGGGCCTTTGTAGGGTACCAGGTCCGCCACGTTGAAGGTAGGGTGCACCCCATAGCTCTCTGGTAGGTCAAGCTCATAAGCATTGCTGCCAAGTCATCGTAGAACTCGAAAGGGTCCCGACCCTCGTGCCCTCAACTTGGAGGCAGGCCCGGGAAGGAGCCGCTCCGTCCTCACCATCACCAGGTCTCCCACTTGGAATTCACAGTGGCGCCGGTGAGCATCTGCCCGTCTTTTGTAAGCCTCATTGCTTTTCCCTATATGCTTGCGGATGTCATCATGCAACTCTTTGATATGCTGTGCAAAGGACTCAGCTGAGACTGACACCCTAGCATGTGGGGGAAGGGGAATGAGATCCGAGGGCTTTCTAGGCGTAAAACCATGCACTACCTCAAATGGACTTTTGCCTTTTGACCTATTGACGGAATCATTGTAGGCAAACTCGGCCTGAGACAAGAGGAGATCCCAATTCCCAGGGTGGTCCCCCACAAGACAACGGAGTAAGTTCCCAAGGCTTCGGTTGACGACCTCAGTCTGGCCGTCGGTTTGAGGATGGTAAGCAGTGAAGAATTTGAGGAGGGTCCCCATCAAGTGCCATAGAGTCTTCCAAAAGTAACTAGTGAATTTCACATCTCTATCGGATACAATAGTCTTAGGTAATCCATGGAGTCGGACTACCTCATCAAAGAATAACCGGGCGACCCTAGAAGCATCGGAGGTCTTGGAACATGGGATAAAGTGGGCCATTTTAGAGAACCTATCAACCACTACAAAGATGGAATCATGTTTGCGCAAGGTCCTAGGTAGGCCAAGGATGAAGTCCATGCTCAAATCCTCCCAAGGTCGGTCTGGTATAGGTAGAGGTGTGTAAAGTCCGGTATTCTGCTTCACCTGTTTGGCGGAGGCACAAATGCGACATTGTCCCACAACGTGGGCCACATCCTTCTTGAGACTAGGCCAATGGAATTGTCTCTCAACCAACTCTATGGTCTTTTGGACCCCAAAGTGTCCAGCTAGGCCCCCACTGTGTAACTCCCAAACTAAGAAGTCCCGAAGTGAAGTCCGGGGTATGCAAAGCCTAGCTCCCTTGAATAGATACCCTTCTTGAAGTATGAACCCCTCATGTTCCTTGTGGGGCTGAGTGGAAAGGGTGTTGTAGTGAGTCCCAAAGTCGGGGCAATTTGGATATTCTCCTTTGATTCTCTCAAACCCGTTTACTTCCACTTGGATGGTGGAGAGTAAGGCTACTCGTCTACTTAGCGCATCGGCTGCGCGGTTCTCACTACCCATCTTGTACTTGAGGACAAAGGTGTAGGCTTGAATGTATTCTACCCATCGGGCACATCGGGCATTGAGTTTTTGTTGGGTGTTGAGATATTTCAAGGCCTCATGGTCCGAGAAGATCACAAACTCCTTGGGTAGGAGATAGTGCCTCCAATGCCGAAGAGATTGAACCACGACATAAAGCTCTTTGTCATATGTGGAGTACCTAGTCCTAGCCTCACAAAGTTTCTCACTAAAATAGGCTACCGGGTGACCCTCTTGGCTAAGAATGCCCCTAATCCCTACCCCGGATGCATCACAAGTGACTTCGAAGACTTTTGAGAAGTCGGGTAGGCAAAGGACCGGGGCTTGGGCCATCTTTTCCTTAAGCTCTAGGAAGGCTTTTGAGGCTGCCCTAGTCCACACAAAGGTGCCTTTCTTGAGGCAATCCGTGATAGGAGTGGTGATTGTGCTAAACCCACGGATGAATCTCCTATAGAAGGTAGCTAGCCCGTGAAAGCTTCGGGCCTCATGAAGGGTCTTGGGTTCGGGCCACTCAAGAATAGCTTGGACCTTTTTGGGGTCCATGGATACTCCTTGGGATGAGACAATAAATCCTAGGAAGGCTAGTTGATTGGTCAAGAAATGACACTTCCTGGGGTTGGCAAAGAGACTCTCCTTCCTAAGAATGGTGCACACTTGTTTGAGGTGATCGAGGTGGGCTTCCTTGGATTGGCTATATATGAGGATGTCGTCAAAGTAGACAACTAGAAAGATGCCAATGAAGGGCCGGAGGACCTCAGTCATGAGGCGCATGAAGGTGCTTGGTGCATTAGAAAGGCCAAAAGGCATAACAAGCCATTCATAGAGACCGTCCTTAGTTTTAAAGGTGATTTCCCACTCATCCCCGGGCCTAATGCTTTCTTGATGGTAGCCACTTTTGAGGTCAATTTTGGAGAAGATGGTGGCTCCCGCTAGCATGTCTAGCATGTCATCAAGCCGAGGGATGGGGAACCTATATTTTACCGTTATCTTGTTGACGGCTCGGCTATCTACACACATGCGCCAAGTCCCATCCTTTTTGGGTGTAAGAAGAGCCGAGACGGCACAAGGGCTTTTGCTAATTCGGAGGAAGCCCTTTTTGATGAGCTCCTCAATTTGCCTCCTGAGCTCGGCATGCTCGGTGGGGTTGAGGCGGTAGTGTGGGAGGTTGGGTAAGGTAGCTCCGGGCACAAGATCGATGGCATGTTGCACATTGCGCATGGGTGGTAGCTTGTCCGGAAGCTCCTCGGGAAACACATCATGGAAGTCCTCCAAGAGTTGTTGAATTTCTATTGGGTGTGGGTCGGTTGGGGTGGATTCCCCAAGGCAAATAACAATGGCACACACATGTTCCCCTTGGTTGACTTCTTCCTCAAGCTCTTTCCTAGTGATGAGGTGTAGGCTCCTAGGAGGCTTGTTGACCATACTAGGGTTAGGGCTTGGTGGGATGGGGTTTGGTGGGTTTGGAATAGTGGGAGGGGTAGGGGATCCCTCAAGGGAGGGAGATGCCTTCTTGGGAAGGGGGCGAGGTGGAGAGGGGTTGAGTTGGATCTTCTTCCCTTCATGAATGAAGATGCAAGTGTTTGTCTTTCCTAGAAAGGTGGCATCTACATCATAGATCAAGGTCGTCCTAGGAGTATACTCCCAACTTCCATAGGTAGGATGTCACACCACACTTGGCTTTGATAAGATTGGAATGCAATGGGGACAAGGCAACGAGCACTAACGGGTATGGAGGTGGTATCAATCCATGCTACCCGATATGGGTGGGGAGGTGGTAAGGCCCAAAAGTTTGACGGTGTCGGGTGACACCACATTCACACTACTTCCATTGTCCAAGATGACCTTCCTAACATGGCTCCCTATCCGTATGTAGGTATGGAATATGGTGTTTCTCCTCCAATCATGCTCTTGGGTTTGAGTGAGGGTGCATCTAACCACTCCGAGGTGGGAGTCGGTGGGTGGAGGAGGTTGTTCTTGGTTGCTCTCCATGTAGTGGTTCTCATACTCCTCCTCCCATTCATGAGAGGGTTCATATACCTCAACTTCTTCTTCAAATTCAACTTGGGGTTGGGGGTTGGTCTCCTCTATGAGTAAGTTTGATGCTCCCTTGGTGGGGCATTGATTGGCAAAGTGTCCATACCCATAACACCTAAAGCATTGCTGCCCACTTTGATGGTTTGGGGTCATCTTAGTGTGAGGGAGAGTGGGTGTCGGACTGGGCCTATTGGGAGTTGTGTTTAGGGGCCCACTTGCGGGGTGGATTGGTGGAATGGCATTAGGAGGGGTGACCCGTGTGGGTGGAGCTCCCATGGGTGTAGGAAGGAGACCTCTTTGGGGTGGTGGGGGGTTGGCCCGAGGTGTCATGGTTTTAGGATCCATCCCCCGAGGGGGAACCATTCGTGTGTACCGAGAGAATTTCTCGGCATCCCGAGCGACTTGGTAGGCTTGCTCTAAAGTGGTTACTTGATGCATGAATAATTCCTTTTTTATATGGAATTGAAGCCCATTCCTAAAGCGGGAGAGTGTGACGAAGGGGTCCTCTTGGACTCCACACTTGAGGAGGTAGTAGTCAAACTTTTCAATGTACTCCATAACGGTCTTTCCTTCTTGGGTCAGGGCTTGCCATTCATCTAGGAGATTTTGATGGTAGGAGGGTGGGACATATTTGAGTTTGAGTTGGTCTTTCATGGCCCCCCATGTGGTGATTGGAGCTTCCCTCCTAACTATCCTTAAGGCCTCAACATTCATCCAATGAGTCTTGGCTAGTTTGGTTAATTGCATCTTTGCAAGCCGGACTTTCCTATCCTCGGTCATTGGGTACCAATCAAAATATTGATCCATGGCTGCCTCCCAATCTAAGTAGATGCTCGGATGATGAGATCCATCAAAAGTGGGAGCATCGACTTTCACAAGTCTCATTAGTTGGTCATCCGGGTTGTCCCGGGGAGGTCTCTCATTCCTTCTAGGGGGTGGGTCCCTTTCCGGTTCGGGAGGGTGGTCAAGGTTGAGTCCTCCTATGGCTGGCTCCATATGTGGAGGGGGATCTCTCCTATCTCCTTCCCTTGGGTTAGGCCTATTTTCCTCAATTTGTTCTAGCCGGGCCGTAATATCGTCAAGCCTTCCCATAATATTGGTCATGTATTCCATAAGAAACCTCATTTTGTCGGGAAACTCATGCTCATTGTGAGGGGGATTTCCTTGGGGATTGGGATTCATGGTGTTATTGGAAGAAGATGAATTGCCTTCATAATGAGTTCCACTACGAGTGGTCATGCAAAGTTGGGTGGGCTATGCAAGGGTGTGCGAATGCACCTATGAAAGACTTAGTGTGACCCAAGACTAGACTTGTAAGGACAAGCCTATGACCGGCTCTGATACCACTTGATGTGGCACAGCCCAAAGACCACTAAATATGATGGGATGACCCTAGGACTTAGACCCGCAAGCATACAAGCGCTCAATGATTCTCACAATGACGATTTTTGCTCACTCGGCTCACAAGTTCACCCGATGGGTCCGGGAGATGATGGTGAGGGTCCGAGGCGGGACCCAATTGTCCTAATGGACTTACAATGCTAAGGCTGACCCCCAATGGGCCTGGGAGACCCAGCTTTGTGGGTGGCTGGCCCGCAAGGCGGGGTGTTGGGTGGCACTCACTCACGGGCCGCGGTGGGCACGAAATCGCTTAAAATTAAGTTCGAGCGCTCTCTTACCGTCCGACGGGCATTCAAGGCAATACTACATTTGCAGAAATGAAGCTACAAGGGTGTGATCAGAAGCTCACCTGATCAGTGTGAAGACACCGATCCCGTTCGGAGACGAGGACGCACCGGGAAGCGTGGGTAATTACCCGAACGCTGCGGCGATTGTCGCTTGACCTGAAACTTAAAGAGTACAACACTACACCTCACGCAGGAAAGATGAACTTGGGGTGGGGATTAATCTTATTACACTCAAAACTACCTCCAGGCAGGGAGGGGCCTTCAGCCGGCCAAGCGGGGTGGGGATTTATGCAAAGGAAAAGCCGATCTTCCGAGTCCGCCGGTTCTGCCAATCTGCAAGTTTGCAGGACTGGATGTCTCTGTTGATGCTGCCACGGGATCCACGGGGCTCCAAACTTGACGAAACCACTGCCAAAAGTTTTTCAGCTGACAGGGGATGAAGCTTGAAATTTTGGGGCAGCTTTGACACCCGAGGCTGGCAGTGCCGGCGATGGGAACAGGACAGCAATGTCTGGCTCCTGGCAGGTACTGAACTGATGCAGCAGGTTGCAGACGTCGCTGTGGCCGCTCCTGAACTCCGATTGGGACGAGATTGGCGGTAACGCGATCGTGGTCGGAGTAGCTTCGAGCAGCAGTTGACGGGGCCTCGATCCAAGGTCGGAGGAGAGCGGGGTAGCAGGTAGAGTAGGTACAGGTCGAACCTGGTCCCACAGTGGGCAGACTACCCACCCTGACGAAGAAAATGTTAACTTGCAGCTCCGGTGGCCGAATGAGGTCCTTCTTCTTGGAGGAGACAGCTAACTGGTAGTAGTTTCAGCCCTCCAAAAATGGCGCTCAGATATTTAGGGAGGAAGTCGTGGTCGGACTGTGACTGCAGCTCTGGTTCCCTGCCTGAGAGCTTCTGCGCAGTTGAGGGAGATCGGCTCCTGCGGACAGCTCCGACCTCGGATGTTGACGAAACCACCTCGCCTTGAAAGCTCTCTGGACGCCCTTTCCAGAGATGTAGTCCTTGACACCAGGAGGACCAGGGAACGGCCGGTACTGTTGTGATCTTCAGGACCCAACTCTGCAGCCTGTGACCTGCTTTCTAAAATGGCAAACTAGCAAGAATGAAGGGAGTGGGAGGGGGTTAACAAAGCTTGAAGATGATGGCTGAAGGTTTAGGGAGGGGGGGAGGACGTGGCTAGGGCTCCAGGAGGTTAGGAATGGCAGGGATGGAGGGAGAAAGGGGGCTGGAACTGCTAGAGGTGGAGATGGGGGGGTGGATGTGCACAAGAGAGAAGATGAGTGTGAGGGAAGGTGGGGGGCGAACTTGGCTATGGGGAGGGAGTGGATTTCGACCTAGGGTGAGGGAGGGATGGGAGAGGGGAGGGTAATTCGAATTTGGGCTTTGAGAGGGGTTAATTTAGCCTTGGGAAGGTGGATAGGTGCCTTGGGAAGTGAAGGGAGGTGGGTGGTAGTTGGGAAGTATAGTTTGGATTGGTGGAGGGTTGTTGGGACTAGGTGGAGAGTAAAGGAGGGTTGTGGGAAGTTGTGGGGTATTAATGGAGGTAGGTGGGGGTTGGAATTGAATGAGAGAGGGGGGAGGAGAGAGGGGAGGTTCGCCCTTGCCTTGTGGGAGAGAGAAGGAGAGCTAGAGAGAGAGAGAGGAATGGAATAATGAGAGATTTGAAAGAGTTTTCTTCAATATTCATCAAAAGTTAGTACATGGAGGGAGATGGGGGCTATTTATAGGCAACCCATCTTTACAAGATAAAAATAACCCTGCCATTTAAGGCAAAAGACCAAACATGTCCTAGACTCAGTCCAATAGTCCCAAACTAAGGTATTAGGGCCCAATTAGACCAAATAGGGGAAATGGACTAGTATAACATGACATAATAAAAGGAAATACATGCGACATGACCCAATAAAAGGAAAATTATATATGATAAGACTCAATAAAAGGAAAATACATAAGATGAGAATGAGTCGACCCAAATCAAGGGTGTGCAGGCGACCCGAGCCATAGCGAGTGTCGTGAGATGTCCTCATCACCTTCACTCAAGAAGACATGTTGCTCCCCACTACCAGCCACAACAGGTCGCTGTATATGAAAGGACATCTAAATGGCCAGGAGCTGAACAGAATCCTTGTGGATCTCGGGGCAACTGTCAACATCCTACCATACAGGATATATGAGAGGCACTACTTCAATGTGTGCCTCAAAAAAGTCAGAGATATGCGTATTGTCGGCTTCAACCAAAAGTGTCAAGTGTCGCTGGGAGTAGCAGAATTCACACTAACTTTGGCGGACTTTGTTACGAGGGTGCAGTTTCATGTCATCGACTCCCGCACCTCGTACAAGGCACTGCTTGGCCATCCTTGGCTACATGAGAACATGGTGGTGCCCTCTACGCTCCACCAATGCATCAAAGACAACCTGGAAGGGAAGAAGGAAAGAGTATTTACTGATCTCCACCTATTCGAAGTATTCGAATGTCACCTAGCGGACACCCCTCTATATGCAGAACTGTCGCAGAAGACCTCTGAAGCTAAAACCTCTGTCGGCACATCAAAAAGTACCTCCGGCGCCGACTAGTTCCCTCCGCCGCCGCGCGGGTATGTCAATCCCAAGATGGTCTTACATATCACCGTCACCGGGGACGTAGGCAGGATAGCACATCTCGCCATCTACCCCGAAGCTAATGAAGCCAAGGTCGACCAGTAGCACGACCACATCGGGATCCCGGAAGGCCTTACCAAGCCAATTCTCGACCTCGATAATTGTCACGCCCCGAGAGCGGAAGATACCCGGAGACGCGTGACGAGTTTATATCAATCATGTCAATCAGAGTATTAGTGTATTCGACACCAAAATCAGAGATGCGCAAAAGTAAAGATAACTCAATCCTTTATTCCTTCATAAGAATATGTCTATTACAAACCTTTGAAGTACTAACTAAAATAAAGGAAAAATACAAGGTTGACTCAAGAAAATATGAAAAAGACTAGATAACATGGAAGAAGCTCTATCTCTTTCACTCTTGATTTTCCCCATCCGTTTGAGTTCTCTCACCGTCGGACTTACCTGAAAAGTAGGGAAAACACTAAGTGAGCGAACGCTCAGTAGGAAATTATATCTCAAGAACTAGCAATGGGTTTAAGTAATTACATCTTTCATGAATGCACTATAGCTATGCATGCTCACATAAAATGACAAGATAGAGAGAGTGTATAACAATATGATAGCAAGAAGAACTAGTCATGAACTTTCAAGAACTTATATTAAAAGATATCAAGATATTCAAGCAAGTGTATTCATCATGTCATGTGGAAATTTGGCTATCACATTCAAGCACGCAAGTATGCAATTTCCCTTTTTCGGGTCACGCAAGTCATGTAATATCAAGTCAAGTACAAGTACAAGATTTGTGGAATGTTCAATCAAGCTAGTCATGCACTTCGGTATAATGCCAATACTGTGATCAATCAACTCCCATGGGCACAAGTACTGTCGGGTGCTCCTCCCTGGACCAGATCGGGCCCTATATGCGCAGGCATTAATCATGTATTTTAACATCCACTTTTGTGTATAGCCAATATGGAATTTCAAGAATAAAGCTTGTAGGATAAACTTGGATAGAGTAGAGTCCAAAATATGACATTTGACATAGATAGGCGATAATAACGGTACAATCACGATTATCGATAAAACTAGGTGGAATTGGTTCCCTAACTTGGGTACCATGACAAACAAGTATGGACACTCTTTATATAGAATTGAGGTCCACAAGAACATCAAGTTTAATATAGAATTGGGGTTTACAAGAACATCATAACAATGTTGATATAGAATTGGGGTTTACAAGAACAGCATCAAATGGCATGATAACCTCATCCCATTAAGAGAATTCTCATGATACACACATTGCATAACATGAGGGCCGGTATACCATGTTTCTTTAGAGTGACATGGCAAAAGAGTGTAATGGGTTTTTATGGTACAACCAACTCAGTCGGCCTTGAGGGAATCCAAGGCTGCGAGGAGATTTACGGAGGTCTCTATGACTAACTCGCTAGTCCAAAGGAACGGAATGTCCAATGGAGAGCTTGTATGTCAATGAGAATTAGTGGGTAAACGATAAATCATCATGAAACGTGGGACTATATTCACGGAACGGAATATAGTGCCGATTACATATATATATATATATATATATATATATATATATATATATATATATATATATATATATATATATATAACCCTTCGGTTGACAGTAATCAGTGTAAAACAGAAATACAGAAAATAGCGACTTAAGCTAAGTCATTAATTATCCAATTAACGCCTTATTCAGGGGCGTTTATTCACAATTTGATGACTTATACATTAGTCGTCCCTTCAATATTTCCATTGTACAGAAAATCAATATTCTGGAATTTTAACAAAAACGCGCCCTAGACAGGGGTGTTACTTTTCAATTAGCGCCCTGGTCTGGGGAGTCAGTTCAATAAGAGACGACCTTGTGCAGGTCGTTAATTCAACAATTTATCAATTTTCAGATGATAAAATTTCAGGAAAACAATTTCATGGTCATGACAAGATAATTAACAGGATTTCACAGGTATACTCATGCAATATATTAGATTCATGGTTACATAGATATTAAATTTTAAACGTGGGTATTTATTAATTACATGTAATTGACGACTTCTGGGCAAGGCGTCAAAATAATAATTAGCGCCCTAGTGTGGGTCGCTTCTTTAAATTAGCGCCCTAGTCAAAGGCGTTGCTTTGAAAATTGCATAGAAATAGTTGAAACCACAATAAAACTATATGCATGGAGGATCGATGATATTATTAAAAATATTAAGCTAGTTTGGGCTACGTTCTTGAGAAAACCTACCTTTTGAAGTTTTTAACTGATGAACGGATGAAGGTTTGGAGAAGAAAACGATGCTCTGTTCTCGAACAGAGATAACTTGCAGGAGATGGACGGAGAATACCCGATCTTTAGTAAAAAGGGGTGATCGTCTTCTCAACACAGACAACCTGTATAGGAAGATGAGGAAGGAAAAGAACATTAACGTTCTTTCAACACACACAACCAAAAATAAAGAGGAAGAACATTACCTGTTCTTCACGTTGATGACAGCAGCAGCAGATCGCCAAATAGCGATCAAGGGTTGATTTAGGAGGATATTTATAGGATTTTGGGGATCCTAATAGGGTTAGAGGTGTATTGGAAGTAATACTTCTATGATAGAGTTCTTACCATATTCCACCTTCGACGTAGTTATCCAGAACTTGCCCTGGATAGACTCCTGGGTCGAACGAAACTTGATCTGAATTAACGTCTTAAGCGAGGGCGTTAATTTAAATTGACGCTTTGTCAAGCGTCGTGTCTTGTATAAAACGCGCCCAGGTAGAGGGCGTTACATTTACTTCCCCATTTGGCCGTTTGATAATTGACGCCTTGTTGTTTGGGCGTCCCTTTTTAATTAGCGTCTTATCTAGAGGTGTTTCTTAATGAAGTAGCGCCTTGACCAAAGGCGTTATTTCCATTCTGTCTTATTTTTATATGTTTAGGCTTTCATCATCTAATTATTTATCTTTTATTTTAATTTAATTTATTTAAAATTCTTATTTTTATCAGGGTTGCTACACCCTCCCCTACTTAAAAGAATTTGATCCCCAAATTCAATAGTATATATAAGTGGAGAGTGTAGAGTATATACCTTAAAATAATTTTGGAAATCTCTTCCTCATGGATTCCTCGGTCTCCCATGTAGCTTCATGTTCGGAGTTCTTATTCCATTGCACCTTAAGCATGGGAATAACCTTATTCCTTAGGGTACGTACTTCACGATCTAGTATCTTTATGGGCTTCTGCTCATATGTGAGATCCTTCTGGATAACTAAGTCTCCATGTTCAATAATATGTGATGGATCGTGTACATACTTCTTCAACATAGATATATGGAACACATTATGGACTTTGGACAATTGAGGAGGTAATGTGATGCGATAAGCAACCTCGCCAACTCTTTCCAATATCTAAAAAGGTCCGATAAATCTTGGTGTAAGCTTGCCCTTAACACCAAATCTCCGTATTCCACGTCCAGGCGATATCTTGAGAAATACATGATCTCCGACTTGGAATTCAAGGTCTCTCCTTCTTGTATCGGCATAAGCCTTTTGCCTAGACTGAGCAACTTGCAGTCTTTCTCGAATCAATTGTATTCTTTCAGTGGTAACCCTTACCATGTCTGGACCTAGCAGTTGTTTCTCCCCAACTTCGTCCCAGCATAAGGGTGATCGGCATCTCCTTCCGTATAAAGCTTCGAAAGGTGCCATTTGTATACTTCCCTGGTAGCTATTATTGTATGCAAATTCCACCAATGGCAAGTGATCATGCCAGCTTCCATCGAAATCAATGATGCAAGCTCTGAGCATATCTTCAACCACCTGGTTAGTTCTCTCGGTCTGACCATCCGTTTGAGGATGAAAAGCTGTACTAAAGTTAAGCCTTGTTCCCAACGAATGTTGTAGTCCCTTTAAAAAATGAGAAGTAAAACGGGGATCTCTGTCAGACACGATTGAAACAGGAATATCATGTAATCTGATTATGTCCTTGATGTATACTGCAGCCAACACATCGACTGACCATCGGCTCTTGACTGGCAAGAAATGTGCCGATTTAGTCAATCGGTCAATAATAACCCATATTCCATCATGTCCTCCTTTTGATTTAGATAAACCCATGATGAAATCCATACTAATATTCTCCCACTTCCATTTGGGAATATCTAGAGGATGTAATTTTCCAGCTGGCTTTTGGTGTTCCGCCTTGACCTGTTGGCAAGTGAGACAACGTGATACATAATCTGCTATTTCCCTTTTCATGTTGGGCCACCAAAAATTTCTTTTCACATCTTGGTATATGTTGGTAGATCCAGGATGAATCGTGTACCTTGATCTATGAGCTTCATCTAAGATCTTCTTCTTTAACTCGGGATAATCCGGTATACAAGTTCTGTTCCTGAACATTAATCTTCCTTCACAAGTTATTTGGAAATCAGATTGTCCTTCCAATCTGCCCTTGATTTCCACTAATATTGGGTCATCATCATGAAGTGCTTGTGTTTCAGTTAATAGGTCTGGATGAATGCTTATGTGAGACAATGCGACACATTTGAAGTCCGTGTCCATGCTTATATTGAGCTTAGAGAATTGCTCCAGCAACTTCCATTCTTGAATCATACAATTGGCTAACAGTGCTCTCGGCTTTTGACTAAGGGCATCTGCTACATGATTACCCTTTCCGGGATGATATTGTATATTGAAGTCGAAGTCCTTGAGATATTCTAGCCAACGCCTTTGCCTCATATTTAGTTCCTTTTGAGAGAAAAGATACTTGAGACTCTTGTGATCGGAGTATACAGTAAACTGTACTCCATATAGATAATGTCTCCAGATTTTTAGTGCAAACACTACCGCGGCCAATTCTAAGTCATGGACGGGGTAGTTCTCTTCATGCTTCTTTAATTGACGAGAAGATTAAGCTATAACCTTTTCTTGTTGCATTAGAACACATCCGAGGCCAATGCCAGAAGCATCAGTGTATACCTCGAATTTTTCTCCTTCCATTGGTAAAGCTAAGACAGGAGCTGTAGTAAGATGATCCTTGAGAGTTTGGAAGCTTCTTTCACATTCCTCACTCCATTCGTAACGGATCTCCTTGCGAGTTAACCTCGTAAGTGGTACGGCGATCTTAGAGAAATCTTTGATGAATCGCCTGTAATAGTCGGCAAGACCTAAGAAACTTCGGATCTCGCTAGCATTGGTCGGTCTTTCCCAATTTCTTACAGCTTCAACTTTTGATGGATCTACTGATAAGCCATCCTTTGATATAACATGTCCGAGAAAAGTCACTTCCTCAAGCCAGAATTCACACTTGCTGAGTTTTGCATATAATTTGTTTGCCCTTAATATTTGTAATGCAATCCTAAAGTGCTCGTCATGCCCTTCCTTGGTCTCGGAATAAATCAATATATCATCAATAAAAACCACCACAAATTGATCCAAATAAGGCCTGAATATACTATTCATTAACTGCATAAAGGCAGCAGGGGCATTCATTAGTCCGAAAGGCATAACAACAAATTCATAATGGCCGTACCTGCTTCTGAATGCAGTCTTATGAATGTCCTCATCCTTGATTCTTAACTGATGATATCCCGACCAAAGATCAATTTTGGAAAAGTACTTGGATCTTGAAATTTGATCAAACAACTCATCGATTCTCGGCAGTGGATACTTATTCTTGATAGTGAGATGATTCAATTGTCGATAGTCGATGCATAACCTCATGGATCCATCTTTCTTCTTTACAAATAATACAGGCGCTCCCCATGGGGAAGTACTTGGTCTTATGAATCCTTTTTTAATGAGTTCCATCAATTGCTCCTTTAACTCCTTGAGTTCAGCAGGTGACATTCTATACGGTGCCTTAGAAACTGGACCCGCACCAGGAACTAAATCGATGGTGAAGGCCACTTCTCTTTGTGGGGGTAATCCGGGCAAATCTTCCGGAAATACGTCCGAAATTCTTGTACCACCGGAATGTCTTCTATCTTAGTTCCCTTAGCCTCCTTAATCGTGACGAATGCAAGGAAAGATACACATCCTTTCCTGATGAGCTTGCTAGCTCGGAGAGCCAAAATAAGAGGGGTTTTTCTTCGCCTCTTGGGGCTAGTAAAGATCAGTTCTGGAAATTCCTCGAAAGTAACCTTGCTATTGCGGCAATCGACCGTTGCCTGATATTTAGATAACCAATCCGCTCCTAGTATGACATCATACTCCTTTAGATCTAAACATATAAGATCAATAGGGAGATTCTTACCATGAACCAATACTTCACAGTTCTGGTAATGGTGTGTAATATCAGTCTCGTTTCCTAGAGGAGTATACAAGACTAATTTTATCCATTCTGGTTCTAGGGGTAACGGATCAGCGAACTTCTTGGAAACAATTGAATGTGAAGCACCAGTATCAAATAAGACATGTGCAGACTTGGAACAAACTTTCAGTGTACCTTCTACTAGTCCGCCTTCTTCTTCTTGTTCTGTCTCCTTAATTGCGTGAAGACGAGCATTCTTGGTTACTGGGTGCTTCCCGTCCCCGGCTTGATCATTAAGTAATGGGCAATCGGGAATTCGATGATCGCGGCTCCCACAGCGGAGACATGCTCCTAGTTTCCTCCAGCATTCTTCTGCTCTATGGCCCGCCTTGTCACAGTGCTTGCACACTATATTTGGTGGGGTAGTGGTGATGGAGAAGGGCTTGATCTTCTTAAACTTCTGATCTTGTGAGGAAGTACCTCCATTACTAGGCCTCTTCTTGAAGTTGGGTTTAAAGGAACCCGAACTTGTAACTTGTTCTTTCTTGTCCTTCCCACGGATTCTATCAGATAGTTCCGTGGCGTCTTCTAATAGCTGAGCTCGGCGCACTATCTCCGAATAGACTTGAATATCCATCGACGCTAGTTGGGTAATATATTGGGGCCTGAGCCCATTAAGGAACCTCCTAGCTTTCATCTTCTCGGTGTTAACTAAGTGTTTAGCATACCGAGATAATCTAGAGAATTGTGCCTCGTACTCCGCCACCGATAATGAACGTTGCTTGAGTGCAGCAAATTCGGTAGCTTTTTTTTCTTGGACTCGGTCCGAAAAATATTTAGCGTTGAAATGTTCAACGAATTCTTCCCAAGTAACTTGGTCTTGATTTAAAGTAGCTTCTATTGATTCCCACCAGCATCGGGCATCCCTTTCTAACTGAAAGGTAGCTAATAAGACTTTATCTTGATCTGTGCACTGCATAACACGGAATATACGTTCCGTCTCTCTGATCCAGTGCTCTGCGTCGTCCGGATCAGTAGAACCCATGAATTTGGGAGGGTTCATGTTCTTGAAGACTTGGTGGAGACTTCCGGCTCGTTGTGCACCTCCTTGTGCTACCTGTTGCAGCACCTAAGTCAAGCCTTGAAGTGTACGCTGCATATTGCGCCACTGAGCACGTTCGGCAGCCATCATCCTACAATTACAATAACTAGATTAGTATATACTCGCTTTAAGGGCTTTTAAGTTTTTATGTTAACTCAACCCTTGGTTCTACCCAATCTCACTGGTTAAAGGTTTGAACCTATCCTTGGACTTGGGTTTTCCTAGGAATTGAATATCCTAGGCTCTGATACCACAAAAACTGTCACGCCCCGAGAGCAGAAGATACCCGGAGACGCGTGACGAGTTTATATCAATCATGTCAATCAGAGTATTAGTGTATTCGACACCAAAATCAGAGATGCGCAAAAGTAAAGATAACCCAATCCTTTATTCCTTCATAAGAATATGTCTATTACAAACCTTTGAAGTACTAACTAAAATAAAGGAAAAATACAAGGTTGACTCAAGAAAATATGAAAAAGACTAGATAACACGGAAGAAGCTCTATCTCTTTCACTCTTGATTTCCCCCATCCGTTTGAGTTCCCTCACCGTCGGACTTACCTGAAAAGTAGGGAAAACACTAAGTGAGCGAACGCTCAGTAGGAAATTATATCTCAAGAACTAGCAATGGGTTTAAGTAATTACATCTTTCATGAATGCACTATAGCTATGCATGCTCGCATAAAACGACAAGATAGAGAGAGTGTATAACAATACGATAGCAAGAAGAACTAGTCATGAACTTTCAAGAACTTATATCAAAAGATATCAAGATATTCAAGCAAGTGTATTCATCTTGTCATGTGGAAATTTGGCTATCACGTTCAAGCACGCAAGTATGCAATTTCCCTTTTTCGGGTCACAGAAGTCATGTAATATCAAGTCAAGTACAAGTACAAGATTTGTGGAATGTTCAATCAAACTAGTCATGCACTTCGATATAATGCCAATACCGTGATCAATCAACTCCCATGGGCACAAGTACTTTCGGGTGCTCCTCCCAGGACCAGATCGGGCCCTATATGCACAGGCATTAATCATGTATTTTAACATCCACTTTTGTGTATAGCCAATATGGAATTTCAAGAATAAAACTTGTAGGATAAACTTGGATAGAGTAGAGTCCAAAATATGACATTTGACATAGATAGGCGATAATAACTGTAGCAACCCTAATAAATGAATAATTGAAATGAATTAAAACATATATATTATAGAAGTAATATATAAAAGGAATAGGGTTAATTGGACGAAATAAAACAAAATTAAAAATAACGCCTCTTATTAAGGCGTTAATTTATAAAGAAACGCCTCTATCCATGGCGTGACTAAAGAAAGGACGCCCACACATGCGGTCGTCAGTTCTCATGCGACCAAATGGGTAAGTAAAAGAAACGCCCCTATCTTGGGCGTGTTTTAAAACACGAAACGCCCTTTTTTAAGGCGCTTTTTAAGAAACGCCCTAAAGTAAGGCGTCAATTAAATAATACACGCCCTGACCAAAGTCGTTAATTCCATTCGGAACCGTTCGAACCCAGAACTTATCCAGGGTAAGTGATAACTATGAGAAAGAGTTCGAATGTGGTAATAACTCAATCTTGGAAATATTACTTTCAATCAAACACTACTTTTGTTAGGACTCCTAAATCCTATAAATAGTCTTGATCGAACGAACCCTAAACCTATTTGATCGATCATCTGCTATGGTGAGTAAAGAACTGAACGTTCTTTTCTTTCTATCACATGAAGAGTTACTGACTCTTCATCTCTTTCTCTTCTATACAGGTTAGGGAAAGCCGCATACGTGAAGAACAAAGTACTGTTCTTCCTCTTTCTTCTCCTCTGATTATGTGTGATGAAGAAACTTATGACTGCAGTTCTTCTTCCATAGGATCTACAGTGAGTTGACAAAGTGAAGAACGAAGGTCCTTCATCAAATAACTTATTCGTCTGCATCCTCTTCTGTGCGTCCTGCTGCGGTTGATTGAGGTCGGAAGCCTTCATCAGCATCAACTTTTCTTCTTCCGAGAAGACTCTGTTACAAACAGAGTATTGTTCCCTATCAAGTTCTTCACGTGTCCTTCATCCAGACCATACTAAGGTAGGATTTTCTCAAGTCACTGTAGCCCAAACTAAATTGATACAGTACAATAATTATCATGCATATACATGGTTTGGTTTACTATAGTTTCTGAACGACTTTCTGTTAATTTCTGGAAAGAAACGTCCTTATCAAGGGCGTGACTATGAAATACACGCCCCAGACTAGGGCGCTACTTTACAAGTCACGACCCTGCCAAGGTCGTCAATTTTGGATTTGACGCCCTGCACACAGGCGTTAATTTCATTTAATCATTAATCACCCATGTTAAGAATTGAGTATCTATGAAATAATGATCCTACAATGATGCATGATCACATGTCTTCAAACTTGCTAATTTTATTGTCATGACCATACATTCGTTCTCCATGAATTCTATTATCCTGAAATTATTACTGCCCATGAAAATTCATGGTATCTCTTGAATTCACGACCTAGACTAGGTCGTTTTCCATGTGGTAACGCCCCATCACAGGGCGTGAATAAAAAAAATAAACGCCCCTTTCTAGGGCGCGTATCTGTTAAAATCCTGGAATATATATTCTGTGAAAATAAGAATTTAATGATTAACGCCCCTGCCAAGGGCGCGTTTTTGATAATTTCTGAAAATAAATATGTTCTGAAAAATATTGTAAATAAAAAGACGCCTGCTACAGTAGTCGTCAACTTCTGAAGAAACGCCCCTTCCGAAGGCGCGTCTTAGATACATTATTGAATTATTGAAAAATTCTGCAAAACGGACCATATGTAAACGCCCTTCTGTTAGGCGTTAATTACTTAAGAAACGACTTGACCTAAGTCGTTATTTTACTATAAACTGATTTTTCATCTGATTTGCTAACCGATGGTTTTATATTATATATATATATATATATCGGCACTATTCTCCACTCCGTGAGTATAGTCCCACTTTTCACGGTGTTTTATCGATCACACTCAATTCTCATTGACATACAAGCTCTCCTTTGGACATTCCGTTCCTTGGGACTAGCGAGTTAGTCATAGAGACCTCCGTAAGACTCCTCGTAGCCTTGGATTCCCTCAAGGCCGACTGAGCTGGTTGTACCCTAAAAACCCATTACACCATTGATGCCATGTCACTCTAAAGAAACATGGGATACCGGCCCTTATGATTATACAAAGAGTATATCATAAGAAATTCTTAATGGGATGATGATATCCTGCCATATCATGTCGTTCTTGTAAACCTCAATTCTATGATAAGAATGAGGGTATCTTACCTTTGATATACTGTTCATGTGGACCTCAATTCTATATAAAGAATATCCATACTGATTTGTCATGGTACCCAAGTTAAGGGAATCATATTCTACCTAGTTTTATCGATATCGTGATTATACCGTTATTATCGCCATTCTATGTCCTTTGTCATATTTTGGACTCTTTTCTATCAAAGTTGTCATACGTGTCTACAAGCTTGATTATTGAAATTCTATGTTGGCTATAAACAAGAGTGGATGTCAAAACACATGATAAATGCCTGCGCATATAGGGCCCGATCTGGTCCTGGGAGGAGCACCCGAAAGTACTTGTGCCCATGGGAGTTAAAATGATAAGGTATCTGGCATTATACCGAGTACTTGACTTGCTTGATTGGACATTCCACACACATCTTGTACTTGAATCGTACTTGACTTTACATGAAATGCGTGGCCCGAAAGAGGGTAATTTACTTGCTTGATACATGATAGCCAAAGTTCTTGACATGACTCGATAATTGTACTTGCTTGAATATCTTGAATAAACTTGTTATCTTGTTGAAAGTTCATGATTAAGTTCATCTTATTTCTTTGATGTTACATTCTCTCTATCTTGTCGTTTCATGCGAGCATGCATAGCTTTATTGCATTCATGAAAGATGTAATTACTTAAACCACTTGCTAGTACTTGAGATATAATTTCCTACTGAGCGTTCGCTCATTCCGTTTGTCCCTTTCTACTTTTCAGGTAAGTCCGACGACGATGGAAGTCAATCGGATGGGAATGATCAAGAGTGAAAGAGATAGAGATTCTCCAAGTGTCATCTAGTCTTTTCTATAGTTTCTTGAGTTAAAGATGTATTCTTTTCCTTTTTATTAAACAGAGTATTGGATTTGTAATAGTCTATCCGTTATGAAATAAAGGATTGGGTTATCTTGCTATTTTGCGTATCTCTGTCTTTGTGTCGAATACACGACCACTCTGATTGACATGATTGATATAGACACGTTGCGCCTCTCCGGGTATCTTCCGCGCTCGGGGCGTGACAATAACAGTACAATCACGATTATCGATAAAACTAGGTGGAATTGGTTCCCTAACTTGGGTACCATGACAAATAAGTATGGACACTCTTTATATAGAATTGAGGTCCACAAGAACATCAAGTTTAATATAGAATTGGGGTTTACAAGAACATCATAACAATGTTGATATAGAATTGGGGTTTACAAGAACAGCATCAAATGGCATGATAACCTCATCCCATTAAGAGAATTCTCATGATACACACTTTGCATAACATGAGGGCCGGTATACCATGTTTCTTTAGAGTGACATGGCAAAATAGTGTAATGGGTTTTTATGGTACAACCAGCTCAGTCGGCCTTGAGAGAATCCAAGGCTGCGAGGAGATTTACGGAGGTCTCTATGACTAACTCGCTAGTCCAAAGGAACGGAATGTCCAATGGAGAGCTTGTATGTCAATGAGAATTAGTGGGTAAACGATAAATCATCATGAAACGTGGGACTATATTCACGGAACGGAATATAGTGCCGATTACATATATATATATATATATATATATATATATATATATATATATATAACCCTTCGGTTGACAGTAATCAGTGTAAAACAGAAATATAGAAAATAGCGACTTAAGCTAAGTCATTAAATATCCAATTATCGCCTTATTCAGGGGCGTTTATTCACAATTTGACGACTTATACATTAGTCGTCCCTTCAATATTTCCATTCTACAGAAAATCAATATTTTGGAATTTTAACAAAAACGCGCCCTGGACAGGGGCGTTACTTTTCAATTAGCGCCCTGGTCTGGGGCGTCAGTTCAATAAGAGACGACCTTGTGCAGGTCGTTAATTCAACAATTTATCAATTTTCAGATGATAAAATTTCAGGAAAACAATTTCATGGTCATGACAAGATAATTAACAGGATTTCACAGGTATACTCATGCAATATATTAGATTCATGGTTACATAGATATTAAATTTTAAACGTGGGTATTTATTAATTACATGTAATTGACGACTTCTGGGCAAGGCGTCAAAATAATAATTAGCACCCTAGTGTGGGTCGCTTCTTTAAATTAGCGCCCTGGTCAAGGGCGTTGCTTTGAAAATTGCATAGAAATAGTTGAAACCACAATAAAACTATATGCATGGAGGATCGATGATATTATTAAAGATATTAAGCTAGTTTGGGCTACGTTCTTGAGAAAACCTACCTTTTGAAGTTTTTAACTGATGAACGGATGAAGGTTTGGAGAAGAAAACGATGCTCTGTTCTCGAACAGAGATAACTTGCAGGAGATGGACGAAGAATACCCGATCTTCAGTAAAAAGGGGTGATCGTCTTCTCAACACAGACAACCTGTATAAGAAGATGAGGAAGGAAAAGAACATCAACGTTCTTTCAACACACACAACCAAAAATAAAGAGGAAGAACATTAACTGTTCTTCACGTTGATGACAGCAGCAGCAGATCGCCAAATAGCGATCAAGGGTTGATTTAGGAGGATATTTATAGGATTTTGGGGATCCTAATAGGGTTAGAGTTTTATTGGAAGTAATACTTCCATGATAGAGTTCTTACCATATTCCACCTTCGACGTAGTTATCCAGAACTTGCCCTGGATAGACTCCTGGGTCGAACGAAACTCGATCTGAATTAACGTCTTAAGCGAGGGCGTTAATTTAAATTGACGCTTTGTCAAGCGTCGTGTCTTGTATAAAACGCGCCCAGGTAGAGGGCGTTACATTTACTTCCCCATTTGGCCGTTTGATAATTGACGCCTTGTTGTTTGGGCGTCCCTTTTTAATTAGCGCCTTATCTAGAGGCGTTTCTTAATGAAGTAGCGCCTTGACCAAAGGCGTTATTTCCATTCTGTCTTATTTTTATGCGTTTAGGCTTTCATCATCTAATTATTTATCTTTTATTTTAATTTGATTTATTGAAAATTCTTATTTTTATCAGGGTTGCTACAATAATATTACTGTCAAACCTTTCAAAGCTTGGGAGGTGGTGCATATAGACGGCCCCAGCAGCCTATTTTACACGGCTGAAGAGCACCCTACACAGGAGGATACTGATTGTCATCTCCCTGAGGATATAGAAGACCCGTCAATCCCCATTCAGGGATTGGCAATTATAACAAATCGGATGGCCAAGATGTTCCAGAAACATCACATCCCCTCTGGCCAGCCTCGCAAGAAGAAAGAAGCATTCCAGAAGCTGTGGTATCCCCCAAGCCTGGATAAAGAAATGAGACGTGTCTCTCAACACCCAGGGTTAGGCTTCACCCTCGAGGAATACTATTATAATGGGTGCTATGAAGTGGACACCATCTCCGCTATCTACCCGACTGAAGATAACTCACTGGGGGAAACTTTCGATGAACACCCAGCAGAAGCTGAACATATAGAACCAGCTCGACCAAGAGACTTGGAATCAGGAGCCATATTCCCCTGCCGGTGCTGGGAGCAGGTCTATCCCGAGGAAGCGGCTCTTCAAGCTAAATTCGACACGGCCAGCAGTAGTGAAGCTGAAGATACTGAAGAAGTAGGGCTGCCTCCCTCCAGTGGCCCTCCTATGATGATGATGTCAGCACTTCTCGAATCGATCAGGGAAGCTTCTTCCAAACCTGATTAAGAGATTAGTGCTACTAGAAAAGAAACAGCTACCTCCACTAAAGATATGGTGATCCAAGAGGGCGGGACCTTCTCACCTTGTACCATGGAGTTGCAGTGCTGCTCTAACTCAATGATAAACAATCTCCAATCCCTAACAACTGCAAGCTCGGTGGTAGGGGGAGGCAATCGACTCACCCCTCAAAATCACAACTAAGGTTGATTTGCTGGCAGAGCAATTCACGCCGCCACTACCGGCAGAACTGGAGATTTCTGATGAAACTCAGATGAGGCAGAATGAAGAGATCGAGGTCCTCGACCTAAAAAATGATATACCCGACTTTATCGACCTCCAGTCTGCACCCCCGGAGATAGAAGATGGGGGCCAAGCCACAGTCGATGAACTGATAGAAGTCAACTTGGGAAATGAGGGCGACCCTATGCCGACCTTCCTTAGTGCCCAGTTATCTACTGAAGAACAAAGGCTGTACATCCAGCTGCTACAAGAATATTGGGATTGCTTCGCCTGGACCTACAAGGAAATGCCAGAATTGAGCCCCACAGTCTCACAGCATGAGCTAGCCACAAGCCCTGAAGCTGAGCCGGTGAAATAGCCACCACAGCGCATGAGGCCAGAGCTCATCACTCAAATATGCAAGGAAGTTGACAAGCTCATTGATGTGGGTTTTGTTGAAGAAAACCAATATACCATGTGGCTGGCTAATATCGTGCCCATGAAAAAGAAGAATGGGCAGATACAGATATGTGTTGATTTCTGAGATCTGAACAAGGCCTGCCCCAAGGACGACTTCCAAGTACAGATAACGGAGGTCATGATTGATGCCACGACTGGCCATGAGGCCCTGTCATTTATGGACGGGTCGTCCGGCTACAACCAGATATGGATCGCAGGACATGACCGGGTCCACACCGCCTTTCAAACTCCCAAGGACATATATCACTACAAGAGGATGCCATTCGGACTGAAGAACGCTGACGTAACTTACTAGCGGGCGATGACCAGAATATTTGATGAACTGCTCTACCACAAGGTCGAGTGCTATATAGATGACCTAGTAGTCAAGACCAAACAGAAAGAAGACCACCTGCAGGACCTCCGAGTCGTGTTTCAAAGGCTCAGGCAGTATGAATTAAAGATGAACCCCATGAAGTGTGCATTCGCGGTATCGAGGGGAAAATTCTTGGGCATCATTGTTAGATATCGGGGAATTGAGATAGACCCCACAAAGATCAAGGTAATCCAGGTGTTACCTCCACCAAGGAACCTCTCTGAGCTGAGATCTCTACAAGGCGGCCTGGCATATATTCGGCGGTTCATATCTTACTTGTCAGGACGATTCCATCCCTTTCACAAGCTAATGATGAAAGATGTTCCCTTTTATTGGGACGAAGAATGTCAGATAGCCTTTGATAAGCTGAAGGATTATCTGAAGACTCCTCTAGTGCTGGGAGCGCCGGTGAAAGGACGACCGCTAATCCTCTACATAGCAGCCACATATAACTCCCTGGGGGCAATGCTAGCCCAGAATAATGAAGAAGGAAAGGAACAAGCCCTCTACTACGTCAGTCGGAGATTGGTCATAACTGAGGAGAAATACACCTTTGTCAAGAAGATCTGCCTGGCGCTGGCCTTCATAGTCAAGAAGCTTCGACACTATATGCTGTCGCACGAGATTAAGCTGATTTCCAAAGCGGATCCGCTTAAATATATTGTTAAGATCGGTGCAAGGATTCAGAGGGGGGGTGAATGAATCTCACCCATAAAAACTTTTCTCTAAATAAAAGACTCGAACACTATCCAGGCAGAACAAGCAATCTGATGAACAAGTTGAATATTCTTTTAAACACAAGAGCAAATATGTAACTGGCGCCCAAATAACCAACTAGCGGAAGCAGCACAAATGAGAATAAGAAAGCTCAAGACAATCTGTGAATGAGGTAGAAGATAAGGAGCAAAGCACACCCACACTGCACAGAGGATTTTTAGGTGGTTCGGTCACCAAGACCTACATCCACCCCTCACTCCCAACCAGAGTAAGGCTTCCACTAGCACAAGCTAGAACGCATACTCAGTCTGCAAACAAGTGCTGCCACACAGCTTGACCAGGGGAACAACCTCCCCTCTTCGTCCAAACCGGAGGGACACCCCAAGTGACTCCCAGCCACTTGAAAACCAGAGACCGAAGTCTCTCTTCCTCCAGACCAGGAGGAAACCCACCAGTGACTCCCCGTCACCAGCAAACCAGAGGTCACAGACCTCTCTTCCTCCAGACCAGGAGGGACACCTGGACTTGCAACCCACAAGCCCAGAACTGGAGATCAGATCTCCCTTCTCTGAGTCCACAGGAGGAACCCGACCTCACTACTGAGAATCGGAAGAACAAGGATAACCAAATGAAAAAGGAAAAACAAAAACACGAAATGAAAATAACTTCAGCAAATAGAAAGCTGAAAAATGAAATGCACAATGTGGCTCTCAACGGAGCTGACTGGCCTGGATCTGATCCACGGTCCAGTAGGAATTTCTTCTGCTACTTCTCTTCTTCTTCTTCTCAACTCACGATCTATCCTTCTCCTCTCTGCTCTCTTCTTTTTACTCTCCATGTCTTTCTCTTTTCTTTCAATTCTTACGAGCTCTCTCTTTCTCTTTTTTTCTTCTGCTGCTCTCACTCTCTTTCTTTCCTTTACTCTTTTCTTCTTCTCTTCTACTGGATCAAACTCTCAGCACTTCTGCTCTTCTTTTATTGCCCTCAAGGCTTTGATCAGTCTTCATCTGTTGGATGAAGGCTTCCTTTTATAAGCAGCAGCAGCTGGCACACTGGGCGCGTGTGGCTTCCACATTTCCTGCCCTAGAAATTCGGACCACATGGCAGCATCCTGGTATCTCGTCCATCCTTGGATCACGAGCCAGGCACCTCGGATCACGTGCCCTTCATTAGAACGCTCAGCAACTGGAGTTGAAGTGGCGTCAACACACTTGCTCCAAAGGGTTGACGCAGCCTTCAAGGACATTCTGCAGCAAATCTCAAGTCTGTTGCACTGACTCCATCAGCCTGCTGCGTTGACGCATCGGTGATCCAGTGATCAAGTCTTCAACAGATAGACGTGTTGCGTCGACGCTCTCAGCATGCTGCGTTGACGCATTGGTGTTACAGCATCTGAACTTAGATCGCTTCAGCCCTCTCACGTTTCGTGTGGAGTGCGTTGACGCATTGTGCAACTGCGTCCACCCTCTGGTCACCTTGTCAATCCATCAACCTGCTGCGTCGACGTCACTTGATGAATGCGTTGATGCACCAGAGTAATCTAGTAAGCCATTGGCTCTTCCTTTGTAACTGCTGCGTCGACGCTGCTCTATTTTGGCGTTGACACAGTGAAATAATTCGTGAGGGTCTCTGCTTCGTGGAGTTAACATTGTGGATATCAGTGAAGGCTTCTTCAACTGATGCGTGGACGCTTTAAGCTCCCAGCGTCGACCCTGTTCCCTTCAGCAACAAGAATGAAGTCATAAGATTTAAGTATGTACATTGCAGTGTATATACTTCGTTGTATAGACTTGTGAAGGCAAATGCAACGTACAGACTTGCCCAATCTGTTGACTTCAATAAGGAGACAACGGCTGTATAGACTTTAAATCCTAAAGGAAGTGTATAGACATTGACGAACAACAACCAATGTATGGACTTTACAGTGCAAACTATAATGTATAGACTTCATGTCGGAGCCCAATGTATAGACATTGAATTCGAAGACCAATGTGCAGACTTTGGATTTGAAGACCAGTGTGCAGACTTCAAGTTTAACTGTGGATGTACAGACTTCAGGTGTGAAGACCATTGTGTAGACTTTGGAGAACAGTTCAATGTATTGACTTAGCATTGTATAGACTTGGCTTTGAACGCTTGAGCTGAAGACAGTGATGTAATGTATAGACATGATGAAACAAGGCAACGTTGTATAGACTTGAAGAGACAAGGCAACGTTGTATAGATTTCAAAGATGAATGATCAGACAATGTATAGACCTCACAGTTCAACAGCCATTGTATGGACTTGTACAGTGGTGCGCAGTGTACAGACTTTGAAGTCTGACCTAGCAGGATGTGTAGACTTAGACTACAACCAGGATGTCTAGACTTGTTGTGAAGCAGTGCACAGGCTGTCCATACTTGAAGAATGCTTGCAGAAGGCGATGAAGTGTACAGACTTCAGGAAATGCAAACGGCTGAACAGACTTGAATGAGTATAGAGTGTATAGACTTGAAAGTCTGAAGCCGATGTGCATACTTGCTGAGTTGACGCTGCAACGTATATACTTTACGTTCAACTGATGATGTATAGACTTGAAGTTAGACAAACCAGACAGTCAGTGTTCTGATTGGTCGACGCATCAGTAAGGGTGGGTCGACCCACTACTGTTCATACTAACTAAGCAGAGTGTAGCAATGAATGCTTTATGCATCAGTTAACATGACTGAACATCAAATATGTTAAACTAAACTGAGCTGTAAGATGACTGAACATTTGATAGACTGAGTTATAATCAGAAAATAACTGAATAACAACATGATGACTCACACAGCAAGATGACTCACAGTGATTAACTCACATCAAAAACCAATCATCAAAACCACCATTAAAATCATCATCAAAACCACAGGGGCACAACAATCTCCCCCTTTTTGATGATGGCAACACTACACAGTGAGTCAATCTGATGACTCAAACTATTCTCCCCCTTTGACTTCATCAAAAAGAAAAAATAGTTTGAGAAATTAAAGCATGTATAAAAATTCAATCAATTTCTCCCCCTTGCAAGAACATGATTCTCCCCCTTTAAGAGTTTCAGCAAAAGCATGAGTTAGAGATGATCAAAAGGAACCTGCATGCACTGATTGAATGATATTCTCCCTCCTTGGCAAACAATCTCCCCCTTTGGTATAATCAAAATAAACCATGGGAAGGGGTATGAATGTAGATGCAGATACCAGAAATATGAATGCAAGAGCACAATTCTTCTCCTTCTATGCAGCATGATGCATATGACAATGAGGCTCCCCCTCAATAAATGGAACCTTATGAAATGAATGAGAAGGAGACCACAGGGGCAAACAAGGAGAAGTTCAGGTCAATGAGCAGAAGAGGTTCAATTAGCATATTTTTAAAGAGGCTTCAACTACAAGAATTTCAGTCAGATTTTTAAGGAAATGTCATTCTCATAAATCCAAATCAGAATATTTCAAAGTCTTCCATTATAAGGGTTTATGAATGAGCTTTATTGAACAGCATGGTTTAAACATGATGTATGTAGAGTTTATCAATAAAATTCTGTATTGATATCTAAAACCATGGTTTAATAAAAATGAACCAAGCCCTCATATTTATCTTGATAAAACTCCCTTTCTCTTACACAATCAAATTTATTGACTTCTTTCGGAATTACATGCATCAGTATTGAAATCAAGCAATTATGAAGTCATATGATTTTGTCTAGGGTTGTAGCAATTTGATTTTAGCATCAATATTCAGATATTTCAATTCGTTCAACAATTTTTCATGCTACAAATTTTACGAGCACTCTAGTTCAGTGCATACTTTGTAACTAGAGGATATACCTTGATTAGAGGCCAATATCCCTAAGCACTTAGTGTGACTAACTGTCATGCTTTATATGAACAGAGATAACATTTACACATCATGACACACTACAAATCATTTCTTGATGAGTGAGTTGTATTTCTCATTGTGCATGCCATTGCTCTGCCTGAATTTTTAATGAATTTTATTCTGCAGAGTTGACTAAGACACCTCATGACACAGTCCTTTGGACATGGTTTCTCAGTGACCAAAGTCATTGCTCTGACAACATACCCTTTAGACAATTCAGATAAATTCCTTTGCTTCAAGTCAATAATAATTTCATGTACTTAACCAATTAAAGCCATGAATTCAATAATACAGATTTCAGAAGATTTTACAAGACACAGCATGAAACAGATGGTTAAGGTTTATTAAACATGCTTCAGATATTTTTAAGAGATTTTAAAGCCAAACTCATTGAATACATTAAACTTAAACCACATGAGTTATTTCAGTCATTCATAAAAACGTATAATAGAAGATTTCTAATTCAAGAATTTTTCAGATTTATGATTTAGATAGTCCCATTGAAATCTTCATGACAGACTGATAGATTTCTAAAGCCAAATGATACCAATTGATAGGAGAGATTTTGAAGCTTAGTGTTTTCTGAATATGATCAAGGTTTGTCAACAAAAATGATAAGAAGGGATATGCAATGAATTCTGACAAATGTATGTATTTGACAACCTATATGCAATGCATTGACTCCCCCTGACAACATGCATTCAGACAGTCTTTTTGGCATTTTCAGTTTAAGGAAATGCAATGCACTATATGTATGCAAAAACTCAACACTAAATGTTATGCAAGGACATGCAATTAACTCCCCCTGAAAACATACAATGTTTGCCATGAGACACTGAACATATGATTTTGATTCATGCACATTTAGACTATCCTAACCAGCAAAGTGACCCATGGTACTAGGCGGAGCACTTGGTCTAAAAGACCACCTCACACATAGTAAGAACCTCCAGACAGACTTCCCTGCCTTTTGGTACCTTACCATTTATATACCATTGAGGTCATGCATGATAATTCAACATGCAGTCCTATGTGTAAATCAAATTTTCAGTGAACAATGCAATAGACTGTTTTCAAACAGCATTCATATGCAGTTCAGCTTTTTCATAATGCAATTTGTTTTCAGAGTTTATGCATTTCAACAATTATCAAACAACTACAAATGGCAGATATGCAAGAATACATCAAATCAGATATGCAATGAATTTTGAAACATGAAATGTAGATAAATTACCTGAAAATTTCAGAAGGGGGTTTTCTTTGAGTGCCTTGGTTTATTTACCCCTGTTTATTCTTCAGCTTCCAAGGCACACCTGCAGGTTAGCAAACTATCTTGCACAAATAGGCACCCAAGAAGTCTTGTGTAACGACCCAGAGTTCAGGATACCGATATATCGAGCCCATCGATACACCGATACCAAGAACTGGGGAAGCCACCCAAGAGGCTGATGAGGCCCCTGAAGGGTTAGTAGAAAAGTGCTGAGGGGTATGCATAACGAATTGGAATTTAGAACACGCAAATTACAATTAAGCATTAAAAATAACACAAGTGCGGAAGTAAATCAAAATAACCAGAGTGATATCTATATACTAGTCCAGATAAACCAAAGTACTAGTCCAAAAAGTACAACTACACGGGGTATACCCTGGCAAAGGTACAAGCAAGCCTCAAAAGGCGCCTCGACTAAAGCTGGTAGCAAGACACGGTCACCTAAACGGCTCACGAAGCACCGGGAGACGACGGGCGCGGCTCACCTGAAAGGAGAAAGGGTGAGTCACAGCCAGACTCAGTAGGGGTCACGCGGATCCCTACCTCGCACTAAACAAGCATACATGCATAAATAACGGCAAATAGAGCATGCATTTAAATAAGCTAACTGGTAATGGCATGAATAACTACTCAAGTAAAGCTGTAAACTCTAACTAAGCAAGTATAATAGCTAACGCATGCCAAAGCTAAGTAAATGCAAGCGATTAAGACTAAATCTACCAAAATAGAATGAGCCTTAACTAATCCAAACAACAAGGAAGGACAACCACTGGAGCAGAAACCAGAAGCGTCCACTGACGACTTACACTGCGTCTCAAGCACTCGTAGTCGGCAAGCGACAAGCTAAGCGCGTAAAAGTACCAAACCAAGTGACCAGTCGGAGTGGCACCCGTCGGTGTCAGTCCACAGTCTCCGACCACGTGTGCACACACTGACTCTAGCCTGAGCCAGGCCCTCTAGCTAGTTTTCTCCCTTGGTAGGACGCTACCATTGCCTGGGAGCCCACGGAACTAGCTTACAAACCGTGCATGGGAAACACACCCCTCCGCCATCCTCAAGCGGGTCGGTACTCAACAGACCTTAGGGCAACAACAGTGGCTCCATTGCATGGAAAGAAAAGCTACTTTATTGGTATAAGAAACATGCCACTGAATACTAAAATAATATAAACATGGCACTTATATATTATGGAACGCATAACGAGAAGGATGGGAACATATCAAAACCTACAGGCAAACGGCGGTCGTCTCCCCATGCGTTACTGGCAAGCGACGGTGGGGGACTGGCACGTTACATCCGAAGCGACGCGTCAGTGTCCCGCCGTTACTTCCACCAGAGTTCCAGCTCAAACGACCCAAGAGGGGAGTGACAGTGGGGGCCCAGCGCGTTACTTCGTAACGACGCGTTGGGTCACCGCCGTTACTTCCACCCGAGGCCGTAAATCGATGAACAACATTAAAACCGCTAGCAGGCGAAGCGACGCCCTAACCCAGGCGCATCGGACCGCAACGACGACCGACCGACTGGCCGTCGGGCGCACCGCCTGACCGGGTCAACGTAAAACTACGCATGAGTAACGGATGGGTTTCCCACCGTTACTCTCCAAATAACGCGTCCTCGACGAGCCGTCGTTTGGAAACGATGCGTCCACCAAGGGCCGTCAGGCGTGTGACGCTTCCTGGCAGGACCGTCACACCACCTGGAACACGGGCGGGTTCAGTTTGAAAATCGAGGCCCTCCCGAATGATAGAAATCATCGGGTAATGCCGTGAAAACCTGTAACCTGCCAAACCATACATGCTAAACAACACTACCAAGCTTAAAACACCCGCATGCATCACCCCAAACCCATTAAACGGCTAAATTACTCATTTACACTAAAAATGGGAAAATGGCCACAAGCATACAACGGGAAGCCTAAACAACGAAATGAACTACAGGGAATGCTCCTAGCGAGCTCAGGATTCCATCCCCCTACCTCTTGCGGGTCGAAACGGCCAAGAACACCGCATGCAAGGAGGTAGGCTCACCGAACCTTCAAGCTCCACCACGCTCCCACGATCACCGAACCACGCCGAGATGGGTACCCACGCGTTCCTCTCGACGCGAGGAATCCAACGGCGCCAACCACGCTTCAATCCGCCGGCGATTGGCCTGCTACCCAAGAGAGGGGGGGGAGAGGCGATCGCGGAGGAGAGAGTGAGTGAGGGTGAAAGAGATCGACGGGGAGAGAGAGGGTGAGGGTGAGGGATTAAAAGAAATAAAAATAAAAATAATATATATAATATAATTATTATATATATTAAAATCCTATTAATCTCTAATAACCCTCAAAGTTCCAAATAAATCCGGAAAAATACCAGAAAAATTCCTAAAAATCCAGGAAAATAGCCGAAAATTCTAGAATAAATACTAGAATAAAATCCATTAAGGATCCATTAAGGCACGGGCCTTACAGTCCCTCCCTCCTAATAAAAATTTCGCCCTCGAAATTTACAATAATAGAAGAGGAGGAAATTGAGAAAGGAACACATACCTTACTGGAATAAGAAAGGAAAAAGCAGACGCATCTCATCTTCACGCTCCCAAGTAGACTCATTACCAAAGTGACGCTACCAAGCAACTCTTACCAGAGGAATAACCTTATTTCTCAACCGCTGCTCACGACGGTCTTCAATTCTGATAGGAAATTCTGGCGTGGACAAATCAGTAGTCACTTCAGGCCATACTGAATCACCGAGAACATGAGAAGCATCTGGCACATATTTCCTCAACTGAGACACATGGAATACATCATGAATAGCTTGCATAGCCGTTGGCAATTGCAGACGATAAGCCACCTGACCAATAGCTTCAATAATCGGAAAAGGGCCAACATACCGCGGACTAAGCTTTCCACGCTTCCCAAATCTGGAAACACCTTTCATCGGAGATATTTTAACAAACACCCTATCTCCAGGCTCAAATTGTAGTGGACGTCTGCGCTGATCTGCATAGCTTTTCTATCGACTCTAAGTCGTCAACAATCTTTGCCTGATCAGACGAACCACATCAGAACATTGCTGCACCATGTCAGGCCCTGTCAACAATCTGTCCCCAACATCAAACCAGTTCAGAGGAGTTCGACAAGGACGACCATAAAGTGCTTCATAAGGAGCCATTCCAATACTAGAGTGAAAACTATTATTATAGGCAAATTCAACAAGTGGCAAATGCTGACTCCACGACCTCTGCCAATCAAGGCAACACAATCTCAGCATATCCTCTAAAGTCTGAATAGTCCTCTCTGACTGTCCATCCAACTGAAGGTGATACGCTGAACTAAAAGCTAACTCAGTGCCTAAAGCTTTCTGGAAACTACGCCAGAAGCCGGAGGTAAAACATGGGTCACGATCTGACACAAGTGAAACAGGCACTCCATGCAGTGGCACGATCTTCTGCACATACAGCTCGGCCAACCTCTGCACATTCCAAGTAACTTTAATCGGCAATAATCTGGCGGTTTTAGTCAATCTGTCGACAAGCAACCAGATGCCATCAAAACATTGAGAAGTCCGAGGCAAACCCACCATAAAATCTGTAGTAACATGGTCCCATTTCCACATCGGAATCTCTAACGGCTGAAGTAAACCACCTGGCTTTTGATGTTCGGCTTTAATTAACTGACAAGTCAAGCACTTAGAAACAAACATAGCCACGCCTTTCTTCATACCTGGCCACCAGAACTGCTTCTTCAAATTCTGGTACATCTTGGTGACACCCGGATGAATAGCAAAACGGGAACCATGGGCCTCACTCAGAATCTCATTCCTCAAATCATCATCAGCAGGAACATACCATCTGCCCTGGAAACTGACAACCAGCTCGTCATCAAATTCTACATCATATCTCGATATAACACGAGCCAAATCAGAATCAGCCTGCTGGGCTTCTTTAATATGCTGATATAAAGCTGAACCCAAAACCAAGGTAGCACAAACTGCCATCTTCGGATCAGCAGGAAATTCTACACTGAATGCCTCGCTCGGAAGTCGTTCCCACAATTTCCATTCATGAAACAACAAATGACTGACCTGTACTTTCCTGCTCAGAGCATCAGCCACGACATTCATTTTACCCGGCTGATAGGAGAGTGTAAAGTCAAAGTCTTTCATGAATTCCATCCATCGGCGCTGCCTGAGATTCAAATCTTTCTGAGAGAATATATATTGTAAACTCTGGTGATCAGTAAGAATCTGAAACTTCTCACCATACAGATAATGTCTCCAGATCTTTAAGGCAAAAACAACTGCAGCTAGCTCCAGATCATGAGTGGGATAATTCTCTTCATGTCGTTTCAATTGCCGAGATGCATATGCGATAACCTTACCATGTTGCATCAGCACTGCACCGAGACCTACTCGAGAAGCATCAGTACAAACCAAAAAACCACCCGAGTCGGAAGGCAAAGTCAACACAGGAGAAGAACTCAATAGCCTTTTTAATTCAACAAAGCTAACCTCACACTGATCCGACCAGACAAAAGACACATCTTTACGAGTCAGTCTAGTCATCGGGGCTGCAATCTTCACAAAGTCTTGAATGAACCTGCGGTAATACCCAGCCAAACCTAAGAAGCTTCTTATCTCAGACACAGACTTCGGCCTCTGCCAATTCAAAACGGCATCAATCTTTGCAGGGTCCACTGCCACTCCATCACCAAAAATCACGTGACCAAGAAAATGAATTTCCCGAAGCCAGAATTCACATTTACTGAACTTCGCAAAAAGCTCGTGATCCCTTAGAGTCTGCAGAACAATCCTCAAATGCTGCACATGATCTTCATCAGAGACAGAATAGATCAGAATATCATCCACAAAGATCACCACAAACTGATCAAGAAATGGACGAAAGATACGCTGCATTAGGTCCATAAAAGCTGCTGGGGCATTAGTCAAACCAAACGGCATAACCAGAAATTCAAAGTGACCATATCGAGTGCTGAAAGCTATCTTCTCCACATCGGATTTCCGGATTCACAATTGGAAGTAGCCAGACCGGAGATCAATCCGTGAAAAGACAGTAGCAGACTGTAATTGGTCAAATAAATCATCAATCCTGGGAAGCGGATACTTATTCTTGATAGTCACCTGATTCAACTGCCTGTAATCAATACAAAGTCTCAGGCTTCCATCTTTCTTTTTCACAAACAGCACCGGGGCACTCCACGGAGAAAAACTGGGGCGAATATAACCTTTTTCCAATAACTCTAGTAGCTGTGCACGCAGTACTTTCAATTCAGCTGGAGCCATTCGGTACGGTGCCTTCGTTAAGGGGCCGGTACCTGGAATCAGTTCAATCACCATCTCTATCTCTCGCTCTGGGGGCAAGCCTGGCAACTCGTCAGGAAATACATCAGGGAACTCACAGACAATAGGAATATCACAAACATCCCATTGTGGTTCTTCAACAACAACCACTGAAGCAAGAAATCCCTGGCAACCTGCACTAAGCAACCTATAGGCTCGAATAGCAGAAATAATCATACGAGAAGATCGGGATCGAATACCTTGGAAATAAAAAGCTGATTTCCCCTGTGGCTGAAAATAGACTTTCTTCGATCTGCAGTCAACCACAGCTCCATAATGCTCCAACCAATCCATTCCCAGAATAACATCATAATCTGCCAGCTACAACGCATACAATCTCGCCGGCAACTGGTGATTATCAATCATCACAGGAGACTCTTCCAGGCACAAAGGTGTAACCATGAAATCTCCAGAAGGCAATTCAACAAATAACTCACAAGACATCTCAGAAGTCGGTTCCTCAATACAGGCCATGAAATCCTCAGAAATAAAAGAGTGAGAAGCACCAGAATCAAATAAGACACGAGCTGAATGACCATAAAGCATAATCGTACCTTCAACCAGATGGGACGCAACAGCATCAGCTCTAGTCAAATGAGAAACCTTGCCTTTCTGCTTCTTAGAACCAGCTGAAGATTGCTGAGAAGACGTCGACGCTTGAGAGTAAAATTGTTGTTGAGCTTGCGGTGCAGGAGGTCTGAACTGTGATTGCTGAGGTTGAGAAAACTAAGAAGCTTGCAATTGTTTCGGCCTCAGCGGGCAATCCCGAACCACATGACCAGGCTGGTCACAACGAAAACACACCACAAGGAGAGAGCACGGCTGGCCCTTGTGATGACCATCGCATCTCCGACACGTCCATGGCTGACTGACAACTGAGCTCTGCCGAGTCTGAGAAGAAGGTGCTGTCGGCTGCTGAACAGAATCTGTACCGGACGGCTGCTGGAAAAACTTCTTCTTCTTCTTGAACCTTTTGAACTTGGGTTTGGAAGGAGAGGAAGAACCACTAACCTCTGACTGGACCGAGGGGACACCTGGCGCTGGCGGTCGGTAAGTCTGCTGCGACTGAGCTACCGACTGCACTGACCCTGCCTGAGGATATCCACCTGGTCTCGTCATCTCCAGCTCTAGTGCCATAGTTGTCTGGCACGCACTGTCCAAATCCGCAACACGACTGGAAATGAGGGGCATCTTCAACTCGGGCCTCAACCCTCGCAAGAATTGCTGGGTTTTCAAAGCTTCACTGGCCAGCACATGGGGCGCATACTGACCCAATTCCATAAACTTATTCCGATACTGAAGCACAATCATACTACCCTGAGTCAGCTCCATGAATTGATACATCTTTGCCATTTGTAAACAGGCAGGAGTGTAGGCACGCTCGAAAGCAGCTGTGAACTCTGCCCATGTGATCTGCCGAAGAGGTCTTGAATGAAAGGCAATCTGCCACTCGGCTTTCCACCACGAAATGGCCGTACCCTGGAGTTGAAAAGCAGCAAGCATAACTTTTTCATCTTCAGCACATTCCATCGAGACAAACACCCGCTCGACCGCATCCAACCATTGCCTTGCCACTTCTGGATCAGCTTGACCATCGAAAGCAGGCGGATTGAACATCAGGAACTCTTTCAAAGCCTTGCCTCGACTGCCAGGCACTTCAACAGGAGGAGCAACAATCTGCGCTAGAGGAGGAACAACTGGAGCCGCTGGAACTGCAGGAGGAGGTGCAGAACCACTATCTTCCCTGGGCGCATCTCGAGGAACACGAGGAGGTCTTCCTCGACGAGGCGGCATAACTACTCTGCCGAAATCATAAAACAACGATAATTTCCATCAATCACGCAGAAAACACCCTATGCCAGCAATAGACGACTACAAGACTAGCTCTGGACAAAGCACAAATTTCAATTCCTTATACAATTCCTCAAACACAGCTCTGATACCAACTGTAACGACCCAGAGTTCAGGATACCGATATACCGATAACATCGATACACCGATACCAAGAACTGGGGAAGCCACCCAAGAGGCTGATGAGGCCCCTGAAGGGTTAGTAGAAAAGTGCTGAGGGGTATGCATAAAGAATTGGAATTTAGAACGCGCAAATTACAATTAAGCATTAAAAATAACACAAGTGCGGAAGCAAATCAAAATAACCAGAGTGATATCTATATACTAGTCCAGATAAACCAAAGTACTAGTCCAAAAAGTACAACTACACGGGGCATACCCCGGCAAAAGTACAAGCAAGCCTCAAAAGGCGCCTCGACTAAAGCTGGTAGCAAGACACGGTCACCTAAACGGCTCAGGAAGCACCGGGAGACGACGGGCGCGGCTCACCTGAAAGGAGAAAGGGTGAGTCATAGCCAGACTCAGTAGGGGTCACGCGGATCCCTACCTCGCACTAAACAAGCATACATGCATAAATAACGGCAAATAGAGCATGCATTTAAATAAGCTAACTGGTAATGGCATGAATAACTACTCAAGTAAAGCTGTAAACTCTAACTAAGCAAGTATAATAGCTAACGCATGCCAAAGCTAAGTAAATGCAAGCGATTAAGACTAAATCTACCAAAATAGAATGAGCCATAACTAATCCAAACAACAAGGAAGGACAACCACTGGAGCAGAAACCAGAAGCGTCCACTGACGACTTACACTGCGTCTCAAGCACTCGCAGTCGGCAAGCGACAAGCTAAGCGCGTAAAAGTACCAAACCAAGTGACCAGTCGGAGTGGCACCCATCGGTGTCAGTCCACAGTCTCCGACCACATGTGCACACACTGACTCTAGCCTGAGCCAGGCCCTCTACCTAGTTTTCTCCCTTGGTAGGACGCTACCATTGGCTGGAGCCCACGGAACTAGCTTACAAACCGTGCATGGGAAACACACCCCTCCGCCATCCTCAAGCGGGTCGGTACTCAACAGACCTTAGGGCAACAACAGTGGCTCCATTGCATGGAAAGAAAAGCTACTCTATTGGTATAAGAAACATGCCACTGAATACTAAAACAATATAAACATGGCACTTATATATTATGGAACGCATAACGAGAAGGCTGGGAACATATCAAAACCTACAGGCAAACGGCGGTCGTCTGCCCATGCGTTACTGGCAAGCGACGGTGGGGGACTGGCGCGTTACATCCGAAGCGACGCGTCAGTGTCCCGCCATTACTTCCACCAGAGTTCCAGCTCAAACGACCCAAGAGGGGAGTGACGGTGGGGGCCCAGCGCGTTACTCCGTAACGATGCGTTGGGTCACCGCCGTTACTTCCACCCGAGGCAGTAAATCGACGAACAACATTAAAATCGCTAGCAGGCGAAGCGACGCCCTAACCCAAGCACGTCGGACCGCAACGACGGCCGACCGACTGGCCGTCGGGCGCACCGCCTGATCGGGTCAACGTAAAACTATGCACGAGTAACGGATGGGGTTCCCACCGTTACTCTCCAAATAACGCATCCTCGACGAGCCGTCGTTTGGAAACGACGCGTCCACCAAGGGCCGTCAGGCGTGTGACGCTTCCTGGCAGGACCGTCACACCACCTGGAACACGGGCGGGTTCGGTTTGAAAACCGAGGCCCTCCCGGACGATAGAAATCGTCGGGTAACGCCGTGAAAACCTGTAACCTGCCAAACCATACATGCTAAACAACACTACCAAGCTTAAAACACCCGCATGCATCACCCCAAACCCATTAAACGGCTAAATTACTCGTTTACACTAAAAATGGGAAAATGGCCACAAGCATACAACGGGAAGCCTAAATAACGAAATGAACTACAGGGAATGCTCCTAGCGAGCTCAGGATTCCATCACCCTACCTCTTGCGGGTCGAAACGGCCAAGAACACCGCATGCAAGGAGGTAGGCTCACCGAACCTTCAAGCTCCACCACGCTCCCACGATCACCGAACCACGCCGAGATGGGTACCCACGCGTTCCTCTCGACGTGAGGAATCCAACGGCGCCAACTACGCTTTAATCCACCGGCGATTGGCCTGCTACCCAAGAGAGGGGGGGAGAGGCGATCGCGGAGGAGAGAGAGAGTGAGGGTGAAAGAGATCGACGGGGAGAGAGAGGGTGAGGGTGAGGGATTAAAAGGAATAAAAATAAAATTAATATATATATAATATAATTATTATATATATTAAAATCTTATTAATCTGTAATAACACTCAAAGTTCCAAATAAATCTGAAAAAATACCAAAAAAATTCCTAAAAATCCAAGAAAATAGCCGAAATTCCAGAATAAATACTAGAACAAAATCCATTAAGGATCCATTAAGGCACGGGCCTTACATCTTGGGTCCTGAATTAACAGTGACACTCCTAGCAGGTTTTCTCAACAGATTTCTCGCATGTTTATCATCACAACACATGATATGACAATTATACATGGAATGCCCTACCTGCCCACAATGATAACAAGAAATAACAGATTTCATGTTCTCCTTGTATACATCAGCATTGGCGTGAACATGGTGTGAGTGAACATGATTAATTCTGTTATTGACATGAAAAATTTTCTTTTCATAATCAGCCAGCCAACAGTTAACAGCTCTGTGGCCTGGCTTTCCACATTCAAAACATACAGTGTGTTTGCTTCTAGAACCAAACTTCTTTCTATCAACAATGTTTTTATTAACAGGGAAATTAACAAATCCAGAGTTAGTTTTCTTTCCCTGAGCATGTCAGCAGAAGGCAGCAATGTGACCAAACTTCCCACAGCAATAGCATTGAATTTTCTTTTCCTGATCAGTAGAATGTTTCCTAAGATGATTTCTAGGATACTTTCTAACAACATTTCTTTCATCATTTATCAATGCTACACAGTTATGCATAATATGGCCAACTTTCCCACAATAGTGACATGTTATAGTCTTTTTATTCACATTCACTTGTTTGACAAGATTGATATTCTCATGAGAGTGTGAATGTGTGTGTGAGCAGTGAGCAACAGGTACATGTAAATCAGAGACATATTTGGACTTATCTAAATCAGCATTTTTCTTTTGTTTTTGAATCTTTTTCTGTTTCTTATCTGAATTTTCAGCCTTCTTAGCAGTGAATTGAAAAATAGAAGAACTAGATTGATTAGCTTGTTCAGAGCTTTTCACGAATACAGTTGACTTCTTCTTTTCATTCACTTTCTTATTAACATGCACATACCCAAGTCCTTCTTTCTAAAAATTCACTTTAGAACCAAGCAGCTTATTCAAATTGTCTTTTCCTTTAACGAATTTTGACAAAGAATTTTTCAGATCTTCAATCTCAGAATTCAATGAAGCAATACTCACTTCATACTTGGATAGCTCAGATTCACAAACAATCAGCTGTTGTTGCAAAGCATCAATCAGGTTCTTCAGAGTTTCATTTTCTTGTTGAACCATTATTTCAATGTTGTTCTCATTTTCCTTCACAACAGTTTTTCCTTTTTCAATTGACAACCATCTTTCAGAGAAGACAGTATTAAGAACCATTAACTTTTTATTTTGATCTTTCAAGTAGACATTTTCTTCTTTCAGACTTCTGACTTCAGAATTTTTCTCTTTTCTTAATTTTCTCTTTTCTAATTTAACTCTTTCATATTTTTCCAGTAGATGCTCATGCATGGCAACTAAATCATCATGACTAATATCCTCGGTCTCAGAGTTTACCTGGGATGAGGACTCATCTGATTGATCACTCCTTCTTGCCATGAGACATTCTTCTTCCTTTCCATTGTGGATGCGAAGCAATTCATCCAATATTTCCTTTGCCGAGCTACAACCTGAGAAAGTGAAAAATCATCAGAACCGATTGCAGCCTTCATTAAATTTAGAGCTCTCACATTATCATCATTTTTCAACTTGTGAACATGAGTCCACTTGGACTTATCCTTAGGAAGTTCATGTGGACTGTGAGAGATAACCTTCCACAATTGTGGATTAATAGAGTTAACATGCTTGTGCATACGATATAGCCAGAATTTAATATTTGAACTACTGAATAGTGGAGGATGAGCCATGAGAACACAACAGTTAATGCAACAGGAATATTGATGCACTAAAAACAAATTAGCACCGAAAACTGCAAGATCGGATCTGCAGGTCGCTAGACCTTGTATGCAGACACCGCTCTGATACCAATTGTTAAGATCGGTGCAAGGATTCAGAGGGGGGGTGAATGAATCTCACCCTTAAAAACTTTTCTCTAAATAAAAGACTCGAACACTATCCAGGCAAAACAAGCAATCTGATGAACAAGTTGAATATTCTTTTAAACACAAGAGCAAATATGTAACTGGCGCCCAAATAACCAACTAGCGGAAGCAGCACAAATGAGAATAAGAAAGCTCAAGACAATCTGTGAATGAGGTAGAAGATAAGGAGCAAAGCACACTCACACTGCACAGAGGATTTTTAGGTGGTTCAGTCACCAAGACCTACGTCCACCCCTCACTCCCAACCGGAGTGAGGCTTCCACTAGCACAAGCTAGAACGCAGACTCAGTCTGCAAACAAGTTGCTGCCACACAGCTTGACCAGGGGAACAACCTCCCCTCTTCCACCAAACCGGAGGGACACCCCAAGTGACTCCCAGTCACTTGGAAACCAGAGACCGAAGTCTCTCTTCCTCCAGACCGGGAGGGAACCCACCAGTGACTCCCCGTCACCAGCAAATCAGAGGTCGCAGACCTCTCTTCCTCCAGACCAGGAGGGACACCTGGACTTGCAACCCACAAGCCTAGAACTGGAGATCAGATCTCCCTTCTCCTAAGTCCACAGGAGGAACCCGACCTCACTACTGAGAATCGGAAGAACAAGGATAACCAAATGAAAAAGGAAAAACAAAAACACGAAATGAAAATAACTTCAGCAAGCAGAAAGCTAAAAAATGAAATGCACAATGTGGCTCTCAACGGAGCTGACTAGCCTGGATCTGATCCACGGTCCAGTAGGAATTTCTTCAGCTACTTCTCTTCTTCTTCTTCTCAACTCACGATCTCTCCTTCTTCTCTCTGCTCTCTTCTTTTTACTCTCACTGTCTTTCTCTTTTCTTTCAATTTATACGAGCTCTCTCTTTCTCTTTTTTTCTTCTGCTGCTCTCACTCTCTTTCTTTCCTCTACTCTTTTCTTCTTCTCTTCTACTGGATCGAACTCTCAGAACTTCTGCTCTTCTTTTATTGCCCTCAAGGCTTCGATCAGTCCTCATCTGTTGGATGAAGGCTTCCTTTTATAAGCAGCAGCAGCTGGCACACTGGGCGCGTCTGGCTTCCACATTTCCTGCCCAAGAAATTCGGACCACGTGGCAGCATCCTGGTATCTCGTCCATCCTTGGATCACGAGCCAGGCACCTCGGATCACGTGCCCTTCATTAGCACGCTCAGCAACTGGAGTTGAAGTGGCGTCAACACACTTGCTCCAAAGGGTTGACGCAGCCTTCATGGACATTCTGTAGCAAATCTCAAGTCTGCTGCGTTGACTCCATCAGCCTGCTGCGTTGACGCATCGGTGATCCAGTGATCAAGTCTTCAACAGATAGACGTGCTGCGTCGACGCTCTCAGCATGTTGCGTTGACGCATTGGTGTTCCAGCATCTGAACTTAGATGGCTTCAGCCCTCTCACGTTTCGTGTGGAGTGGGTTGACGCATTGTGCAACTGCGTCCACCCTCTGGTCACCTTGTCGATCCATCAACCTGCTGCGTCGACGCCACTTGATGAATGCGTTGACGCACCAGAGTAATCCAGTAAGCCATTGGCTCTTCCTTTGTAACTGCTGCGTCGACGCTACTCTATTTTGGCGTTGACGCAGTGAAATAATTCGTGAGGGTCTCTGCTTCGTGGAGTTAACATTGTGGATATCAGTGAAGGCTTCTTCAACTGATGCGTGGACGCTTTAAGCTCCCAGCGTCGACCCTGTTCCCTTCAGCAACAAGAATGAAGTCATAAGATTTAAGTATGTACATTGCAGTGTATATACTTCGTTGTATAGACTTGTGAAGGCAAATGCAACGTACAGACTTGCCCAATGTGTTGACTTCAACAAGGAGACAACGGCTGTATAGACTTTAAATCCTAAAGGCAGTGTATAGACATTGATGAACAACAACCAATGTATGGACTTTACAATGCAAACTACAATGTATAGACTTCATGTAGGAGCCCAATGTATAGACATTGAATTCGAAGACCAATGTGCAGACTTTGGATTTGAAGACCAGTGTGCAGACTTCAAGTTTAACTGTGGATGTACAGACTTCAGGTGTGAAGACCATTGTGTAGACTTTGGAGAACAGTTCAATGTATTGACTTAGCGTTGTATAGACTTGGCTTTGAACGCTTGAGCTGAAGACAGTGATGTTGTCACGCCCCGAACCGATAGCAGCGGAAAACGATGCTCGGAACGTGGCAAGAGACAAGTCACGATAACAAGAGCGGAAGATAAATAATCACAATAAAATACAAAGAGGACAGACACACATTTGAGAAAATACGAACTCTTATTAATTTAAAAAGATATATTTTGACACCACTTACAATAAAAGATTCAAAATAAATAACAAAAAGAAATAACTAGACTAGCTAGACTCAAGAAAATGAAAGAGCAGACTCCAACTCTAGGTTCCAGGTTCCACTCGATCACACTGATCCATTTCCCAATGCACGTACCGATACTCGCATAACCTGAAAAGGGTTGGAAGAAGGGGTGAGCAAAAAGCTCAGTAGGAATTATACTCTATCATCAGGCATAGTTTATGTGATTAACAAGTAAATTACAGTTTCATATGCCATGCTAATAAGAGAAATAAATGACGATATAAAGAAACAACGATAATAAAACAGATCTTGCAAGGTCAAGAAATATAAAGGAACAGAATGGTAATACTTAAGATGAATAACAAAGACAAGAATTTACTACAGGAGATTACGATAAAGAGTTGGCCATATCAAGACGATTCAAGTCATGTCAAGCACGTATGCAATTTCATTTCCACGTCCAAGTAATAACAAGTAAAGTAACAACAAGTAGAGTATAGAACAATGAAGAGTATATAACAAGTGAAGAGTGGAAAGTGCAACGTAGTAGAGAGTAGTGGAGAGTAGTGAAGAGTAGTGGACAGTCCTAGATTTAACTCATGTCATAGCACTGGTGCCAAATGCCACACCTAGTCAATCACCTCCCCGGGGGGACACGTAGTGTTCTGGCGCTCCTCCCAGGACTAGACCGAGCCCTTAATTATTTGACAGGCATTGATTTCTTTGGATCAAAGATCCCACGAATCTAGACTTCCACAATTTATGGCCAGAATTCCAAGGTTTGAACTATGTAGCAATAACAATTTCAAGTAGGAAGGAGATTCATTTCTGAATTTCAAGGTAAGCACAATCATCAAGAAGATTGAAAACCAAGTCACAATAAGAGTTAATCGTATTTCGCTACTGTAGTACAGTAGTTAAACAACAAGCTAATGAGCATATTAATCCTAATTACAAGCCAAATTAACAAGAATTAAGTTTTACGTTAAGCCAAGATGCCAAAAAGAATGATTCAAGATGATAAGCTAATGAATAAGATCGCGTAAGTCGCGTAGGCACGAATAACAAGCAATGAACAAGAATTTAGTTGCATAATTAGACATTTATTAAGTGGGTTTCTATTTCACTAATTACCATTAATGACATGAAAAAGAATGCATTATAACCAGTATTAAGTCACTCTCTGAGGGGATAAATGGTTCGGACTGGACCTTATATCCCCTGGGCTTAAACAGGGCTGAACGGGGGTCAAAGGCTGAAGCAGGGAGTTGGGCGGTTCCTGTTGGGCCGCCCAAGTACTTGGGCGGTTCTGTCTGGGCCGCCCAAAGGGTTGGTCGGTCAGGTATGGGCCCCCCATCCCTGGCCCTGCCAGTTGTGTGGTCCTTTGGAGACCTTTTATCCTGCCAGGGGGATATGTGGTTACTTATGGACCGTATATCTAGATATGTTGTCAGTTTGGGACCGTTCATCTACATATGTGGTCAGTTTGGAACCGTTCATCCTGGGATGTGTGGTTCTTCATGAACCGTCCATCCAGGATGTGTGGTCTATCGTAAGACCGTCCAAGTTATGTGGTTGCTCCGAGACCTTATATCTAGATTTGTGGTTTGTTTGGAACCGTTCATCCTGTGATGTGTGGTTCCTGAAAGACCGTTTATCTCAGGTCATGCCAAGGACAAAAGTGGTCAACAGAGATGTGCGGTCTATCGTAAGACCGTCCATCCCTCGGTCGATTCCGATCATCCCTACCGCGTTCGGTGAACGCCGGGAAGCCAAGGTTTGATAGGGTTGTACTAAAACTCTAATAACTCATCGAAATGGACTCCAAATAAGGGGCTTTTGGTATCAATGGAAAGCTAATACAAAACTCTACCCATCTGTAAGGTCAATTGCATGATTAATTGCTGAAATCGAGATCTATAAAGAGAAGAACACAAGAAACCCTAGTTTTGACAGGCTGTTACTAAAACGTAAAATTCTCTCAACATACAGAACAAAAATTTGGGCTTCTTATGTCAAAAGAAAGCCACTTCGATGCTGAATCCAATCATATATGATATGGTTCATGTGGATCAGGATTAACACTTCAAAATCAGTCGAAATCAGAAATCAACTTGGAAGAACACATCAAAACTAGGTCTAAACATGCTGTTACTACGAACAGAAATTCTCTAAACATGCTGGATGGAATTTAGGGCTTTTATAATCAATGGAAAGAGCACGAAAAACTCTACAAGATGCATGGATCAATTTCATATTTACGTCCTGAAATCAGAACTAAATCGAAGAAGGAACAATGTTAACCCTAATCTAACATGCTTCTAACATGCTTCTACTAAACCTCGAAATACTCGCAGGATACTACATGATATTTGGGGCTTTATAGATCAAAAGAAAGAGGACTTCATGCTGAACATTTTGATATATGATTTGCTGTTTGAGCCCGAGAGAACCTACCTCAATTTGATGAAGAACAAGGAAGAATAAAGGAGGAAGAAAGAAAGAAGGAAGCCGACACCCACGCACTCAACGCGAGATATCTCCCAGATCTGAAAACTTCAGCGACTGCCGCTGCAACCAAACGAAAATAGACTGGAAGGGCTTCATTTTGATAGTTTATACACATTCTGGGATGGTCTGTGGAGAGAGGAATCGATGCCACAAGAGGCGTGTTAAACAAGGCGCCGAAATCAAGGACTAAGTCAAACTCGACCAGTCGCCTCAATTAGGGTTAGGGTTTCGAGCAATTTTTAGAGGGTTATTGAAGTTAAGATCATAGCCTTTAATTTGACACCAATTTCAGATCAAATGGTTGAGTATTAAGGTCGGATTTTATGTTTGAAGTCAAGGTTAGGTAAAGGTTGAAAGTGTAGATTTTTCACTTAAATCTTTAAATAGATCTTGCTACGGATTGTTACTGGGTTAATCTCAGAAGAGAAATTTGTTACATACATTGTCAGAAACCAAATTACCATTTTTATAGATTTTTATCAAGTAGAAGAATTTTCGATAGTACTATTCCAAGGAATAAAATATTATTTAATGAAACTCACTTAAACGATAAATAGATCTAATTATAGATTTTTACTGATAAAACTCAAGAAGGCAAGGTTGTTTCATAAATCATTCTCTATCAATTTACTATTTTTCTAGATTTTTGTGAGAAAGTCGAAATTACACTAGCACTATTCATTGAGGAATACAATATTAATTTACGAAATTCATTTATCTAAATTAAAAATTCACTATTTCAATTAAATTTCAGATTTTAAAAATCGGGGTGTTACACCCTCCCCCACTTAAAGGAATTTGGTCCCCAAATTCACCGACTATTATCAGTTATGTGAATGTTCGAACTAAGATGATCTTACTCATTAAAATAATGTTAACTATACAATTGATGACGAAAGGAATTAGCTAACTAAGATGATCTTATTCATTAAAAATAGCATGTTAACTATACAATTAAAAGAATTAACTATATCTAGGGGTAAAAGAGAACGATACCATATACTAATACTACGCTTCTTCTTCTTATTACGTCGGGTTTCCTTACGACGGACTCGCCAGCCTTTTGCGGAACCGAAACTTAGCTTACCGGAACCACTCGGTTTCATTTTAAGAATTGGCTTAAAAACTTGCAAGATAGTTATATGGTTAACCTTTCATTACCCTTACGCGTAACGCAACACAATCTTGCATATATTTTATTACTTACCCCACGATACTACCCAATCTCACCAGGTCGGGTTCTAAGAATTTAACAAGGTTAGGGGTACTATGCACCTAGACATGACCAAAACTCGGTACCTGGCGGAGATAATCGATCCGAAGACCACTCACGCAAGTATGCGATCTTCCCGAGAGGCGTAACCTAACGTCCGGACAACATCTTTTGATATACCGGGTCATTGGGATGCAAGGCAAAACTTAGGAAGCCTAAAACTTAGGAAAACCTATACTCTTGGACAAAATCCAAGGGACTCAGGCAAGGAGACAACACTTGGACAAAATCCAAGCGACTGAGGCAAGGAGGCACTGATACCAAAACTGTCACGCCCCGAACCGATAGCAGCGGAAAGCGATGCTCGGAACGTGGCAAGAGACAAGTCACGATAACAAGAGCAGAAGATAAATAATCACAATAAAATACAAAGAGACCAGACACACATTTGAGAAAATACGAACTCTTATTAATTTAAAAAGATATATTTTGACACCACTTACAATAAAAGATTCAAAATAAATAACAAAAAGAAATAACTAGACTAGCTAGACTCAAGAAAATGAAAGAGCAGACTCCAACTCTAGGTTCCAGGTTCCACTCGATCACACTGATCCATTTACCAATGCACGTACCGATACTCGCATAACCTGAAAAGGGTTGGAAAGAGGGGTGAGCAAAAAGCTCAGTAGAAATTATACTCTATCATCAGGCATAGTTTAAGTGATTAACAAGTAAATTACAGTTTCATATGCCATGCTAATAAGAGAAATAAATGATGATATAAAGAAACAACGATAATAAAACAGATCTTGCAAGGTCAAGAAATATAAAGGAACAGAATGGTAATACTTAAGATGAATAACAAAGACAAGAATTTACTACAGGAGATTACGATAAAGAGTTGGCCATATCAAGACGATTCAAGTCATGTCAAGCACGTATGTAATTTCATTTCCACGTCCAAGTAACAGCAAGTAAAGTAACAACAAGTAGAGTATAGAATAGTGAAGAGTGGAAAGTGCAACGTAGTAGAGAGTAGTGGAGAGTAGTGAAGATTAGTGGACAGTCCTAGATTTAACTCATGTCATAGTACTGGTGCCAAATGCCACACCTAGTCAATCACCTCCCCGGGGGTACACGTAGTGTTCGGGCGCTCCTCCCAGGACTAGATCGAGCCCTTAATTGTTTGCCAAGCATTGATTTCTTTGGATCAAAGATCCCACGAATCTAGACTTCCACAATTTATGGCCAGAATTCCAAGGTTTGAACTATGTAGCAATAACAATTTCAAGTATGAAGGAGATTCATTTCTGAATTTCAAGGTAAGCACAATCATCAAGAAGATTGAAAACCAAGTCACAATAAGAGTTAATCGTGTTGCGCTACTGTAGTACAGCAGTTAAACAGCAAGCTAATGAGCATATTAATCCTACTTACAAGCCAAATTAACAAGAATTAAGTTTTACGTTAAGCCAAGATGCCAAAAAGAATGATTCAAGATGATAAGCTAATGAACAAGATCACGTAAGTCGCGTAGGCACGAATAACAAGCAATTAACAAGAATTTAGTTGCATAATTAGACATTTATTAAGTGGGTTTCCATTTCACTAATTACCATTAATGACATGAAAAAGAATGCATTATAATCAGTATTAAGTCACTCTCTGAGGGGATAAACGGTTCGGACTAGACCTTATATCCCCTGGGCTTAAACAGGGCTGAACGGGGGTCAAAGGCTGAAGCAGGGAGTTGGGCGGTTCCTGTTGGGTCGCCCAAGTGCTTGGGCGGTTCTGTCTGGGCCGCCCAAAGGGTTGGGCGGTCAGGTATGGGCCGCCCATATCTAGCCCTGCCAGTTGTGTGGTCCTCTGGGGACCTTTTATCTTGCCAGGGGGATATGTGGTTACTTATGGACCGTTTATCTAGATATGTTGTCAGTTTGGGACCGTTCATCTACATATGTGGTCAGTTTGGAACCGTTCATCCTGGGATGTGTGGTTCTTCATGAACCGTCCATCCAGGATGTGTGGTCTATCGTAAGACCGTCCAAGTTATGTGGTTGCTCCGGGACCTTATATCTAGATATGTGGTTTGTATGGAACCGTTCATCCTGGGATGTGTGGTTCCTGAAAGACCGTTTATCTCAGGTCATGCCAAGGTCAAAAGTAGTCAACAGAGATGTGCGATCTATCGTAAGACCGTCCATCCCTGGGTCGATTCCGGTCATCCATGCCGCGTCCGATGAACGCCGGGAAGCCAAGGTTTGATAGGGTTGCACTAAAACTCTAATAACTCATGGAAATGGACTCCAAATAAGGGGCTTTTGGTATCAATGGAAAGCTAATACAAAACTCTACCCATATTTAAGGTCAATTGCATGATTAATTGCTGAAATCGAGATCTATATAGACAAGAACACAAAAAACCCTAGTTTTGACAGGCTGTTACTAAAACGTAAAATTCTCTCAACATACAGAACGAAAATTAGGGCTTCTTATGTCAAAAGAAAGCCACTTCGATGCTGAATCCAACCATATATGATATGGTTCATGTGGATCAGGATTAACAATTCGAAATCAGTCGAAATCAGAAATCAACTTAGAAGAACACATCAAAACTAGGTCTAAACATGCTGTTACTACGAACAGAAATTATCTAAACATGATGGATGGAATTTAGGGCTTTTATAATCAATGGAAAGAGCACGAATAACTCTACAAGATGCATGGATCAATTTCATATTTACGTCCTGAAATCAGAACTAAATCGAAGAAGGAACAATGTTAACCCCAATCTAACATGCTTCTAACATGCTTCTACTAAACCTCGAAATACTCGCAGGATACTACATGATATTTGGGGCTTTATATATCAAAAGAAAGAGGACTTCATGCTGAACATTTTGATATATGATTTGTTGTTTGAGCCCGAGAAAACCTACCTCAATTTGATGAAGAACAAGGAAGAACAAAGGAGGAAGAAAGAAAGAAGGAAGCCGACACCCACGCACTCAACGCGAGATATCTCCCAGATCTGAAAACTTCAGCGACTGCCGCTGCAACCAAACGAAAATAGACTGGAAGGGATTCATTTTGATAGTTTATACACATTCTGGGATAGTCTGTGGAGAGAGGAATTGACGCCACAAGAGGCGTGTTAAACAAGGCGCCGAAATCAAGGACCAAGTCAAACTCGACCAGCCGCCTCAATTAGGGTTAGGGTTTCGAGCAATTTTTAGAGGGTTATTGAAGTTAAGATCACGGCCTTTAATTTGACACCAATTTCAGATCAAATGGTTGAGTATTAAGGTCGGATTTTGTGTTTGAAGTCAAGGTTAGGTAAAGGTTGAAAGTGTGGATTTTTCCCTTAAATCTTTAAATAGATCTTGCTACGGATTGTTACTGGGTTAATCTCAGAAGAGATATTTGTTACATACATTGTCAGAAACCAAATTACCATTTTTATAGATTTTTATCAAGTAGAAGAATTTTCGATAGTACTATTCCAAGGAATAAAATATTATTTAATGAAACTCACTTAAACGATAAATAGATCTAATTACAGATTTTATTGATAAAACTCAAGAAAGCAAGGTTGTTTCATAAATCATTCTCTATCAATTTACTATTTTTCTAGATTTTTTTGAGAAAGTCGAAATTACACTAGCACTATTCATTGAGGAATATAATATTAATTTACGAAATTCATTTATCTAAATTAAAAATTCACTATTTCAATTAAATTTTAGATTTTAAAAATCGGGGTGTTACAGATGTAATGTATAGACATGAAGAAACAAGGCAACGTTGTATAGACTTGAAGAGACAAGGCAACGTTGTATAGACTTCAAAGATGAATGATCAGACAATGTATAGACTTCACAGTTCAACAGCCATTGTATGGACTTGTACAATGGTGCGCAGTGTACAGACTTTGAAGTCCGACCTAGCAGGATGTGTAGACTTAGACTACAACCAGGATGTCTAGACTTGTTGTGAAGCAGTGCACAGGCTGTCCATACTTGAAGAATGCTTGCAGAAGGCGATGAAGTGTACAGACTTCATGAAATGCAAACGGCTGAACAGACTTGAATGAGTATAGAGTGTATAGACTTGAAAGTCTGAAGGCGATGTGCATACTTGCTGAGTTGATGCTGCATCCCAATGAGTTGACGCTGTAACGTATATACTTTACGTTCAACTGATGATGTATAGACTTGAAGTTAGACAAACCAGATAGTCAGTGTTCTGATGGGTCGACGCATCAGCAAGGGTGGGTCGACCCACTACTGTTCATACTAACTAAGCAGAGTGTAGCAATGAATGCTTTATGCATCAGTTAACATGACTGAACATCAAATATGTTAAACTAAACTGAGCAGCAAGATGACTGAACATTTGATAGACTGAGTTATGATCAGAAAATAACTGAATAACAGCATGATGACTCACACAGCATGATGACTCATAGTGATTAACTCACATCAAAAACCAATCATCAAAACCACCATTAAAACCATCATCAAAACCACAGGGGCACAACATATATCATGTCCCAACCGGCACTCAAAGGTCGCCTAGGCAAATGGGTGGTGATTCTTATGGAGTTTGATATCTCTTATGTGCCGCAAAGGGCAGTCAAAGGCCAAGCCATCGCAGACTTCTTCTTTGAGCACCCAGTACTGGAAGATTGTCCGTTGGAGCCAGAGCTTCTCGAAGATGAGATCCTGGACGCCAGCTAAGTGTAGCCCTCTTTATGGTAGCTATACTTTGACGACACATCTAGAATTGATACCCCGGAAACTGGGTCAGCCAGAGTCAGGGCAGGGGCAGGCATAGTCTTGAAATCTCTAGAAGGAGAAGTCATATATACATCATGTTCAATAAACAAGCCTTGCACAAATAATGAAGCAGAATATGAAGCCCTGATAATCGGGCTGCAGATTGCTCTGTCCATGGGAATTCAGATGTTGGAAGCATTCGGAGATTCTATGCTAGGTATAAAATAGTTGGAGGGAGAGTTTGATGTTCGGAAGCAAGGACTCCTTCTTTATTACTAGCTGGCACTCCGCCTGATGACAAGATTTTATTTCATCAGCATCAAACACATCAACCGAGGATAGAATGCTCAAGCAGATGCCCTCGCAAAGCTGGCGAGTTCTTTGGCAATCCCGCCAGACACAAGCCTGAATATAACAATAATCAACCGACGGCATGTCCCCAGTATGACAGAAGCCCTAGCTGATGAACAGGAAAATGAAGTGGCAGCTGTCGAAGAAATCCAACAGTCAGATTGGTGGGAGCACCTCCTACGTTGGTTTCAACACCATCAACTCCCGAAAGAAAAAGAACAAAGAATGAAGCTCCTGAGAGTCAAAGACTCATCTGAAATGAGAACAGACTGTTGTTCCGGATAATGGCAGATGCCCAAAAGAAGTTCTTGCTCCGCTGCTTGTCTCTAATCAAGGCCTGGCAAGTAATGCAAGAAGTCTATGCCGGGCCCGCCGGGGCACATCAGGCCGGTCCGAAAATGAAAATTGAAATAACGAAATTGGGCTACTACTGGCCCTCCATGTTTCATGACTGCTGCAAGTTCGCTAAAGCCTGCCATAGGTGTTATGCGAACGTGTCAAGAAGACCGCCGGTGCCGCTGCACCCTACCCTACCAAGTTGGCCGTTTGCACAATGGGGCACGGACGTGGTAGGACCTTTGCCGACATCGTCATCGGGATGCAGATACATCTTAGCCGCCACAGATTACTTCTCCAGATGGGCAGAAGCAATAGCGCTAAGAGAAGTGACGGGAGAATTAGTTGCCAGATTCTTACGATAGAATATAATATTCCGGTTTGGGGTCCCGAGCCGAATTATCTCTGATAATGGCAGCCACTTCAGGAACCAGAAGGTTTATCGACTGGCTAATAAATACATGATTGATTAGATGACATCGTCCCCCTACAACCCTCAAGCCAATGGGCTCGCAGAGGCCTTCAACAAAACACTGTGCACTTTGCTGGCGAAAACTGTTCATTCCAACAAAAAGGATTGGGAGGAAAGGATGTACGAGGCACTTTGGGCCTATCGTACAGTCTATAAAACCCCAACTGGCTGCTCGCCATTCTCCCTTGTATCTGGGTCAGAAGCGGTAGTGCCAATTGAGCTTGAAGTCCCATCGCTTCGAGTCGCCATCCAGCACGGGTTGGCTAGCAGCGAACAAACCAATATAGAAAGAAGATTGGAAGAGCTCTCCGAGCTCGAAGGAAAGCGTCTCCAAGTGCAACAAAATATCCAACTCTACCAAGCTCGCATGGCCCGTGCCTTCGATAAGCTGGTCAAAGGGCGAGAGTTAAAGAAAGGTGACCTAGTGATGGTCAAAAGAAGAGAAGTGATGGCCTGCAACCGCAAGGGGAAGTTGGTTGAAAACTGGGTTGGACCATATATTGTCCGTCGAGTGTATGAGGGGGGTGCCTACATTCTTGTAGATAACAAGGGAGTAGTTCGGTTCTCCCCTCTTAATGGGAAACATATGAAGCTGTATCACACAACTCAACCGGCATTCCCAGATTGACCGAAACCCACCTTGGTCTATTGGCACTCCGCCCTGGCCGAGCTCTACCCACCTGGGTCTAGTGGCACTCCGCCCTGGCCGAGCTCTGAAAATATATATATATAATACAATACCACCATTACGGGCCTTACGCCCGAATTGGCATGGAGTCTATCCCTTGCGTTAGCATTACCTTCTTGCTAACGAATAAACCCTTTTTTTTTTGCCCAAGACTTCGTGCCTTAGCCAACTCTCTTACAACATCGCTATTACGGGCCTTACGCCCGAATCGGCATGAAATCTATCCTTTGCGTTAGCACTACCTTCTTGCTAACAAATAAACCCTTTTTTTTGGCGCAAGACTTCGTGTCCTAGCCGACCCTCATACGACATTGCCATCACGGGCCTTACACCCGAATCGGCATGGAGTCTATCCCTTGCATTAGCATTACCTTCTTGCTAACGAATAAACCTTTTTTTTGGCAAAAGACTTCGTGTCCTAGCCGACCCTCACACAATATCACCATCACGGGCCTTATGTCCGAGTTGGCTAAAGCTCCTCCTTTGTGCTGGCATTATTCTTCTGCCAACGAATAAACTACCTTTACTAGCGTAAGACCATGTGCCTCAGTCAGTAGCTATATGTCGTCACCAAGGGTCAAATATCAAATGTTGACCTTTCAGCATTCTCCTGTCATATGAATTGAACAAAAAAAAAGAGAAAGAAAAAATGGGGCTTAAAATAGAGGTGCCCCGCCGGCCTTGTTCCTACATTAGGACAAGGGCAAAAATGGCTATGACTCGGCTGTGGCGAAAATCCGAAAGGGCGTCACGGGCAAAATCGGGTACCCCGCCACGTGAAAACCTGAAAGGGCGCGTGGGCAAAAGCAAGAGGGGGGCTGGCTTTGGCAAAAACCCGAAACGACGCTTGAGCCAGTAATGTGGTAATTTAAAGTTCCTCTTTACCCTCATCCCAATGAAACTCTGAAAAGGGTGATCACCACGGATCCCACCGGAGACCTTTTTCTCCACATCCTTGCGACCCTTGCCATCATCGGCAAGATCGGTCAACATTTCCCCTCAACTTGGACCTTCCGTCCTCGTTAATGAATAAACCTATCTTTTACTTCGGCATTTAACCAATGTCGATGAACAAACTTGTGTACGACCCTTGTCATCATCAGCAAGATCGGTCGACTTGTGTACGACCCTTGTCATCATCGGCAAGATCGGTTGACCTGTGTTCGACCCTTGCCATCATCGGCAAGATCGGTCAGCATTTCCCTTAACTTGGACCTTATGTCCTCGTTAAATGAATAAACCTATCTTTTGCTTCGGCATTTAACCAGTGTCGATGAATAGACCTGTGCTCGACCCTCACCATCATCGGCAAGGCTAGTCGACGTCTCATTAGCCCGAACCTCTCATCCGTTGCTAACAAACGAGCCCACGTTCATCCCGGATTCGTTCCTTGAATCAAGTAAAAAAAAAGAGAAAAAAAAAGAAGAAAAAAAAAGAAGAAAAAAAAAAGAGAATAAAAAAATGAGGCATAAAATAGAGGTGCCTCGCCGGACTTGTTCCTACATCAGGACAAGAGCAAAAATGGCAGTAACCCGACTGTGGCGAAAACCCGAAAAGGCACCGTAGGAAAAATTGGGTACCCCGCCACGTGAAAACCTGAAAGGGCACATGGGCAAAAGCAAGAGGGGGCTGGCTTTGGCAAAAACCCGAAAGGGCGCTTAAGTTAGCAAGGTGATGATTTAAAGTTTTCACCCTCTTTTCGACCCTTGTCATCATCGGCAAGATCGGTCGACCTCCTTGCGACCCTTGTCATCATCGACAAGATCGGTCGACCTCATTTCGATCCTTGTCATCATCGGCAAGATCGGTCAACCCTCCTTTCGACCCTTGTCATCATCGACATGATCGGTCGACCTCCTTGTTACCCTTGTCAACATCGGCAAGATCGATCGACCTCCTTGCGACCCTTGTCATCATCGACAAGATCGGTCGACCTCCTTGCGACCCTTGTCATCATCGGTAAGATCGGTCAACTCGTAACGGCCCATTAATTACACAGATTAAGCTGATCTAGAGAGACAACAAATTCTAGAGAGAGAAGCTCTGGTTTCGCTTTCTCCCACCATCTTTCTCTTTGTTCCCTCCGGTGAACTCCCCTCCCTGCCGGCCATGGCTGGCGTGGTAGGGGAGGTTCAGACACCATCATAAGATGCCATAGCTGCTCCCCCAGATACAGTAGCAGTAGTGCTCCGGAAGACCTTTGCTCAGATGCTGATTGAAGCTCATCACCGGCCTCGTCTCCCTCTGCAAGTGAAGCCTCCGGTGTTCACGGACAAAGGCGAGCCTGCCGTCTTCTTTTCACAAGACGAAGTGAAGACCTCTTGTGTATATCTCCAGAATGCGATCATTGCAAAATGCTCCTATGGCCGGACCTCCATCCCGAAAATCAAGCTCTGCCTATCTCAACGTCTTCATTTGAGCTCAGAATTTATTATCAGTTGTTTAAATGCCAGACACATTCTAGTTAGACTGGGAAGTGAAGCGGATTTCCTGAGTGTGCTTCTTCAAAAAAGTATATATGTCAAAGGATATCTGTTCAGGTTCTTTAGATGGACTAATGACTTTGACTATGATGCAGACCCATCTACAATTCCTGTATGAATTGGCTTTCCATCTCTCCCAGTCAATTTCTTCCATGAGGATATGCTCAGATCCATAGTAGGTAATATTGGTCCGGTACTGCGGATCAATGATGCTACCTCTGTCATGACTAATACAACAGAGGCATTAGTTTGTGTAGAGCTGAATCTAGATCTGTAGAGGAAGGATCGGATATGGATAGGAATAGATAATGGCGGTTTCTGGCAACCGATTAATTATCACAGAGTGTCGTATATGTCCTCTTATTGTCACAAGATTGGGCATCTGCATAGGGATTGCAAGAAAAAACCATCGGCTGGAACTGTGGCTCTGTCAGATAATAAGAAAAAGCCTCGACAGGAATATAAGCCTAGGCAGGCTTTTGCTAGCACTAAAAAGACTGATGTAGTTGAAAATAGATTCTCTGTTCTTGACCAAACCTCGGAGGATTTTGCAGTTGATGGAAAGGATAGTCAGATTATTTCAATTCCTGATAACTCTAATTGCTGTCAGCTTATTACTTCTTCCTCCATCTCTGTGGAGACATCTTTCAAGGCTGATCACCCACCAGCTGTTCGTATAAAAGACTCAGTTAATGAGCCCAACACAAATCTATCTGGGATAGAGGAGGCCTTAGTATCAGAGGAGCTGCCTTCAATCCATGGTTGTAACCAAGAGGCCTCTCAGGTTAGAAGTTCAATCCAACATATCTCTAACTCTCAGTCAAATCAGAAGACCATTACCATCAAAAACTCGGAGGTGATCTCTAAACTGTCGGCTGCTGAAAATTCCAGGATGGCAGGTCAGGTAAATAACAACACCAATTCTTTGCTCCAGATTCCTTTAATGCCCGGGGTGCTATTCAGTGATTCCCGGTTGACAAGGGCTAAAGCCAATAGTATGGCTGTTCATCTTCTTCTTATGACCATGATTGACACAACATTAATATGGAATGTCAGAGGTATAGGGAATAAAGCCACTATAAATAGTTTGGCTCAGCATATACAATCTAACAATATCTCTTTAGTAGCTATATCTGAACCTCGGATTGATTTTAGTGGAGCTTAGAGAGTGGCTCGAAGTATTAGAATGCATGTTCCTATTGGTAATAATGGTGATGCTTCCAGGATATGGCTATTTTCTAAGCCTCATATTTGTCTTGAGACTATAGAGGCTCACCCACAATATTTGACTGTGGCTATTAAGGATAATAACAATGTTGTCTTGCTTTTCACTGCCATATATGCCTCATGCAACATCAGTGAGCGCAGGGACATGTTTGATTCTCTAATGGCTTTCAGTCAAAATGTAAATATTCCCTGGATTGTGGGAGGTGATTTTAACTGCATTATCTCCCCTGATGAAAAAAGTGGAGGGTCCCTTTCTTCTATGGCTGCTATGGTGGATTTTCAAGGTTTCGTAACAGAAACTGGTCTTGTCGATGCTGGTTTCTCTGGCTCTAATTACACCTGGACTAATAACCAAATTGGATCATCTCAAATTAGAGCCCGTTTGGACAGGGTTTTGTATAATTCCTTATGGGTTCATTCAACCCATCTTTTTTCGGTTAGGCATTTAATCTGAGGACCCTCAGATCATTCCCCATTATTATTATCTTTAAAGTCTACCCAGCCTTCTTGATGGGGACATCGCTTACCACTTCCCATTTCTCCACGGGTCCCGTTGCTTGCCAGCTATGCGTCATCATGTTCGCGGCATTTTTTCTTAATCATGGCTTGTAATTTTTATATTTTCTTGAGTCATAAATTATGTAATTTCCCTTTTATTGAGTCAAGTACCTAGGTTAAAGAGTCATCTACCTAGGTTAATTATCATTAGAGTGGTTAATGAGTCAGTTGGGCCCAATTAAGCGGGCTAGGCCCATAGGCACCCCCCTTCCCCCTTGGTTTATTGTCATTAGTCAAAAACTCAGGGTCTTTTGTTAAATTGTGGGTTTCCTATAAATAGGACCCCAATCCCCCCCATTTGGAGCTAATGAAGTATTGATAGAATTTTCCAAGCATTAGTGCACCTCTCTCTTTCTCTCTAGCTCTCTCTCTCTCTCTTCTTCTCTCTCTCTCTTACTCTCTCTCTCTCTAGGGCGCCACTTTCTCTCTCTTCCCCCAAAATTTCGAAATTCTCTCTCTCTCCTCCTCATTCACTCCTCATTAAACCCCTCTCCCTTCCCTATACCTCCCATTTACTCCCCCCCAACCTCCTAGGTGGAATACCATTCTCCTAGACACCTTTCCCCTTCCCCATTCACCTTCCCAAGGGGGAATCCATTCTCCCAAACACCTCTTCCCCTCCCCAAGGCAACCCTTCCCATTCTCTAGGCTACCATTAATCCCTTTTCATTAAACCCATTCCAAATCCAAAGGAGGGAAACCATTCCCCCCCACCCACTTGTGCCCCCTCACCTTCCCCCTTTCCCTCCAAGCCCAATTTCGCAACTCCTCTCTCAGCCACTGCAAACACCTCCTTCCATGCCTCATTCTCCCCCTCCCACTTCTTGGAACACCCCCTCCCAGACCCCATCACAGCCAAGGGTCATCCCCATACCCATCCACCTCACTTCCCCTCCCATAAACCCCCTTTTCCCCCCCATCTTCTTCAAATTACAGCTCTCAATTCGAGTGTAGCAGAAAGGGTCGACTTGCAGAAGCAACCACGGAGTCATACGGCAACATCTGAAGTCGTACCATACATTTCTGGAAAGGTCGTCCAATCAGCTTCGCAGGCGAGGTGATCCCGCCCCATTCTGAGTCCAGGGTTGTCCGGGAGGACCGATCTCCCCCGACGGCGCAGAGTCACCCCTGCAGAGTACCTGAACCAGGTTAGAGCCTGTACCACGACGGACCACGGAAGAATTCAGCCTTGAGCTCTTCTATAAAGTTCTCCCTCGTCTAGTCGACGTTCAGAATCAAGAAGCGGAGCTTCGTTCCACGTCCGTGGGCCGATGTTACCATTTTTCTCCCTCGGCTGCGCGGGTCTGCCTCCCACAGTCTGAAACGACCTGCCTCCACTATTCTGAGTCCCCCAGTCCTCTCCGACATCAGACGGCTTCCCCGTCAGTTTTTCTGCGAAGAGGGCTCATCCACGGTTCCAGAAACTCTGGCGGTTCGTGATTCGGAGTCCAGAAGCGATCGGGACACTCTCTACAACC